>JAWWMO010000001.1:85913065-85925756 GCA_035047845.1 Dendrocincla fuliginosa | reverse complement strand
AGGGCGGCGGGGAGCGCTGGATACGCACCCTCGGGTGGACCCCGCCACGCACCTGGCCGCGGGAAACTTCGGCCGGCCGGCGGGGCGGGGGCGAGCCCGGGGCGCCGTGGGGGACTGGGGAGGAAAGAGGGGAAGGGGCGGTGGAGCGGGCACGGGCGGGCAGGTGTCACTCTCCGCCGAGCCCCGCGCAGCCGTGCGCGTCGCCCCGGGGCGCAGTGACCGAGCGGCGGTGGCCGGACAGGTGCGAGCGGGCCGGGGCTGCGGGGGCTCGGACAGGAGCGGCGGCCCCGCAGTGCCCGGCAGGGAGCGGCGCAGAGCGAGAGGGACCCGCTGCGGGCGGGGGGACCCCCGGAGGCGGCTTTCGGTTCGGGTGTCTTGCCTTGTCGGCGGGGTGGGTGAATAAGTTGCTGAGCGATGTAGCGCGGGGGCACAGGGTTCAGATGGAAAATCCAGGCAATTCCCCTCTGGGTGTATTTTTGGGGGCTCTTTAGGGGTCTTTGTTGGTTTTGGAGTGTTTTTTTTGTTTGCTTGTTTGGGCTTTGTTTTTTGGGGGTTTTGAGTTTTTTGTTTAGGGTTTTTTTGGCGCTTTTTTGTGTGTGTGTGTGTTTTTTTGTTTTGTTTTGTTTTTAATAGGGCACAGAGGAAAACGTTAGTGCACAATGCTGAAATTGGTGATCTGGTCGCTGAGGCAGGTATCCAAAAAGCGGCATTCGCTGGAGCAGCTATATTACTGTCATTCTTCGTGCTAGCATGAGGTTTATGTGCCTTTGAGAGGAAGGTCACTTTTTACCCTCTCCCCCCACCCCCCAACAACCCACCCTCCTTTTGCTAAGCCGTGCATCAGCAGCATGAATTCCAAGAAGCAGTAGGTGTTTCTTGGCATTTCAACTGGGATTTTGGAAAGGGAAGCCGGGTATTTAATGGGAAAAAATTGCGATGGAAGGAAAGGATGCGGAGGCTGCACACAGCCCTGGGTTTGCAGGCATGTGGAAGTTGTTGAAATAGGTAAAGGGTTGAAATTGGCATTTTGAAAATCGTGGCTATTTCTTTAGCTACTTATACAACAGATGAATATAAGGGAAAACTGGGCCACAAAGAATTTTTCCTGTTTTGCAGTTTGCTGTCAGCAGAAGGTAAAACATGTCCTTGAAGATATACAACTTTACATAAACAGCTGATGTTTACGTAAGTCTAGATAAGTTTGTGAAAAACGCAGATAGCAGAAGATGCGGAGTTAGCTGAACTCGGCTATCCCACTGTTTGTCCGTGCAATAATCTGTCAATTTTTTTGTGTTGTTGCAGTGTAAGAACAAAGTGAACAGCTGCACCTTCACCAAAGCAACCACCTGCGTTCCTTTTCTCCTCTGGAATGGACAATGGGATGGTCTCTGACTTTATCATGATTAAAAACTTCTTCCTGTTCTGCGTTTCCATGAGTTTAGCCAGTCACTTTGGGTGAGTTGCTGATTGTGTTTGAATTTTTGCTGTGGATTTTTTAAGGAAATGAAAAGCCTTGTCTCCCTGTGGTGTGGAACAGCTGAACAAAACAATTGGGCTTTGCATTTCATCTTAACATGCTGGTGTCAGAGGGAAGGGAGTGATTTGTTCTCGTTTTCAGATTGACTCTCTTGTATCAGTTTTCTATGCTGTTTCAGGAAGGCTTGTGGGGATGCAAAGGGCACAGACCAGGCCTGCAGCTGCTGAGTGCTCTGACCTGGGTTTAGCACAGCCAGGGGCTCTGGTGCTCCCTGCCCCTGTGTCTGTGACATGGGGGTCTTGCACCTTCCCTCTTACCTGATGGATGCAGGTTATAGGCAGTAGTGCAAAACTGCAGCAGGGGGACTTGGTGCATGCTGCTAGATGGTACAGTCTTTTCTGGTGAGTACACTAAGATAGGAAGTGCTCAGAAGGATGTCTGAGTTTGAAACTTGTTAGAACAATGAGAAATTGTGTTTCCCTGAAGCCTGTAGCAAGGAATTCTGTTTCCTTATTTTTGCTTTGGATGCTTTCCTGACGGTGATACTCTGAAAGCTGTATCAAAGAAATACTCCAACTATAGGTCTTAGAAAATGGAAAATAAAATCAGAAATCCTATATTTATGTTTTTCCTATACCAGAGATATTAAGAAAATTCCAAAATAGAGCTATGCAATGGAATCTGGAAAAAGCATTTTGCAAGTGCTCAGGAAACGTAGGTTGATTCTTCTTTGTGGAGGAGAACAATTATTTATGATTTCACCAGAAAAAAATGAATCCTCCCAACATTCTGATTCACAAGCACACCCATCAATTCCTTGCTATAAGAAGACACAAATGGAGATGCAAATCAGTCTCTGATTTCATGGAAAGTAACTTGTTCCAGATTGGAACTAGGAGAAAGACCAAACTTTGGTGACTGTCTATGCTGTAAGCAAAACTTAGCCTGGTCTCCAGTATGTGTCCTGTGTATGTAGGCAGAAACCTGTGACCACAGTCATTTATAAGAGCAGTTGTAGGACTGCACTCTAAAAGGACGCAAAGACTTGCACACTCATTTTTTCATCTTGAAAAAGCTCCGTCCTGCTTTCACTGTGGTCTAGAGAAAACTCACCCAGGACTTTGTGATAGAAATGAAGAGGACATTGATAGGGTGGGACTGCTTTTAAACTTGTCTTTGCATTGATGTAATTTGGCAAAGTATTTCCACATTGAGAAAATCTCGATGACTATAACCTTAAGTCCTTCTTGAAAGTTCATCATCCCTGTGGAAGGCATTGCAATAGTTGAGCGTGACCTGCTTGATATGAGGGTCTTTTAACTGTGTTTATCCTCTAACAGTGGAATAGATAGACAAGAATAAAACAAAACAAAACAAAAACACCAAAAAAACAACCCAAAAGACAGAGAGTTTAACTGTCCCTTTCGACTCCAAAGCAAATACTGAATTTAAGTCCCCGGTAGGAATCAGTATTACCTGTAACCTGGCAGATAATCAGAACAGGACAGTTAGACAAAACTAGGACACTTGTTTTCTGTGAGTTAGTCAAAAAGCTTCTGTGCACTAAAAATGAGATCATCACATAAATTTCCCCCACCCTCACCCCCCATTTCTAATCTAGTAATTTTAGTCTAGGCCTGCAGAGATAAGCAGCTCCAATTCACTGCACCATTCACACACTGCCTTAGGGCTGAATTTTGACCCTGCTCAAAAGACAGAGGATGCTCCAGCGCTTCTGTTTCAGAGGCAGAAGCAGTTTCAGAGTGTAATTTGCTAAGTGCTTTGGGACTGACTCTTCAGGACAGAACAGTACAATTAACATGTAGGCTGCTGTATTAACTGCAGGAATCTAATACTGATAACGCTGTGGATAGCAGGTTCTTCTTTATTAGCTTCATCCATGTTTGGACTGTGCTGTTATATTGATTGTGTTTTGCAATGTGCTTGATAAAAGTGATTGGTGAAGAGCACAAATTAAAACTCAAAATACAGCAGGACATTACAGATGAAGGCAGAGATTTTTCTTCATAGTAATTCCGTATTTATATTAAATCATAAATACATTTTTTGCTGACATAGCAAAGCCACCTTGTGGGATTTTGATGCACAATGCCTGGGCAAATAAACAGAAATTATGTATCTCGATCTCCTAGGCTACTTGAGAAATCTCAAAAAAGTCTGTGATTAATGTTTAACATAAATGTGTAATGACTGTCAAGAATTATCCACACTAATAGGCTGTAGAGAAGGACTGTAGACATAGCTGGAAGTTATTTAAAGAAAAATCACTGAATTAAAATTCAAAGATATATATGAACTGAGAAGAGGATGTGAAGTCTTCCCTGCCTCTCGCTTTTATAACTCCTAAACTCATAAACAGTTTTATGAGATTACTTCTGCAGAAATGGTCCAGCACAAGTCAAGTTTTTTCAAGCTTGTTTGGATTCAGCCTTGAGTTTTATAATTTTCTAGCAAGTTAAGGTATTTTACTTAAACGTTTCAAGACAGCTCACAATTGTCTCGAAAGTAAACATTAATAGTCAAGCTGGAGAATGACTAAAAGTCAAATACAACCATGAAGAGTGTTTTCAGGTACGATGAGTCTGATTCCTTACGGGCCCTTGGGGAGCCCAGGGAGTGGCAGCCCTGTGAGGGTCAGTGCCATGGGTGGCTGCACGCACACAGATCTGTGGGAGGTGAGGTAGCCCATGGTCAGCTCCATGCTGGTCAATCTTACTGTGTCCTGGCTCTTATTTTGCAAGTCGCAGACTGTCCGTGGGCACATCTTTGGGGACACACTGGTGATGCACAGTCCTGGTGTGTTTGTGTTTTGGATGTGCAATATCAGAAATCTGTCCGAACGCCAAAACCAGCAGGGACAGACATTGTTCATGTACTCACAGTCTAGTTGCCATCTGCTAATAATATTTATAATAGTAGAAACATGGAGAACAGAAGATCCAATTATATGTAGCCAGCCGAATATTTCTCTGCACACTCTTAAGAATTCAGTCCATAGTGTATCTGTAGCTTCATGTACTTCTTCTGTAGCTTACAGCCCTTATCACTAAGAACATAATCCTACTATTTAGGCAAAACGTAACTCTCCTTCAGGCTGTTATTTCCAGTTAGTGTCTGCAGTCCTAAGCAGTTAGATCGGCAGGGATATCCCTCTCCAAGTACTTGTGATGCTAGGGAGTTTGCCTTCATATTTTTAAAGACTAATTTTGTAAGAATTATCATATCTTATGCAGTCATGCTTTTCTGTTTATTTTTTTTTATTCCATTTTCCTTTCCTTCTCCTTATCTCCAGGTAACTTTTTGAACCCATTAGATAATTTTAGTAACTGGAAAACTAAGTGGGTATCTAGAACTTCTTGGAGGAGGCAGACAGCCATTAGTCAATCCCACTGTCGAACAGAAGGCTACGGCTTCAGCATCTCTGGCCTGCCAGCTGGCCAAATAGCAGGCGTATACCTGCAGGCCATCCACCATGTACTTAGTACAGGAGAAGCCCTGGCATGCAATGCCTCCCAGTGAAGCTGTAGGTCAGTGACCTGGGGAGCTGAGAGTACTGGGAGGTGTTTAATGACCCTGGAAGAAATTCAGAACATTGAAAGGGGTGTTGAGGTGTACAGGGGGTGAGAACTATAAGATGTCACTCTGTGAAAAACAGGCTTTCACTGGACTGCTCACAAATTGCTCTTTCCCAGAAGGTAGCAAAATATTGTTCTTGCTAAATAAAAGACTTAAATTATTCTTTAAGGACCTGAAAATAGTATTAAAGTTTCAGACTTTTAGTCAGTTTTCTCCTCCGTTCTAATCTGATGTGAAAGAATTGAATCTTCATTGCACAAATTCAAAAAACATCAGCATTTTTAGATCTCAAGAATCTGTAAGAAAGCGGTGGTAAGAAACTGACTTAGAAAAGTGAATCTTTTTCCTTTGATGTCTGGCCAGCTGGCAGTATCCAAAAGTTTGCAGGTGCATTCTCTACTGTCTTTTCCACAAACTGTTAATTTGCCTGAAATTCAGGTATAATTGATATCCTATTAAAGCAAGTTACTGGAAATGCTACTCTTAAGAGAGAGAGAGAGAAATATATCTTCCAATAGCAAAATACTCTTCAGTTATTTTTCCAGTGTTTTTTACCCTTTTTTTTTCAAAGACGTTTTGGGAAAAATCATTAAATATCTACCATAGATTTTCCTCTTGTTACAACTAAGCTATGAGTAGTTCCTGTCATGATTTTGACTCGATAGCAAAAAAGACAGTGATGTTTGAAATGGTAAATGATGAACTCATCGGAAAAGGTAGCTGAGCATCTTTAGAGTATTACATTTTACACTGATGGGTCCCTTCTGTGGCTCCTGATTTTTTCAGTTACCCTGAAATTGCAATATTAAATAAATGTGATGAGAAGTATTCCTGGTTGGTTTAGTTTATGTTCAATAATGAGCTTTAAATGCAATTATCTCTGAATTTCCTTAGCATTTTCCTAAGTTTTTTTCTAGGTTTATTTTTATCCATATTGAAAATTTCTGCTATAAAAACATTTTTCACTGCGGAGGGGCAATAATGTGCTTACCTAGTAATATGTTGATAAAACTAAATCTTTAGCTGTGTGGAAATAATTAGTTTAGCACCTGTTTTCTCTCTATTCATAGACCTATACAGTATCTAATATGTGCATGCAACTTTGCAAATGCTGTTTAAATGTCTTGTGTCACAACAGACAACCTCAGACTTTACTCCAAAACATGCATTTCACCAGCAATCTAAATAATAGAAATCCAACACTAGCTTTATGTGAAAGGAAAAGTAACATTTACACAAGAGAAAACAGCAATCCATCTACTAATGCAGGTTCCCTTAATACTGACATTTCACAGAAATTCAGCATCAGATGCCTTTTTTATGGGTTAAGCAATCTGCCAAATCAAAATTGGATTGCAGTTTTGCAGAAGTGCAGACTTTTTATGAGTTTTCACTCTAGTTGTATCTCCATCTTTTCCCTCTATTAATTAGCTTTTCTTGTGGAGATATAAAAGTATTTCAGTATATGGGGTATGTGTACTATTCTTGTGAGAGGTGCACATAGCTGAGATAGAAGGAAGCAGCATCAATTACTCTTGTTAGATTCAGAGGAGCAGTTATGAGAACTAAGTATATTTTGTCCCATCCCCACAAAAATAGTTCAATGGAAATCTTCCCTCTGAGTTCTGTTGGCTTTGAATTCAGACATAAGCACTAAAAATAACAAGCTTTTTCAAGAGCAGAGAAAGTAGTGAAGCTTTGTGTCCTGTGCCCCCAGCACCATATCTTTGCAATAATCCCAGCTTCACGTTTCCATCTCTTGTTCTCATCTCCCATTGCAACACCTACATTTTACCTCTGCTGTCCTTTTCTCCCAGGATCTTTCCTAATCACGCTGCAAGTCTCCGCCATATCTCTTAATTATCAGAGAGAAGGGGGCTGGTCTTGCTGATGATGTTTCTGAGCTACATGCATGCTGAATGGCCCAGTCAGCCAGCCAGAGGGAATAGATGACTGCTAACCTCACATTTTTGCTTAATGAGGCACTAATTTAGATTGCTCTCCCCTTGTCTAGTCACAGCTTCTCATGGAACTTTTAGGAATGAAATGAAGTTTGATCTCTCTGCTCCTTTGTCAGATGCAGTGAAAAATGAAAATGGGTCCCTATGCTGATATGGTGTAGCAGGCAGACAGCATGATGTATATCTCTTTCTTATGAAAAAAAGAAGATAAAATAGATGAGAAAAGTTGAAAACAGTATTCTAGGTGTATTGGATTTTCGTGGTTTGCACTAGGATTTTATCAAAGTGTTAGTTATGATTGCTGCATGTAAAGAACATCTGTAACTTCTGTCTCCTGTTGGCATTTATTTGCATTTTTAGGCTGCTGCTTGTAAATATTCACTTTTATGTGGCAAATCCCTTTGATTGCAATTGACAAAAAAGTGTACATTTTTTTGTCTTGAATGGTTCAGAATGCAAGGATGTCTAATGCTTATGTAATCAGTTTGCATCTCCTGGATTAACTGTCTTTTATTAAGGTTAAACACGTCTGTGATCTTGTCTGCCTCAGTTGCTCACTAGAGGTTGCGGTCACAGCATGGAAAACAGAATTAATTTGGTCTTTTGACCATGTAGAGGTGGAATGTCCTGAAAAATGGGTAAGATCTGTGGCTATGCCTCTGCCTGCAGTGAAGGGAGGATCCTTGGTGGCCTCAGGCTCAGCAGTGTGGAGCCTGCTGAGGGTCGCAGCAGGGCCAACAACACTTAGACCACAAGTCTAAGACTCCCCTGTCCCGAGAGGCTTTGAAATCCTTTGCTTTTTCAGCAGTACACAAACTGTAAAGGGGACAGGTGCAGGACTGTGGGTCCTCATCCCTGTGAGAGGATACGTGGACAGGAGCAACTTGTTCTGAGCCAGGTCTGGTGTCACTAAAAATTCCAGATCCATTATATGGGTGTCAGTGAGATCCCATTAGTGGAAACCTTGTGCGGGTAAAATCAGGTTGATGTCCCTTGTCTTCCTTTGTATGAATCCTGTTCTGCTAGGTAAGCCAAACACATATGTTATAACCATTCTGCAAGGCAAGCTGTTCAGAGGGATGCTCTGAGCTTCTCTATTTACTGATTTATTTCCCTGGGGACTGGTAGTAAATAAACATGAATTTTATTTGCTTATTTATTTATTTATTTATTTATTTAATATTTATTTCTGGATGACTGCCTGGCATTGAGTTCAGATTGCTGGATTGTAAGCGATTCCTGTCTGCAGGCAGGGTGCATGAGGCAGGGGGATCCTAGTGGGGTGATGTGCCCTTTCACAGCTGGAGCATTTGTTGGTGATTTCAGCAGAGGTTAAATCTTGAATAAGCACCAAGTGTGAGCCAACTTGCTGTCTTAAGAAATGCTCATTGCTTCTGCAGGTGAAGCATGCTTATGGATAATCCCCCATGTCTATTCTTTAGGTTAACAAAGGCATTAGTAGGCAGGGGATTCTCCTAAGCATCTTTAAATGAAAATCAAAAGAGATTTAAAAATGCAAGTTGTAGTTGCGCTTTGAGCTGTGAGCGGCTTCCTAGGTCTGAGCCACGGATAAAATGATGAAATAAAAAAAGGTTCAGAATAAAAACAAATCTGGCCCAAAAGATATGGAATGAGGCCCACTCCACGTTGCTGTTATTTGCATACTACAAGGGAGAACTAATTTATGCAAAAGAAAGAGGAGGAGTGAAGAACTGTGTTTTCTGTACAGCAGTATGTTTTTCAGATACCCCAGTGATACCCCAGTGGGATTTTTGAATGTAGTGGGAGTTTGTTATCCTCAAATAAGGCTAGAGTTCATCCTTTGTTCTGGCAATAAATTACATGAATTTTGAAAATTAGAAGCTGTTTGACATTTAAGGATTAGACAGTACCTTCATGCAGACTTGAAGGTGCATCCCCAGGCAAACCCATGCTGCTCATGCAGCTTCCCTGGCAGCTGATGTAGATCTGAAAGAATGGAGACCTAACCCAGGGAAAAACCAGGAACAACTTTTGCTGGCCGTGTGAGCTGACCTTGCTCTCTGCAGGGGATGGAGCCATGCCTGAACTTGGAAAATGGTGGGGCTGATGTGAAACAGGGCAGCATTGAGGACAGGAATCTACCTGTGTGTTATGGACAGGGAGTCAAAGGGCTCAGGTGTCCCCCAGTCCAGCCCCACAGGGTTGTAACTCTATGGCATGGATCCTTTTTCAGATCCTCCTCCAGGGAGAGCTATTTATGACTGTTTATAGCCATGATAAAATCACCACAACTCCCTGTGCAACTCAGTTGGTGCAGCAGGAGAGGGCAGAGGCTCAGTGGCTCCATTACAAAGTTCCCTTGAGACTGAAGTCCCTTGAAACCAGCATGGCTTTTGACATGTTTTCTTTCGTTTGCATAAAATAGCTTCTCACAAACGCCAACAGCATCAGGAAAAGAGGATACCAATGATAACATCACTATATTCACCAGGATCTTGGATGGTCTGCTGGACGGCTATGACAACCGACTGCGTCCAGGACTGGGAGGTAGGATAACATGTTGCCTCTGGCCAGTCCCAGTGCTATACAGGACCATCATCAACATGATGCCCTCTCAGATGGGTACCCACTCTTGATCTTGATGAGGGAGTTGTGTTTGATTAGCTTAACTAAGTCCAGAAAATAGATTTGTCTCCTAGCAAATGGGGCATGATAAAAGGATCACCAAAAATCATCTTCTTTCGGTCGCTAAGGTCGTCTGAGGTTGGATTAGGAGAGTATCTGTGATACATTTTTTTCTGTAATTGAATAGAGTTTTTCTTTCTGGTACTTCCTAAAGTGAGCAAAACAATATGCTAGCAGGTTGCTGCAAGGTTCCCTTACTGGTCAGCCTATGTAAACTTATGCTGGTGACACATACCTCTTTTAAAAACAGATCCACAAACCATCCATTTTTAGACAACTGCAACAAATCTGTATTGATATGTCATTTTGATAACCTCTACAGCAGCTATTTTAAAACTATAGCATGTGAATATTTGTGAATAGCATGTGAATAGGTTGCCATCCTAACCTTGTTGAGCCCTCCTTCAGCTCTCTATCCCCCAGATTTCTCTCGTCTTCTACCCATGTGTAAACCATCTGTTATGTTTCTTCCTGGCCCTTTTTTAATCTGGCTACCCCCACCTCTTGTGAGACCAACACATTGCTTTCATCCCTTTCTCTCCTTCTCCTCTCACTTTACACAGAGATGCTTGAAAATAGGGCTTGATGCTCTTATCTTATATAACGAAGTTCTGAAATTTTTGCCCTTAAATTAAATTAGTCCGGGTTTTGAAAAGATGCCAGAAGGACTTAGAGACTTGAGGGTAGAAATAATTTCACCTAATTTTGGACATCTCTAATAATGATGTCTGAAGTTGGACAGATCACCCAAGCCAGCAGAAGGGAAGAGGTCCTTCCAGGTTATTCAGTACCCATTATAGGACAAGATGAAGTGTAATGCTGGCAATGTGTGCTCGCAGCCCGGAAAGCCAATAGCATCATGGGATGCATCAGAAGGGTGGCCAGCGGGCTGAGGAAGGGGATTCTGCTCCTCTGCTTTTGTGAGTACTGTGTCCAGCTCTGGATCCCCAGAATAAGAACAACATGGACCTCTTGAGTGAGTCCAGAGATTGCCGAGATGATCAGAGAGCTGGAGCATGTTTCATACGAAGACAGGCTGACAGAGCTGGGGTTGTTCAGAATGAAGAAGAGAATGCACAAAACTCTTACAGTGCCTAAGGGACTTGGAGGAAAGATGGATAGGGGCCTTATATCAGAGAGTGAGGAGATAGGGTGATGAGTAATGGTTTTAGACTGGAAGAGAGTAGATGTAGATTCAATATTAGGAAGAAATTCTTTACTGTGAGAGTGGTGAGGCATTGGAACAGGTTGTGCCGAGAGTCCTGGACGCCCCATTACTGGAAGCATTCAAGGCCAGGTTGGATGTGTCTTTGAGTAACCTGATCTAATTGAAGGTGTTCCCGCCCATGGCAGGGAGTTTGAAATGAGATGATCTTTAAGGTCCCTTCCAATCCAAAACATTCTGTGTTTCTATGATCTATGATCAAAACCTGTCAGTCAGGGGAATTGCACCCTTGAAGGGCTTGTTTCTTTCTGTTATAAGAACAGAGCCTGGACTCTCAGAGGTCAACTGTATTTGATCAGGGATGAAATGCCTCCTCAAACATCCTTTTAATTTAAAACTTTTTGGGATTTTTGACTGATTCAGAAAATGTTAATAGCTAAATGCATCACAAGTATGTATTTTCATCTTAGAGCAATTACTAATGCAGAACCCATATTTATTACAGAGAGAATAACTCAGGTGAAAACAGACATCTATGTTACCAGTTTTGGTCCTGTGTCAGACACAGAAATGGTAAGTTAGCATGTGGCTGCCAACTCCATTGTTTTTCCTTTGCTAAAGTAATTTTTGGAAACAAAAATCTTCTATTTAGATCCTTCAACACCTTGACTGTTTCTTTGTGCCAGGAGTACACCATTGATGTTTTTTTCCGACAAAGCTGGAAAGATGAAAGGCTGAGATTCAAAGGACCTATGCAACGCCTCCCTCTTAACAACCTCCTTGCCAGCAAGATTTGGACCCCAGACACTTTCTTCCACAATGGCAAGAAGTCTATTGCTCACAACATGACAACCCCAAACAAACTTCTGCGCCTGGAGGATGATGGCACTCTGCTGTATACCATGAGGTAATAACCAGGATTGATTTCTTGTGATGCTGATTCCCACCTAACCCTGCAAATACTTGTGGGGAGCACCATTTTGTCCACTCCTATTAGAACCAGGCAACCAATCTTTCACACATATTTATGTGCATATCAAGAAAAATGGAAAACATAATCACTGCCTACAAGTACCAATTAATTTGTTGCTTCTGAATACTGCCAGTGCTTAAATATTTCCTTTGATTAAATGGAAGGCATATTCTCAACAGACTTGATGATTCAGTTCAGCTTTTTTATGAAGATCTGTTCTCTCTTACTGTTTGTATTTGCAGCTGTAGTGCAGACTGCAGGAGAAAAGTCTCCAAGACCAGAAACTGAGACTTTGTTCTGAGGCAGTGCATCTTGAACTCTTGGGTTTCTTTTTAAATTTTTTTCACTAATAGTGCTAAAAAGCAAATGATCATAGGGATAAATGAAATAAGCTAGCAGCTCTGTGAAGCTGCTTTAGCAAGTATTACCCTGAAAACAAAACTATGACATTATATTGGCAGAGAAACAAATTGGTGTCTCAGATCTTCAGGGTTGTGCTTTTCATCTGATTAGAGGATACTGTCAAACTTCGTCATTGCATAACCTAGATAGAAGATATAATATCAATGATTTTAGAGAATTGTCTGAAACTCTTCTCAGGCCAAATCCCATACCAGTGTATGGCAATTTGCTTATTAAAGATAATTAGCCTGTAGTAATTAAGACTGCTGTGTATCTTCAACAGGGTTTTCTCCAAGAGCATAGTCATACAGATGACACTTGAAAAAAAAGATGAAAGGAAAAACCTACTGAGCAGCAAAGTGTTTTTCAGAGCTTTTCACATACAAGCCCAGAGTGGTGCCTGAGACCCAGCAAAACGCTCAGGAGCCTAAAGTTGGGTGCTGAGATGC
>JAWWMO010000001.1:85878629-85912965 GCA_035047845.1 Dendrocincla fuliginosa | reverse complement strand
TTCAGTAGGCAACCCCAACCAAGTGTAGGGAGCTGAACTCCTGCCAGTGCTGTGTCTTGCTGTGGGGCCACACGGTGCTGCACAACAGGAGGGCAAGTCCCAAGTTCACTCACAGGACCAGTTGTTAAGACTTGTTGGGGCTCAAGGAGAGTATGCTTTTGTACACAGGCATCTGGAGCTTCACAGGTTTTATTTCAGGTGTTCTAGACCTGTTGTACTTATCTTGGCCCTAGCCTTAAATCCCTTCTTCTGAAAGGAAGAGGAGATATGATGCATCCTTACGTAAGTCCTTACAGCATTAGACCATCACAGTCTTAACTGCACTAGTCCTAAAAAGACTTAGGTATGTCAGAAGTCATATTTAAAAGAAGAAAAAAACAGCCTGGTTTTCTCTTCTACATTTACTTACTGTTCTTATTAGCCCTGAATTAACGATCACTGCAGTAATAAACCGAAAATATATGAGGATACAGAGACACATTTGAAAGTCAGAACAGCTATCAGAGAAATTTTTTTTCACAAAAGTATTAGTAACACCGGCCTTAAAACCACTCTCACTGCTGCCTGGACTACATGAATACCACTCCAGAGACTGCTGCAATGGCAGTTCCTGATTATCTGTGTAAATTACTTGTGTAAGTGAAGTCTAGACCAGACTCACATTCAGCCTGCAGCAAAACATTACATTTTGTGGTGGACTTGTAGCTGATGTGTTATTTTTGTGCAAGCACTGGGTTTTGCAGTGTTAAAGAAATGCAGTGAAGCACCAATTCATGAGGTGAGGAGCTGAGCCACCAGAGCTAGCAGAGTGAGACCTGGGTGAGCAAGACCTAGGTGAGCTCACCGCTGAGTCTGAGTTACTGTGTCAAGGTACCTCTGGTGAAAGTGGCAGTGTTGTCAGTTGCCAAATGTACGACATTGAGGAAAACCTCAGCATATGCAGCTGGAGAGAAATAGGGGTTTGACACAGATTTTCCCATCATTGCACTTAGCACTTTTTCCCTTCATTTTTTGGGGTTCATGATTTTGGAGACTACAGAAAGAAAAAAGAGTGATTTTGTAACCTAAAGAAACATGCAACATAACTTTTTTTTCTCTTTTTGCTAGTGTATTGTGTGTGGATGCATGTGTGTGGAAATAAAACTTCCACTAACTGTGGCATATGTGATAAGAAATGGAGTGCAAAACTTTTAAAATATCTTGCTATTCTGCTTTTGCAAGTAATAACTTTAAAGAGTGTCTATGCTATTCTGCTTATATATGAGTCAGGAACCTGCTTTTCTAACATGCATGGAGCTGTGCTCCTTTAGAGGCAGCAGATTTCATGATGGGTGTTTCAGCAGCGTGAGCAATGCTGTGCCAGGAGGTAGCTTGAGTATCCCACCCCAGCCTATGCAGAGGTGACTGTGACAAGCAACCAGCCCCTTCAGCTGCCTTGGCATGTCCTGATGAAGGTAATAGCTCAGCAGTTTTTTAGCATGGTTTTCCTTGAGAAAGGCAGCATTGGGCTTTTGGAGGGGAGAGCTGCTTGTCTCAGTGGTAGCATGCTGTTAAGGTACTGGGTCTCAGCCGTGGCTTCAGCCCCATTTCCTGTAGCTCTCGTCAGGCTTACTCAGTTCTCAGGATCTGTGGATGTGTAGACAACCCTCTGTTAGCTCTGCATTCTCTTCGTTTCCAAGGAGGAATTGCGAGCTTCCCAGACTGTACGTAGGAGTATTCTGTGTGGGGAGGATTGGACCCTCTGTCATTGACAGAGATGCCTGAATTGCTTTTGCAACCTCGCATCTGGCTGCCTGAATGAAGAGGAGGAAAGCAGCCGAGCCGATGCTGACCTTCTATCCTATTTCACTTCCAAATATACCAAGTATGATCAGCTGAACACACTTCCAGCTTTAGCACTTGTCAGGACATACATTTTCATGACACATGTGTTTACTTATAAAGAAAAATGTACTCTTGCACATATTGCATTTGATAATATGTTGTCTAGGTCAGAAGTTGATGGGATGTATGTTGCTAGGGAAATCTGATAAGTGGGTTTCTATGTACGTGCAGCATTAAAACCCTTCTGCATGAATATAGAAACTCAACATGTCCTTTAGACAGATTTCATGAGCAGCAATGTTCTCTACAGGGAATGATTTAATAATTCTGGTTGTCTTTTACTTGGAAGGACCTGTTAGTTTTATTTTGCTAATGCCATTTACCAATGATACGCTGCTGAATGGAATGTTGCAAATCCTGTTTCTGCCCCTAGAGGGGAGTATTGTCTGTAGTTCCACTTTTATTTTTTTTTTTTTTTTTTTAAAGCAAGGGCACTGGTACAAAAAGCACTAGAAAATGTCCTTGTGAATGGTGGAATATAATAGATTATTTCCCTTTAAAAACTAAAAATATATTTAGTTCACCTTATCTAATAAATAAATGATGTAAAAAGCATAAAATTTATTAATTCCATGAAGCTATTCTGAAAAATTGGAACAGTGATTTAAGCAACATTTTTAGCCCAAGACAAGAACCGTCGTGTTTCAGTGAGCTACATTTTTTTTTGCTCAGTGGAAACTAGCAATTGGAATTCTGTAAAGACAGAAGCTTTGATAAACTTTGCAGCAGAATGCCAGAAAAAATGCTGCAAAGAAGCCAAAAATTGTATGAAGTAGAGCACGCTCACTAGAGCTAAAATTTTGGACCATGAATTAACTTTTCACCAGCAGCTTATAGGCCTTTTTTAAATGATTTTCTATCAGCTTGCAGATATTGAAAAATGTTTCTTGTGCCATCACAAAGGCTAGACTCCCTGGAGCCCCATTCTTACTATCAATTTAAAAGGACCCCAAACCCCTTCTGCTACCACTGGGACTTTCACACATCTGATATAATCTGGGATTTTACACAGGACATGGTCATATATCTGAGGAGAGTACAAACAGATT
Source organism: Dendrocincla fuliginosa (assembly GCA_035047845.1). Classification (NCBI taxonomy): domain Eukaryota; kingdom Metazoa; phylum Chordata; class Aves; order Passeriformes; family Dendrocolaptidae; genus Dendrocincla; species Dendrocincla fuliginosa. The sequence continues at coordinate 85,910,032 of JAWWMO010000001.1, read as the reverse complement.
TTTCCCATGTTATCAAGGTGACAGAAGGTTGTCAGAGATCCTGAGAGGGTTTACAGTTAACTCTGTCCCGGTAATTTGCATATGAATAATTTATCAGCTGGAGAATGCAGACATTTTTCAGTATGGTGTTTAAAAAACAAAATTTTTAATACAGTCCTGAAATACAGTTATTTTCACTGCTTATGGAAGATATTTACAATTCAGCAATATGTAGGGTGGCTATCCACTTGATGGCAGCATAACCATGCTGCTTGCTCTGCTGTAGTGCATACACAGGTTTACATAGGCTGAAGATATTCTTACATTAGCACTGAGCATTAAAATTGTATGTACAAGTGTACACATGTCCTGGGCACATGCTAGCACAGAGTCTTGTCTTTCATGACAGACTTGGATTAGCAAACTAACCAATTTATGCTGTAGAGCTATTGCTCATAAAACCAGTTGACTGGAGGATATGATGCTGCTTTCAGGATGCCCATTGGGAAAGCCAGGTTTTGTTTGCTTGGGTTTGTTTTTTTTAAGGAAAGATTATTCTATGAAAAATGTTTGAGTTCTTAAGCTCTGACTCTGCCAGAAGGCAGCCTTTCCCAGATGCAGGTTTGCTTGTGTGCCCCTGAATGAAAAGTGACTGAGATTAGCTCAGTTGGTTAAAACTTGGTGGTGATAACACCAAGGTCACAGATTCAATTCCCTGTATGTGCTACTCACTTAAGGGTTGGACTTGATGATCCTTGTGGGTCCCTTCCAAGTCTGAATGCTTTGTGATTCTGTAAATCTATGCTTTAAAATGAAGGTATAATACATTAAAAATGGGCAATTATGACCTGCCTAAATATGGTCCCTATGTAGAGTGTGTGACAGTGGCCTATTCTGCTGGTAATAAAAGTAGGCAGAGCCCTGCAGAGATCTCCATCACAGCAAGGGCAGAATTGATTAAAAGGCAAAACCCAAACCAGAACCAGCCTTGCCTTGGATAAGGGAGTGCTTGCTTAGACTATGAGAAGTTACGAAAGGTACAACTTTAGTTCCAGATCTGTGCTGAGCTCAGCAGCAGACCCAACTCTCCTTTGGGATTAGCTGGTACAATTTCTGCCAGATTCCTATACGCTCCCTGTGCTTTATAGGGATGAACCAGCAGGGCCAACCTGATGTGCTGTGTATGCATGGATGGGGTGATTGAACAGAACAGGAGGAAAGCAGTGTCCTGACTGGTGTCCTCCAAACACCCCCAGGAAAGCACAGCTGCCTTGGTGTCTTTGCCCAATCTGCAGACAGGTCCCAACTTCTGAACCTGGGGGCTTCGGAATTACCTAGTAGATACTGAAGAATTATGGCTCTGCTATCTTTTTCTTTTATTATCAGGAGGGTAACATTACAGTGGATTTTCACTGAGACTGAAATTAAGAGCTTTGTCTGCCTAATCAGAAATACTGTCCCCTGAAGTCCATTTCTGTTTGCTGAAACATCTGACTGCCAGTGAGTAATCTGTAACATGCTGTGGTAGAGGGCGCCAAGCAGGATGGGTGGTATTCACCTCAGCTAATTCTATTCATCTGTAACCTTGATGGCTGCAGCCGAGCCTCTTAACTCAGAATTCCTCCCAGTGCAGGAGAGTGACCTTCTTAAGTAGTTAGGTGTCTATATTATCTGCTACTCCAGCTGGATCCCTGCAAATCTATGGGGCCTGATGGGATTCCTTCCAGAACCCTCAAAGAGCTACTTCACATCATAACAAAACCGCTCTCAAGGAATTTTGAGTGGTTGCAGGAATCCAGAGAGGTCCCAGCTAACTGGAAACTGGCAGATGTTGTCCCTATTTGCAACTAGGGCAAGAAGGAGGATGCTGGAAACTGCAGGCCTGTCAGTCTCACTTCAGGGCCTGGTAAAGTTATGGAGAAGATTTAAAAACACCTGAAAGACAATGCAGTCCTTGGTCACAGCCAGCACAGCTTCACGAGAGGGAAGTCCTGCTTATCAAATCTGATTTCCATATATGACAAGGTAACCCACCTAGTTGATCAAGGGAAGCCAGTTGATATAATCTTTTTGAATTTCAGTAAAGCTTTTGATACTGTCCCTCACAGGATTCTTCTGGACAAAATGTCCAGCACTCAGTTGGATAAACACATCATGTGATGGGTGAGCAGTGGGCTCATGGGTTGAGCACAGAGGGTAATAGTGAATGGGGTAACATCAGACTGGTGGCCTGTCGCCTGTGGGGTTCCACAGGGCTCCCTCTTGGGCCCTGTGCTCTTCAACATCTTCATAAATGACTTGGACACAGGACTGGAAGGGATACTGAGCAAGTTTGCAGACGACATGAAATTGAGAGGAGCTGTTGACTCCCTTGAAGGCAGGAAGGCCCTGCAGAGAGCTCTCGACAAATCAGAGGATGGGTGTTCAACAACCATATGAAGTTCAACAAGGGAAAGTGCCTGATTCTTCACGTGGGATGGGACAACCCTGGCTGTTCATACAGACTGAGGAATGAGATGCTGGAAAGCAGTGCGAAGGAAAGGGACCTGGGGGTCCTGGTTGATGGCAAGTTGAATATGAATCAGCAGTGCCCTGGCAGCCAGAAGGGACAACCATGTCCTGGGGAGCATCAGGCAAAGCATCGACAGCTGGTTGAGGGAGGGGTTTGTCCCACTCTGCTCTTCACTGGGACAACCTCACTTTGAATATTGTGTGCAGTTTTGGGTACTGCAATATAAGAGAGATACTAAGCTATGAGAGAACATCCAAAGGAGGTCAACGAAGGGGTAAGCCGTATGAGGAGCGTCTGAGGTCACTTGATCTGTTCAGCCTGCAGAAAAGGAGACTGAGGGGAGAGAAGGAGCAGGCACTGATCTCTTCTCTGTGGTGACCAGTGACAGAATCCAAGAAAATGACCTCAAGTTGTGTCAGGGAATGTTAGGTTGTATATCAGAATGAGGTTCTTTACCCAGAAGGTGGTCAGGCACTGGAACAGACTCTCCAGCCTGACAGAGTTCAAGAAATGTTTGGATGATACTGTCAGGCTCATGGTGTGACTTTTGGGGATAGACCTGAGCAGGGCAGGACCTGGATTTGATGATCCTTGTTGGTCCCTTCCAGCTTGGCATATTCTGTGATTCTGTGATTATTTCAGATGTCTACTTTAGTATGAAAGATGCTTATTTTTCTCCATTCACACTTTAGGGGTTCTTGGGTTTTTTTCAGTGTCAGAAAAAGGAGCATAGTGCAACTCTTGTCTGCGTTTAGTCACGAGTCCCATCTTATGTAGTTATTTCCATTGGTGTTTCCCGTCCCCATACTCAAGTGGCCTGGAAATGGGTAGTTTGCCAGCAACTTAAACTTATGGGATGTTCTGGCCAGCACCTGTTCCTGTAGCTGTTTTGTGGAGGAGTTGCACAGTTTCCTCTTCACGAAACGTAAAGCCCAAGGCTGTGCAAGTGTAGCACAAATGGATGCATACAGGTTGGGTTCAGTCCTCCACTTTTTTTCTAGGTGTGTGTAGGAGGGAGTATAGTGCACCTTAGGAGGAACTCAAGAAACAAATGTCATTAGGAGATTCAGCCTTTCCTTCTCTGAGGTTGCACTGTAGCAAACAGGTGCTTTATGCTGCAGCAGATGCTAGCACTGGTGGTGGTATAAATAGCAAACAGATGGTAAATTGAGGCGTGCGTAATGACTACGATGTTAAACAGCTCAGGGATCAGAGGGCTCTTCCCCTGGAGCAGTGAGCACCCACAGTCTGCCCCTTTACCTGGCCCTTCATGGCTGTATTGATCAGGATCATGTAGCATTTCAGAAGCAGGGCAAAAAGCACCAGATAGTAGTGTCCTGCTTGGATGACTAAACTACCTTCTTCATGTACTGATAGGGTACATACAAATAGGCAGACATTTCCCTGTGAAAGATCATATCATCAAATCACTTGCTGCTTGCTCCTGTCACAGAGAGGTGTGGGGTAGCCTTAAGGTTACACAAAAGACAGGAGATCCTGATAAGGGGTGACCTGGGAGGTGGACATAGAAATGTGAGGTGAATTAGAGGAGGCTGAGGTTAAATGTGAGTGATTGAAAGGAAGCTGTGGTGAGATATTTTTGAGTTCTAGGTCATTCAACTGTGAAAAATAACCAAGGATTTCAGCTCTGTATTTGAGTTTGCCAGATCATAATCCTTCCTACCTACTCTGCCATTCTGTGTATCCCTAGATGTGAGAGAGCCCTAATGGGTATTGTTGTCAGCGGCTGGTTCTGCCGGTAACTAGGATTAGCCTCTCTTGAGGCCCAAAAAGAAGCTCATAGTGCAGTCTTAGCCAGCGCTTCACGACCAATTGTACTTATTGCACTTAGCACATCATTGAACATGCCATCAGAAAGCCATGCCGATGGAAATTGTAATCAAAAGGCTTAGCATGTGCAGACTCAGGGAATGTGTGGTATGGCATAACGAAGTGTGGGCTTGTTGAGATGTTGTTTCCCATTTCACCTGCATTGACAACTGCATCAGCTTTTCAGCATTTCTAGTGCTCGTTAGATTTTTGATTTTAATTTAAAAATTCAGTATAAATGGAAGCTACTGCAGAGGAGAGATCTGAAAGCCTTTCTCACTGTGTGCCAAAAGAGAATTCATCATGGATGAAGGACCATCAAAGAGAGAAAGCTTGGAGAGGTTTTTAAGTGAAGCTATCAAGTAGATACATGTAATATTGTGCTAGAGCATTCATAGGTGCATAACCATATTGATCTACAGTTTCTTTAGGAAAGTAAAGTTTGTAGGAAGAGAACCTAAAGAAGGAATTATCTTTCAAAAACCTGTGAGTTTTTTACTGCACCAGCTAGTCTAATAAAAAACAGAGTTTCTTCCAGCAAATTCTACCTTGCTTATGGACTTCATTAGACAGCTTGAATGGCCAGGTTGGATAAGCATAAACTCACTGCTTCATTCATTGGTTTTATGTATATTAAAGAAGTACTTAGAATGAAAGGTATTACCTCTATTATAAACTTCTCCTTTGTGATTCTCTCTGTAATCTGCCAAATCTATATCATATAATTTTTTGTGTTGTCTTGTTTATTTCATTGCCTTTTCTGTTTTTCCTGTGTCCAGAGGCTGAACATCCACCCCTCTCCCTGTCTAAGAGTATGCTCTGGGTATGCCAAAGTACTCCACATGCAGGGAGGTGATTCCTAAAGTGGCACAGGTTTTGAGATCAATTTTGTCCACCTCAGATCATCTCAGGATAACTTAGTCTTCAGCACAATCTAGGCAATTAAAGTCTGGTGTTTGCACTTCAGCATAAGCTATGATAAGGATTTTGTTTGCTTAAAATGAGAGTTTTGCTGTCAAGTACACCATGCATCTGAATTATGTATTCACAGTTTCAAAAAACATCAGTAACTTGAGCTTAGTCTTCCAGAGACCTTTCCCTGTAGCATTTTAAAGGACATTTTGGTGTCACATACAGATAACATAGCATCATAGGAATGTTGGGAAATGGTAGTATTCTCAGTGGAGTGGTTATGAAGGAAAAATGGGCTAAGTCAGAATTTCTGCAGACCACCTCAGTCCAGTCCTATATTTACTCTCTCTTCTCTGTCCACGTTATACAGTGTATTCTAAGGAAATGAGTGTATGACCAGTGTAAAAATGAAGCAGTGGTGAACTGCCTCCATATTCCATGTAGAGGTGTCAAACAAGGTCCTGATTCTGTATTTTGGCCTCTTATCCAACAAAGTGATGGTGATTCGTGAGCAAAGTAGTGTTTGAGTTTCAGAAAATAATCACTTCCCTCACCTAGAGCCAGGCTGTAGACAGTCAGCCAGGGGTGGGTTTCAGGGTGACTCTTACAGCCATTCATACTATGAATGAAAATCTATCCACATCCTAAGACTTCTGTGTTGTGTTGTGTAACCCACTACCACCACCAATAACTAGATTTGTTAAGACTGTCTGGCAAGTGCTTTAGAACCAAGAAAGATCTTTATAGGATGAGGATGGTCACCTCACAGACGGGGATAGAGACAAGGCAGAGGGGTTTAACCCATTCTTTGCCTCTGTGTTCAACATGGATGATGAACTAAGGGGGTCTCAGTGCCCTGAGCTAGAGGACTGTAACTGCAAGAATGATCAATTCCCAGTCGAGCCTGAAACTGTGCAAGATACACTGCTTGAGCTGTATCCCTGCAAACCTATGGAGCCTGATGGGTTTCATCCCAGAATCCTCAAAGACCTATCTCATGTCATCGCAAAACCTCTCTTGATGTTTTTTAAGTGGTTGTGGAAATCCAGAGATGACTGAAAACTGGTGAACATTGTCCTCATTTTCAAGAAGAGCGAGAAGGAGGATGCCGGAAACTGCAGGCCTGTCAGTCTCACTTCAGTGCTTGGTAAAGTTATGGAGAAGATTGTTCTGGGAGGTATTTAAAAACACCTGAAAGACAACGCAGTCTTTGGTCACAGCCAACATGGCTTCATGAGAGGAAAGTCCTGCTTATCCAACCTGAGTCCTTTTATAACTAGGTAACCCACCAGTTGATCAAGGAAAGCCAGTTGATGTAATCTTTTTGGATTTCAGTAAAACTTGCAATACTGTTTCTCACAGGATCCTTCTGGACTGAATGTCCATCCCACAGCTGGATAAATACATCATGTGGTGGGTGAGCAATTGGCTTGTTGGTCAAACACGGAGGGTAATAGTGAATGGGGTGACATCAGACTGGTGACCTGTCACTAGTGGGGTTCCACAGGGCTCCATCTTAGGCCCTGTGCTCTTCAACATCTTCATAAATGACTTGGACACAGGACTGGAAGGGATGCTGCATAAGTTTGAAGATGACATGAAACTGGTGTGTGTGTGTTCATATATGTTTATATAGATACATGTAACATTTTTTTACAGGAACGCAAGGAGTCATCAGTTCCCTGGGCTACACACTTTACTGTGCTGTGGCCTGAAGCAAGTCTTTCTTTAAAACCCTTTGAAAGAAATAATAGTTTGGTTTTAGAAGGGTTCCCAAGACATCACAGTGGGAGAATAGGTGAATAGTTTTGCCCTCAGTCAAGACTAAATGAATAATTTCACAAACCTAACCATGTGTTCACTCACAGTTGGAAAAAGCAAAGCAAACCATCAACTCTGTTATTCTCCTATCTGCATGTATACCAGTGGGCATACTGCAGATGTCAGAAGGGCTCAAATTTTTCTGCTAAAGTCCTGTTGGAGCAGGTACCCACGGGAGCTTCTCATGAAAAGGGTTTGACCCAACCCTAAAGTCTTATTTTTCAGGGAGCCAACTAGCCTCTTGGAGTGGGAAATGGCTTGGCTAAGGCTGGATCCACTTAAATATTTTTTGGCATGTTGGGGAGATAGATTGAGATAGGTTTAAAATGAGTTTCAAGCAAACATTTTGCCTTTTATTAAGGAAAATGGTGATGGCTGGCCTCAGGCTGGGAACAGCACTTGGGCTGTCCTGAGCCCCATAGCAGGTACTATTTATCAGCACTCGTGGGGCCAAAGCACAGCATTAAAATGTTCCCTTTAATCAGGGGTAAGGGCAGTGCACAGAAATAATCAACTAAGAATAAGGGGCTGGTATGGGGATTAAGGCAAACAGGGAGAAAAGCTTTGAATCTCTCTGACCACTGTACCTTAGCACCAACAAAAGTTTCCTTGTATCCCCTTAATTAGTAACTTTTGTTATTCAATGCTTATCTTGAATTAACTTCTCCCAGAAGCCACTGGTGATTCTGCTTTTCTGCTCCCCTCCTTCTAAAGCTTTCTGTTTTAATTTGTTTGGATACTAAAGCTAGTAGCTGACAAGAAAAAAAACCAAGTTTCTACAGCTGTCTGTGGGCTCCCAGGGCAGGTGGCTGCCCTTACCTCCTGCCTGGAAGCTGCAGATAATACTCCAGAAAGCGTTTTCTGCGCTTCCAGGGTATGAGAGAGATGATAGCTTTGCTCAGTCCCCCTGCTCTTTTCCCATAAGTTGGAGCAGATGCTCCTTGCATTGAGAGAATTACGGGATGGTTGAGGGCTCCCTGCAGTGCCTTAAAACAGGGTCTCGCAGGACAGGCTGCTTTGTGTCTTGGGGACTTCTACTGAGGGACTCCCACCTCTCCTTGAAGCACACTCGCTGTGCATGTCTGGTTCCCTAATATATGCATTTATTTCCTTTCCACATCCTTGACTTTAACACCTCCTTCTTTTTCCTCCTGCTAAAATGGAACAGTCTCTTGAAAGCACTGTCATGCTTAATTCCCCAGTGGAAATGGTTGAAGGTGACTTTTTTGGAGTGACGAAGTCTTGCTGCTTGAATTGTTGTGCTTTTCTTAGAGGGATATTTGCTTATGTGTCTTGAAACAGAACTTCAGTAATCACTTTATGTTCTTAAAGTAAAGGCTATACATAATGAAGCTTTGATAAAGCTTTCATGTACAATTATTGATGATAGATCAAATAATTTGTAGACCTAACTTTTCTTTTTTTTCAGATAGTTAAGGTATGCAATAGCATTTTGTTGGTTGATTAACATTTGGATAGTAGTGTGAGTATTTGGAGCATTATGACTGAAATTTTATCATTAATAAATCAGCAACTATAATCAGGTTTTTTTACATTCCTTGGGTGAATAGTGGCCCCATTGAAGTCAGGGAGAGTTTTGCCATTATCTTCAATAAAATCAGAGTTTCATCCTCCTGTTGCAAAGGACCTTTAAGAGCCGTCTGTAATGTTGTCATAAACTCTGTTTGAGTGAAACTAATCTTGTAGGGATTTTATTAAGACAGAATGATGGTGGAGGAGGAAAACCTTTAAATGCTTCTGTTGAAAAGACCTGCCTTTGAGCAATACTTGTGCTGTGACAGAAAAATCCTGGTTTGGGGACTGTCTGTACCTCAGATAACTGTGCTGCACTGAGCACAGCAAGATCATCCTGGAGTCACTATATTAAAAGGATTAGGCAAAGGCTGTTTCCTATATGCATGCTAAGGCCTCTTTTCTCTTTAAATAAATGCAAACGGGGAATAATTTTATTATAAACAGCTGTGCAAACTAGAGTATGCAAAGGGTACCTAAACTTTGTCACAAAGTTAAAAGACAAAGTGTGCAAATATCACCCCAGGAGATATTTGAAGAAGTAGACCCAGATATCAATTTCTTTGTGAGTCTTGGAGCTATGATCTGAATATATAGTTTGTACTCTGCACCTAGGATCAAATCTGTATGCAGTGACCCATGCTTCCTGCTCGAGGGTGTAAGAGATAGCTGCTGTGCTGCTTTTATTTCTGTATGCAGTAGAAAATCCACTCTCTTTGAACCAGGAGTCGATTTAGTGACTTTGTTTTTCAGGTCCTCACACAGTAATGAAAGTCACCTCCTGCTGAGCACAGAGCACCCTGCAGAAATTCAGAGTGGTGACATTTGTGCTGTGTTCCAGAACCCACATTCAAGTTTTCTTAGAAGTTTTCTGCCAAATTTTTGGTCGAGTTGATCATTACAAGACACTTCAGAAGCCTCGGGTGATGCACACTTTTGTAAGAGGTTTCTAGAAGAGCATTCACTGACCACTTTAAAATCACTTAAAAGACTCAACTACAAGGTTTTTAATAACATGTAACAAATAATATAGCTAGTTCATTTGTTCAAGGTGGCCCAACCAACAGTGGTTCTAGGATGGAGGCACTGGAAAAGGAAAGTAGCATTCAGATATCACTGACAGCAAAAGAAACTTTTTCAGCGAAAGAATTTGTGTCAATGAAAGGAAAGGTTGTACCCAAGCACATTCACAGCTGCTAAACTTCATTCTGGGCTAGGCACAGAAGACTGCATCATCCTTTTAAGGGATGTGCAGACTTTTACTGGATGAGAAATTCAGGGAGGGACAGAGGAGTAACCCATGCATCAGAAAGGTCTTTGGGACTTCTGAGTCAGGTACTGGCAGCCAGATGCCCTCCAGACTTATCTGCTACCCTTTCATTTAAGACAGGCAAAAATAATTTCTGGAGGGACTTAATTAAATTCCACTAGGTCACAATCTCTATGCAACTCATCTTCTCTTCCACATTTACAGTTGATGAATGTCTACAGCCTTTCTCATTATACACAAGGGTTATTTCCAGAGATGCAGGCAGCAGGATGCAATTCATAAGACAGTCAGATGAAACAGAAGGTCTTATGCATAATTCTGCCCTGAATCTTCCTTCGCTTCCTGATTGTCTTTGTAAGATGAATATAGGGATCCACTCCTTGGTTGTTTGCAGATGACAAGTATGTATATTAAAATGTTGTCAATCTGCAGCCTTTGAAATGACATGCTTAAGCTGTTGGTAGCCAAAGAGACAAGAGATGGGCTGCAGTAAAACATGCCAGCTTTCTTATGGGCTCCTGGAGCAAGGTTTCTGAATTTATCCAAAAAATTAAATTTGCAGTGCATGGAAAATACAACAGTGCATTGGAGGGACGGTAGCCTTGCTTTCAAGTACCCATTAGAGTGATTTTTATGAAACGGATGCAGGGTCTGGGCAGGATGCTACTAGAACCAGCTTGTTAAATTCATCCACACATCACTTTTGGTGACTTTGGCTTTGCTGGCTTTAATGCCCCAGGGCACTCTTCACTGCAGACAACTCTGTATTTGAGTGATCTTAAAATTTCTTTCAAAAAATAAAGCCCAAGGACAATTTTGCCTAACGGCAGGTATCTTAAGCCTCAATAATTTTTTTTTTTTTCTATATTGAAGCTTCCTGTTTGTTCTAACCAAATGGTATATTAGCTCTGTTCTGAACTGGATTTTTTTTTTTTTATTTGCTTTATATGGCATTTTCTGTTACTGAGTGCAGTTTGCCTTTTTCTCTTCCTGTTTCCCAGCTTATCATCAGAGTATGATCTCTAGCCAATGATACTATTATATTTTTATGTGCTTATTTTGCCATTTCCAGTACTGGTAAAGCTCCAGAATTTCTGTGTGTTGGCAGACAGTGGAGCTGTTTCCCCCTGTTTATTTTCTTTGTCGCTGGAGTGCCCCAGCAAGGCATCATTGTGTTGTATTGAATCGGACTGGCTGAACACTGTGCCATCTGTGCACAGACAGATTGTTACTCTTTATGATCCTCTTGGATAGAAGTTCATGTAGCACTTTGGGGTGCTAGTAGGAAGAGGTGAGTGTGTATATAGCTGGGAAGTATGGCTCTGTGTTGCTGTTGTGAGAGGAAAGTGTACTTTTGCATTCCGGTCGTAGGGTGTTGTGGATTTCTTTGCAGATTTTTGCTCCCCAGGCAACAGGTTGCTCAGGAACCAGGCTGCCCTCCAGCAGAGCCTCATGTCACCCCAGCACCAGGTAGTCTGTGAGGCTTTGGGTATCTCTGGTCTATTGCCTCTGAGGTGGAATAGCAGCATAAAATGAGAAAGCCCTAAGATATTCGTAATGTAAAATGAGATTTGCATCTTCACTATCCCGAGCAAACTGTGTGTATTATGCAAATATCAAAATGGCATGGACAAAACAGATTGTACATGTGCTAGAAGTAAACTCTTGATATAGTTGATTTATTTGATGCATTTGATATCAATATAACTGGTATTGAATGCTCGAGAATTTACCTCAGACTTCTTTTAGTGTTCAGCTTGAACAGTCAGTCAGTCATACAGAACATGCAGCCATGGGACATGTCTATAGGAGTGCAAGTCCACTCTAGATCAAGTATTTCCACATAGTGGCAAGGTAGTCTAGGATGGGATTGCTTCCCTAGGCAATATGCTGGGGAAGATGACCCTGTTATTTTTTCCTGACAAGATGCCCAGGTAATTCACAGTGTGTTGAACTGAAATGGCCTACCTCAATATCATGTTACTTCCACAAAAGCTAACTATAGTGCTATATAAAGTTATGTATATATGTCCTTGATGATATATAACTTTATATATAGTTTTAAATAGTTATATACTTTTATTTATAAGTATTTCTTTTACATATTTAAATAGTTACATGAAGTCAATGCTTCTTTATGTCTGTAACAGTGCTATAACCAGGAGTCAAATACCTAGTCTAGGTGCAGTATGTACAGAAACCAGAAAAGTATCAGGTATGTGGCAGAAATCCATCAGAGGAGTTCCTTCATGTACTAATAAGAAGGAATGATCTTATTGGAACACCTTACACAAAGAAAATCATTTCATGTGTCTCAGGGTTCCTAGATAAGGCCTGTGGCATGCACACAGTGGTCCACCTGGCTTATCTCACATTCGGTTTAACTGGGGGTTGCTGTGATTTCATCAGGAGCAAGGAGCCTTCACGAAAAGCTTACTCGTGTCAGCACTCATGTATTGAGGTGAGGGGCCTAAAGAGAAGGTGCAGGTTAAAAAAATGATGTGTTTTCTTTTTACTTCTCCACAGACTGACCATCTCTGCTGAATGTCCCATGCAGCTTGAAGATTTCCCCATGGATGCACATGCTTGCCCATTAAAATTTGGAAGCTGTAAGTTCTCTTCTGAAATAAGAAATAGAAAAATGCCTTGTTTTCTGGCTTTTCATATTCAGCCATGTCTTGTAGAGATCTTTCACCCTCCTCCCCCTTTAACACGGCTTATTAGCACCCACAGCCTGCCCCCCTTGCTGCTACTCTGCTGCTCCTTCTCCATGACTATGCTTTATCTGTACCTGCTGCTTTTCAACTCATGCTTGCATGCCCCATGATAAATGATGAGCTGATGGATGATATGTCATATATATATCCACATCAAGTGTAATTGCCACTGTTAGATGGAGTTGCAGATGCAGACAGCTAAGTTGATAACTTGGTTTTACATTTGTAGTAAAACTGAGCTTTCACTGGACTGACCAGATTGATGTGCAATTATTGTGGTATTTATATGAATCAGGCTGCAGTGCAATATCTACATCACATATATTAGAGGAGATCTAGAATATTAAAAGAGGAAATATCTTTCCATTTGGCTTTAATAAATCCAGTCCTGTATCCTGTTACATGATGTTGTATACACATGTATTTGTATATATGCACACGTTATTCTAAATTGTATGCTGAAGGATGATTTTTCCTCAGTTCCAAGCCTCTAATCCACTACAGTGCTGCCTTGCCAGAAGCTTACTTTAAAAACAACCTCAGGGAATCAGATGGTTATATTTAAAAACAAAGCTCTTAATTAAAGTACAAATGAGGCTAGTACAGTAGACTTCTTTTTTTTTTTTTTTGGTTGGTTGGTTGGTTCTTTTTTTTCTTTTTTAATTTTGATAATCAAATCAGAGGTTCCAGGTATAATCAGTGTATCTGAAAACTTTTGATAATTACTGGGCAAGGCATTTTGCTAAGCACTGGAGCCACCTAACTTCAGCATTTTGCTATGTTTTTCAGTCATATCAATTTAGAGTCACTAATCCTAGCAAGATTAAGCCTTGCCTTTATCATCTGTATCTGCCCTGATTTAATACTGACTATACATTGTCTTCTAGTGTTCATACTAAGAAGTAAAAACACTGTTTACGGTAACCATTACCAAATTGCCAAACTTAAGATGAACTGGTTTCCCTTCCCTCTTCCAATCCAGGTAGACCCTGTTTCATCTGAATGTGTTTTACAAGGTCACTGTAGGTTCAAGTGTGTTCACTGACTTCAGCAGCATTAATTGACAGCAAAGCCAATATAAATCCATACACCTTTACACTCAACTTAAAAAATTATATATGCAAACCGTCCATTTCATTCCAGACGTAAAAACAGGAAAACATCTCATAGGCAACTGTAATTGTTTGTGTATAGGGCTAAACAAAAGCTACTGGAAAGAATTAAGAAGAAGATGAAAAATAAGTTGTCCGTCTTGGTATTATATATCCTTTACTGTATTGATAGATAAAGTTGAAGTCACACCTGTTGCTAGTGTAGACTACAGAACTGAGAGACTGTGTAATTTTATGAAATTGATGCCTAAAGGTTTTAGTGTATTTTGTAGATTTTCTAGAATTTTTTAGAATTATGTAGGTTTCCCCGGATTGCTCACATATTAGGTGGTTTTTAGAGATCCCTGGACACTTTCTCACGCATTTCTGAGTTTTGCCAAGGACACGGTGTTTTGAAGAAGCACCTCCAAGATAGCTTGAAGACAAAACACAAGAGAAGGCTCAGAGCCCTTGGAGAGGCTCTAAGGGGCAGTTCTGAGCTTTTGGAGGGTGGGCACCAGGGGAAATGGGTATTATGGGTTGATTTTAGATATCATATATGCTAATTACTGGAAGTTATAAAAGCTGTAACATCACTGAACCATGCATATGCATACTTCTGGTGTGTACCTAGAAGCTTTTAAATAAAAGCACTTTTCTATCTATCTCCACTAATGTTGTTCTGAGTGCCTATCTTCCACGATTTTAGGCATCAAAATATGCAAAATATGCAATATAAAACTAAAATATACGTATTTAAACAAAGGACCTAATGCAGCAGAGATCTGAAGCTCAACCTTAAAGTTAAATGGATGCTTCAATGTATTAGTAGATTAGGTGAAGAAAGACACAGGATCTAAGTGTCCCTATAATAAAGACACACAAAAAAAGCACCCCAACCAAACATGCAAGTGCATGAGATAACATTACAAGATAAGGTACAAATACTTAGAAGGAGTACTCAGTAATCTGTCTGAATGTAATTATATGTTTTGCTTGTGCCAATTGTGTTACATATTAACCACTTACTAGCCCTCAGGTAATTTTAATCCGATTCAAAACTAGCACTGAAAGGTTGCATTTTAGGCATGTGAGGGGTGAATACAGTTTTACTTTTTGCTCCTTGCAATGCTTAGAATATAATTCTAGAGGACATTTTACAAGCTATCACCAGTTACCTTTGAAATCTTCTACAGTGTGTACACACAGAGTCATTTGGCCTATGCTAGTCACACCAGTGGCCTCTGAAGTAAGTAAACATGTAGGGACAAGGCATAGGCAGTCTTTAAGCATTGGGAATTTCTGTATTACTGACCTGACAACTCAGTAGTAATTTATTGGGATTTAATATGCAGATGTTTGTACAAGTACAGCCAGAAATTCAGGCTTTATTGAACTAGCCCAGATGTATTTTAGGAGAATACACTATTTATTCCCTATTTAGAACAGTATGGGTTTGCACTGAGTAATCTCCAGTTTTGCAGCAAGACAAAGCCTACAGGGGTATGACACACAAGCACATAGACTTTCTGCTTTAGCTTTCCTACCTATCTTTCCCCAAAGGGTTTCTATTTATTGGTCTTTTTTCCAAGAAGGATTTTGAAAAGCCTCAAGGAGTAGCATCAAAGTAAATGTTAAACACATTATCAGTGGAGCTGGGGGGGTTGAGAAGAGACTAGTGTTAAGCAGTCTGAGGGTGAAGAAAGCCTGGCAACAAAACAAAACAGCTGGCACAAGGGCAGATCAGCAGCAGAAAGGATGCTGAGAAGTGATCAGTGCTGCAGAAGAAGCAGGAACAGGTTATTAATCTTCTGGCTGCATGAGCGTTCACCATGCTTGCTGTAACTCAGCAAGCAAAAGGCAAAAAGTGCCTGATGGTTCCTTCATTATTAAAGAGAAGGAATATTAATCTTGCTTGCAGAAATAAAGGTAAATGTTGAGTTCTTATGGCCCATTTTACTGGCTTATTGCTGTATTAGAATCGTGGAAGATTTTACAGGCCTAGAAAACATTATATGGCGCAAAAGAATATTTTGTAGAAATAGTTAAAAGAAAGGTCAAATACACAAAAAGGGATATAAAGTTGCCTGTGCACACCACCAGCCTAGAGACCTGCTGGGCAGTTCAAGTGCCAACTACAGTAGTATTTTTCAATGCTCTATGGCACATCGTGAAAAGGACAGAAGTTCAAGGATGGCTTGTCATGAACAGAGCAGGTTTTAGTTGTCCTTCTCTTAAGTACAATGCCCCACTGCTCAGAGATGGCAAGATCAGGTGGGTCTGCTCCAGGAGATGCATGTATGTGGATACTTGTCTTTCTGGCTTCCATCCCTGCTAGATCAGGACATCTGTAGAAATTATCTTACAGAAGTCTAATTTAGAGGGAACTGGAGACAGTGCAAGAGGCTGTCCCACAGCTGACCCACAGGCTCTGGGGTCTCGGCAGCAGGCTCCACTCCCTTTGAATCAGGGGTACTCAGTGGGGATGGCTGTGGCAGTCTGCTCATTACCTTGTGGTAGCATGGGAAAGATGCTGCTTTCTTCCATGACCAAATTTAAGATAAACTTTACATTGTAATTCTAGTGTTGACCTGTATTTTAAATAGCTTCACTGTCAAACAGGATTTGATGCAGATTCCTGATGCCAAACTCAGTTTCATGAGGAGCATCTTAGCTTAAGAAATTTGTCCTTACCCCCAAGCTATTTCTGGTGTAGGGAGGAGAAATTAGATAAAATAGCAAGGACATTAAAGCTTCCCAGCTTCAATGTTTCACCTCTTCCACTGATAGGCCCTAAGAATACATTAAGAGTATCATTTAGTACAGTTTCAAAATGTCCATGTGTCACTAGGTAGGTAAGCATCATTATCTCTAGGGCAGCTGAGACAGAGAAGTTAATTGACTTTCTGTAAGGTCACGCAGCAAATCAATGTCAGAAAAAGGATTAGACTCAACTTCTTTGGTTAGAGAGGCAGATGTCTAATCCACTAGACCATGAAGGCCTCTGCCTAGGCAACTGACTTAACTCCTAAATCTCATTTTACTCATGTGTTAATTATGTCAGTGTTACCTAGCTCACGGGGTTGCCCTGAAGATGAATTAGTTAATTGCTGTTGGTGAATGTTAACTGGTGCTTTGACAATGTCAAATACTGTAAGGTGGAGTCTATTTATGGCAACTATCTCCTGAAAACATGGTATCAAAGTACATGGAGTTATGAAATATTGTATTGTGGAATGGACAAATGCATGAAACAGCCGCCCACTAGTCACTCAGCAGCAAAAGAAAAAAAAAACTTACTATTTTTAGAGCAAGTAGATAGTTTAATGAATATTCTGAAAATAATGAGATCCCCAAGCTCATGAACAGAGAAAAAAAAGGCCTGGTGTGTATTCCTAATGAATTTTAAGTCAGACATGAAGAAGGTGAAGGTTGAGCACCGCTGATCAACAAGGGAGCTTGACAATTGTTTGTGAGGAAACAGCACTAGGTACAATTTGTAGTGTCTGGAGAAAGCAGGTCAACATGGTTTACGTATATCTTAATTTTTAACAGCTCAAACTAAGTCACAGTATGACTTTTGATAAAGGAAAGTGCACAGGCTATGTCTGTAGCAGGAGGCATGCTCAAATCATTTTCCTCTAAGAAGGGAGAGTAATTAGTAGACAGTAACTTCACCAGTATTCCGGGATTTTATTGCAGCACTGAACATTAAGGCACTCACTGTTCACAAACTGTCCATTCACCTGCAGCTGCTGAGAAATTTTTTGAAAAAAACAGTATTTAAACAAAATGTCTCTGATGATTTTTACTTATATTTTTCTTGTCCCTCTTCGAACCCCATATTACCACCAGCTACCAACTACCACTTTAGTTGGAATACTTTTCCCCTAACTTTTAGCTGTTTAGAAGCTAGATCTCCAGACACAATGAGAGATGCTTTTGGCAGCATCAGAAAGGCAGTCTAGACAACTAGCTTGAACCATCACTGTAGTTTTACTTAAGTAAGTAATTTTACTAGCTAGCTAGTAAAGCACAGGCATCTAGCCTGAACTAATTTTCCATACAACCTTTAGAATGAATGGAGGAGGTGAAAAATACCTAATGGTATTGCTGTTATTTGCCTCCAGTTTCCTTGGAATCATAGTCACATGACTTGTTGTGGGACTGTGTTGTTTAAAAAACTAAATGCTATAGTGCAGAATGAACACAGTGATTTGGTCCATATCAAAACCCCTGCATTGAGAGTAAAGCCTTAGGGAGTAGACAGAATGGATCTGTGAGAATTTCAGATAGACAAATATGCCCCAGTGAGTTGTCTAGAGTTCCTTTATGGCTACTGAGAGAAAGGAAGTACTTCTGCAGTGAGGTTCATTAGAACTATATTTGATACCTGCCTAAGGATAAGAGGAATAATATTTTAGAAGTTCTTTTTCTTCTGTAATGCTAGCTCAGAAATAGATAAGTATATGGTATCCTAGTCAGAGTAACTTAGACATCCATTTTTCTCATACAAAACCATACTTTGTTCTGAAGAAAGTCAGTGCTGTAGATTAGTTAGGTTTTGATTTTGGTGGTGAGCTTTGGTATCTCTCCTAGGGACTATTTTTTGCTATTTCTGCTGGAAGTCCCATTTTTGAAAGGATCTTCATGAAACAGTCAGTAGGGTCTTTACTAAAGAGACAATCCTACCATTGCTGCAAGCATCTTATATGAGCTGTGCAGTTTCTTCAGCTTTCAGTTCAGTGGGTTGTAACAACAGATACTTCAGCCTTCTCACAGATGTTGTAACGTAGCCTGTAGTCATCTCAGATATATAACCTCTTTTAGTCCAGTATTTTGGGCAGTCTGTGCTGCCAGTAGCTTCATCCTTCCATTGAGTCCCACATCAAGGTGGAGCAATGCAGCCCAGAACTCCCAAAGGGCAGGAGATTCATCAAGAATGTTGCATAAAAGAAAATATTCAAGGATTGCAGAGATCTAAGAAGCTTTCTTAACAGGAATCTACTTAGAAATGAAAACATAGGGTTCTGGGCCTGGACTGCATGATGTGGGTTTCTGCAGCAGCTGTTGTTATGGGACTGCAGCCAGCGTCAGAACTTAAAATAAGGATGACTGTAAATTCTCACTTGTCTGGTAGGTTTTCCATATAAATGATACTTTTTATTATGACAAAAGGGAAAGGTGCCCATTTTAAAAGCTCCCTAAAATGTTCACATAGTTTTTCATTGCCTTTTACAGAGACACACATTCAAGACTTCATAGAAGGCTTGAGAAACTGTGCTAGTATACTCTTTAAGCAATTGCAGTCACTGTTGCTATTTAACTTTTCAAAGACTTTGTCATGTATACATGGTTACTGCTTGCATTGAGATAACTTTAACAGTACAATAAAAGAGCAGCATTTACTGCAGCCCATTCCCCGGACTTGTGTGATGGCTTCCCTGTGGAATAATGCCTGGCTCTGGGTCAGTCACCTCTTGCTTCTGCTCACCCTCTGCTTACAGTAGGCAGAGAGTTTTTTCCCCACTTAGGTTCATAACAGACTGAAAAAAGGAGTCAGAAAGAACAACTGCTCGCCCAGGACATTTGCTATGTGATTCGAAAAAGCTGTTGTCTTCCCCATCTGTCTTGCAGCCAGCGCTAACCCCAGGCTGCAAATTCTGCCGACCTGCAGCAGGCGAGGGCTTGGCTCCCTCCCTACCAGCCTAGAGCAGCCCCAGCACAGGTCGGGTCATCCTTAATGAATCTCGGGTTTTGTATCAGTAAGGAATGCTTTCTGGGGGTGCTGGCGGTGGCTTTTGTAGCAGCTGCAGAGAACCCCTGGAGCAGCTGTCTGCCCTGGGAGCAGCCTCCTCATCACAAGGTGGCCCACATATGTCAGGCTTTTTCTGGGGAGAAAAGCTTGACTGGTGGCATTTTTGAGTGCAGGGAAACAAAGTTTCAGGCAAGGGGAGGAGTTGGTGTGGAGATGCTCAGCAGTGGGGTTTTTGTGTCACATGAAAGAGGTCTAGACAGGATTGTGGTAGAGCAGCGTGGAGATCCGGGGTGCTTTGCTGATGGTAGAAACATCAGCATGCATTTCTCACTCTGGAGATTTCAGCCTAAATTTAAAGGCTGCACAACTTCCTGATTACAGGGCAAGAGTGATTCGAGTTGTCAGTAGTAGAAAACAACATGCGGAGACTGTGTGCTTAAGCTTTCAAATGGCCCTTGAGTGCAAACCTGCAAAGATATTGCTGGGCTCACAATGTCCCGAAAGGCAGCGCCAGGGCTTACGGTTGCCAGCCATGGGTCACGGGTTTATACCATGGGCAAATGGGATATTTGTAAATATGACAAGTGGGTAAATACTGCTCCACTGCTGTACAAGCCAGGTGTTTTTTTGTTTTTTTTTTATAAGGTGGTTGTTTTCGTGGCTCATAAGCATTTCATAAACGTTTCTGGAATGATTCTCATGATGCTGGTGTGAGCTTGGTAGGTCTCTGCTGTCTGCATTTTGTAGGTGGGGATAAAGGAGGCAAAGAGCAATTACAGTCTCTTCTGAGCTAAGATAGAGCGGTTCATTACCTGCTTTTATTGCCTCTGTCGTTATGGGTCCCTAGGTTCAATTAGAGCCTCCCAGTGCTACTGCAGTACATTAATGACAAAATTACTTGCCTAGGGTTTTGGAGGGAGGAAAAAAGCTCCAAGACACTGCTCAAACTTGGATTTCAGTTTCTAGTCTGGCAGCTTCTTTATGACACCTCAGTCTCTGGAGGGCAAGCAAGTCCTCCCTCTAAATTAGCCTCCTCTCATACACAAAGAGCCAAGTTAGTCCAAACTGTCATCTAGCACTGCTGCAGTCCCAGCCCAGCAAGCTTCTTCAAAGGAAATAGTTGTTCCATATGCCCCATGAAGAAATGAGAAGGAGGGAGGAGTGGGAAGAGGGAAAGTCTTATAAGCCTTCTATTTTTTCCCCCTTGCCCATCATCTCCACTGAAAATCTCCTCACGGTCAGTCTCTGCTAGCAGCTAACCATTTTGCTGAAAACATTCCAGTGATAAATCTGTCAGCAAAGCTGGGATTCCTCCCTCCTAAATTTATATTTCCGTAAATATATACAGCTGAGCTGATTGCTCTCACCCTCTTAGGGAAGAGAAGTAGGTATTTTTAGGCTCAGGTTAATCTCCTCCTATTTTAGGAGGAGATTTACAGCTGGTGGCTGTAAATAAGGAGATGTTTTATTTGTGCACAGAGAAGATTGTGAGCACCTTAGAATCTGTGTCTCTGTGACTGGGAGGGGACAGTTCCCGAAAAGGGGATGCCTGAGTACTGTAGCATAGAGCAGGTGAAATGACAGTGCCTCTGAACAGCAGCAGTTCACCTAAGTATCCCTGTATCTATCACTGTGGTTGGGCAGTTTGAACTGATGACCTTGGGAGATTTTATCCCCTTCTCTGAAATACAGGGTTGAAGTGCATCCCATGGCAGGAGCCAATAATCCATCTTCTGAGTTTTAGGTAGATGACTGCACTGTTGGCATAGGGAATAAGTTCTTGTGATTGCAATCTCAAAGCAGTATTAAAGTTATAAAAATAATATTTCAGCCTTCCATCTCTACATACCTATGGGTTATACATTCTCACAGTGTTACTAATGTATCAGTACTTTTGAGATTTGTAAATGTCTTCATTAAGGGTCTGGATTCAGAAACAAAGGTATATATTCAGCTCTGCAAGTAGTTCCAATCACTCCCAGCTGGTTTCAGGCCATACTGATTTATAAATGAGGGTGCTTTGAATGGCAAGCAGATATGCTAATTATGATGGTTGAGTTCTTGGTGCCACTCAAGTGGGTGGGAAGAATGTCTGTAGATTGCAGTGAGGTCAGAGTTTCATTCTAGGATGTTAAATGTGGCCAAAAATATAATGTTTGCGAAGGTACTTTCCACAATAACATCAAATAGAGTATTTTCTAAAATTTACTCCACATCTCTCAAAAGAAAAACCAGTGACACTCCTGAAGAGCTCATCACATTAGCTTTGCTGATATTAAGAGGCAGCTTGCAAAATGAATGTACCACTGCAATCAAGGTTGCTTAGAGAGTAAAGGTACTATGCAAAGTGAGTAATGGTGTCAGCCACACTTTGGGGGATACTTTTGTTTGCTTTGCAAAAAGTAAATTAAGTTTCTTAACATCTTTCTCATGACCATGCTGTTTTTCCTAATGAAGCAGTTAATATAACTGCCTAATATTATGATTGTAAATTCAAAGTTCATTAAATGTTAGTACAGCACTAAACTGGCCAACTGATTTGGTATTACCATATGCCTGGCCTAGAAAGAGCTACATAAGGTTAGAAATGTCCCAGCATACTTAGCATTTTAAATATCATCCCAGCATATCCTACTGTTCTGTTGCTCTAGTCCTCTTACAGCAGATATTTATACCAGCCATAATAGAAAAAAAAAGAAGCATCAGAGGCTGGAACACCAGACACGTTTTGACATGTTCCATATGAAAAGCAGTCATGTAGGCACCATTAAATGGTGATGTAAAATCAATTTTCAGGTTAGTTCTAGGTTGAGGCAGGTACCACTAAACTTGAAAATAAAGCAAGAAGTTGTGTTGTAAATAACAACTGCAGTGAGAGGAAGAAATGGAAAGAGACAAAAGAAGGAAGATATGACTTGCTCCCTAACGTCAGCTCTTAGATAAGATTAGGGATTTGGAGAAGATGACCTGGTGCTGCTGGTACCTTGGAACACTGGAAGTGTAACAGTCCCCCCTGTTTAGCCACCCCTTTCAGTCGGCTTCTGGCAGGCATCCACAATGACAGGGGGCAGAGCTTAGTTGTCTACAGACATGTCTTTTTGCTATTTGGCATGCTGCAGGCTGCCCTATGGAAAAACATTTGTTTGCTGGAGTTTTTTTCTCTTTTTTCTGAGTGGCGCCGTGCTATCCTGGGACACACAGCTCAATTCTCAATTCAGTGTGCCATGCCTAGTTTTTAATGCCTGGATGTCAGATTTTATAGCAAATAGTCACTCCCAGTTTTGACCACAGTGGTTGGGAAATAGATGCACCCCTCTGATTGCTCCCCTGTGGCCCCGTGGGTGAGCAGGATGCACTCACTGGTCATACTGCCTGAATGGTGGCAAATATGGACACCTCTTTCAGAGGCATCCCTGAAATTGCTGCACTGTCTTCACAGTCATCCTTAGAAAACATTCTGTATTACTCTGCACAGCTCCTAGCTCAGGTCTCTTCTTAAATGGTGCAAGACCCTCCTGTGAAGGGGTTATGTCTGACTGAATTATCAGGACAACTGTTCATTACATGCATCATCAATATGACTGTGATTCAGTGTACAAACTTGCAAATAGTCAATTTATTGTATTAAAGCAGTCATCAGACTTGCCTATGCTAATCATGAATCACATCTCCAAAATCGCAGTTACTTTCAGTAAAAAATCACAAGGGTTTTGGGCTATTTTTTCCTTTGCTTTATATTTTTGACCTTCAAGTCGGGTCATGTTTAGACTTTTCTCCCCTGAACCGGAACTTCTAAAATTACTCAGGACCTTCCAGCTGTTCCTTGCTTATAAAAGCCAAAGAAAATGGCTTTTCCAAAAGTATGTGTCTCGAAATGAATTTCACAGACATCTTCAATTCTGTGTGGTTCACCATCTTGTGG
Source organism: Dendrocincla fuliginosa (assembly GCA_035047845.1). Classification (NCBI taxonomy): domain Eukaryota; kingdom Metazoa; phylum Chordata; class Aves; order Passeriformes; family Dendrocolaptidae; genus Dendrocincla; species Dendrocincla fuliginosa. The sequence continues at coordinate 85,886,687 of JAWWMO010000001.1, read as the reverse complement.
GTACAGTCTGTGCTTCCATTTAATTTCCAAGCCATAGACACTTCTGTCATATTTTTATTCCCACCTCTTCCTGAGATGACTTATAAATTACATTCTGAAACAGAGTAATTTTGATCTAACTTAAGGCTTTATTTTTTTTTTTTTTTTTTAGCAATGATCAGTAGAGTATATTAGTGTTGCTTAGTAATGAAGTCTCTCAAGACCTGTCTGGCACATTTTTCAGAACATCCTATTCTATTCCCTGCAGAATGTGACAAGATCAAATAAAACTGTGTATCAGGAAAATATATAAAGTACTACTTTTTAACCAAATTTTATATTTATTTTAAATTTAGGAAGGACAGAAAGTATCACTTTAGTGTGACTGAACTTCCTACTGCCCATTTCACAGCCAGTGGTGTCCTATAGTCTATGTCATCAGTTTTCATACAAGAATTGTTCCAAGTTCATGAGTAACTTCCTCCTTGGATGTCCTCTGCTGTTGGATGTAGATGATACTGTGTCATTCCAAAAAGGTTTTGTTAATTTAATTTCTACTCACAACTGGAATAGCGTCCCATTCTAAGCTTCCCAGTGGAAATAAAGTACAGACTTTGTGGAGAGAGTCCAGTGCAGGGCCACAATGGTCACTGAAGGACCAGAGCATCTCTGCTATGAGGAGAGACCAAGAGACTGTTAAGCCTACAGAAGGGAAGGCTCAGAGGGTCCTAATCCATCTGTATAAATATGGGGGTTGGGATTGGGAAGGTGGGGATAGGGGGATGAAGAAGAGAGAGCTGGGCTTTGCTCAGTGGTGCCCACTGGCAGAATAAGAGACAGTGGTCATAAATTAAAAAAGATTAAATTTCATCTGAACTGAAGAAAACGTGTTTACTGTGAGGGTGACTGAATAGTGGAATGGATTGGCTAGAGAGATTTGAATGTTGTGGAGGTATTCAAAACCTGACTTGACATGGTTCTTGAAAACCTGCCTTTGGTGCCCCTGCTTGAGCAGGGTATGGGACTGGATGATTTCCAGAGGTACCCACCAGCCCCAACCGTTCTGTGACTCTGTTATGTGAATTTGTTGTCCTTGTATTTGTACACATTACACTTCTTGTCTGTGACGTATTTAAAAGTATGCATGCTGTAAACTCATGCCAGTTTCAATGATCTGTCTTAATTCTGATGATTTCAGGTCCCTAAAGTATTTTCCACAACCCTAATATTCTCCCAAGAACAGCAGAATTCATCACACTATGACAAAGTTTTTATTTTAGGCTCTTAATAATTTAATACGTGAATACATTTCTCTTAGTGTTGAAAATGCTATTTTACATAAAAAACATGCTGTTAAAAAAAGCTATTTCCCCCTACATCTAGAGCATGCATATTTAGTACCACATCTTATTATTTTTATATTTAAAACTACATCTTTACTAGATCTGTTTTCCACTTGTCCCTATAGAGTGATCTCATTTGTACATTGATTCATTCTTATAAACTCAATTTAATGGGAAATTCCAATTACAGAGCTGAAATCTGGCCTGAGTCACACAGGCACAACTGTTTGACAGATGCTTTGTAATGGGCTACAAACCACAAGAAACACAGCCTGACTCTTAGCATTCAAGCTGGTACATGATGGCTTAGTAGCAGTGCTGTTTTGCTGCCTGCAGGAGTCTTTGAAAGGATGTAAGTCTGGATCACGATTGAGTTACATAACGGCCTCTAAGTCAGTCAAATACACTAATGGTTAGATAAGATAGATATTTGTGTGTCTATTCAGATTGTAATTAGAGTTTCTAAAAAAGCTGACAATTTATGCACATCTTTCCCAATCAACAGGCTTTGACAGGGATTATCAACACTCCCAACATTAGGCAGTCTGATGATCCCTGTGGCATGTACTAATTTTCATGATGATAAAGGCTTGGAATGTAACTGCACAATTGTAATAAATAAAACAGAAGACAAGCCAAAAGTCATCTTTCCACTCTTTAAGTTAATTCAGCCTCCAGTTAGCATAATTCTGAAAGAAAAGTTTCAGCCATGGCTTGTGGATAAATGGTCTGTTTAACTTCAGGACAAAGCTCAAGCATGCCAGGTGGGCACCCATACACAGAGGTTGCCTTAATTATGCAGTCACTGCTTTATGGCTTCCAAGAGGTCTGTCAAAGCGTTTAGAGGGTGCTTTGGAGAGGAATTCTTTTTTACTAAACTATTTTATGCCCTGTAATGTAGATATGAAAACTTATTGGCAGATACCAGTGGTGATGTTCTTTGTGGGTTAGAGCTTAATAAAAAAAAATCAGTCCTAGAAATACATCTGGTTCCCATAGACTCAAAGTTTGTGTTCATCCATCCACATTTAGGTTTACTTGAGTTAAGGTTCTGAGAAACACTTTACCCATCCTCCTTCCTCTCACCACCTCTCCCCACCCCCTCCCCCCTTTTTTTCTTTGCCTCCTGGAGTTTATTTCAAATATGGAGGAGAAAGAAGGGCGAGAAGAAGAGTGTCTGTCAGTAGCCACAGCTGCCACCACTGCCCTATGGTGGAGACAGCAGGAGAACACTCCCTGCTGTTGCATTGATTTTTGAGTGAAAGGGAGGATGCTACACTGCTCACACAGTTTTGTTTGCAAATGAAAACAGGGAAAACAGGTCACTCCTCAATGCCAAGGCAAATGGCAGGGATCTTCCAGCTCTTACCAACTAACTGCTCTGCTTTGCTAGGCCTTTTCTTAATGTATTTTCTCTGGCTGTGGACACTCCCTTGCCCACTCTTTGCTGGCATAAAAAGACCATGTCATGCCTTCCTTGCCAGACCTACAGGAGCAGGAAGAGTGTGGGAAAAGAGCAAGGGACGTCTTTACCATTTTTATATTGTGTGGTGTGTGTTGGATGCTAGAATGTAGAAAAACAGATCTGCTCATCAATAAGTAGATATGAGAAGAAATTTCTTCTTTCATCATCCTGGTAGGTGATAAGCCTGCAGCCATTTATCAACTATCCACTAGAAATAAATGTCTGTTGTCACTTTCTCACATTTAATAACACTATACTTTTCTGTAATTTTAGCTGTTCATCTCAACTGCTACTTTTTTTTTTTCTTTTTGAAAGAGTGAGCTTAGGAGAGAAAGAATAGTTTAATGAGGCTTCCTCCTCTCTTTGCAAAGCCAGCAAAATGATTGCAAAGAACACCAAATTAATTATTTGGATTCATAAATCCAGAAAATGCTCAGTTGCCTAAAGCTGAATAAACACCAAGCAGTCTCTCTTGTATTTTCAGTGGCTTTGAATTTGAGTTTGCTTTTACAACATTTATTACCAATATTATTGTCTCAGGTTGCTATCCCAGAGCCACTGCTATATTTTCCTATCACTCTTTGGGAGACGTCAGCACCCTGTGTGCCATGTACAGGAGATGAGGGCAATATTTCCTTATCATCAGTAAACGTTTTTTTCATTTTAGACAGCATGAGCTGAAGTTCTTTGGTTCTTCAGCAAGCATGGATAGTAGGCAAAGTACTGGAAGCTTTGTTTAAGTGGGAGGGGGTCTTCACACTATTCGGTATAGCAGTGAATGATACCATCTTTCCATTAGCACCTCTCCTACCCCAATAGCAAAATAACATTATTCTAGGCTACAGCCACACTTTCAGCATTTGATATGACTGGGTCTTGTTATACTGCTGGGGTTATCAGCAGCAGATCTGGAGCTTCTGGTTGTCAAGTTTGGGATAATTGGGATAATTGAGGCTTCTGGGAAGACAGGGCAGCAGGTTTGCAGTAAGAAGACAACCACCTGCTAAAAGTACTCAAGCTTATGTCTCTTATCTAGATGACCAGAAGAGATAGTAGTTCAGCTGCCACACCAAGGTGCATGTGTTTGCTTTTTCCTCTCAGAACTTGGCCTATAGTAAGGGGAGGAGGCACTAAGTACAAAAAGTTTATATTAGAGCTTCTTAAAACACAGAACATGTTTTCTTATATTTCTGTGAAAAATAGATGAGGATCATGCCATATATGTGATACATTACAACAGAATATCTCCAGACTGGGGTAAATTCTTGCTGTTCCTAATGTGAAAGACTTCTGAGGAGGAGGTATAATCACTGCAGGTTGCATTGGTTTGCGTTGGGCTCCACAGAAACACATCTGTTACCCTCTTGTGTCTTAAAGCCCTGGCTATAAACCATCCTGCCCTTGCACAAGAATCTCTTTTAGCTGGCCTGTTCTCCCTTCTTCCATAGACACACTACTCCTGGCCAAGCAATGTGCAGATCTCTGTCTTGCAGTCTTGCAATAGGTGAGACTATGAGACCTTTTTCCTGTGAGAAAGGATCTACGGGCTAGAGTCTTCCTCCTATGCAGGGACTGGCCTCATCCTGTGCTCTTGTCTGCCGGAGTGCTCTCTCTTCTCACCAGGAGGCCTGGGATGGGCATTCTCCCTTCCCTGGCATAGTTTTGAAAGAAAACAGCCTCATGAAGTATTGCTTGGGCCCACCTGTGAGATCTGGGTGGAATTTTGGAACCTTCTGGCCTCTGTCTGAATTGCTGATATTTTTTTACAAGAGAAGTCACTGGACTTTTCCACAGTAGGAGTCTCCAACCCTGGTTCATACATACTGGTATGTATGTGCATACATACTGTGCATAAGTAACCAGTAAAGGTTGCAATTCAAAGCAGAGGCACTGATGTATTTTAGGACCCTTCCAGACTAGGCAGAGCAGAGAACCAAAACATGTGAATACTCATTAAGCTTTAGAGGCCTATGTTCCTGTGTGGTCACAATTTTGGTGGAACTTGGTTCATCCTAGTCAGGATGAATTAATGTGTGTCATCATCAGAAAACAGGACAAACACAAGTATCCCAGTGTCTGTGATGTTTGCAGAAACAGGGAGGCATACTTCTGTATCATCCGAGAAAAAAAGTCAAGTGCTGGGGGGTTTTGCATAGGAAATTACACAGGTAAAAATCAAATTCTCTGACAATCCCAAACTGCCTAAATAAATCCCATGTTTGCTGGGGATATCAGCACATGAACATCATATACCTGATAAGCATTTAAAAAAGAAGGGCTTTCTGCATCACATTTTTAAATGGACCCAACTCCTCCTACTTGACTTCTCCAGATCTGGCTTGGGAATTATTTACCAGATGTTGTGAGCTTGTAATAATTTCGAGATAAAGCATCTCAGCTCTAAAGGGAAGGTAAAATACCATCACTTTTTGTGATGCAAATATTTTGAAATAGGGAAGACATTCCTTCTTAGCCTTTTAAAGCTGATCATGACATGTAATTACAATAATTTTACTGCAGAACTACAAATACGAGCATAAGGAAGGCACGTGGGAAGTCCTGTATGGCTAACAAGGGTTGAAGGATTTGTAGATTTACAGCTTCCAAACCCTAGATCATCTCCATCCCTGCATACAGCAACAACTGTCAAATATGTGACAAAAATTATTTCAACTCATCATTATCTTCCTAGTGGCAGTAGTCCAAAATTTTTTTTCTCAGAAGGTTATCCACTGTATAATCACCTACCGCTCACCCAGTTAGGAAATTCTGCCCTGTTCCTCATCTGAATCTGCCTGGAACTGTCAGGCACCTTTTGTCAGTAGTACAAGAGATTCATCCTGGTTTTAGATTTCTGTATGCAAGTATCTATACTCAGAGCTTGAGCCACAACTCAGCTTCTTGTTAGTGAGCTGAATAAGTTGAGCTGCTTAAGTTTCAAATCATGACTTATTTTCCAGTCCTTGGACATACTTGTAAACCCCTCTTAAACTATCTTCCCCCCTCTGTCCTCATTATTTCTGTGTATTTTCTGAGGTGTGGATGAGTAGCCATAAACAGTCAGACCAAAGTGTATCTAGCCTAGCGTCCTGCCTCCTACGTATGACACAGTAACATTAATAACAGTGGAAACAATGTGATGCTTTATTCCCTGCTATCTGATTCCTCATTCAAGCTCCTGCTCTTAGTCTGAACTGGGATCACTTCCCATTTTCTGCTTGACGTTCCTGGTTGTATGGATCCAGGGATAATATTACCATATGTCTGGCCCTTGCAGTGCCTCAGAAGCTCACACTGACCGACTGTGAATTTTTTATAAGTCCTCCATAGAGCTGCAGCTTTCCAAGACAGCTTACTTGCTCTAGCAAAAAAAACATGCAGTCTGACGGAGCCAGTACACATGATCCTTCAAGCTGACCTCTTGTCCTTGACTCTGAAGCCCTTATTTAGAAAACCACCATGTATTGTGCCCTTAACTAGGATGTCAGGTTTTTCCAGAAAGAAACATTATGCACTCCCAACTTCCAAGTTAAAGAAAGTGAGATATTAGTATTCGACTTCAGGACACTTCCAAGCCTACCTGCTTTTCACTTTGTATTCAGAGAGTAAGCCTTGCCTGCTTTCTAGAGTTTTAGTACAATGGACTCTAACTCTTGTGATTTGCAAGCTTTTTACGTGTTCTAAAAAGTGTGAGAGTTACTTATATTAAATAAAATACATTTAAACGTATAACCAGTTCCTGGATTTTTTGAGACTATCTGCAGAGAAGGCTTAAAAACTAAAGCATTGACTGTCTTTCTAAAAGAAAATTGAGATTCTATTATAAAACTATAACCACTCTAGGTGTTAAGGTGTGAAAAGTTACAACAGCATTATAGAGGAACAAGTGAGTTGGCAGTACTGCCACCACCTTTAATTCCTAGGACTTCTAAATGACCGTGAGAGAATTCACATTCGCATCTCTAGTTGTGCAGGTGTTTTCACAGCACAACCTGTTTGCTCTGTTATGCACGAACAGCTCCCCGCTCCACCCACCCCATTCCCGCTCTCCTTCATGCATTCTCACCCCTGAATCCTCTGTTGGCTCTTCAGCATTACAGGTACAGGCAGACATATTCCAGCTTACTTTATCTACAGGCATCACCTTCATGCAAGACCTACCCCCTTACTGACACATACATATTCCAAATTCAGTGCATACATACCATTTCCTGCATTTGCACACTTACAATTCCTTTAGAATTTTATACTGGAGACGTGACAAGACATAGAAGGTCCCTGTTGTCTGGGCACTCAAGGTGCCTGAGTCGTTTTGAGGGGGAGCTTCAGCAAAATGCCTTTTGCCGCTTGCTGGGGTTTGGGAGCCACCAGCTAGGTGAGTACAGGTCTGAGCAGCTCTTTCACAAATTGAGTGGTTGTGATGGATTATATTTATACCTCCACTGTTCACAAACCTTCCCACGACTCTCTTACATTGGAAGGATTCAGCCTAATATTTTTTGAGCTGGGCATATGGGACCATGATTATATCATCTTTATTTGTTTTTCTCCATTCACTCTCACTCCTCCATTCTTCTCTCCCCACTGTTATAATTTAAAGATCCACTAAAATAATACACAGTGATTTTTACTCATCTCCATCTTTTTTCCCCCCTGTTGGCAGATGCCTACCCCAACTCTGAAGTGATCTATGTATGGACTAATAGTACCACAACGTCTGTGGTGGTGGCTGAAGATGGCTCACGACTTAACCAGTACCACCTGATGGGACAAACTGTAGGAACTGAAAACATCAGTACCAGTACAGGTATGGAGAATATTTCCATGTCGTGATTGCTCATAGCTGGAGCAGGAGGTGAGATCCACAAGCTCTGGTTATTTTGCAGCAAGGCTAGAGAAGTATCTGTGGGATGTGGAGTGCTAGGGAGATCCTATGCAGGTTCACGGCCACTTAGCAGAGACACTTAGACATTGAGAGGGTTTATATGTTGGCTCTTAGGTACATTGCAAGTCTGTTGCTAAAGATGCATCCAAGCCCTACTATTTACAGGAGTGCCAGAGAAGCTGCACACAGCTTCTTGGCGATCGCCTTTGCAGAGGCTGCCAGCGCTATCGCTGGGCTTATTTTCCCGTGGGAGGAACCACCCTGGGAGGCAAACACCACCCACGAATTTGATCCGTTTCAATCATCGGTTTAAAATGATTGCCTGATGAAACCTCGCGGAGGGGGGGAAGGGGGGTGAGAGGGGCGGGGGGAAGAGATCGGAAGAG
>JAWWMO010000001.1:85862823-85878529 GCA_035047845.1 Dendrocincla fuliginosa | reverse complement strand
GAGGGGCGGGGGGAAGGGAGACGAACGAGAGGTAAAGGGGAGGAGGGAAATGAATAGGGGGTGGAGGGTCAGGTGGGGGTTGTGGCGTGGCTGTGCAGCGTGTCCGTGGGACCACGTGGCCGCGGAGGAGGTGCAAACCCCGAGGATTCCCATTCCCTCCGAGCCTGCGAGCGGAGGCGCCAGATGTGGCAGCATTAGAGAGGCAAAGAAGCTTTAATCCGAGGCCGAGCATCCACGTGAGCCTTGCCCCCCTGCTTCTTAAGGCTCCCACGCAAGGGCAGCCCTGGGTGTGCATTGGTGGCGGGGGGGTCGGGGCCGGGACAGGGATCACGTGCGCTCAGTAGGACGGGGGCTTAACCAGGTTACACAATGCACTCGACTGGAGAGCATTAGTGGCATCCAGCGGGGCGGGGAAGAGGGGGAAATGAAATAGCCTGCTATAAAGGAAAGGGGGATTTCCACCGCCACTGATTGCAGGGGGCTTGGGTTGGGGAAAGAGGCAACATGTAACAACACGGCAGGAAACAATTCCTGCGACAAAAGCCCAACCGAATCTGCTGGTGATGCATTGTATCCCTGGTGAAATCTGATAGGCAGAGTTGTAAAGTACAAAGTACAGCTTGAATTAAGAACCTGTTACTATCTGCAGGAAATGTAGGAGATGTGAAGAGGTACACATACACTTGCACACAAAGTTAGCTGGACCGAAACATAAAGATGTGTAAAGCTTTGTGCTCCAACTGGCAAATAAAGAGGGGGCATCTGAGCTTGCTGCTTATGCTCTAAACAAGATACAAACTGAGGGAAGGTTTGCCACGGGCAGCCACTAAACACAACTGCCATCTCTATCCTATAGACCTTCATCCCCTCCCTTGCCCCTTTCAGGAGATGTGAAACTGCTGCTAAAGCAAAGATACCTAAAGTCAAGAGAAGCATGTAGACAGAGCGGTCCCTTCTGCAGAAAAAGAATGAGTACTCTATCTCCCGTTAAAGAGTAAAGACACACTTTTCCTTACCAGTTCACCATCATAGCCGCATTGTTTTCTGCAATGAATGGCAGCTCCGCTCTCGCCTTCATTGTTGCCAAGAAAAAGATCCAAAGGATGTACTGGAGCATCTCCTACAAGCTCGTCCTGCTCCTCAGAGCAAGAAAACTATCCAGCTCAGGCAGTGAGTGCTCCAGCGTGTCAGCTCCAGGCCACTTCCAGTTTGCCGCTTTGCCTGTGAAAACTCCTTGTACTCCTCTGCCCAAGGAAACAGGGAATTGTTCAGACAAATCCCAAAGTTTCTGCACAGTAAACACCTCCCTCCCGTATTTAAGATTTATGCCAATAAATGCTTGGTTTCCAACGTCAAGATTTTATATTAATGTCCTGGGTTACATCTGGGCTGCCTGGATTCTGATTGCAGGGTGGATCACAAAGAGCAGGACACAGATTGTAACCGGGGATTAGCAAAATACAAAAATCCGATTTTGCACAGGGAAAGCATCAGTCAACGATGGATTTTCTGGACTTCATCAGGCTCGTAGGAGGCCAGTAATCGTCATTACTTACGAATGGCTGTTGAAGGCATTTCCTCCTTCTATTGAATTGTTGAACGTGAAAGAGAAAAACCAAATAGCTATTGCATAAATCCAAGTGCTTGGATCTTCTGTGGCTTTTATGACAAACAAGTCAAACTACGCAGCCCTTGTGGTTGTGTAGACAAAATGTTTGTGTATGTCATAGGTCATTCATACTCTTCTTTCTAGAAGACTTTTTTTTTTTTTTAATGGAAATGCCAAACCTGCACCAATCCCTTGGGATTCTGCTGATTTTGTAGGCAAGCTGCTAAGTTTGGCTGCCTTCTCAGAAAAAAATATCCTGGCATTCCTAATGCATCAACCAATCTTGAAATTTGGAAGATTTTAGCTGTGCCACAGAAACAACTCTGACATGGACCACCTGTTTGCTATTTTGGCTGTTTGTTGTATTTTAGTGGGGGTTTTTTTGGGTTGGGGTTTGTTGTTGTTATTGGGTTGGGGAGTTTTTTGTTTGTTTTGTTGTTTTGGGGTTTTTTTTTTGTACTAACATCCCCAGATGTCTTTCCCCCAAGAGTGAAGATATTTGACTACTCACACTGCATCCAAGAGACCAAACATCTGTTATAGCCTGGTGGTACAAGTGCTGAAAATAATCAGTTACAGGACTTGAGTCCAAGTGGATCCTCCTGCTTTCCAAAAATGGCTGCCCAATCCTGTTACCCATACCCAGAATCTGTCATAGATAACTCAGGATCTGCAATGGCACAAAACAAAACATAAACCCACTCTTTTATATTCTGCCAGCTGGAGCCTGAGCTCTGTAATATCCAAAGCCTAAATAATAAAAGAATTGTTCAACTCTTCATTTTGCACCAAATAATTATGATTTTTTTTTTTTTTCATGAGATGAATCTTTCCCTTTTATCACTATAAAAGGACACACACATTTTTCATGGGCCAAAAATATTCTGGATGTCTGCATGGTCAGGGAGGTGGCATCACAGACCTAATGTCAGGATCTTGCCAGAACAGCCATTAATAGACTTGAGTGGAGGTATATCCAATAAACAAACAAGCCTGGGGTCTGGTCCAGCCTCATTAAAGTACTCAGTTGAATCTCAACATAATGGCAATAAAAGAATGCTTGTAAGATCCTGGAAAATTTGTAAGCATGATCTCCAGAATTCCATCAACTAGATACCAAAAAAATACTGAAGCAGCTTTTAAAACACAAAAAACCCCTTAAGACCAGCAGTACAGTAGAATATCTCTGTGAAGAAACACAGCCATTCCTGCTCTAGGGCTTTTCATTAGTACTAGATTTGTTATTGTTTAGTAACAATAATTTGTTTTTTGCAGTGTTGAGTGGACTCCATCAGGAACAGGATTCTCTTTTAAGTGCTACATAAATCTATGACAAAAATTAGCTCTTGCTCAGTAAAGCTTATGGTCTAAGGATAAAGAGTGACCTTACAGAAGTAAAAGGGAGCTTTGTCACTCCAACAGAGCCAGTATCTTGTTCTAAATGAACAAAGGCCAATTCAGGCAGCTTTTAGCTTTACTTTAAATTGTGGTCCCAGGGCATTAAAAACCGGGGTTTTCTTAAGCCCTAAGTCTGCTGGATGAAGTATTCCCAGTATAGGCATTTTTGAAAGGGACAGCATGGGAAGTCAGAGAAGATACCAGCTAAAAGAAAAGTGACTACAAAATCAAGGTGCTATTATTATTTCAGTGGAGACAAGAGCTTTGATAGGTTAAAGAAAATAATAAGGTAGAAATCAGCTGTGGAGGGCCATCAAATATAAGGATTCATTTTCTGCATTTTTAAATGCAGAAAAAGAAAAAAACAGGGTTCCTGTTCCTCTGCTATGTAGATATTTTTTTTTTATTCCGGCTCTGAAAGCATACTCTCAAAATTGATAATGCACATCATCACTCTGTTGCAAGCAGGGAAACTGTGACTCAAACATATCCCAGTGCAGTAGCAACTGAGAAACAGATTACAGGCACACAGACCCTGCTGGCTCTTATCATCCACAAACTAAATAGTCCTAAATAAAGAGCAAGTGGGGTTCCTCCTGAGACCATTGTATGTTCAGCGTCCCTGGTTCAAAATTACACTAAATGGAAGGGAAATAGGTGACGCTTCACAGGGGTTTTCTGCCCAGTTTCACAGTATTCCCTGTCCTTCACATCACTCTTCAGGGAACCATTTCACCAGAAAATCAGACTCCAGAGAAAGACAGAAAGATAGAGGCAGGATGTCAGTTAAGGTATTTCTATGTTCAGTATTTCTGTCTAAAATCCTCAGCATGAACAAGGTCTGTAAAATGCATCCAGAATAGCAGAGCTCCTGTAGCGTAACACATCAGTGCAGCTATACCTGCAAAAACCCTTTCACTGTAAACCTGTTCTCTGCTAATTAGCCATATTGTCACTTAGAAATAATCTGCCAAATCTAATTGCTTAGCAATGCTGGCCACAGCTCAACTCAGGCTATTCACTCAAGGCAGAATCAGTCTGTTGTATATTTTCCTTTTGTGGCCGGTCTGTAGAGACTTAACAGTCGAGTCTTGTGACAGAGATTATAGCTACAGTTATTACGGTTTTGGAAGACAATATATATTTCAGAACAGACATTTCTCTGATTCATCAGTAACCAACTGAATGATGCACGCTTTTAAATTAATTTTATATCAGTGTGAGTTGGAGAACTGCTAGGGCTTGAAGGGATGGGTTGTTTTTTATTATTACATTTCTTTTTACTCTTATTTTTCCAAGGCAAATAGTAGCATGCTTTTAGCTACAAAGATTCTGGCTTTGGGGAGCAGTTACCATAATGAATAGCCTTCAGTAACAACTATATAGTTTTTCAAGAACAGTCTGAAAGAGCTGGTTAAGTCTTGATTTTTTCTGAAACATTAGGGAAGGTGACAGCTGGTCTGTCGATTTTGGAGTGCATTTTTTTAGGCTTTTACTGAAATTCAGAGGAGCCGATAAAAGACAGATTAAGGCAATGCTGTGAATTTGGCATATAAAAACCCCATGGAATTTAGCACTGCTGTGGCAGCTTTCAGTGAACTCTCCATGCAGGCACATTCTCTATCCAGAAACAGATTATCTTTCCTAGGGATAAAGCGTAGCAAATTCTAGGAAAGCTGCATGCACTACAGGGATTCTTTTTTCCTGGAGGAGCAGTCTGAAGGGTTTGGGTACTCAGATCAATAAGACATCCCAGGATCCATATGCAAAGTGGCAATTTTTGCAGCAGACACTGAGACAGGCAGTCCCTAAAGTGTGGTGCAGAAGGTGTCTGGACCCATTTTTATTCTTGAAAACTGATGGCGTGGCAGTGACAGTTGCCCTAATGAGGTTAAGTCCTGCTGCTAAATCAGATTTCTAAGAGTAGAGGATGTTAATCATTATTACAGTATGAGAGTTTGTAGGAATGGGTCAAAAACAGGCGGGGGTGAGGCAGTGCCAGCAAGCCAAATTTTTTAAGCCTGTGGACATCACGGCATTCCAGATACATAGGAGGACGGCAGCTTTTCAGTGTAGTAGGAGAAGTCAGTCATTGTGTTCTGCTTTTGGGGATTGAATGTGAAGACTGTGAGGATCTAGAAGCACCTATGTCTCAAGTCTTGGTTTTCCACAGCACAGACATTTTTCATGCAATTAAGAATGGTTGAGTGGTATCCTCAAATGGGGGACTGGAGCTGGCCTGTTTAAGACACTAAATCAGTAAGCCTTCTTTATTTTACCCACATGTACATTTTTCTCCTTCTAGGTGAATATACTATTATGACAGCCCATTTTCATCTGAAAAGAAAAATTGGTTATTTTGTCATCCAAACATACCTTCCTTGCATTATGACTGTGATCTTATCGCAAGTATCATTTTGGCTAAACAGAGAATCTGTCCCTGCTAGGACTGTCTTTGGTGAGTATCCACCTCTCTCCTAGAACACAGATAGGATTCATCTGGCTTGTGGAAGTGATTTGCTGTAACAAAACAACAGTTCACTAAGGTTTATTTCTGCTTGAGATGTTGTAGATGTTTCCTCATTCTCTTCCAGTTGAAATGCAAAATTCATTTACAAAACTCTGTCTGGGCTTTTTTTTTGCAAAGTTATGACAGAAATTGGTCAAGATTCAATTACATGAAATTTAAGGACAGAAGACAGAAAAATCAGATTGATGGGATTTGTGTTGGGGTTTTTTTCCATTGGGTGAAATACTGGGTGGTTTAGAACAAAAAGATATACAGACTATCATATTTAGTCTATACTCTAGCGTTTGAAACAGATTTTAGTCCAAGACGTTTTGTAGGATGCTTATCTGGGAAAACCACGTAGAGGGTAATTAGTGACAATTACCTCTATTACTATCAAAGAAATTAATATGAATTTGCATTTAGAAAATGTATATTTGCTAAAGTAACTGTTATGGAAAAAACTTTTGGGGTGTCATTAAATTACTTCATTTATCACTAGAAGATAACAGAAAATAAGCACTCTCGTAAGTGAAGGTTGATGAAAAACAAAATTTTCACTAGATGAAAAATGAGGGGAGTGGACATAGTTTATTATGTAAAACTTTGTTCATCTATCCTTAAAGGAGTTATTCTTCTGTACAAATCTACTGAAATCAGCTGGCAGCTTGAATCAAAAGTCAGTTCAGCAAGTTGTATAGGGAGAATAGAGGTAGCAGCACCGCTTTACTGACTGAAAGTACCCATTCTAGATTTATAAAGATGTAACTAAGAGTTGAATTTTGTACTCTTGGGGAAATCCTCCCACAGATGAAAGTAGCGACAGTTTTGCCAGTTACTGGCCTATGGAAAAGGAAACCAGTAACAGTCAACAATTTCATATATGCATATTACATATATGTGTAAGAAAACAAACTAAGTAATCCCACTTTATTCTAACAATTACAAACACTGGGTTTGTGTAGCCCTAAAAATACTTATTTGAATACACTATAGCTAGAAATAACCAGAACCCCACAGAATTAAATGTCTGAGGCTGGAGGCTTTCATTTTTGTCATACTCTTTTGGAGCATAATATGCAAACACTGATTGACTTCATGTGGCCTTCTTAGGTGTCCTGAACTGGGACCTGTTTATAACTCATTAGGAATCCCATACGAGTTAGCAAACTGATCTCTGCCTCTTTTTTTTATCTTCTTTGCAGGAGTAACAACAGTCCTCACCATGACCACCTTAAGTATCAGTGCCCGTAACTCTTTGCCAAAAGTGGCCTATGCTACTGCAATGGACTGGTTTATAGCTGTTTGCTATGCCTTTGTATTTTCTGCATTGATTGAATTTGCAACAGTCAACTATTTCACCAAGAGAAGTTGGGCATGGGATGGCAAAAAAGCCCAGGAAGCTGCGAAAATCAAGGTGCTTAATTAGATTTTTTAAATACCTAAAATAAAAAGCAGGTACCCAATATAGTTCAAATAACTGAATAGTCAGTTTTCAGCTTCTTCATGAAAAAGTCATTTCATTACCTCATGACCTCATTTCATCTTCCTATAGAAGAAAATTTGCAAGGAAAACTGACACCTTCTCTTCATGGAGATAGACTACCAGTCTCTAGCATATATATGAAGAGGACTTTTTACAAAAGGATATTGGGCACTGAGCATACGTGGCATGAGATTTCAGTGACCAGAATTCTGATAATAGCAGACTTATACTATGAAACGTATCTCTGCAGAGCCCTCCCTCTGTGCTCTCCTAAATAAAGGGCAAATCTTGACTGAGCTCCATTAGTCAGGGTTTCACCAGAGTATTCCTCCAAACAGGGACAAAAAGTCTGTGAAAACACAGACTTTTGAGTTTCATGCTGAAATGAAACTTTTGGAATAGGACAGACTCTTAGTAAAACATCTAGAAAAAGGTCATACCTGCAGGCATCCCAGAAGAGCCATACAGAGAGGACAAACAGGGGCAATGAGACCTTCCCCACAGTCTTTGCTGAAGCCAGGGGAGTGAGGTTCACCTCTTGTCAGCTGCCCATGGGGCAGCAACATCTGCAGGTGCAGGACCACACTGCCCTGACAAAAGGAGCTGCTAATGCACATGCCAGGTGGGATGCAGGTCCAGCCACTCAGTCTCAGCTTTCTCTAGCACCAGGGAAAGTTTCACCTGAGTAAGGACTACAAAATCAAGGCAAAACCATCTGCTTGGTAGTCAAAGTCAACAGAGCCAACAGGCTTTTATTAGCATGATTGATTACGGTACTTAGCTCTTTGGGTTAATATCTTGAGAATGTTTCCACTTTCTGTTCCTGTGGTCTAATGGTTTTTATTTTACACTGCAGAAAAAAGAGCGCAACTTGCTGGGAAATAAATCAACTAATACCTACACAACTGGGAAGATGACCCCTGCACCAAACATGCCAAAGGACTCAGCCCCATCTGTCATCTCAAACACTACATCTGCTCCAGTGAAACCTGCAGAAGAAAAGCCTGCTGAAAGCAAAAAGACTTATAACAGCATCAGTAAGATTGACAAAATGTCCCGGATAATTTTTCCAGTGCTGTTTGGAACTTTTAACTTAGTTTACTGGGCCACATATTTGAATAGGGAGCCTGTAATTAAAGGTGCCAATTCTCCAAAATAAACTGAAGTACTCTGAAGCGACATGTGAGCCATACTACAAAGCAGATGCTACCAAGGAAAATTTGAGATCCCGATGACTTTCTACATTTGGGCAATATTCTTCAGGAAATTTTTTGCATGTTTAATAATATGTACAAATACTATTGCCTTGATTGTTTCTACATGTAACCTCAGATGTTTTGGAGACGATTATATTACTTACAGCAACAGGTCTTTATAAAAGATCAGAAGACATTGAACATGGCTTCTTTGCTGCTGAGTATCTTGCATTGATAGTTTACAAATAAAATAAGTTATATTTTTTAACTGTTCAAGTGTACTACATATCGTGGTTTTTATACTTCAGATGTACAGTCTTACAAATATAGGCTTAACCTATATTTTACAGAAGAGCTCTACTATTGTCATCTGATAAGTTACTGAGTAACGCCGGTTGTAAATGTGCCAAATTATTAACTGTAGGGCTATGTTTGAGCACCTTTACTAGTTACAGGCAGTGCATTGCTCCGCAGATAAAACTGCTCAGCCCAATTCTCATTGGAAGTTAAATACAACGCAGTAAATCCTACTGGGACTATGCTGATTTTCACTGCTTAAGACCCTAGCTTGCAGTGAAATAACGTAGGGAGTGGAATGCTACTTGTCTAAATAAATGTGGTGGAATCTTGCACTTAAATGAAAAAGTTTGTTTGGATTTTGCATTCCAAGAAATTTTCTCTAATGATTCTTAGTATTTATTCCAAAAATTAAGAATTATATTGCATGAAATTAATATAGATTAGGAAAATACTTGTGCAAATAAAACTTTTAACAACAGCAGTAGACATTTTAATCAGGGCAAAGTAAATGATGTTTGGACCTTTTCCCAAGAAGAAGATTGTGTTATGGTAGCAGAGATTATGCTGCAATAATTATTCTTTGTTTCCCACAGCAAAAACCAGTCAGCCAATACTAAGAAGTGTGATCAGAAAAAAAGATGTACTTCATGACAGCAAGGTGTTTCAGTGACAATATCAGCAGAAAGGTCTTTGTACTGTCCATCTGAAACTTTTCTATAAAACTCCTTGCTGCTAATGATATGTTTTGCTTTCACAATGAGTGAAAAAATGCAGTCTGAGTTTTCAGCTCCTTGGCATCATTTAGTTGTTCCAGAAGCCTTTGTAATTAAATCTTAATGTTTAAATAAAAAATGCATTCAACATTTGCTTGCAAAATGTCATTCTTATGGTTGTTACCCTTTTAGAAAGACCAAAAAGTCACACCACAGGAGCTGAAGAACTGGAAAGCACACATGCATGCACTTTATCACGTGCGCATATGACACATCCTTCCTGTTGCCCAGAAAGGTACATGTCTTGAGTGAAGATGGTGAACCGAGGTGTTTCATAATTAGGTGCTATCTTTCTATGGAGTATCAGCCCTGTGATCTTTTTTGGGACAGAGGAGAGTTTGTGCTTCACTTTGAGGTGAGGGTCTGATCTGGGACTGGGTAGCTGTCTGGGCTTCCTGTGTGTCTTCTCTTCAACCCTTTCATTCCTAAACATTGCCAAGAAGAAAAATCTCATACATCTATTCCTTTTTGAAGCTTTTTGTTTGATGCTGTGGAATGAGAAATTCACAAATGCTCAGTGGCAATGGAGAAGCCATGGGATTGGACAAATGACTGGGTGCTTATGAAGAGGAGCAATGGAGGAACATGGCCATCTATTCAGTCTATTCATCTATTCATCTATCCTGAGACAATGTGAGGATGTGGATCTCTGTTTTCATGCAGGCTTCCCATGTGTCCTTGAGCAGCCACACACCATCGTCACTTTGGGGAATCCCTTTGGCCCTTCGGGGATCAAAAGCAATGATAAATTGCAGTGTCTGTTGGGGGGTAAAACTTTATAAAGTTCCTTTGGCTATTTCTTGAGATGAGAAACTCAGAGAATTTAATGACTGAGTTTCCTGACTGAAAAACTCAGAGCCATCCTTACAGCATCATCTCTTGGGCAATTCTTCTGCTCCAGAGGGTTTCTGTGCTTTGTTTTATTTGCTTACACCCAAGTCTGACTCTTACTCTGTATGGCTGAGTATTATTTTCTGGGGTCCATTGCAGGACTCAGTGCCAGGACCTCTAAATCTGATCTATTTTACTTACATGGAAAGTCTTTTCTCCGATGAATATGGATCTATCTGCAAACACCGGAGTAGTATGGTCACAGGATCAGGTTATTTGCTTTGTGCTAGTAAACAATTTATTGGTGTTTACCTGTTGTATAGAGGACCTTATAATTACCTGCCAAAGGCATATGGCAACACAGACATCCTGCACAAAAATCACTTCCAGTTGTACTGACTATCACTGTGTATAAAGGTAAAGGTGGAAATAATGATTAGAACTCTTGCTAAATCAGATTGGAGTTTCCTAATCCTTGCTGAGAATTGAAATGATGGAAGAAGAAGCCACCTTGCAGTGTGTGCTTGTGCAGGAACACTAGGTGTTGTCCCATTGCATGGAAGATGCTTCAATAAACCAACAGATGCCAGACTGGAATACTTAAATGCCACTGCCTCTCCATTTAGACCTCTCTACAGTCAGTGGAACTGTTTGTGTGGGAGACCATTACTCACTGAGATGGCATCTGAACTGTGGGAGATGGGAGCATTTCCCAGATCCTGGCTCAAACGAAATACCTTGGCCTTGTCTTGCTCCAGGCTGGGGTAGTATCTGGATGTGCATCAATCTCCTATGGTTTCCCCTGGAAGTAGCTTGGGCTTTTAGGAGTGGAGTGAGCTGTGTCACTGTCACCAGCATGGATGACTTTGGACCCTGCAGGACACATCTACTTCACTTCAGCTTAGTCACAGCCAAAGAGAATAAATAGGAATTGCTTCTCATCAGGGTTTTCCCTGTATACTTTCATGAAAAAAAGAGTTGAAAAGTGAATTACAACAATTCAGGACCGTGGAGTAAGTGTGCGCAGTCTGCAACCAAAGTTTCTTACTTGCATCCATTAAAAATGAAAGAACAAGGCAAATACAATGGAAAAGGTCTTTTATTTCTAACATTTGATCTGTGCCAACTTACTCCAAGGATGAATTTAAGCAATAACATGTTTTCTAAAGCTTAACCCTCCTGTTATTTCAAGTTGTGTGCTGCTTTTTTTCTAAATCACACCTTCTGTGGACTAACTAAACATATTTGTATGAAACTGAGAAAAAAAATTATTTTACTAAATAATCTTGTCTTTCAAAAATTTTTGGTCAATGTGCAAGTTAAACTTTCAAAAAAACTGAATGAAACTGCTATGCTGTTCAGTTTATGCAGGGAAGATGAATGTTGCACTTGCACAGCTATTTGTGTTTTAAATCTGGGGATAAAGTTCTTTGTAATAAGAAAATATTTCCCCTGACACACTTACTTCTCAGATTGGCATTGACCAAATTGCTTGAACTCTTTATGGCTTTGTATATGTTTTTATGTCACTATGAATACTTAAATACAGTCATTGCATGGTGACTCTCAGATAACATCCTTGCTTTACCGATTTTGTGTCTTCCCCTATGTTGCTATAGATGTTTGCTGAGGAAGATGGAAAGATTGGAAGTTAGATTTTATGAACTCCAAATGAGTTCTGAAAGACCTTCCTAGGATTACCACTAATTTAAACTCGTGGAAGTGTCCTATTCTGTAGTGCATTATTTGCCTTTTCATTGCCATCCTTGAAAGCAATTACCCCTCCTCACAGTCATCATGTTTAAAAGCTGCTGTTTAAATTGGCCCTAGCTAAAAACAAAGTGGAAATTGAGAATGTTGATTGAAGACACCAACTCATTTCAGTTAGACAAATTTGGAGAGTTTTTGCAAAATACTGATAGGTTGCAATGAACTAGACCAGCAATGATTGGTTGGATTTTTAAGTGGGAAAATTACCACACATAGGACAAAACTCCCCCATATAACTTGCCACATATATGATAATAAATATGGGAACCAGCCACCCATGGCAGTTTTGGTCTCTGGGTCTGGGCTCAGTTATTCATTCACTACAGACTGGTATTGACATCCTCGGGAAAACTGCTCAGAGGTCTGTCTGCCAGCATGCACATGCAAAGCTGCTGAAAAGCTCAGGGGGGCGCTGTGCTGAAATACAGAGCTGAGGGCACACAGAAAGTGTCTGGGCCTCTGAGGTTCAATACCCTACCTCAAGGCAGAGGTAATTATTTATAGAAGCAGACTGCTTCCAGCAGTAGTGACAGAGACCTTCAGTCAGAGTAAACTGGCTCTATAGACTCTTAAAATGTCTAAAAAGCCTCCAGCTGGAGGACTCCAGAAGGACATGGGTTTCAGGCCCTTTTTTGTATGCCTCAAAGCAGCCCCAGTTCCCTTCTGTGCTGTTCATGGTATAGGTAGCACTGGGGTGCCAGGAAAACCACCAGCAGCACTCTCCTTCAGCATTTAATCTCAGAAAAGTTCAGGTGCCCAAACTGTTCCATGCTAGAGAGGGGGTTCCCAGTTTGAGCAAATGAGCCACTTCATCTATGAATCTGAGCGAATGAGCCACTTCATCTATGAATCTCATTCCCTTCTTCAGCATTTCCTCCCCTTATTTATGCTAACTAGCCCCCTGCATGGCTACTTTCAGGGACTCATACTTTCCCACTGCACAAGACTTACCACAAAGGTATCCCTCAGGTTGAAAAGATGGTCACCTCCTGTGAAAATGGAATGAAAGCTAAATTAAAGTGTGGATCTATTTTATTGAGCTAGAGAACATAAACGTTTTACTATAATTACAGGATATTATAAAATGTTCTTTTGTTAAAACTGGATAATCATGACCCTTATCTGAATACACAATTTGAAAAGGCTCAGCAAAGGCAGAGTGTGCTTAAAAGTAAAATAAAAGTATGTGAGTATGAAGAGAAGCAGAAATGACCGAGGCATGAAGTGTGACGACAAGTGGTGCTAAAGTATCCCTTTGGCAATAACACATAGCTCACCAAGGCCAACAGAAAAAAAAACCTTAAACTTCACCTTTTCTGTTTCCTTACAGCCTGAGGAGAAGGAGGCAATAGTTAATGAACCATATCATTCCGCTCGAGCCTTGGGGCTTGCTGCCACACTGCAAGGGAAGAGGGAACACCGTGAAGGTCTTTCTGGAGGACTGGGTGACTCGATGGCCACGTATAGCTCTGGCACCGTCACACGGGCACCGCACAGGGTTAATCGAGCCCTCTGCCGCCGGCTGGAGGCAGCCCGGGGTAGGGGCGCCCAGTTGCATCCCGGCGCTTCCCACCGCCGCCGCCAGAGGATGCCGCCGCCGCGGCAGGAGGAGGCGAGGGCGGGACGGGGCTGGGGGAGGAGGCGGAGCAGCCGCTGCGGGGAAACCACCCCGACCGCGAGGGACCGAGAGCCCGGGCCCCCGAACGCGGGTGCGGCGGTGGGCCTGTGCTCGCCACCTCTCTTCGTGAATCGCCGCCGGTTGTGTGTTTCCTCACGGTCTTTTTTCCACGATACATTCTGGTTCCTTGTGCCGCCCACCCGGGCGGTGGCAGAGGCCAGGCGGCCCCCAGCAGCCCCCGCCCGGGCCGCCGCAACCTGCTTCGATGCTGCAGCATCGCCCCAGCTGCTCGTGCTGCCGGGCTCTCGGGTAGAGTGGTCGGGGCCGGGCTAAGCTTTTATTTATTCAAATTGTGTGTGTGTGAATACACACATTTTTCTATATGGCCAGCGCAGGGTTAGCCGGCGATGACGAAACTCCTCCCTGCATCGAGGACGCTTCACGTCCTTGCTTTCCAAACGCGCAGGCACTGCGAACCAGGACGTGGGTGCCGGGACCGCGGAGCATTTACTGACGTTTCCATAAGCACCAGCACTCGGGAAACCTTCAGGTGCTTGAAAACTGCGTCCTGCGGTGCCGCCGGGGCTCACTGGCACCAGCGGGAGTTTCTGCCGTCGCTGAGGGGCGGTGGCTCCTCCGCACGCCCCGTCCCGCCTCCCGCCCGCCCCACAGCGCCGGTGTTCCCGCAAACTTCATACACATCAGCGGGTCGGCGTGCTGCTTGACCGGCACATAGCTATTCTTGCTGAAATCCTGGCAATCCCTGAGTTCCCGCCGTCCCTTCCCTTCGTTTTTTCTCAAGGCAGCAGGCGGCCCGGATTGCACCCTCACTTCTCTGCTGGTGGCAGAAAAGAGCATAAGCTTTGTAACAACTGGTTATTAGCAATCCGCAGTAATTGCAATTAGCCAAAGTAAACACGAAAAAATCCAGTGAAAAGGCGTTAAGGTTGAAAAACCCACCACAAAATAGGAAAGGTTGAAAAAACCCCTAAAGTGCATGACTGGGAATTAATTGCCCGGCTCACAAAGGATTTTCCTTAAGCGGTCTCATTCCTTCAATAGATAACTTCGGGAACAGAACTCCCTACAGTTAGCTCTTCTAGGAATCAGGTAGGAGTTATTCTAAAAGCAAGATTGCATCTTCCAGCAGATTTTTTTAATGCAATGTCATAATTAGAAACGACTCCCCCAGAACTCAGAAGTTATGTCTAAGGGAGGAGGAAGCAGAGATTTATACTTCCGAGATTTACGATCACAGGAAAACAATCACTCGCTACACCTCTAGCAGAGTTTTTTGTTTCCAAATTAGTATTATGTAAGTGAAATTTTGCCACTTCTCGTTCTGAAAACAAAAGGAAATATTCCAATTACGTCGATGCCCGGAGCAAAGCTCCACACACCTGCAGAGAATTGCAGTCCCTAAAAATCACATCTGTGCTGTTCCTAGTGGAGTAAAAAGACAAAAGATGTTCAAACCCGAACTATTTTTTCCTGAATACACTTATCTGCTCTCACATTTCCGAGTTCTCATAGCAGAAAATCCTCATTTGCTCTAAAGTTCACAATATACACGTTAAGTCCATGTAACTCGGTTTACAACATCTCTGTTTTCTCGGTGTACACATCTTACTGGCATACCTTGTGCATATATATGTGTATCCATGCATTCGTCCAGTGCATGTCAACTTCTACATACATCCAGCTAGATACAGGGGCACATCAAACACATTGTGTTGTGTTTATCTATCTGTCCGTGTAAGCAGGCGCACGGATTACATAGATCTGCTCTTCTTGTATGTACATCGGGATGCCCGTCGTTCCGATCACACCCGACCCTCTCCCTCCGTCTGAAGAGAGCACCTTCAGCACCCGGGGAGGCGGCGGGGACGCCCACAAAACAGCAGGGGGATGCCCCCGCCGGCCGCCCCCTCGGGGGCATCGGGTTGGTGATGCCGGGGAGAAATCCCGGCTGCCGGGTTTGCTGCTCCCCCTCTCCCGTGTGTGTGCGCCCGCCGGGGCGGGGGCAGGGTTCACTTCCCGGCCCCCCCCGTTGTCGGCGAGGCGGGTACCTGTTGGGCAGGGAGCGGGGACGAGGTGCTCTCCGATGCGGGCGGGGCGGTCCCCGGCAGCGCTCCGGTGCCGCGCTGCGGGGCTGGCCGTGGCCAGGCGCTCCGTGGCGGGGTCAAGGTGCGCCCTTTCCCCCCGCCCCAGCCCGC
>JAWWMO010000001.1:85827737-85851905 GCA_035047845.1 Dendrocincla fuliginosa | reverse complement strand
GGTTTTGTTGTTGTTTTTTGGTTGATTTTTTGTTTTTGGTTTGGTTTGGTTTTTCCTTTTTTTGGATCACCTGATTAGATCAAATGCTGGAAAGCAACACTTTAATTTTGAGCTTACAGTACTTCAATATATAGAAATATTTGAGTATTCAAACACTTTTTCTGAAACTAATCTTGTAACTTAACCCAAGTAATACAGTTCTTTGCATATAAAATGCTCTTCTGTCTAATTTCTAATGAGGCACTTGTATCTTTGTGATACTTGGGTCTTGTGGGTAGTCTTTTGGGCTGACAGAGGTGTACTTGTTTAATGTTGAAGAAAGAGGCTTTTTACCCAAGTTCTTAACAGCAAGGTCCCTTAAAATACAACCTTTTCTTTTTGAATGTAAATAATTAATTTCCAGAGATAGTTCTTGTTTAGAATTTTATTTCCTGACAGTGATTACTTGCTGAAATTTGTTGATACAAACACAGATGGAATGTTTTTCTTGAATGACATTGTAGGCAGGGAAGTTTGGTTGACAGTTAATGTTTGCCAAACTCTTAATCCAAACTGTCAGACCCAAAGCAATATGTAGCAGCTGCTAGTTCTTATTCTCTCTTCTTTTCTATAACTTCACCTAAGAAATCTGAGAGGAGGTTGGAAGTATTGCATACAGACTTTCAGGTTGCTATGAGTTGAAAGTTAAGTAAGAATCAGGGAAAGTCTGAGATGCTAATTACATAAGAAAATCCTTTTCTTTTATGTCCTGCCTTCTCTGATTACCCAAACTATGCTAGCATTAAAGAGGTTTCTGAGCAAGTATTTGTAAACTGGGCAGAGATACAGTGCTAGAGTTGCTATTTTGAGGTCATGCCACAAACTAATTATTCTGTCATCTTTAAACAGGGAAAACTTTCAGCACCTATTATTTTAAATATTGTTGCTCATTTTTGCAACTGTGTTGTTTTCTTATGACTATTATTGTTCACCCAGACCTTGGTTGCTGACTTTGCAGGAGCAAATTCCATTATTGTTCAGTTTTACGGTACTGTAGAGGAGCTCCACCCTCTGATGAATATAAGTAAAACAAAAATGGAAACTTTATGGATTGACTGAAAAAGAAGCCCAACCATTAAGATCTCCAGTGTTCATTCCACAACATAATACTGGAAAAATTACAGATTGTGCATTATGGATAGGCAAATGAAGGATGGAAATGCTGAAGGCTGATTGATAGTGATGGTGGGAAATGAAGAAAAAAGGGATTCATAGTTAATTGAGGAAGTCCACTTATGTGCACACTGTCATTCACACTCCAGGTCAAAATGACAGCTAAACCTAGCATGTGAAAAAATACCCTTTTTAGAGGACTGTGTTCTCATCCTGGTATTGCTGTTACCCAAACTTTCTTTCAAATCTGCACTTAATTTTTGATTATCCTTTTGATTTTCATTTACAGTCCCATTTTGGTCATTTGAAACTGTACAGAGGGATGTCAGTTCTGCCAGTTTTTCTGGAACAAGTAGAGGACTTTGACTGTTTTCAAGCAAATTGTCTTCCATGCAGGAAGAATGAGGTTTTTTAATTTTCCTCACTGTTATCTTCATGGCATCATAGAATAGAATTGTAAAATCATTTAGGTTGGAAAAGTCCAACCATTAACCTAACACTGCCAAGTCCACCACTAAACCACGTCCTTAAGTGCCATATCTACACATCTTTTAAACACTCCATGGGTGGTGACTCAACACTTCCTATTACCATGTCTTTCTTCAAATGTGGTAATTTGTAGTAAAATAGAGATTTTTTTAGCTGACTGCAGTTAGCCTCGAGAAGTGACTTGTTAGCATGGCAGTTTGTTTTACAGGAATAACTAGGTAAATAGATGTTGTCTATAAGGTCATGTAGGAAAATATTAGTAGTCATAATCACTAATGCAAATTAAAATTTAACACTATAATCACTACTACTACAGTTACCGATAACTGTGTAACGATTTATTACAGCTTTATTCCAATTTAAAAATAGCAATTTATGTGCTAATGAGATAATGTAAAATATCATTATAGAGTAATTTCAAGAAATACCTCATTACTGTAGAGCCAATCTTGTTAGTCAGAAGCCTTGTGGAACTTGGGCAGATTTTAAGTGGCTGTGTAGTTCTGGAACAGAGATCATATTGTCTTTGTTATGTGGTCATGTGCCTTCTAAAAATCTATTGCTAATTGCTTTGCTATGTGTGAATTGATCCATAACATTTTTAGCACAGCTGCTTTGGGTAAAACTGGTATAAACCTCGGAGTTGGTTGAACAGTGTAAGGTTAACTCTCAACAAAAAATAATTTTTATTTTATTTTAAAATTTATGAGAGCTCTGTTAGATCTACTCTGTTTAATTGAGCTTCTAAAAAAATATTTCTCAATATTAAAATTTAAAAAATATTTCTAAATATTTATGATTTGTGCAGGAACATGAATATTATTTGGACAGACTTCAAATGTGAAGGAAGCTTTCTGAAGGAAGCAAAGTGGTTTCATTCATTAAATAAGCATCAATTTTGAATAGCAGAGATCTATCAAAAATTAAGATATATTTTAAAAGGACAGGATAATTTAGATTACTAAATAAGCATAATATAATGACAGCAACTTATTGCAGAATTTTTTCCCTACATGACATGAAACTGTATAACATTCCCTTTCTTGATTTTCTCGGGAGTATTTTAAAATTCTCCTGATTTATCTGTTGAGTGTTTTGAACACGTTGTCAACTTACATATGTCCAAGAGTAAAGTCTTCATGGAATTTATTTGGATTCAAGCTCAGGTAGTGTTTATTTCACCAGTGTAAATCTATAAAATAGGACTGCACAAATCCTGTAGTTGTCCTGCATGTGTATTGATGATCAGAGCATTATTTTAGGCATTTTTGTGTCATCTTGTCCAGGCATCCCCAATCTTGCTTTATCCTAACTGTCTTGGTGTTCACCTATCTTCTTATGTGAGCTTTGCAGGCAGTGCTTTGTGGCCAGGTGTATATTGAACTGTCTAAAGTTTGTAAGCAACTTTCATTTGGTAGTGCCTTTGCAATGTGATAGTTCCAAGGCTGACCGGACTATAAACACTGTCTGTCTCAAAGACAGGGGTTTGGATCAGATGACCTTAGTTTTAGGGGCAGATATTTTGGTTGGCTCTGTAAATCCCCTTCTCAATCAAAACCAACACGTTTAAAGATTAAATGACCATAATAACCAGTTGGCTTACCTTGGATAGCACTGTGTAGCAGCATAACACTGCAGTTACTTGGATGTGCTTGCATTGTCTTTCAGGGAAAGCTACTGCCATAAATTAAAAGACTATTTCAAAGAACTTTGAGAAGGCTAGTGCATTTGTTGACAACCTTTAATTGCTCTCCTGCATATTGTATACACATGGTTTTGCCAGTAATTTTTCTAAGTTTCTGACAGCTCTTTACAACTATCTAGGGCATATGCCCATATCAAAACAGTACTGGAGCTGAGTATCCATTTGCAATCTTGTTGCCAACTTTTACTAAGGTATTAACACTTCTGTTGTTCAATCAACAACACTGAGAACTTTTCTAGTGCAAAAAAAGCGCCTCCATCTGCAGCTCAGCAACTCCATGTGTGGATTGAATTCCTTCTTGAACTGAGCGTTCACAAATTCATGTAGTATAATGAAAAACTGAGCAGGCATTGAAACCGCAGAATTGCAAAATCACAGAATGGGTAAGGTTGGAAGGGAACGCAGTGGCTCATCTGATCCAACCTCCCTATGAATGTAGTTATTTATGTATTTCCGTGAAACTCAGTTTATTTTGGAGACTGTTAGAGGGCGAGTTCTTTCTAGTAAGACATGGTAAATTTAAGACTCAGTTATATTCTTTTTCATAATGCATATTGGAGGAAGTAATCTTAAAATCTTTGAGTCATTAAGATTTGTATTTTGAATTAAAATCTTTTGATAACAAGTCTAAAATTTATACCTAATGATCTTCCAAGTTTATACCTGTTTATATTCATGAAAGGCCACATGCAACAAGAGCTATACTATTGAGTCTTTCAAAACATGAACACATATTTACTATAAAATCAAATTACAATTGTATTTTCAACCTCTGCCTAGGAAAAGAAATCAAAATAAGTCAAAGACAAATTCACGTTTTTTTTTTATTATTGTTTGTTTGTTGGGGGATTTTTTCTTCTTTTTTTTTTTTGTAGTAATAGAATAGCTTTACCTGTATTTTTTTTAAATTTATTTTCCATTTGAATTTCACTGGGAATGTCTGAGGCTGGATATTGATTTGACAGAAGAAGTGACTGTTACTTAGTTTTCTTCTGTTTCAAGATCAGACCTTTACTGTGAGTGAGATCAAATTCTCTCTAGCATTAACAAACAGTGGTTAATTTTTTTTGCACCATAAGAGAATTTGGCCCAGCACATTCAGGAGAAATTATCACCTCATAATCTATTTATATACTTTACTGCAATGATTAAACAAAAATGGATTCCAAGCACTGTGTTCTGGTCCTGAATTTTGGCCCTGATCCTGCCAAGATTCAAGTGCATGCCAATTTGCATCATGAAGTCTAGTGTCATTAACATTCATCATAACTCCCTAGTGTTTAACTTCCAGCTAGATAGGTGCACAAACTCTAGAAAGATTAGAGCTCGTTATTCCGTGTATGCTATCTCAGTGAAAGAACTAGCTGTAGTTCCCCGCTATTACCAGTTCCTATGTAATGACATTGATTACTGCATTTTTGGCAAGTCTCATTACCAGAAGCTGCTAGACTCCTATTTAGTTATTAACTGGGAACAATTAGAGTTGCTTTAATCAGATGAGCTTGTTCAGCTGAGTTCAGATTTTCCTTTGCTGTAGGGAAGATCTGAGTTTATCAGCCAGTATTTCAGTTTGAAACCGTGACCTTAAAGAATCCTGGATGTTCTGACCATACACATTCAAAGAAGTATGTGTTACTTAATGAATTAGAGAGAATGGTTATCATCTTTAACCACTATTTATACACAGTTTAACATCTGTTTTTTTCAACATGGTTTATAGTCTTCCTAATGATATGTACATACATGACAAGCCAGCATGCCCATTTTATTCAGAATCATTTAACTTTTCAAGTACTTTAAAACTACTTGGCATCTCATTGTTAGTCTGAAATTTAGGGGATGAAAGCAAAAAATGCTTATCTTTACATGTGAAAGTTCTTGTCTGTCTTCAGTTTTGTGCTGGATGGCTTCTTAAGCTTTAGAGAAATTGGCTGTTACTTGCTGGAGATAAATGTCCCACAGAACCAAAGTATTGAACTCTTCCTCACTTCCCTGCTCAGTAGTTTCTCTAAGCTTTCTGAGTTTTGGGGGATACACCTGCATTTCCTCATTCTAGCGTGCTTAGGGGCTAGTGCAAAAAAATACAAGTTCAATGCAGTTCATAAACTTCAGTGCCTTGAATTCTCACTGGAAATTTTTGAAAACCATGGAGAAGAGAAGATACTTCTATGGGAAAGAGATGTGTGACAGAAGCTATTGACCTATTAGGGCCAAGTTTGCATCAATTCTGACTGTGCAGGTTAGAGCAGCATTTATGCTTTATACTCAGTTTTGAGTCAGCTAACCCTGGAGAAAATAAACCTACAGTTTAGATCTCAGTTTAGAGCTTACGGTATACCCTGTGGGGTTGGAAGAAGGGCAGTATTAGTAAAAAATTGAATGTGCCTTTCAGTGTAAGAATGGCATTATTTTAGCGTTAGGTTATATATAGTCACCAGTAACAACTATCTCAATAATGTTAAGGAGGTACACTGACACCAAAGATGCTTAAAGAAAGATAAATCCTATTGGCCTCAGCAAAAGAAAAGAGTGCAGAGCTTGTCTTGACTTATTAAATCCTGGAAGACTGAAAACATGGAAGATCTTGTGAGAAATGTGCATTGACTAAACCAAATCAAATCCAAAAGCCTTTGGATGAGTGAGTGCAAAGGCAACGTGGACTGAAGGGAATGAGGCTGAATCTAAAGGAATAGTTGCTTAGGTTTAGCTAATAAGATTTCACAGAGATTTTACTCAAAGTTAGGATGATTTCAGGGCTGAGAGATGAGATGCAAAAGTCTGGAAAGATTTTTTTTTTTTTTTTTTTTTTTTTTAATGTGGAGCAAAGAGTCTAAAGGACCTGTGTGTTGAGTCAAAGGGAAAAAGTAGTGTGCTGCCATTATTTCTAGTTTCATGTCAGTCATTTTAGGTTTTGACTTTGAGCTACTATGCTTAGCACTGAAAGTTTCTTTAACAAATTACTGCCGAGATAAATGAGGATCATGAAGTGGTACAGGTTTTAATTTATGGGGTTTTTTTGTTGGATAGGAAGAAAAGAACCTTGTCTTGCTGAAAAATACATAATTCATATTTCTCAGTAATTCTACCTAAAAATAAGACCTTTTGGTTATTGGGGAAGAAAGTATTTAAAGTGATTATTTTTTGTTGTCTGCAAAATAATATTATTTTTTTTCTCCACAGTAAAACCAACAGTTATTGATGTTGACATTTATGTCAACAGCATTGGTCCTGTATCATCAATAAATATGGTAAGTGACTTGCTAACAAAGATTTTTATCTGGACTGCTGACCTTGGCATCAATACTAGCTTTTGAAAAAGACAATAAATACCACTGGGATAAGTTGTTCTGATTCTGATTTAGTTCTGTTTTCAGATATAAATCTATTTTTCTCTTTTGTGTCTCATCAAGAGAAGAACAAACCTACAAGCAATATTATGCTCTGTGTTGTCTATCACAAAATGCTGCTAGATCTGCAATGGTAAAATAGCTGTCTTAGGAAAAAATAAGTATGAAGCAAAGCTGTTGTCAAGAAAGTTCTTGAGTTATTTCAAGAGGCAGTTGAATATACAGAGCTTTGTAATGTGGAGTTAGTGAAAGTCATCATATAATAAAGTATATTTATTTGAAATCAGTCATCTCTTCAGGGGTTACTTTTCTTTCACTGAGTTACCAACAGTCTTGAACCCTAAAGCATAATTTTAAAGAACTTATATATAGTGGTTCTGCATGTGTAAAGGCAGGAGAAACTGAAAGAGTCAGGGTGATAGTGTGACAATAGTGAACGTAGCAAAACCTATGGTTGGTCTGTTGATGAGATCTTAACTCAGATCATTCCTCAGTTCTGCAGCAACACATTCAGATTTAGAAGCCAACCTGGTTTATGTAGCAATTTGGGGTTAAGAGTAACTGTGGCTGCTTGTGGAACTTTCAAGTTTGAATTCAGCATATTATTCCTTTTTGTAAATTAGGTTGATTTTTTTCTTAATACAGCTTGGAAATGAAGCACCAGTTAATATCTTATTGTACTTAAAGCTCTTAAAATAACCTATGCAAAGCAATGTCTTTTTCTTTTTTACAATGACATTCAAAGGTTGCTATGTGCAATGTTCATATAAGAATTGAATGAATGAGCTGCATATATGTTTTGTATTTTTATAAGAAAAACTCCTGAGGTGCTTTGAAAGGTGGTTATTCAGTCATTCTTTGGTTTTTCCTATACACATGGAAGAAGGTAAATCATTATAGCATGTCAAATATTAGGTGGTTGGAGACTCCCATGCACCCTGACAATGGGAAATCTGACAAGTAAACACAGAACAAATTACGTGTGGTGAACAACTTGACATCATATTCAAAGACTGTGATAAGAGTTGGTCATATTTATGTGAAGCACTGAATGTCAAGCAATTAGTTCATTCTTGAACTAATAAATAGATAATTATTTGCCCTTCCCTGATGGTCTACCAGAATGACTTCTCCAGGGAACGATTTATTGGAAGGTTCTCTGGCTTCCATTTACTCTAGAAATGGGAACTCTGTTCAAAAACAATGGGAGCATGTATTTTTGCCCTCTGCCCCTCTGAATTAGCTTGTAAGTAGGATTTTGTGGTTAAATAATAAGGAAGTATTTGATCAGAGCCATTTCATGTAGAAAGCAGGAAAAAAAAAGTAATAGAAGAAATCAATGGTTCTTGGAAAATTATTCTGGCACAGTCATACTTATCCCTTGAGTATCTTGAACTATATTCTATGGCACCAAGATAGAAAGATGCACCAAAATTTTTAAAATTTTTAAAATGTATACTGTATCTCTTTGATAGTAGATGGTCTTATTAGAATAGTTAATGAGCGTATGGCATTGATATGTTTCTTGCTTACAGCTGAAAAAAACTACATATAATCTGTAGGGGCAGTATGATAAATAAAACAATGATGAAATATGAAATGTGAGTATCTGATGTTTTAAGGACTCAAATCTGCTTAAAGCTACATTTCAGCTTTTGAATAGAAATGGGCCTTATTTCAGATGTGCTCGTGTATATCCCACTGAAACTGCTTCTGAACTAGCTTAGTACTTCTAAGTTTTACTTCTGTTCTCAGATCTACTTATCAATACAGGAGATTTACATTAGGCACTAAAATGTAGCAAATATTTGTCCAGAAGCTTTGTTACTTTGGAGTTTGTTCAAACTTACATGAGAGAGCAGAAATGAACTTGAAGTCTTAAATTTACAATGAAGATGGGAAGTCCTCTTCAAAAACCTGCAAGTTATTGTGCTGTACAATGACTTTTCTCTCCAGTGGCAGAACTGATAGAGGAGCTGCTTTTCCCCCCATTTGTGTTATTTCAGCTGTTTGGCTACAGTATTCAGTAGCCCTGTGATGGTCTACTGGAAGGAAAAGTCAAACACTTTGTGGAATTAAATGATGTTTTAAAATATTATTTTTATTTAAGTAAACAGTTTCTCATGTAGACTGTGAAGTGCTGAAGCACAGGTACACAAACAGCGGAACAGAAACAGTAGCTGGAAATTGCCTGTGCCTGAGGAAGAGGAAAGAAGGAACCATCTTCAGTCTGATACTTGTCATATAACTGAACTTTCAAAGGGAGAGGAATGTGCATGAAAATACAATTTTAGGAGTAAATAAAGAGGATTCTTGCTAGAATCCACATATGCTATACTTCTCATCAGGACAGCAACTTTTAGCTTTTCTCCCTTAAATTATTATTAAAAGTTGAGCTATTCTATCACAGCAACTCAGTAAGGTGGTGGTTGAGCAAAAAGAAAGATGATTACATTGATTTCCATCTCTTTTATTTCAAAAGTGAGATCATCAACACATACAAGGAGGACTTCCCTGCTGTGTACTTCCAAACTTAGACCTTAGCTCAATTACTTTTTTCTTAATCTGCAGCACTTGTGAGGGACAATCATGTGGAGCTTCTCTAGAGAGAAATCCTGCAGGTAGATTTTCTGATCAGTTTTCTTCAGTGATTTTCATCTGGCAGGTAAAACCTAGGAGATAAAATAATTTTCTTCAAGATATCTATTCAATGCATGTTCAAGCTGAATGTTCAAGCCAATTTTGTAGAGTAAAGCTTTTCACATGTCAACACCTGTTGCAATTATGATTAGACTTGAGTACGAATATTAATATCTCACTGTTTCTTTAACAGTCAGGAAAAAGACAGGTGCTACCAGACACCTACTTATAGCAAAGGTAATCTCAGATGAATTCTTTGTGAATACTTGTGGCCCTAAGAAAAAAGACTTAGACTCTTAGACTGAGTCTGGAAGTGCCACAAGGGGGAGAAATGTTAGGGATTCCTTCAAAAAGGCTTCAAGTCAAGGGAGAGGTATTGTTCTGTGACAAAGATGGCATAATTCACAGGAATATACGGCTAAGCCTGCCTTCCAGACTTTTTGCAGAGGGGTTTATGCCAATTCCCCTGTAAGTCTTATCCGTGATTCATTTTCTAGTTACTCTCAAAAATATCTATTTTAAACCTCAAGATTTCCAGAAAAACACCCAGGAGTGATTGTGAGATAGTAATGTAGTTGCTGTTCTATTACACACTCGTCATTATAATATCTTTATTATGACAATAGAAACTTGTTTTCTGGATAGACAGTGGTGACTCTTCCTTTGTCTGGGACATGGAAGATTTCTTTGGGTCATGGCTTAAAAAAATTGATATTAAGAAATAGGGATTGTGTTAGAAAAACAAGTAAAAACAGGCTGAATCATGAACTGAGTGATATCAGGTGGTACTTCCAAGTGACAAGGTCATTAGAGACTTTGAGTTGTAGGATGCAAGATTTTACTTCAACTTCTTCTGTATTTAAAAACTTTGTTATATCTGTAATCATAATGAACATGCTTTCATTGTTGTTAGGGATCGTCTAAATAGTTTTTTTATTTAATTTTTTTAATTTGAAAGTTAGTTTGCCATATTGTTTTTATTTTTTTCCACACACTTCATATTGTAATATGAATTCCATATCACTAATTGCTTTGTATCTAGGTGTTTGTTTGGGGTTTTTTTGTTTGTTTGTTTGTGGGTTTTTTTAGATACTTC
Source organism: Dendrocincla fuliginosa (assembly GCA_035047845.1). Taxonomy (NCBI): domain Eukaryota; kingdom Metazoa; phylum Chordata; class Aves; order Passeriformes; family Dendrocolaptidae; genus Dendrocincla; species Dendrocincla fuliginosa. The sequence goes on along the minus strand of JAWWMO010000001.1, from coordinate 85,841,476 downwards.
TTATTCAAAATGGTGTTCAGGAAGCATATGATTTTCCATTAAAATACATGATCTGTTTTTTATCAACTATCCAGTTCTTGTCAATAACTTTGAAGGCTTGTAAGTTGCCTTATAAAGCTTAGTTTTGACATGGCTTACTGTAGCCTGGTTTTCTACAGATAAGCAGCACTTAATAAGTGTATAAAGGAACAGAAAAAGGAGAGACACCAATGTGCAAATTGGGAACTAGACATAACTGCTGGGGGGGGGGGGGAAATCCCCTAGAAGTAGTTTTGTGAGACAGAAATATAAAAACACTGAGTTTACATAGACTATTAAGTGTCAATGGCATCAAAGCCTGTGTGTTTGTGTGTTCATACACACAGTGTTAACAGAGCAGATATGAGAATCTGAGGCTGCAGGACAAACTGCTGCTGAAGGCAGAATTTGACACTTGTGTGGTTTTTGCAACTGGAATCTCATTTTAACACAGCTGTACAGAAAACATATTGAAGAGACAGTGTGAAAAGCAAGCTTATAAACTACTTACCTGTTCATAAAAATGGTAATTGGTTATCTGCTTTATATATGCTTATCTCTTTATTCTCAGGTATTCTTAAAAGGTAATTCATAGAGGGTTGCTTTTATGTATTTCATCACCTCATTTTATTGTGTCCACTCTCTACGCTATGTCATATATCTATATGGGTGCTGTATTCCCTTTGTGTTCACTTAAATGTTGTAAAATAAAAGCAAGTTTTGCTCTATTTTACCTCCTTAGTGCATTGATAGACTTCTTTGAACCTCAGTTTCAAAGTCCCCATATGCTCATTTTTCTTCGCCACTGGACATGATCGACATTTAAAGGAGTAGTCTTGATGTGGAGACTTGTCTAAAATACTATTCAGAGTTTATAATTAAGCCTGAATTTCTTACGTACCTTTAGTCTTTATGTATATTTACTTGTCAGTTAAAATTATTATTAGAACATGTGCAATTATAGAAACATAGCCTGGTGAATCTTTCCATAATAAGGCAAAGCTACTTTATAGCCAGATTTCATTTTTTTACACCACTGTGTAACCCCAAGTATTTCCTTTACAAGCATCTTTTCAAAGACAGTGAAAGGCTGATGCCCCATTCATTGTTAACTTGGAGTGTGTTTTTCTAACTGTATCTCTCTGTCCTACCTAATCTATTTATAAAGCAATTAAGGGGGTAAGAGGGTAAGGTTTCTGCTATTTTTCAGGAGTGGGTTTTCCAGTTTGTGAGTTTAGATAATTTCTAAAATAATGGAATGCCTTGGGGTATTTGTATTTTTCCCTGTAAACTTTACAAGCTCCTTTTTTGCTCTGTGACATAAGAGAACACTCATGTCTTTGATTAAATTTTAGTTTTGAGTGACTCTGTTTATTTACAAGGACTAAGATACTAATCATACCATGAAAATTTTTGCTAGTTTACAATTAAGTTACTATTCTTGTGTCTAGAGCATATTTATATCTTCTCAGTAAGTTTGTATCGGTCATGATAAAAAGCATATGAATTATAGAAAACTTTTAAGACAAATGGATTTTTTTGCTGATAAAATCACCTCACATACAGACTCATTCATGTTGCTTTAAGCTCTGGCAGTCGGTGCTTCACTGTGAGAATGTTTATGAGAGGTAGTAGTAATAAAATGAAACTTGAATCTATGTTTGACTTCTGCTCCACCACTGAGCTTGTGGGAGGCTCATATAATCTCAAAAGTGAAACAGACTGGAAAAGAGGAAGCTGGAGGGAAAAAAAATGAACATGGATTGATTTTATCACATACCACCTTGGCAGCTTCTACTTTTGTCTTCTTTAGAGAGCTAGTCTGTGTAGAGATTTGGAAAAAGGCCTTAGGCTGCCCTTGTTTGAGGTGCAATGGGATTGATTAAAATAATATTAATTTTTCTGCAATGAAGCTTGTGTGCTGTGATGTGTAGCAGTAAAATACATACTGCTATAATTTATTTTATTGGCAGGAAGTCCAGCTTGCTTCTTGGAGGAATAATAGGTTCTCTCACAAGTTTTCAGGAAGGGACTGATCTTCTGTCTGCAGGTCTGTCATACCAGAATTCATGAAGATTGTCAAATATGGATGGACTTAGCCTTATTGTTCTCTCAAAAGGTGTAGGACAAATGAACAATTTACTTAAAATGTCTCATCTGCTCTGTAATGGGCACTGAAAAAAGATCTGAAGAGCAGCTAGGCTGAATGTTTTCTCCATAGCTGTACAGTGCTACAGTACTTAACAGGTACCTCTTCTTTGAGCGAATGTATGAGCCTTCACACAAAGAATGGTAAGAAACTACTTTCCAGTCTGATTCCAGTTCTTAAAGCTTGATTTTTTCCATTTTAGTAACCTGTTGCTGGGGCCTGCAAGTCTTAGGCTTTAGAGTAAGTGTACTCACTGGTACAGTTCCTTAAGAAAGTCGCAGTTGCCTTCCTTGTCCAGTGCTTCATAGCTTCTTTATTGCAAACATTTGGGAAAATTAGTTTAGAAAAACTATGGCTAAATTGCTGTAAAGGATGTTGAATCACTTTAGGGTAAATTGATGATGTCTTTGCCTAAATCAGTTTTGCTTTTGAGCGGTCAAGTGTTTAACAACTTTGTTTTAGAATTTGAGCTTTCCATGATTGCTCCATGAAGGAATAATTACTTCTGTGTCAACCTGTTTATTGGATTTCTGAGTTATATTGACATAATTTAAACCACGGTTTTGAGAGTTTGGTCTTCCTTAGTCCTTTCAGTGATGGATTTATCCAAGAAGCAAATGGATGTTGCTGGTTTGTGCTGTAAGTAACAGAGCAGTACTAAAGACAAGTTGTTTTAAGACTTCATGGCATAACTTTCTGTTAATATAGACTCAGCCATCACAGCACCCATAGAACAATTCCAGTAACGTTATAAATGTGCTTATAGTTAGGGAGGAATAACTGAATATAGTGTGACCTTATATGAACCCTTACTGGGTCACAGAATCCTCTTCAGTTTTCTCTAAGTTTTTTTGGTTGGTAAAGAATGAATACTATTCATCAGTGTCATTCAAATATCAGAACAATGCTCTTTGCTTTTCACACCATTATTGCAGAGAATAAACCCCAGAAGAATCCATGTACTTTATTTTTTTTTCCACAAGAGAGCTTGTCATCAGTCTAATTGGACATAATTTCTTTTATCTCATTCCTGAAAAATAAGGTTTAGAGAATTGTCTTAGATTTTTCTTCAAGCTTTTTTAGTGAACATGTTGTCCTTGACTCTTTAGAACTTTCAGACATGCTTTTTCTGGTACAGACAAGGTATTTCTGCTGAATGATTACACAGAACTGAAGAATAATATAAATGCTTTGTTTCTGCAATTAAAAAGGTCTACAACCTGCAGGGTTGTATTCCATCACTTTCATGCTTTTGCTAACATCGTACAGCTTTTTAAATCAAAGTAGACTTTGTTACTTTCTTGATCTGGAAAAGGGACTTTTATGTGGTCAAAAATATTGTGATATTCTAGGTTCTTTATAGAAGATCTTTCCACCTCAGTCTTCTTCTGTGTCTGCTTTTCATTAGACTTTTTAGGATATAGGTGATTCTGCTACACAGCATGCTGCGTTGGGCAAGCTGTTTTCTACACCTAAAATGTGTCTTGAATGCCGAAGAAATTTAGTGAGAGGAAGCTGTTCTTATAACTACTATTAGCTTTTTGCATACTACACAGGAGCCAAAGTTTTGACCGTAGAGCTTTTGATGTGTTTTTGTCAAACATCTTAGATATTACACTGGAGTCATTGCATTAAAAGTAGCAACAGACGTTTTAATGCTAATATAATAATTTTACTAACTGAGGAGAGGTGTTAAGTTTTAAATGGTAAAGATAAAGAAACTATTCAGGGGTTTAGGAGATGAAAATCTCAAGGCTATTGTGAGACCCTTAAACCAAAGAATCTGCTGCCTTCCCTTCTGACTGTTTTCTATGCTTACTCCAGGGCTAGCTGTGTGTTCTCAGAACTTATCTAGGAAACTGCATCTCTTGGGAGACTTGGGAGCAGGGAAGAATGATTCCTGCTTTCTCTCAATTGCTTTGGAATATTTTGCAAGGAGAACAGAATTTTCAAAATTACTTAATAGTAATAAGGATAGTAATTAAGGAACTTAGTCACTGGTATTAAATAACTAGCTTTCATACATTTGTGAACATGGTCCTCTATTTGTCAAGTCAGATTTAGAAAAATTAAAACAGGTTTACAAAGGTATGAAGATGTCAGGCTTTTTCTTACAGTGCCTAGTGACATAATTGTCACAGTGACATAATTGTCAATGGTTGTTCAGTAGTTACATCAGTCTGAGCTCCACTGATATTTTCCTCCCATAGATAGTGAATACTTGATTAAGGTGAGATTAGAAATTTAGAAGATATCTGTATGATTCTTGGCACTTTTGGCAAGTATTCTTGCTTAGGAATTCTGGTCTTAACAAAAGTATGTCATAATAACAGGGTTGTTGTACCTGTTGTGATTTGAGATTTAAAAAAGCAATTTGAAGGAAGGAATTTAGGCCAGCTGCTAGAAAAAAGGTATATTTGGAAAAACAGAGAAGATACTTGATCAAGCAGATATTCACCATGTTGACATAGACACATCATGTAATCTGCTTCTCTATTACTATTACTTTATGAAGGCCAAAGTTCCTGTGAAGACTGTATGTAAGAAGCAGAACAAATGTGATACATCACAGAGAACTCCAACAGAGGAGGAAGGACAAAAATGGCTGGCTACTGTTTTCAGAACATTTCATAAGATAGCCATGCTGTTTCAGACCTCCTGGTACTTTTCCTCTAGAGAGATTACTAAATCCTTCAAAAGTAGGAGCCTGGAAACTAAATTTCATAATTTTGTTGAATACAGAAAAGCACAAGCTCAAAAAAAGCATTGGTATTATGGCTCTGTACAATTTGGACTCCTGGTAACCTCAGCAAGTGGTAACTACTTGTCACATTTCCTGTCTATTGCACCTTTTTGTGCGTCAGTTGTCTGTACTAACCTTTATCTCTATTGTCTGTTTATTAATGCATCTTATTTTTATTCAGAACATGTTTTTCTCAACCAGCTAGAAGTTTGTGGTGTCTCTCTCAAATAAGAAAAAGGACATGTGTGCACAAGATTCTGTGATTTTTTTCTACATGTATTGTTTACCCAATAAGAATAAGTTACCTCTGCTTTCAGACCTTGCCTCTCAAAATCATCCTTGGAAACAGCAGGTAGTGAACTCAAGGGATTGTGAGCTTTGGCTGGTAGTTCGTGTTTGGTAAAGTGTGTCGGCTAACTGAGACAAAGAAATAACTACCGCCTGCTTACATACACTCCATATATCAGACTTGGACAGCTCTGTGCTCTCAAATGACTTTCCAGGTAGATGTTTCCCCAAGGTATATTTACTGCAGTGTGCACAGCATGTTTTTTTCATTACCTAGAAAGTCCATAGATTGAGGTTGAATTACAAAGCAGTAAAAATTGTGAACTGTAGAAAGGTATGACCCTAGTATTTCAATTTATAGAGATTATTATATTGTAATATATAATTATTATATTGTAATTAAAAAAAGCTTCCCCCCAATAATGACAGTTATTTAATTTCACTGATTTTAGTAACTGAAGAATTGGAAACACCAACCTGCTTGCTGGTCTTCCCTACTGCAAATGGAAATGAAAAATTTCCTCCTGTATCATTTGTCTTTCTCAGGCTTGGTCTTCATTTCTCTGTGTGAAATTGTCCCTTGATCACATGCTCAGTAAACATCTGGCCATCTTTAAGGCAAAGCAGTTTCAATTTTCCTAAATTGGACTCATGCATTATGCAAACTTTAGTTCATTAGACACTGAGATGAGCTATCAAGCTATATTGTTTGGTCAGAATAATGTAGGCTTGCCTCTCCTCTCAATGCTGATTTGAAATCAGACTAACAATTTTGGATAAATTCAGTTCATGCAATCATTTTTGCTTGTGATTAAATTAGGGCACACATAGTGATCGAGGTAAATGCAGTCAATGATTTTGTCTCTGTTTCTGACTTATTCTGGTACCTATATGCAATGTATGAAAAAGCATAAACAATAAAAGAGCTAAATTCGTCTCTCAGAAAGTGAATGGAATTATTCCAGGCACAAATTTGAGCCATGTTCTCCTAAAATATTCCATACTGAGAGGCTAATTATAAGACCCAAAGTTACCCAAAGTTGATTTTGGCAGTAGAACATATTGGATCCTCACTGCCTTCTGTCTTTTAATTTGCACTATGTGGGAAGTGTAAAGTGAGACTCCAATAAATTGGGGAATTTCTTCTTGGTGATGGATGGAGCTGAATAAACAGGTGATGTGTACAGTAGCAAAGGAATGCCTAATGTGGTCTGAATTCTGCAGGGAACCCAGATTCTCACCTAAGTGGCTGACTGCATCAATATAAATGGAAATGTGCCAATCTGTGCTAGCTTACTGCTTTCATAGTTCTCTTTTGCTAAAGTACTTTTCATTTTTTCCTGATTAATAGGTTAAGTATGTCTTTATTTTGCATAATGCTACAGTTTCGTATATCATTCTTTCATATATTAAAAATTTAAAAAACAAAACAAAACAAAACAAAAAAACCCTACAAGATTGTCTGATTGCGTTCACCTGAAATCTGTTTATCTTCACTGTTTCCCTGAAATGTGTTCTCTAATCTCTGGTGTCTGAAACTGTATTAATGCAAATAGGGCTGAGCATTTCTTTGCCATCTGGATGGTACTGTAAAAGTGGTATAAAGAAAAGTGAAAACAAATGTAGGAAGCCTGGGAGAATTCCTTAAAAAGAGAAAATTTGACCTGTATTTTAAGAGCTGCCTAACTGGACCAACACACAGAGCTTTTGACAGGTTGTGGCACAGCAAGGTTAGCTAACTGCAAAGAAGCAGATAAAGAATTACTTGGGAGTTTGTTTTGGGTTTCCAAAAAGCCTGGCTTAAATGGATTGTGTGAATATTCTGGGTAATGGGAACAATGATAACAGATGTAGTGAACGGTCAGCTTGTGGTCATTCTTTGGTTTAGCCCAGACTTGTATAAATATGAAATTTTTGCTGACATAGCAGTGTTTAGGACTGTGACTTCTTTCAAAATATCTCACCAGAAAAGTCATCAGCTGGAGTATGGAGTCAAAATGTTCTGCTTATAAAGCCCACTGTGCTTGGAGAATCAACAGCTGGGTATGGCTTGTCAGTACAGATGTACCTGTGCAGTTATGTTTGCTGGCATTGTGCAACTAAAACTGTGTCAACATACTGTTAGGGTAAATTTATTTAGTATGAAAATTATATTTATCAATTTACTTCTCATAAAGAAAAAACTCCATACTGTACAAGGAAATGCTTTTTTTGTGCTGTTGCTAATATATCTTAGCCCATACAAATATATAGGCTGTGATAACATATTAGCACCTCTAAAATTTGAAACTCTCCATAGGTATAGAGTTACAAGGGTCTTGTAAAATGCTTTGAATAAAATGTCAAGAAAACTAGCACTCAAAATCTTAATTAGACATGCCAAAAATCTGTCAGTTTCTAAGTAAGTCACCTGATTTATGCTGAGTATCATGTGGAAGCTAAAGTCAGGAACTGGATTTGAAAGTGCTCTTTCATCATATTTTTTTTTTAATTTGTCTAATTTAGCTTTACAAGGCTAAGTTTCCATTTTCATTCAGAATTTGAAGACCTCCCATGGTCTAAGTCTCTATTTGTTTGACCTGATTATATTTTCAAGATGAGATGCAAGACAGGGTCAGTTTTACATAGAAAACTGTAGGTAATTTTACCCTTACCTAGCAAATTATTCCTCTGGAACTATCTTGGATTATAAAACTAAAATAAAAATGATGAAATAAAGGTATAAGATCTTGGAGTTAATGTTAATATCTAATTCAACTTGTATGTAATATTTTTCTTTATAAAAACTGGTTCTCAGATGAGTATTGTTAAGATTTGGGGTAAAGTTTTCGACAGCAGATATCTATTACAAAATTTTTGTTTACAAAAAGCAGTTCAGGCAGTGGTTTGGCTCTAAAGCAAAATTAAGAAGATGTATTTTTTTCACACACCAAACTTTTCTACCTCATGCTAGTTAGGAACATTAAATTTTACGGCTTTGAAAGAAGAAAATGGTGCATTTTCTGTATGTCAGAGATGCCTTCTGTTGTCCCTGAGAAAATCTGCCTGCAAGTCTATTTGCACATGCTCTGCAGAGAAGAAGTGGTTTTAGCAGCTGCAGTCTTTGATTCCACCTGTGTTGCACATGTTTGTGTGTGTGCATGGGCCAGATTTCCTGGAGAGCTTACATTTCAGCTACTGCAGCTGGGGTAAAAGAACAGCATTCTGTGCTCCTAGTGGTCTTACACCACAACAGCACGGAAGAGGGAGTTAGCTGATTGCCATGGACAAGGGGCAAGGGGTAGTGTCAGGTTGGTGGGATCTGTGAAAGGAATGTGAGGAGAACTGACTGAGACATGAGTGTCTGGAAGAGCATAAGAGACCGAGGACTGAATGGGTGTAATTCAGGACTCTTCAGTCACATTTAAGAGTGGATTGAGGATTTGGGGTATGGAGATATCAGGATTGGAGATTAAAAAGGAAGAGCATATTGAAAAGAAAAGGAGGATGACAGTGGAATGCATAGGAAAATCTACTAGAGCAGCGCTCGTTCTAAAATCTAAGGGCACATTCAAGGCCCTACTCATTTTCTTTTTCATAGTTGTGTGCAAGTTTGGATACAAGCATCTTGATTCATTATATTCATATTTCCTTTGGGGATAACAAACAACTATGAACTAGTGTCTGTCTATTTTGCCTCGTTTGGGTAGTTCAACAGAGTCACTCTGAAGGTTGAGTGAGTGTGCAGGGAAGGCTGGGGTATTGCTGGAAAGATAACCACAGTCCAGTCTTAGGCCTGTATGTACTTAATCTAAAAGAACTGTACAGGCGTAGCCCCATATTTCTTAACATTCTTAACATTAAACTTTTGTGAAACCCAGTGGCAAACTCTCCTGGCCCTTGAAGGAGATGGCAAGGAAAGGTTTATAGTTACTGGGCACTAAGGCAGTCTTTGAGCTCATATAGAGTTCATTGTGGAGGAACTACTATTTTGAACTTTGTTTATTAACCTAAAGAAATGACAATATGGTGGCATGTAACAGGTTATTTTTTATGTAAACAGCTAAGAAGGCATTCACAGAAGTAAGATTTGAAGACTTTTTGGGGTTGAAAAAAATCAAAGTTATGGTTGGGGGTTTTTTTTTGGTTTGGTTTTTTTTTTCATTGCTGTTGTTGTTTTGGTTTGGTGGTTTGTTTTTTTTTTTTTTTTTGCTTGCTCACACTCAAACATGATAAAAAAGTCCTGCATTTCTTGATAGTCTACCGTGGTTTTGCAAAAATAGTTCCTCCTTCAGCATACATGGATTTTCTCTGATCTGAGGCTCTTTATTCAGACAGATTTCTCTTTATTGCTATTGCAGTGCCAGCAGGTGCCTGCAGGGAGATGCGAGAGACTGAAATGTTAATGGTTAACGACTCAAACAATTGGCTATTTGCAAAAGGTGCTTTGCTGAGGCCAGGTTTGCACTCCTCAGCCGAAGGGGAGGAGGAGAGTTTTTTGTGTGTGGTGGTGAAACCTCTGATCTGCATAAGCCAGTGAGGGTGCACACCCACCATAAGAGGATGACCATAACAAACCAACCTTTGTTCAGCAACAGACTGGAGTTTGTGCTGGATAAGGGAGAAGGCCAATAAGAAACAGATCCTGTGGAGGTGGAGTAATGCTTTTTATCATGCCAATGTCCTCCCTTACACAACTGGCCCAGGTACAAAAGTCCCCTCTGGAGGAAGTATGAGAACATTCATGTGTAAGCCTAAGGTGTTCATGCCTTCTAATGAGGCATATCTGGTTCAACTATGCTGACATAGAAACAGCTGTCATGTCTTAGAAGGGGTCATAAAACATCAAAGACCCCTGAAGTGCCCCTAGACTCATTTCTGGGGCCTTCCACCAGAGAACTGTGCATTATCTGGTGTTGCAACAGAGTGTGAAACTCGCCTCTCAGTGGATTTAACTGGGCATTCCCACCTGAACCTGGATATATACTAACCCATTGAATGTTATGTTTTGTGGATTTTCCCCACCCCTGAGGGATCAAGACTGTGACAATCACACATTGAAACTGCAACAATAGAGTCTTGTTGCTGGAACAATGGGTGGTGATATCTCTCCTCTCTTATCCTTTTTTATCTTTTTTTTCTTATATATTTTCTTAAGTGATATCTTTATACTTTTATATTGTTGCATTTCTGTAGATAGTGACCAAAACAGCTACATACTTCCATTCCATTGCAACCAAATTTTTCAAATATATATATATATTTATATATATACAGACACACGTCAGCATCATTTCACTCTAATCCACCCCAAGTTACCCTTGCCTTCAGGAGCAGGTTGTAACAGGAGACACCTGGAGGGTCTTGAGGTTGAAGCAGCAGAACGCTTCTCCAGTAGGACTGGATACTGCTTCTGTCAAAGAAAATTTAGTATGATGTGAGACAAGATGTTTATAGCAAACTTTGCAAAATGGCTATTAGTTGGATGTTTTTTAATAAGTTAATTTGACACACTGCATCCTGATGTGAGAAGGATTTATTGCAGCAGTGCAATAAACACTGAGCTGATGAACATTAAAAATAAATCATATATCATTACGAGCTACCTAATAGAAAATATTTGCAAAAAAATCCCACCAAAAACCCAACCCAACAAAAATTAAGAAAATCTTGTTATGAGTGCCAAAAAGTTCTGTGAACTTTTTCCTTATGCCCAGTCTCAGAGGCAGAGATAATGATTTCTCAAACTCATTTTAAGGGAGGATCATAGAATCATAGAATATCCTGAGCTGGCAGGGACCCACAAGGCTCCTGGCCCTGCACAGGATAGCTGCAAGAATCACACCATGTACTTGACAGCTTTTTCCAAATACTTCTTGAGCTCAGATACGGTTGGGGCTGTGACTTCCCTGGGGAGCCTGTTCCAGTGCCCAACCAGCCTCTGAGTGAAGAATCTTTTCCTAATATCTAACCTCAACTTCCTCTGACACAACTTCAGGCCATTTCCTTGGGTCCTGTCACTACATCAGTGCCTACCCCTCCACTACCCCTCACAAGGAGGTTGTAAACTTCAGTGAGGTCTCCCCTCATTCTCTTCTCCAGGCTGAACAGACCAAGTGACTTCAGCTGCTCCTCATAGGGGTTCCCATCCAGACCCTTCACCACCTTCAGAGTCCTCGTTTGGATGATCTCCAATAGCTTTTTATCTTTTACTGTGGTGCCCAAAACTGCACACAGGACTTGAGGTGAGGCCACAGGAGTGCTGAGCAGAGCAGGACAATCGCCTCCCTCACCTGGCTGGTCATGCTGCACCTGATACACCCCAGGACAAGATAAGACAAATAAGTGGCTGGTAGCACATTTGATATACATTTCTTGGCACATACTAATGGAATGGAATGGACTTTCATGTCATCTGAACTTACCTTATGTTTCTCTCTACCAAAAGTGCCTTTTTTCTTACTGTATGTTTGCATTAGCTACAAATGTTATGAGCTCTCCTAGGAGAGCTAGAAATTAGGAGCTTCCAGGTGGTGGTGTGTCTGTACACAGCTGAAGACCACTCTGTCTTGGTCTCATTTAATGACCTTCTGCCCGTAGCTCAGAGGTTTAAGTTCTTCTGCAATGAGGCAAGATTTAGGTAGGGCTTGGAATCCTGTTGCTGTTTAAAGAAAGTGTTTTGATTTCTTTAACAGCTCAGTCTTAAATTTCTGGGCTGGCCAGTAAAAGTAGTTTTGAGACTTAAAAAGCATCTTTCTCTGGTACTGTGTCAGGTGGAAGTGTAGTTCCATCTTTGGTAAAATGCTTGAACTGATTTTAGTTTTACCACGTAGCTTTTGTATATCTGTATAGATGAGGTATTGGGAATGGTTAGGGATCTCAATTTGTGGTGCAAATTCTGTTGGTTTTTTTTTTCCCACGCAGAATCCAAATATATATTACCTGACAAAGAGTTTTTGAATGATAGATTGCCTTCATGTTGTTTGACTGCATCTGTTTCAGGACTAGTTTGAAACAAACAAATAAAGTGGACAGAAGAAAGTTGCCTGAAACTCACTCAGACTATGGTCAATATGAAATGAGCCTGCAAAAAGTGTGGCAGCCTGCTCTTGAGCGGGAGGGCTGCTGGGTGCTGGGAGCTGGTTGATGAAAATGGGCAATTTGCTTTTGTTGTTTTTTTTTCAGATAAACTGTAAACTGACATTTCTCATTTGAAACCTCTGAGTTTCTAGTAACCTTTTAAAGAGCAGTTTTCTACTCAGGAGTCAGGAGAATTTCTTGAACTTGAAGCAGATACACGGTGAGTGATTAAATAATTAGAGGCCTTTCATCTGGAATGTAGGACAATGCAGATCATGTTTTTTGTCCTGCCTGGAAAAGAGACAGGACTTGAGCTCCAGAGTTTATCACTGCATCCTACTCAAACTATGTATTTAGTGGTGGGTAATTAGGTTGATTTTGGTTTTTTTGCTACTCTGTAGTCATTGTCATGAATATTTTGCATCCCTCTTAAGCGATTGTTGCAAGTACTCAGAGGCAAAAGGAACATAAGCTGTATTTTCTAAATGTAGGATGAGTAATTCACAGTGATCAGGAAACTGGATGAGAAAAGCAACCCAGCTCATATTTTGAAGGGAGACAGTCTGATACACTCCAAATAATACCCCATAATCTATTTCCATATAATTTATGAAGTGCTGCTACTGGCGCGAATGTAAAGGTTAACAACAATCTTTCTTGGCCCCTAAATTTTCTGATATAATTAAGCAAGAAGCACTCCTTGAATAAAGAGGATAAGGGCCTAGGTGGAGGTTCAATGTGATTTGCTTGAAGGCATATGACATATGGTAAATTCTATGTCATGTTAGGAGAATGCAGTTGTTGGAAGTAAGGCTCTGCAGCTTTTTTGGTATATAAATTAACTCTCTGCTCACTCATTGACTTAAAATTAGTATATTATGAAATAAGCCTGCAATTTTTATTGACATTCATATGAATGGTCAAAATCTGTGAGTCTACAGATGCAATCTTTTATTTTCTATAGAAAAAATATTTTCTATCTTGCAGAAATCATTTTTATCAATCAATTGTGGATTATAATTCTTGCCAATAATTCTTGCTTATGTAGAATCTTTTCTATCCAAGATACCATTGTTTGGCTCTGTATTTTCTCTCAGATAACCAAAACTGACAGACCTATCCAAACCATATCTTAAAGGCAGAGCCTGAATACAGCATGAAATACTGCTTCCTGTTTGTTCATTCTCTCAACAAATTCTCTGCATGTCAGTGTTATTATTCTAGTCATCTGTATTTTCCTGTCAAAATTTGTGTATACTTTTAGAAAGCTCTGAAGTAAGCATGATATTGTTTTGGGGGTTTGTTTTCTCTAGAGGACAATTGTGTGATAAATTTGCCGTCCCTTTGGCTTGCTGTTCGCTTGCTTTGCCTCACTTCACCTTGTTTTATGTCATATCACCTAACTTTACCTCTTTCTTTCTTTCTTTCTTTCTTTCTTTCTTTCTTTCTTTCTTTCTTTCTTTCTTTCTTTCTTTCTTTCTT
>JAWWMO010000001.1:85793896-85827637 GCA_035047845.1 Dendrocincla fuliginosa | reverse complement strand
TCTTTTCTTTTCTTTTCTTTTCTTTTCTTTTCTTTTCTTTTCTTTTCTTTTCTTTTCTTTTCTTTTCTTTTCTTTTAAGCTCTGCTAGCAAGAAAGTACCATGGAGCTGCTCTCCCACTCCCCCTGCTTCCCTTAGGTGAGATGGAGAGGAGAATCAGAAACTTGTGGGTTAAGATAAGAACAGTTTATAATTGCAAGTAAAATATAACAGTAGTAATATTATTATAATAGTATAATAATAGTAGTAATATTATAATAATAGTAGTAATAGTATAGTTATTATATATTATATATATAATATATATTATAATTTATACTATAATTTATTACTATATTATAATTATAGTAATAGTAGTAATATAACAATAATAAAAATGAAAACGAAAGACAGAGTTTTGCTCTTAATATGGAAAGTTGAAATATTTTCTAGAGTTCTCAGGTGGTTTTGAATCTTGAATGTGTTTGACTTTTTCTGATATAATTCAGCTATGCAAGCCAATGGCTCAATTTCAATTTTCAGGTGCATGGCAACATGGTCCTTTCCACCCCTATTAATCTATAATTTTGTTAAGCTAACAGACTCCAAGAGCCTTGCTAAGAGGATTTGTTAATTTGCCTATAAATATTGAAAGGAAAAGACAGAATCACTTTGCATTTGCATCTCCCATATTTTGTGTCATAAAGAGCAATTCAGTTTGCCAATTATTCCTTCTATAGAGTCTGTCAATAACATTTTGTTAGATCTTTTCTTCAGGGTGGTAAAACTAGTGGGAAGATTGAGGTTATTCTTATGTCAGGTATGCAAGGCACAGTACAATTTTTTTATGTCAATCAAGTATGGAAGAGTCACTACTGACTGAGAGAAGTTGTAAGTGGAAAAAATATTGGTTGTTGTCCTTGACACAATACTGGTAATGCTTCGTGATAGAGAGAATAAAAGACGTGCTATAAAGAGAAGACAATGTTGCCATTGTTGTGGGATTTCTAGATTGCCTTCAAGCTGAGGGATATTTGTGCTCGTACAGTCTCATATGGCTTTGTGACCAGAAGAACATTTCCACATCATGCTCTTATAAAGATTATGAAGTTGCAGCTATTATGTAGTTCACAGTAACTCTTCTGACACTGCTTTACAGACCACAGAATCCTATGTTTGTTCATAACAGGTGTGTATTTATTGTATAGATTTTTGTTAGTGGAGAACACTGAGCTGAAAATGCCCGTGCTTTTTGCAGTTCTTACACTGGGAATACAATCCCTGACTGAGATTTCTTTGTCTGGAGACAGTAACTTGGTGCCTGAGAGGAAGCATATAATGGTAGCACCCAAAGCTAAGTTAAAGGGGAAGAGAAATCTTTCAACAATTAGTAACTAAGGGTTTTGTTGGAAAGATAGATTGCAGACCAGCCAAATGTACAGGTTTGTCTAAAACCTTAAAGCCATGCTTGAAGACACTGTTTCTTTATGCAGGGCAATAAAAGCAGAAGTTATCCCCTAATTCACTGAACTGATTCTATGGTGCTGTTGGAAGCCGTGTAAGCCAGTTTGTTTCATGTATTGTTCTTTAGTCTTCTTACACTTAAAAAATTGTTTTCTACTACTGTGGATTGGCTGACCAGATTTTTCAGTTTAGGTCATTCAGATGAATGCAGAGATTAACATCTCCTCCTTTTGCTGTGCTGATGAAGAAGCACATCATACACAGTGTAGAATGGCTTTTCTTTATGTTTCTTGTATTACATGGAAGTGTGAAATCTAGGCTTCCATATGCAGTATGCTGGATAAAATAAATGAGCAGAGGAAGACATGATCTGTACACACTAAAAAAAGCAGAAAAAAGGGGAAGCTGAAGGGAAAATTAGTCACTTTCTGGTGTTAATTCATACAGTCTGCCATTGGTAGAGTGTGGAAATAAAGCCCAGACACTGTCTGTCTTGTCTTTGTTAAGGGTTCCTGCTTCAAGCTGCTGACATTACGTGACTAAATGTAAATATGGTTATATTTAACATAAGCATATAATCAGAATACCATGTGGAAAGAGTGAATGAAAAAGCTACTGAAATCCATTATTGATGCATATTACAAAGTCAAGGTTCTGCTCTGTGTTCCTCTGGTTTCTTTTCCCATCTTCATAAAGTAATTCTTCTTCACTTCAGTTCTTTAATAATTTCTTACTTTCATTTTCCTTGAAGAATCCTATTTCTGTCTTTTCATTCCTTTCCTTGTAGCTTATCCTGTCCTAACTTACACCATTCCCTATCTTTATAGCATTTATTTCTCCCTTCCAGTAGAACTGTTGTACAGTTGACTACTCTTCCGTAACTCATTCTCTGTGTTTTGTGCCTTTTTCCTGTCATCGTTCGGTCATGCTTACCAATCCTTTAGCAAATGGGACATTTATAATAGTGTCTAAAGCAGAACTATAGCACATTTTACCCTTTATATAATTTCTCCCTAGTAAATATGATTAACATTAAAGGCTTACTACTACCCTAATATACAAACTGTACTGAAATTCAAAATTTGAGGTATACTTGTATAAATGTCAGCTCTTACAGTTGTAACATTTTACGATTGCAAATGTCAGTGTATGCTCTGTAATGGTGTTTGCCTCTGTGTGAAGTACATTATAATCACTGACTGATGAATCTTAAAATTTTCCAAAGTTCACACAAGTTAGTCAATCCAAAGTTTAGATGTTTTTACAAACTACTGATTTTTTTTTTTTGAATGTGCAAACAGAGTGAAAATCTAGATGTTTCAGAATTAACTAAGAAAATGCCAAAGCAGTCAAAATGAAAATCCAGCCACCAAGTACTTTGAGTGGTAAAGCATTGCTTAAGGTGTAGATTGAAGATTCTCATCAGTTTAGACATCCTTATGTGGTCATGGAAAAAGTATTAGCAGCAGAGGCCTCTCATTCATTATACATGCAATCACAAAAAATGGCATGTGAAAGAAGTCATGGGGGGAATGATTTTGACTAATCAGTTAGCTAGTTGAAAAAGACTCATAAAACTCAGATTTGCCATAATTATCTGCTCAATTTCTTTCTTCTTACATGCAAATCTTTAAAGTGTGATTGCAAGAGCAGGGAACAGTCCTTTCCACAGGCAGTGTTTCTCAGTTTTCAATTCTTGGCTTTTCAAGTGGTAGACTAAATATAGGCAACATTTTAAAATCATGCTTAAAGCACCATATATATATAATGACTCATTTAGATTTGAACAGTTTCTCTGTAGTCAGAAGAAGACTGACTTGAGTTAGCAGAGGTGGACACCCATGTGATATTCCAGTCTAGCATAAAGGTTGTTTCACTTGCAGAGTCAGAATCAGTATCTTGTTCATTTGCCATTTGTTTTTATATATGTCCTTAGCATGAATGGAGCTGTGTTTTCAATCCTCAGTTGAATAGGAATGTGTGAATCAGCTAAACAAAAGCTTATCTTGGATGAGAAAAAGTGGTAATTATGTCCAAATATTTGTTATTAGAAAAAAGTTTGTATTGTTTTGCTTTTTAATTCACCTGCAAAAAATTATTATGTACCTACTGATAGGCAAAAAAGTAGCAGCCCAGTCCTTCAGCATGTTTATTACCCTATCTGTATGGTGCACACTTTCTGAGAATGCCACATCAATCACTGAGGTCATTAATGAAGATGTGAAACAATATTGGATAGAGTGATTGATACCTGAGGAGTGACACAGGTAACTGGCTTCCAGTTGTACTTTTACCACTGATGACAGTCATGTGAGCCCAGTGATCCATCTGATTTTCCATACACTTTACAGTCTGTTTATTGAATCTCTATCTTACCAATTTGGTTATAAGCATATTATGGGAAAACCATTTACATATTATTTGTATCCCATGGTAACTCTTAGAATTCTGGTTTTTTTTTTCCTCTTTTAAGTTAGTCACAATGCTATTAGTGAGAGTTTAACTATTCCTTTAATCTAAGCAATACAGACATTCTTTAGGAAGTGCATATTAGATGAAGGACATATTCATAATATGAACATTGACTATGCTCAGGTCAGAAAAATATGTGATGGATGCTGTGGCACAGTTTTAGTCTAGCAATATGTGGTTAGTTATTACAGAGTAAGACTAACCAAGATATGAAAAACAGTTATGAGGCCTCATGACTGGATTACATTTTCAGGACTCTATGCAGAGACACAAAAAATGGATAGGTACCTCTTCCTTTCTTGATATTCACAACAGTAACTAATTACTGTAGTGGAAGAATACATATTTTAATTTATAGCCTTTAAAAAGTAATTTGATATTTAGGGAGAGGAGCGGGAAAGGGCTGCATGACATGCTGTCAAAATCTCTCTGGAGATTATTCAAGATTTTTTTTCAATGGCCTCCTCATACAGTAACTGATCTTGATAATTTGACTGTATCAAAAATGAAATGTCAACTGTGCAATATCTTTATTGGCTGAATTAATCTATAGAAAAAAGAATACATTTCCATTAGAGAAATACTGGTGTAGCTCCTCGTGATTGCAATATTCTTTCAGCCCCAATTGATTTAATTTAGCAATCAGACGAAACAGCAAGAAAGCTTCTTCACGGCCTTTCTGAGCTTTGATTTATCTTCATTTGTCTGGCTCATAGGATGCTGGCTGTCTAATCCACATGTAGAGACTGCTCTATTTTTAAGTCTCTTTGTGTCCAAGGCAACCATTTGAAGCCAAGGAAATCCTAATATCTGCAGAACTTATTTCATGTATGTATGAGTCCAGCTATAGCAGGCTATCTCACAGGGTCTGTCACATTATCAAGAAATGTATTATATCAGAAACAGATAGCAATACAGATATCATGAATTTGTCTCCATGAGATTAAAGCTATAATAATAGCTTTTGGGGATTTAATAACACTGCTGATGTTTAAACACAGAGATATGTTCTTTCCTTTTGCAATGATTTTTCATTTCCTTAAAAAAAAAACACCAAAAAAACAAGTTGGTTTTTTTTTTATTTCCTGGGGTCTAGCATTTGCTAATAGATTGACCATGTTAATCACAGAGCTGTTCCAGCTTTCACAAAGTGTTGCATAGTTGAGCAAAGTGCAAATGTTACTTGCATGCATTTGGTCTAATTAGGCAATTCAGTACTTCATTCCTGATGTTAACATGGATTTGTGATCATCAAAATAATATCAGCAAAGTGTCCTAAAAGCATGTTTAACACCAGCAAAGTAGGGCAAAATACAGTCCGCAAACTCATTGACAAACTCATTAAAAGTATTGTGAAGTACTTGCTTTGGCAACCTAGAACTGATTCACAGGCAAGGCAGTGTGGTTATGTAATTCTCTTTTTTCCCCCACTTTTCATTGAAAAAGGGAAAGTGCAGCTAGACACATATGTTAATTAAGGTTCACAGCAGTCGTCTGAAGTATTATAACCTTACTCCTTGTGCTTTACAGTTGTATACAGTAGGGCTCTGAAAAAAGAGTTTCATGACAGTAAGCTGCCTCAAGATCCTTCCCAAACCAAACTGGGGAGATTGGGGAAAAAGACCCCAGCATTCTTTGTCACTTATCTTTATTTACCTTGCAGGTAGTAGATGTGTGAGAATCTCTGATTTATCATTTTCTTCCTCTTATCAGCTGCTGAGAAAGCTGCTCAGGTGTTTTCCAGTTCTAGTTGCACACCTTGTTCATCTTGTGACTTCAGGCTGGGAGGAAAATTCATCCTGTATCTTCCTCAGTGTGCTATGGTCTTCAAGGGAAGAAGTTGGGGTGCACGGGCAGGAGGGGTATCAGGAGGACTGCAGCTTCACTCCATTGTAGGAATGGGTGTTTCCAGTTCAAGGCGGCTTGAACTCATCGGTCTACTTTTATTGTGCTAACGAGCTGAAAAAAAGTAATTATGAAATTGTACCTTACCTATAGCAAGGAGCTCATTACTCATCAGTAAAAACGTTCTTTTAGGTTAAAGCTATGACTATATGTTGTAATTAATGTATCTAGAGATAGATAGTGAGAGATCTTATGAAAGATTTCTTTCCAGAAATCATGTGATTTTTCTCTTGAATTCAATAGAGCAGTTCAAAGTATTTGTAAGGTAAAAAAATATAAAGTAAAAAATAAACAAAACATTTGTTTCTTTTTTTGTCTTGCTAAACTGCTTTTCAAACATTGATACTGAATTCTAAAGAGGTCATGGGGTTCTACCTATTTCTGTGGAGTCAAACTGCAGAAACTTTTGGAAACTTTTGAGACTTCTTTGGAGGAAACTGAGTTGTCCTAGGAAATGAATTCAGTAAACAATTAGAGGAAGGTAAGAGAGACTATTACTCAACCTGTTCTGAGTTCTTGGTATTCCGCTAGAAATTTATTAGAGTTGATACTTATTTGACTTTCTCTTTTGGACAATGTTTTATTTGTATTTATACAAAATGAAAGCATTCTGATTTGGAACTGACGCTTGCATCCATCTAGCATTTTACTTTTTTTGCCATTATGGATAGTATGGTCAAGAAAGTAGGAAATAAATCCTGTTAATTACATTTATCTTCTGTTGAAGTCATGAGGAAAACAGTGGTGTGTCATACTACTGATCTGATACTTCCTCTAGTTTCTTGAAGCGGTTTGTCCACAAATATTTTGGTAAGAGACAGAAATGGTTTATGGATTAAACATTGTTAAGATCATCCAAGCCCACTTCATGCCCACATCTGCCCTCTGGATTTCAGGGAATTGGACTGTGGATTAAGCCTTCCGATGGTAACTTGAGATAAGGTAAACGTGATTCTATGGTCTAATCATCTCAGGGTTAAGGAGAAGTAAACAAGGCTGCGAGGAGGCCACAGCCAAAAGATTCACTTGCACACTCTTCCCCTCCCCTGGGAGACTGGGCTGTTAATGCTAATGGCTCAGTCATCAGGGTGCTTTGCTAACAATGTGCAAAGTGGCTGCCCAGGTGCCAAAGGCATGCACACTGACACTTTACAAGCTGGATTTTAAACAATGGAAGGAAAGATGCAAATCCTGCAAGGTGGAGTAGTGCTTCTTCTTCCTTACACAAATGACTCAGCTGTGATAGCTCCCCTCTGGGGCAGCACTGAGACATTCGTGCATGGTCTGGAGGTATTCGTCTCTGTTGATGGGCCATAATGGACTCACCTCCACTGACATAATAAGCAGTTACAATGTCATAGGAAGTGTCAAAGTCTCATATGTCCCGTGATCCACCATTGTAAAACTCCCCACTCCAGGGTAGGTACTAGGCATTCATACCTGAACCTGAGCGTATATAACTCATGAAGTCTTTGAGTTTTGTGGGCTTCCCCCACGATCATCACAGACAGTGAAATTGCAACTACTAAGTCTCATTGCTGGATCCAGTGGCTGGTGACTATATCTCTGTCTACTTTTATCTTTTTTCTCTTTCTTTTCCTTATACATTTTCTTGAGTGTTATTTTTATGCTTTAATATTGCTATATTACTATTATTGTTTTGCTTTGCAACCACATATATATTTACAAACACCTATCATTCACTGTCATTTCACTCTAATCCACCCCAAGGGATCTGTTAACAAGAACCTGCGTTAATTACCCTTGCCTTCTGCTGTTATAATAACTTTGGGTTTACTTTTACAAATAAGTACTAAAACCAATGTTTAATAAATTGTTTTCTTATGCTCTTTCTTACTGGCTCCTAGCATTTTTGTTTCTCTATTATGCCTTTGTGAAAGTTCGTTTGCTTCTGGTAGAAGTTTTGCCACTGCATTCTGTTAAACTGTGAAGGTCGTAATTTTGTTGAAAGTAATCAGAAAGAATAACTCAAGATAAGCTTGAAACTGCATGTTACTTCTTAGAAGCTTTTCATCATCCTTGTTCTTTCTGTTCCTCTATTAGCTGAGTCTTCAGCTGAATATATCTATTTTCTTAATGGTACCTCACTCTCAGAAAGGTCGTGGCAAGAGGGACCTAATCGAGGAAGTCCTCGGGGTTTAATTGCCAACTATTAATAGCTGTATAAAGATTCCGGGATCAAAGTAGAATAACTAATAGACTTTTATAACATCAGGTGTGACATTCAAACCAACATCATGCCAGAGTAACAGGTTTTATTAACAAGGGATTTTATGTAGAGTATTATACAAATAAAAATGGTTTTATTTGACAAACTAGTCTCCTATTTCTTTATTCTGCACATGACTATCCTAATTAATCCTTGATAATTAATGGAGATCTGACTCTTGTTACTATGCAATAACAGAAGGAAATTTTAAAAAGACAATATATTAATCTAAGGGCAGGACATAATGATGGAAGTTTTGAGTGTACAAGAGTAGCATGAAAAACTGGCAAAGTCTTTTGGACTGTATCTAAAATTCTTTACCTGAAAGAAAGGTTTTTAAAACTCACAGGAAATCTGCTGGTATTTTAAAGGTATGTTTAGCTAATTTATGAAGACTTTTTTTCTTAGCTGTATTTAATTTTTGTAGTTTCCGTTGCTTGTGTCTGTTCTTGCTTAATATTACTTTGCTTTTATTAAAGCAACTTATCCATCTTTATGTGGAAAAATTGGACTTGCCTCTTGCATGGCTTTAGAAAAATTTGCAAGTCTAATGAATATTGCTACAAACTATACACAAGCAATTTCATTAAATTACCTGGATAGAAACAAGTTGGGCAGATAAAAGGCTGCAAGATACTAAAAGCTGAAAAACTTTTTTTTAAAAATAGATTTCTGAGACTTAAGTCTCATCTAAACAGATTCTAAAATTTTCAGGTTAACCTGCAAGTATAATGTTAGGGAGATCTTAAATATAGCAACTTAATTGGGCATCCTTTAGTGTAATATTGGCTCATGCTCATCAGAGCTTCAAAAACTGAGAGGCACTTTATAAACATGAAACTGCGATGGAATAGTTAGCCCAAATTGGCTAAAGTGGTAGTATTTTTACTATGGTTGATGATATGTTTAATTTATGAGAGCTTTTCACTGTAATCTTGACCTGATGTTCTGTTTAATTGGAAATTTTTCACACCAGATATGATGTGAAGTTGGGAAGAGAGCATTGGGAAGGGATTTGGACCATTTTGATTCTATTCCAGGCTCATCTAGTTAATTCATTGCTCTTCTTCTTTATTTTTTCTTACTTTTCCTTACTTTTCCTTATAGATGAGTAGAGACAACAGAGTGCTGTCATGACAAAGTTGTTTGCTTGGTGCCTGACATCCCGCCAAGTTCAACTCCCTGCACCAGTAAACTTACACAAATGTCCAAAGTTGAACATCCTTAAAAAGTTATGGAATCCTAAAAAACTAAAGCCTGGTACTGTGCAAGCAACAGGGCTCTCCCAAGGACATTATTATCTATATGTTCATCTCTTTTTCCTGTATTTTGGTCTGGAAAAGCCAGAAAAAGTTTTGCAGGAATGATTTTCTATAGAAAAGTAGAAAATGTATGGGTATTTTAATACTCCACATGCTAACAGATTAGGATATTGTATACTTTGGCAGTTAAACAGATTGATCCATTGGCTGCCAAACCTTTATTCTACATAAATTAATATGAGCAGTACTAGCAGTATGAATTTTCGGTATCTAAGGCTGATAAATAGGAACCTAATGGGATCCTCTATGTTCTGATTAAAAATATTTTTTGGGCATTTTAATCCTCAGCATACTAGCAGGAATCTGTATAAGATTCCTTGGAAAATTGTGATGCGAAGTTACTTTTGATGGCAGCGAAAAAATTTGGCTTGAACTGAGAAGGCAAAATGAGAGAAGACAGCAGATGAAGGAATCTATTTTGGATGCTTTAAGTGAATAAGGTTGTCTTAGATTTTTGGATGCCATAACTGCGGGACATACTTGTTATATCTCATGAAAGCTTTATTTTTCATGAGAAAAATGAGAGGATGAAGGCCTAAAATGCAACTGAAATGTTACTGTGTTTTATAGGGTAGGATGAAACGGAATGATGTTTTGGGTACCTTTCAAATATTTGTAGCTGTATCCAATGGAAAAGATCGTAAGATACAGATTTTTGGACTGGGAGCGTAGTTTGTGGAAATACATGGCCATAATGATAAAGCTGAAGAAGAAACTAAGAATAGATGAAGAGACAGATATACTGCAAACAGAGGAGGAGAAGCTGTCAAAACAGAAACTGAGGCAAGCAATAAAGGCAAAAGAAAATATATCATGATTTTCCTTTCTGCAACAACAATTAGAACTGTCATAGACTTGGGACAGTTTACTGAGGAAAATGTTTTTTTGAAATGAAGACATGAGTGACATGTGGAACCCTCTAGTTCTAAAGCTGTCAATGGGCTGCAGTGATTCAAAGATGCTCATTCCATTGGTTATTCCAGGAATTTTATGATGAAATCACCTCACCTTTTAATGGGAGTCCTGCTGACTGGTATCAATGTCTTCCAAGCAGCATCTGATAGTTCCAGAGCTTGTGGAAACAAGATATTTTATAGGACTGAGAGGTACTTGTCTGGAACACAAGTGCTGGTTGGTAGTTAGTGCTGCAGTAGTTTCTTAATGAATTCATCTTAATGGTGGAACAGACTTATTGTGAATTCCCTTTGGGTTTTGTGTAGAGTTGTTTTTTAAGGGTTTGATTGGTTTTTTTGTTTGTTTGTTTGTTTGTTTTTTTAATTTTGATTTGGTTTTTAAAGGGAATTCCTATATGGAACTTACAGGACATTCTACATATTCCTAGGACCAAGTTTTATTATGAATAGAGACTTGCAGAAAGATGCTGTGAGAAATTTTTCTGCTAATGTGTGAAGTTAAGGTTTCCTGTAACTATAATGAAAACCTCATTTTGAACTATAGTATTTGGTATAAAATAAAATAGTCAATTTCTTGAAGAAACAACTTGAGTAATGAATTACTGTTTAATATTATTTTACTTTATGTAAAGAGTAGATGGTGCAGTCGTACATGATTACTTTCTTGAAACTCATTTGCCAGTTAGTATAAATTAGGTAAGATTTCTGCCTGTATAAGTAATTTTACTATCAGTGTTCTTTGAAATCTAAAATACTTTTAGTTTTAAAGATTTACTTTCTTTTTTAGACTCTTAGTTTCATCCTGTCTTTATCTAAGGTCTTTTGCAACACCTTATAACTATAGCAAGTCATATCTGATATGACTTTTTACTCTTGCTGTCTCTACTGCATAATTAGGTTGTTAGCTTAAAAGAATTTTACTTTTTTACTGAAAAAGTCTGGTCACTTTTTGGCTTGTAATTTTCTCAGCTAATGTGTTAAGGTCAGCATAAAGTTCAGTTATTTCTAGATGTGATAGCAGTCTGATCTTTTTACTAAATAATTACTGTATGGAAAACCTGTAACGTTTGGGTTTTTAAGTACTGAAAAAATAATTAAAAAAAAATCAAGCTTGTTAAATTAAGGGGTCTCACATCAGTTCAA
This sequence comes from Dendrocincla fuliginosa, assembly GCA_035047845.1. Classification (NCBI taxonomy): domain Eukaryota; kingdom Metazoa; phylum Chordata; class Aves; order Passeriformes; family Dendrocolaptidae; genus Dendrocincla; species Dendrocincla fuliginosa. The sequence continues at coordinate 85,816,210 of JAWWMO010000001.1, read as the reverse complement.
CTAACTTTCACTTCATCTGATTTATTTAAAAAAAACATATTTTGAGAACTTTAAGGGAATTATTTAATGAGGTCATGCTGATGGCACAGCTCAAGAAACTTGATGTCTGAGAGACATGTACTTCAAAGTTCTAAAACACTTTCATCCCAAGCAGAAGGACTGGGATGGAGGTGGAAGGGATAATGAAGGAAAGGGCTACACAACTGAGGAAAATAGAATTAGGAGTCAGCAAAGAGCTGGTTAAGAAAGAAAAGTGGATTACTGAAAACTCAGCCCATTTATCAAAAAAAGTCTAAGATTAAAGTAGCTCAAAAGGTAAAACACTTTACAAAGAACATTAAAACTTGCAGTACTTTAACTGCCAAGTACAAACAGAATGTGGATAACTGGGCCTGTTGTTCTCTGGCAATGTGATACGATCTCAATACAGAATGAATACTTGCTCAATTCATTTAGAAGGTTGTGCTTCTGAAGAATAGCTAAGAGAAATGAAATTAAACAAAATGAAGATAACAGCTGTGAAGTGTAAGCACACAGACAGGTCAAGGGACTAGACACTCCTTCTCTGGTGCATAAAATTGCAAATTTGCCACCAGCAGGCAGAGCTTGTGATATCATACAGGGTAGGATGATACTCAGCGGAAACTCTTCAAAGATGACTTGAAGATGGAAGAGAAGCAAAGAAGAGCTACTAAAAGTCATAGAGAGGGTGAAGATTTTACTTTCTAGGGAAAAAAACCAACGCAACCCAAAAGCTATTGTCATACAAGCCATTTTGGCTGCAGTTGGAATGGATTCAGACCGGTGTGTATGATGCTTATGTGTTATCTAACCCATTTCTGTCAAAAACCCTGCAGCAGAAGAATGCTTTAATAAAATGTTGACAGAACTGGGAGAAGAAATGAGCTGATATATGGTTATGCCACCGAGTTTGAAGACACAAGGAAGGTGATTTGGAGATTTATATTCTGAAGGTGTTACAGCTTCACCAGAACAGTGCAGCTGAACAACGTAAACATTTGACTTGTTCAGTAAAATGATGTTTGATTGCTGATTATGTATGGTCTTATGAGGCTAAATAGCAGGAATGAAGAAGTTCAAAGGACAAGATTAATACAAACCTCATACACAGTGGTTTATTGCTGGCTGAAAATAATATTTCTACCTGGTAGAACAGTGAAAACAAGGAGAGGTAAATGGGTTTCAAGAGGGAGCTTGTTAAGGGATTATATGTTGTTGTCACAAGCCACAATATAGCACTAAATTTGATTACCCAATTCCATCATTCCAGATGACAAAACCAACCACAGAATCACCAAATTACTTACAATAATGCATTCAATCAATTTTCTGTTCTCCAGTCCTTGCTTGTGCAGCTCCATTATTTACTTCTAGATTTACAGTGTAATGATGTTCAGTATGATGTAAAAAGGGTCTTTTAACTTCAGGTTGTTTCCAGTTGAAAAATATGGCATTGGTTTTTAACCCATCAGCCTATCTGGTTTATTAAAGAAGTCTTCAGTCATTTGCTCATAGAAGTACTTTGAACAGAATCTTTATTCTGCTTCCAAGAAAACCTACATTTTCTTAGTGATTTGACAGATTCTTAAGAATGTTCATACGCCTTCAGTAAGGTTATAGATAATGTGGTTTTCTTTAGTACCTCTTTAGAAGCTTTATATATATACAAATCACAATAATAGATAATGGATAAAGTTTTTAATTTAATGCTGATTTGTAAGGAATTTTATTGTTAAAAATTTCAGTGTAGTGTAAAAATGCTTGTTTGTTGCCCCTCTGCCCATTGGAGACCATTAGTTGTCCTTTGACATAAATAAATAAGACTTAAAAACTATGCAGTACATCTTACTATTAAGTGTGAAAGATGGGGTTTAACTGACAGACTATGTTCATAACTTTGTTTTTTTCAGTGCTGTTTTAGGTTGAAATTGTGAATAGTTTACACCAAAGTGCAAGGGTTTTTGTTTATGTGTGGAATTAGATACCAGTGAGTCTTAGCTGCCTGAAATTTTGCTGCAAATAGAAGTGGTGGGGTAACACCACATGTTTCTGGTGTCCCATACCTTGATAACAGGACAGAAATTTTAATTTATATCTACTTCCACATGTTTTGGTCTGAACTAACTGAAATAGCCAAAGTACTGGATAGGCCAGTACAGCAAACTAGTGATTATATGGAAGTGTTGCTACACCCATGCAAATCAGTGTTGGTCCAATGTGTGTTTCTAGGTCAAAATATTTTTCTTTTTCTTCATGCAGTTGTTACAGAGAGTCATAGACAGTATTTTTTAGAAAGACAAACTTCTTTACTGGGATCTTAACACAGAAAAATGTTCTCAGGGGGAGTCAAATCTATTTGAACTGCTGGTTGCTGGCTAGATGGTAATGGGAAGCTCCACTGCAGGTCATTGCAGTAGCATCTTCATCTGCATGTAATGAGATTCCTGAGCCACTGCTCTGCTCAGCTCTGGCTGTGGTCCTTGGTGATCACAAAGCACAGGCATAATTCATTTTTATTGATTATCTTAACTGCATGCAAACCCCATTTCTAATGACTATTTATAAATGTTTTGCTGATTTATAATTTAATCTATCCTTCAGCACAAACTACTTAGATGAGTCTTTGGAGGAAAAGGCTAGATTCTCCACCTAGGATATTAATCAACATATCCCAGTTGCTGAGGCCAGACACAGGAGGAGCTACCTGAGGAAGATACCTAGGATTGTATGAAGGTCCCACCTGCAGAGGGCCACAACAATCTGTCAGAATATCATCTAAGCATCAGCTTTATCTCCCCAGATCATCGGCATGACTGAGGTAGCTGGACTGGCCTGAGGTAACAGGTTAACTTGAAACTAGGTGATCCCCTGAAATTTCAGTGGTGACAGGGCTGCACCCAGACCAGGTCAGAATCTATGAGATCCATGGCCGGGCAGAGGCATCACTGCAACGCAGCTGGAGACTGGTGCTCCTACGGGGTGGCTTGGGTAGGGAACAGGTGGACATGGCTTGAAATCAGGCTCTTGGATGGAAGATGTAGGTAGGAGGTCCCAAGTGAGGCAGATCAGAGCAAGTAAGGTCTATCATTGCACTGGTGGCCCTGAGAGAGAGGTACCACAGACCTCTTAGACTGGACAGCTGTCATATGGCTACCTGGGTTTGAGAAGGGCTGGAGCAACACTGAGAACCAAGACATGGTAATCCACAGTAGAGTCTTGTGCTGCAGCTAATGATGGAATTTCTTATCTTTGTGATTTATAGCCTCATTTATATACTTCTGCCTTTGTCATGTGTCTATTCTTAGCCTCCTTGCAATAATACAATGTAAAAAAGTTTAATTCAGGACCTCAGACTGACAATAATGGCTTCTTCTGTTTGTTACATGCTACTCAGTTGTTCTTAAGCCCTTACCATTTTTTTAGCAGAGCTGGTAATCATTGTTTTGATTATGCAACTGTCTTTTTGCTGTATTGTGGGTTTCATAATGTCCTGAGTGCCCTGGTTAGCCAGCAGATCTGTCTTGCCATGAGCTGTAGGAAAATACTTTCAGAAGAGTGCATTCCCAGTGGAAGTTATTCAGATTTTAATGAGCAAGATCTTTTTTATGATCTCTGCTAATAAAAATTAAACTGGAAGAGAACACTTTCTTGCCAGAATATGTTCTTCTCCACATTGCCAGAATTTGAAGGCTATGTGTAAACTGTTGTAATTTCAAGCATATTCTGTCAGAATAAGAATATTTATTATTCAGTTAAGTGTTACACTATGACCATATAAATAGTAATAATATACTGTGTGCTGAGATGGGAAATCCCATCGTGTATAATAATAGCACCAACAGTATGGAATCTAATCTGACCATTCACTGAAAAGTAGTTAGTGACTTCCTTGCTCAGGAACTCTCTTCAGCCAAGAGATCTAAACTATTTCAGATTCTCTACTTCTCTTCCTCAGCCCCTGAATTCCCAGGGGAATAGCATATATTAAGGACTGACTTCCTGCAGCTTGTGGGCTTACAAAAATCACTTTGCATTGTTTTTTCTTCATGACAAAAGCTATGTGAAAGCACTCTTTCATTTAGAAATAACCTGAATAGTTAATATTTCTTTTCAAATGTGTTCCTGAGCTGACAATCTGAAAGAAATGCTAATGCAAAATTTAGCCTGGCTGTTGAAAACTACATCTAGCTAATAAATTAGAAAAACGATATTTGAGACAGGAATAGATTTCCTTTTTGCCTTGCCTTTTCCAACCCCAAGGAAAACATATTAAAAGCAGTTCTAATGTATGTGCTAGGGTCATACTCCCATTTCTTTCTGAACAGAGTTTGATTGATCCTGCTGTTGGAGCTGAGCCATGAGTCTGTCTTGCTACTTTGTCACGGTGTCTTGGAAAAAGCAAACTGGGATATGGGCGAATAGAGGTCTTTAATAAGTTCTGCTGTTAACCTAGTAAAATGCCTCGCTATCTCCTTCAATCTTCATTTACTCTCATTCTACAAAAAATAGTGTATTATCTCTCCTAGAAAGAAGTTTGAACCTGCTATCAGTATTTTTCAGTAATATCTATTTATTATCCTTATTTGGATGAATGGTGACCTGTTATTATCTGGAAGAGTTTTTGATATTTTGTCTGAACCAGGATTTTCAGCATAAAACACTTTACAGCATCTAGTGTATTGTATGTTCAGGCTAGAACTGTTATCTATTTTAGTTTTTAACATTGTTGTCTCGTAGGTACCTTGTGTTTTCTAGTAAGTAAGAAAGCATTTGATATAGAGAATACAGAATGAGTGCAGTTGTGGTGAGGCTATTCGCAGCAAATCAGATTATGGTGGAGATCATCATAATCTGTCACTAGGGGAAGAACAAGAGCGACAGTATTTGCAGGTAATGAAGTATATGTATTTTTTCACAGAGGAGCTATTTGAGTGTTCCATATCCATAAGTACCCTAATGGTAGCCTAATAATTTTCTTTTCCTCCTCCATCTCTTAACTTAACAGTGATAAAGATAATCAAATTACGTCTGAAATATAACATTTAGCCATAAGTCATTGATCAATGTTCAAAGTATAAAAATACACAAAGATTGGGTAAGTAGCTGAAGGAATGTTGTGGTAACACTTGTGTTTGTTGTCTAGATATATTTGTTAGATCTTGCTTTGATTTGGATGAATTTTTCAGTGTATCCTTTCCTTAGTGATAGACTTTATTTTGATAATTTATATAGTTTTGTGTGGTACAGTAATCTATATTGTGTGTTGTGTTTGTGTGTGAAGGTTGATTTTATGTTGTAGTATGACATAGGAGGAGCTGCATACTGTGCAGCAGGACATAAAGCCTTTATCCTGAGGACACCACTGGTGTGGCCTGAAAGAGTTAGCCAAGAAATGTGTTTCCTTATTACCATGCTTGAACATGGGAGAGAGATCAAAAGGATTCTAACTATTTTGAGAATCATCCCGATGTTTAGGTTTACCTCCAGCAGCAGAGCTAACCTAACACTAGAATTTATTCCTGGTTTTAGAGTAAGTGCTCATCTGCAGAAATCCCTAGTATTGTGTTGTTTTTTTATTATTATTATTATTTTTTTAAATTGCATAGATATACTATGTTATTTCAGAATGATATGAAAAGAGATTTGTATTCCTACCACAATTTGCTTCCAAGAAACCAGGCTTAAGGAAATATAAGATTGGAGAACCTAATGTTGCAGTAAGTTGATACACACTGTAAAACATTTTTCAGAATCACATCTTACAATATACTTCAGTATGGTGGCTCTGGGAACTTAATTTCTTTCATATGATTTATTACATCTTCACTGTAGCATTGAGTGTTGAATAAGACTTGTAATCAAAACTAGTAGTTTGCCCCACATTCATTTTTTCTAGGGACTCTTCTGAGCTGGAAAGAGTGAGACAGAACTCTGGAGTGGGTGTTTTATTGTTTCAGCCCCTACTTTGATCCTGTGCAGCAGAACACACTGCTCTGCAGGTGGAAGTGTTGTAGTCAGAAACTTGCTTCTTTAATTTAGAAATCTTCTTCAGATGATGTTAAGATAGTTCCAGCTGATCACAGGTATGTTACTGTCTGTATTTTTGCAATGCTATTGATCAAATTATCCTTTTCCAGGTAATAAACCAACTTCATCTTTTTCACTTAAAATGTTTGGTTTCTGGGAATGTGTATGTTTGAAAATCATTTTCTTTTACTACCACAATCATGTCTGAGTATAATTCTAAAGAGTAAGGTGATCAGACAGGTAGTTGTGTACTTGAATCCTTTAATGGCACTCTTATGTTCACCATCTGTTAACATTTAGGGAGGAAAAATGTGCAATATATTTCATAGTGATCCATAGATTACACAGGAGTAGATCTGTGTGTTGCACTTCAGAGCATGTCAGAACACATCTGCTTACATTACTGAACTACTGAAGGCAGAGGTATATTGATCACTTGCTTGAAACTGAAACTCTCTTCCTAATGGAAGTCTTTTAACAGAGGGAGCTCCTGTTCACATGAAAACAGAGCAGAAATGGGAAGAGAGAAGAGGGCAGGAGTACTGGTGCTTTTCTTCTGTGCATAAGGTTGAAGCTGATAATAATGGAATGTCCCAGAAACTGAAGAGAGAAGACAGTGTTCTAGATGGAAAAGTCATGAAATGATGAAGGAATTGCTGCTCATGGGATTAGGGCAGGAGAGAGGAGCATGTAATGTAGAATAAAAATCCAAATTTTCAGGCTAAGTAAGGAAGAAGGAAATTAACTAAAGAAGAAACGGCTCTCTGGAGACGACAAAAATATGAACAGCAGATGTCTTGGAGGATCTTTGAAGACCCAGTGCTCAAGAATTGTTTGGGAAATTATGTTGTGTTTTTTTCACTTTGCCTAGAGGTCTCTTTTAGCTGCCGCGATAAAACTGAGGAGCAAAGTGTATGGGAAACTTCAGTTACATTTTGGTTTAATTCAGTTCTGACAGCTACCTCTGAGTTGGTAACAGTGTCAAACAGTAGAGAAATAAGTATTTCTGGTATTAGGCATCATTTGATCGAACATAGACAGATAATTTATGATGAGACCAGTTGTACCCTTCAAGCACATATTTTTCTCTGCTGCCCTTTAAGGTAGGAATTCTTTTAGTTCTAGGAGTCTAACTCCTTTCAGTAATTGTACATCCCCATAGAGTGAGGATGGAGGGGAGAATCTAAACTACTGGCCATTATGGAAGGAGAGAGAGTACTGAGGAAGGTGGGGAACTAGCTGTTGTTCTGGTGGTCTAAAGTCCTCATATTTGAACAGGCTCATTCCCATCAAGAGGCAACAGAAGGTGTTTGTGTCCTGAAAATGTATCAGAGAAGCCTATCAAAGCAAGTGAGCTTCAGTTTAGCTGGGTCTAACCAAAGGAAATGTAAGACCAGAAATTTTTTGTTCTCAGGTTCACATTTGAAGGCTGTATGTGTGTGTGTATGTATGTGAGCGCATGTGTCTCTAGTAGAGAAGAAATCTGCCAGGCATATGATTGTTTGGAACAGATTATGTTTTACCCTTCTCTGAAGACTTGAGTGCCTTCCACAGTGAATATTGTGGAAGGAGAGGTGGTAGAAATAACTTGATTGTCCAAATCAAGGATTTCTTCAGATCATTTTGTGGCTCCTCTCCAGTTCAATTACTGCCCCTTCCTGCAGAAGCCAAGACCCAGGGGCTGAGAATTGGTTTGCACTTGAGTCCTGCCTCAATATGGAATCAGAAGAAAAAAACCTGGATGTACACCTGTACATGCACCTGGTTCAGGGGATCATTTGCAACTTAGTCATAGCAACTTGAATAGTTAACTGCATGGGCCAGGAATGCCATAAGAGACATGAAGTTAAGGGGAAGTTATCTCTTATTTTTCAGGCTGAAATATCAAACCCACTGTAAGATTTCAGCAAAACTGTATACTTACTGTGACTTAAGGTGGATAAAAAGGTGTTGATTCAAATGTTTTTTTCTTTTACTGCTCTCAACTTTTTAATGCTTCTTTGAAATATTGCAGGGTTTGTGAACGTGGTATGGCATAAATGACTTCCCAAAGGGATTACAGTAGGTTTTCATCCGGCACAAGAAAGCTTGATATTCCACAGAGACTGCACCAAAGTCAGGGCCATTACTTAACAAGGCCTGCTGAGCAAGATGAGAGTCTCATCAAAGCAAAAACTGAATCAGTGGTTCAAGATCTAGCTGAATGGGAAGAAGTCTGAGTCTTGAGATGAAGACAGGAACATAAATGCAACAAAGGGATATTGAAGGGACACAACTTTAGCTCTTTTAATTTAAACACATCATTAGTCTAGTACTCTGCAGGCATTCCCAAGTCATAAGCAGGGTGTATAAATGCACCACAGGCTTAAAATTAGCTTTAAGAAACTTCTACAAGTATGTGACAGAGATTGTGCTCTGGCATATTGGGCTTATCCTCAGTGTTATTAATCTTTCTAAATCTTGGTCAAATAATTTGGTTCATATCAATTAAGCAGTAAGGAGAGGGTTTTTTCTTTGCAGAGCACTTTTTTTTGATTTTGAAGGTCTCTGATAGATCAGAGGACATTCTGAGGAGTGCAAGTTATGACAGTTCATTGACCTGTTAGGTTCTTCATGGTAACTTAGTGATCAGTGAGCAGCAAAATCCAGTAATATCACAGCTACAGTTAGCAGCTCACAAACAAATGGAAACCCGAGATGACAGAGAAAAGGTGTTAAGTCTGAACTACATCCTAGTCAGCAATAATTTCTTCTGGTTTCACAATGATAACTGCATTTTTTTGAAATCGTGATGAAATTGTGCAACTGTTTCTCTGGTAAAAATAAGCAAGGTAAAGATCTAATAGTACTCTTCCCCAGAAGCTTAAATCCTTCATCCTTCTACCCAAACCTTCTAGCCCAAACCACACTATTCTGAATATTTTTAATCCATTTTCTTCCCTCTTCTGCTTTTCTCTCTCGAATCTTTGCCAAATTTCAGCTTGTTCTTGTCAGCTCTTACGTGAAGCCCATCTTGCCAGTCCCTGAGCTAAGAGCCTGACATCGATCTGGGTCTGCAGTTAATGCCGTTGCCTTTTTTGTTAAGGTTACTGAAACAGTCATTATCTGGTGGTGTGTAGTAGGTAGCCAGAGATTCAATAGATCAATTCTATTCTTCTTCTATTCAATTCTTCATCTATAGATCTATTGCCCTCACTGTTGTCAGAATCCCCTCACATATACTTGTGGGATTCTTCTCCTGGAAATATTTTTTTGACTAGCAGCTCTTATAATAAGGAATCAAAACCAGTCAGAAAACATCACACTATGTTCTTGTTAACTCTAGAAGACTATCCATATACCAATGGCTCTGTATTTTCTTCCCACAGTAGAAAGTCTGTTTTGTAGTAGAATCCATAATAGATCAAATAAGACTCTGATAGACTTTTATCCTATATAGTTCCATGCATTTAAAGCAACTGTGTAGGAGTTCTGCTAGCTCTTCTACTGGGCATATTAGTCATGTAGTGAACTGTCACTGCTTCAGACATTAGGTCAGTGGCCTTATCAGGTGGCAATAATGACTGTCTTAAACTAATAGATATAGTGAGTGAGCTTGCCAAGTATAGGTACAGTGCTAGTGAGATCTTCACATTATAGTGAGGTGAAACCCCCATGCATGGTGCTCCCACAAGCCACTTTATCTTTCATTTAACTGGAAAAATAACAATGGAATAATAGTCTGCTCTGATAAGGTGTGAGGTCTGGATGACAAATGACCAGCACCACAGAGAGTGTTGTTACACATGCTACTTGGTCTAGCAGGGAAACCTCATAATGGTCAGCTAGTTTCCAGAGGGAAGGGTAGCAAAGCATTTAGCATTCATTGCACGTGTGCTATAGTTAGCTAATTCTAATTGCATTGCAGAAGACATAGTAACTTTATTTGGCAATAGAAGGAGACATTTTGCACACTGCTGGATTTAATACTCCAAAGTCTGAAGTGCAGATGAACAAAAAACTTTATTTCTGTCTAATACGTTAATATTTTATGTAGTATTGTAGCTTTAGAGATGGCAAAGTACTTTTCAAACTAATGAAGCTAAGATTCCAGGGAAGGGGTGAGGGTCGGATTCTTTCCTGCTGCTGCCCCTTCCCACTGGGGGAATTGCTGGTTGTATTAATTCTGCCAAAGAAAAAGAGCTTTCTCACTTGAGACAAAGAAACTAGGAAAAGGAAGTATATGCATGTAATTCTATCTTTTTCAGAAGAAAAAAGGGGTAAAAAGCTAATCTGCTTTCTACATGTTCACAATATTTATGGTTTATCACTTCATTGATGCTCAAAATAAAGACAGTAGACAGTCTAAAGGTTATCTAGGAGTTTGAATTCAGTGCAGTTAGAAAGACCATCATATTAAGCTCCTTTAAATTCACTTCTTGACTGTCGTCCTTAGGTTGAGAGTCCTGGTAGAATAAATCCATCAATGCAAGATTGAGTAACTTTCAGTAGGCGTGTGTACATAAATATTTAAAGGTAAAATGGATCAAATGAATAACAAAAAGTTCCTAGTATGGATACATGCATCCAAAACAAGAAAGTCGTAGCAGAATAGATTATTAAATACCTTCTTGAAAAGCCTGTTAATAAGCTAACTAAATAATTTCTTTAATCAAGTCAAGTAAAGCACCACGGGGTTAACAAAATAACCTGTACTATTGTGACATGAAGAACCCAGGAAAAGTGATCTCATGATAGGGCTGTGCTGATGCTGTGACTTCTGCATTACAGCCCACCATACCTCCAGAATCAGAGTCATGATGAAAATACACAGATCTGACATTGCTCTAGTGACTGGCCATTTAACCTAAGGAACAAAAAGAGTGAAGGGGCCATAGAAGGATAGGTATTCCAGCACTACAAATCTGAGGTGAATATCTAAGTTTTCAAATCATGTTTAATCAGTTTATCAGAAATTCAGGCTTCATAGTCATGGCTTTATAGATATGAGAGTACAGTGTCCTACATTCAAAGGGCATTGGTTAACTAACCACCCATAATTTTGTTCCTGGATGTTACTTGTTATAAGGTAATTGAATGGCTCTGGATAACTTCTACTGGTATTAATTTATGTTAACATCTCTCCAAGTTTAATTACCTTGAAGACCTGTGGTCTTTACCATTATCATAGAAGAGGAAGCTGCTTAGGCGGAATGCCTATCGTCAGATCCAAGCCATTTATAAAGCCTCTAAATGTTTGATCTATGCTAATAATCTAGATTCTGTGTAGAGCCAATTGACAGAAGAGATTAATTTCTCTCAAGGTATCCCTTTTAGACACCTGTGTTAGGTATTTACAAGGAAACATTTATGCAAACCTATTTCTTTCTTAAATGACTAAGAGGCATATAGGTGCTAAAATTCTCAGGCAGCTGAAATGAATTCGTTCTTTACTACTACTGTTGCTGCAGAATGCTGTGGAAATCTAGGAGGGTTATTTTTAAGTGCAGAATTTGCAGCTACAAGTAATCACTTAATATTCTCCATAATTTCTCTGAAAGAGTCTTTTACTTTGAGAAGATGACCTAAATACTTTAAGGCATAAAATATGAAAAGCTTTGTATGCTTTTCAAGGTTAGAAAGTACTTCAGATGGATTCGATACTAAATATGTTGCCATCTCTCAGTCTTGCCTAGTAACTCATGTAGACTTCGTGTAAGCCAGAAGAAATGATGTTATGGTTCAAGATGAATAATAATACCTTAATGTTTGAATTAATGTTTAATTGTAAGATAGCAATAAAGTTTGGATTTAGTTTAACCTTAAGCATTTAGAAGTACTATAAGAGACCATGAATGAAAGCACTAGTAAATAATGAATTAATCTAATTGAAAAGAAGAGCATACTTAATGGCCATATAGGTTATTGTAAAATTATAAATCTAAAAGAACTGGGTAGAAAACATGATGAGAAATTCAAGATGAATTCCTGAAATTCCAAGGGAGACCATGTGTAATACGAGTAGTGTTTCTTCCTTAAAATAGATCATTCTATTAATAGAAGCCTGAAGTGATGCATCCACACTGAAATGCTTTGGCTTGACATCAAATGTAGTTTGCTCTCTGACATTTGGAAATACCTCTCAAAATGATGGTAATATTTAGACTTAGAATGCATTAGAAATTCTTTTCACTGGGATGCTTCAGATGTACTTGTTGCCTAGGAATACAGAAAAGGTAGTATTATGAATAACAAGCAAGGTTCTATACTAAGGTCTTCCTTGTTTTCTTTTTACCAAAGATATAAAAATGTATTGTGAGACAGCAGACTCCTACAGAACACAATTAATTAATGTGTAAAATCACCTACTACTTTATATTCAGATAAATATAAGTATGCATCTGAAAGTGTAAACACAGCTGTGTCTGGCTCTTCTAAAGAGATTACCTAAGAATTTTGCAGTGCAAATGATGGATGGTTTCCTCTACAAACAAAAGTGTGTTTTTCACTTTTTTCATTTTTCATTGACCTCTCCTAAAGAACTCTTGAAAATATTCATTTCAGCTCTGTTATGGTGCTGTCAACTACAGAAGCATTTTACTACATAACTTTGAACTCCAGAGCCTTGAGTGACGTACACTCCTTCTACCTTTTTTCCCATTGCTCTTTGTAATCAGGATATTTGTGCATCTCTAATGTTTTTGTTTTGCAACAGAGGGAAATGTTCACTTTTTTTTTTCAGGGGTATTGCAAACAATTGTTCCAACTGTGTGGGTTTTTTTACTTTAATTTTTGACATGTGAGCCAAACGTTTTTTGTGGTGAGTGTGATGCTATACATCAAAGGCATGGATTGGTGAAGACAGCCTTCAGGATGTTATGCCATGACTGTGATCAGTGCATTTAGATTTACTTATTTGTTTATATAATGTAACTTTTTCATCACCAGGGACTTGATTAAATAGAATAAATAATTGATTTTTTTTTTTTCCTTTTCTGTGGACTTAACAATGAGCAGTGAGATGAAATACACAGAGCACTTTGTCAAGTGCAGTGTTGAGAATGAAGGTTAAATGAAGAATACAAATGCCATGGCTTGTTTAATTGCTCATTATGACAGTTATTGTCTGGGACTGCCAAGCAAAAGAGGTCGCATTCTGCTTCTCTCCCATGTATGTGATATAACTATGAAGGGAGAATTTTGGGTCCGACAGTACTCACTATAAGTTTTTATTGCAATCTCAATAAAATTACTGGAAAATGCCTGTTAACAGAAACTGTTCTTAGTGGCATGTACACTAGCATGCCAGACAAGACTCCTCTTGTTGAGGTTTGACACAAATTCAGAGCTATTTTAGGAAATGTATTGAAAACTCAAGGCTATACCATGTTTTGGTCCTGCCAGGAAAATTCTGTAGATCAAAGTTTGAGTGAGGGGACAGGTTCTTTGCCATGATGGCCACCATCTCCTATGTTGTCACTTTGTTGTGCATAAGGCTAGAAATACTCCCTCTGCTTTCTCTGTTTTCCTCCTGTATGAACATGTAGCAGCAGAGGATTAGGATGATAAGAGGAAATCTTGTCAAATGAGGGCCTTGTAGAGGCTTGTCACTACAGTTTTGGGGGTATCAAAAGACACTCAGACACGTGTTTCTTTCAGAATTACTGTTGTTCCCTGCTTGCCAGGAACATATCTTCTTCAGTGATGGGTGTTTCTGCATATCTGTTAGGCAATCCAGGTCACTCTACAAAATTAGTATGAAATAAGTGACAGTAAAGAGAGGATAATCTAGAATCATACTTGATACTGCCTTGTTTGTGCCTTTGTCCAGAAACCTTCATAGTATTAAAAATCTCTAACCAGAAGAATTAGGATTAAATGAAGGCTATTTTCCTTTAGCACCAGTGGACTTTGAATGTGACTAATGCTGTGTGTGTATTATACAACACACTTATTTACACAGTCTGTGGAGGCAGTGTTACGTGCCATTCTCTAAGCACTGTAATGGGTAATACCACATTAGTTAAATTCAGTTTAAGTTCGATTGAGTTGTTAATTTCCACGTTAGTAAGAGTCTGTTTTTCTAAGGTGTTCTTTGATTAATGAGATTTCTAGCCTTGCAAGACACTGACAGTTACTAAATTGCTTCCTATATTTTTATTTTCAGAGAATATAAATCTTGTCAAACCTGGGACTATTATAACTGGACTCCCTGTATTTTCTCCACTCCCTGGCTGAAGTGCCAGCTGCAAAAAAGGCTGCCTGAAAATACAGCCTCTAGACTTTTCTGTTGATTGCAAGGGTAAAACTGGATTATCTCCCTCTTGTTTTGTCAGCTCAGTTTTTCACTTTTATCTTTCATGTTTAATCTTCACCTTCTGCTTTCTTCGTTTTGAATTTCTTCAATTTGAAATAATCTCATTAGAAGTCAGATCATAGATTAATAAGACATTCTCTCATGCTTATTTCTACCTATTAAGCAATCATTTGAAGTTAAAGGATGAAGTATAGGTCCCTTGGAAAATGCCCACGCAAGCAGCCAGTTAGTTGTCAATCATTTATTATCCCATGTAAGTCTCCCCAAAGACCCCTGTGGTAATCACAAAACCTTAGAGAAATTGACAGTGGGAAAGTGATTGACACAAATCTCATTTTGGTAAGCTCTTTATGCTGAATAATAAGACCTGTTTGCTTTTTGCAGGATTTATAATCACTTTATTTGTAAGACTGCTACAAAGCATCCTCAGTGTCCAGGAAAGTAAAAGTGGTTCTGAGAGATTCAATTCCTGAGAAGACTGGAGAAAGATATATTTTTTTTTAATGATGTTTTTCCTTTCTTGTTGCTTTTAGAGGTAAATTAATGTAAATGATGCCTGATGAAAATGGAAGTCTATGCCATAGCCTAGTAGTCTACCAGCAGATTGACTATTCGTATTTGATTTTGAGTCCTGATAATTATTGGAATGTAATGGCCATAGTGTTCTCTTGCAGAAATGACCAGTAGCCATAATTTGGCTGTGAAATATCTAGTTTATGCCTGTGGCATCAAAATATCTGAAAACTTCATTGATTAAAACCAGTGATGCTTTAAAAGACTGAGAAAAATAGCTCTGGTATATTTCCATTAAAAAAAACCAGGCAAGTACACAAGATTTTAATTAAATATTGATGTACTATTCAAATTGTTTTCTTGTCTGAATTTGAAATCAAGACATTGAAAAAGATTGCACCTCCAAAATTAAATTCTATATATTAGAACCTGAAAGTATGACAGAAATCTACATGTGTAATATAGCAAATAGAGTATTCAGAGTAATAAATATAGCAAATAGAATATTTCAGAGTATTGTTTTCCCAGACACCATTACTTTTCTTTAACTTATAATATTTTTTGCAAATCCTTTTATTAGATTAGTTTTGGGCTGATATTTATTTCTAATTCCGTTTCTCTCAGGTATTACAAATGCAATGTGAAAGAACAGTTCTTGATTTGGGCTAAAATATAGACACGACAGTGAGACTGGGAATCTGATCATATACTCTTCACAGTCTGGAGGGACTGAAGACCTTCACTTTCCTGATTCTAGTAAGCCCACAGGCCTTAGTAGATGGAATATTAGCAGTGAATCAATATCTTCGCAGGGGAAAAAGAGGGAAAGGATAGAGAATAATAATGCACACAAGTAAAACTGCCATAGAATTATATTTCTTGCTGCTGCCTGAACACCCCTTATTGATCAATTTCAGAATTTAAACTGTCTGAGATGGTTAAAATCTCAGCCAATGTTCTACAGCTACATGAAGCAATATTTCTAGGGACAATTCCCATGAAGTATTTACAATTTTATCAAACACTTGTAATATTCTTCCTTTTTTCTTTTCTAATGGAAATACATTCTGATAGGAATGTCATATAAAAATATTGCCACTGACAAAGATTGCTTGAGCACTTCAAAGATGGAAAAACATCAGACTTTATATATATTTGTTACATTTTTATCTTCACTGAATGAAAATCAGTTTTTATATTCAATAGAGTTGTACTGCCATTTCAGATTGACTCTTCAAACACAAATTCATAGTCACTCTATTGTATTAGGCATCTACTGAACAGGTTCCCGCTTTAACCACAAATTTCATAATAAAAATTTAATTTTTAATTAAAATTAAAATTAAAATTAAAATTTTATTTTTTTTATTATTTTTTAAAATTCTGTTTAAATAATGAGGAATAAGAAATATGAGCAGTTCCCAGCCAAGCATCCAACCAACTATTTGGCCACATTTATGAATATTTTTTGTCTATTGAGTAGTATGGGGGGGGTGGTTCCCGTGTCATACTTAAGCAATCCATGACTCATGACTTTGTAGGACAGTGATGATACATACCGGTGAAGTCTAAGAAATAAGAAAATCTGTGTGATCAGCCTTGTCCTTATCAGCAGGTGAAATAATCCTTCAAAATAGAGCAATGAACATTAAAATGGCAAAAAGATAAACTATGATAATACAATATTAAAAAGGAAAAGAAATAGGAGCTTTGTTGAGAGAAATTTAGGATAGTTTGAAGGTGAACCTGTTCTCTTCACAGAGAAACCACTGGAGAACCAGTAATTGACCCATAGTTAATGGTTTGCTTGTTGTAAATAACATTTTATAGAGGGTTAGTCCTCGTATTTTCATGATCTATTGGCTATTTCTGATGGCTTTAAGGTACATTTGAGTATGGACTCTGGAGAAGAAAATTTGCCAGTTAACAGTCTGTTTTTGTTGTATTAGCTGGGGATTTTGGTTAATAGAGATCATCCAATTCTGTGATGACTTGGGGTAGTGTGTTCTGCCCAATTTATTCAGCGCAGTTAAGGATGTGAAACTGCTGAATTTTTTAAATGTTCTGTTATTCACCCACCAGCCAACACAGAATTCACGACATACCATCTACTCTGTCAGAAAGAAGATAGAGAACTTGTTAGAGATGTTAATTCTTAATGACTCCAGTCTCTAAAGGTGATGAGGGTGTCTGAAGTGAGACACCATCTGTTCAGCTGAGGTGCTTTCTAAGCCGGGCTGTGACTCTCTTCAGTAAAGACCTGGTCAATCTAAATTATGACTCTTACTCATCCCATGGGCATGGGTGTCCTTTTGAAAGCCACTAGGATTTAGGCAGAAGACTATTATTTGCCTACTGAGGGTACAGTAGATATATATGATCAGACTTTAAAAGCTTTCCCAAGCTCCCAAATTTACATCCTACTTGAATTAAATATTGGGCAACAAATTTTTCGCTATCAAGACCCAAGTCAAAGAAGAACTGAGTGGGGAAGAGGTTGTATGGTCCATTTGGGGAGTTTTGACTGTGGTAAAAATAACTGTGGAAAAAAAATAGAGTGACAATTTGGCTGAAATGAAGAAAACCAAAGAATTGAGGGAGACTCCTTGTTCCAGAAAAGAAGGAAAGGATGCCTTAACTGATGGAAATGTGTGAAGCATTTTAACATGTTACAAAAGAATATGAGAGAAACTGAGATAAGGAATGAAACAAGTTCTGCTCTTTTGACTAAATGGAAGTCATTCTTGTGCTGCTTGTAGTACAAAGTGATTACTTTGACACTTCTGGTGAAGATTTTTAATTGTCTATGCAACATATATGTGACAGGCTGTGTTTCATTGTGTTTGCTTGCAAATATGAGGAGGGAAATATGCTAGCACTTCTGAATTTTCACAATTCTTGCAGGAATTCCCATTCATTTTACTGAAAATTCAGTGTAGTCCATAAAAGTGCTGCTTACCTCCTCCCCTTCCTCCTTCCATACAGGTCTTTATCCTAAACTTCTTGACAGGTTTGGAAGTCTGTCTGGGCAAGACAGTCACAGAAAACTCGAGTGCTCTGGTGAAAAACCACATTTTCAGATGTGAGTGGTGACCCAGTATGCTCATCAGCATAAGTCTGTGTGTGATATGTGGTAGAGTTTTTTTGCAGGATTTTTTTTTTTTTTTTTTAATGGGGAGTTCTAGGCATTTCTCATATTAAGTACAAATTTGGTACAGGTTAAGTGTACTAGGTCAAAATTTTATTGTGTGAAGGAGGTGATATTGTTAATCTTTAAATGGTATTTTCTGTCCATTTTTGCTACAGTATATTGTGAAATTTTCTGGTTTAAGGTAACATGTGACAGACTACTATTCAAACACAACAGTAAAGTTTCAGGAAGTGTGATGTAGGAATTTGCCAGTACAATGCTATGTTCATAGTTGGAAATATATTCAATGTATTTGATTTTTTCAGTGGTGTGTCTGAGGGGATTGGCACATTAACTTTTTGTGACATTAAGCTGAAGAGTAAGAGCCTTCCTTGCACAGTGATTCTACCAGCTACTCCTTGTCACTGAGGAAAACACCCTGAACTTACAGAGTTTGAAGATATGCACTTATTTAATTGCTTGTGCACCTTTTCAGAGTAGTGATGTTTCTAAAGTTAGTCAACAGAAATGTGTTTATAAACTTCCAGGGTTTTTTTTCCGTATATCCTAGGCTCTGTCACTTCCTCTCTGAAAATACATGCTCTTCTTTCTCTAGATAACAGAAATTGAGATGGTAGGATATAGTAACTAAACTAATCTAAGTGGTTTCAATGTAATTTTCAGTTAAAAAAGTTTTTTCATTAAATTAGAAATGTTAATTACTTATGACTTTCTGACATTGGCTGGGAACAATCTGCAATACAAAATCTGAGGTAATTGCTATAGTTTGTAGTAATGAAGTGTTGCCATGTTTGGGATATCATCTTCAAATTTTTCTAACTTTCAGATTCTAAATAACTGAAGAGAAGCTCAAAGGAAGAATTAAAAAAAATATATAAAAACATCTATTAAGCTCTAAAAACAATTTATCTAACCTCTCACTTAAATAAAGAATACATTTCTTTCCACAGGGAAAAAAATGTTGGCCACTTAGTTCATCTGGTAAAAAAAGAAAAACCAAACCTGATCACTCCTACCGCAGCCCATTTATGATTGAGTATATAAGTAAATGTCTTAATGAGGACTTTGTCCTTTAATTCCAGTTTCAGTGTCTCCTTTTTCTCATGGACATGCCTATCTAAAAGAAGAATTCTTTGGACTTCAGTTTATTGTCACAAGCTCACATAAAATAAAAATAGTGTGTTTCAGATGGGCTGGAGAGGGGTACTGTTTCTTTTCTGTTCCCAGTATGAGATGTACCAGTGTCACTCAAATGTGTTTCATGATATTAATGTGTTAAACTTTGTGGTAATTTTTGCCAACTGGTGTTCTTCATTGCTGTAATTTTAAGCCCTCTTTGGTACATCAGCTGACTAAACTCAGTATCTGTGACAAATGTCAAAAACAAGAATAATTGCATGGCAAGAAGAAATCAAATTTGAAATAGAGTTGCTTTAGAATCTCAAAATACACATCTAGGATTGAAAATGACAGAGGATTTGAAAACTGTTCAGCCTGTTTACTGAGAAAACTAAAAGTCTTTCACAATTTTGGGAATGTTCCTGCATAACTCATTTGATTGTATTTGGTTGAGTGCTGACTTTTCACACTTGTTAGTTTAAAACATTTTTTTGAAACTTCAGCTTCTTGCTTGGCGTAATTGAAATTTTGGAAATATGTATTTAATATTAGTAGGTGATACATCCAGCAGCATTGATGACAGCTTAAATTGAAGGAAAATTGTTTATGATATAAATAAGGGTTTAGGAGCTTTGGTAGTTGAAAGTTGTGAAAGGAGATGACTTGGAATTTTTTGTGCTCCAGAGACTGACTGTGCTTTGTTTATTTGTTTTTCCTCTTCCCCCAAACTGATGCTTACAAGCAGACAATGTTCCAGAACTACAGCCTTGACCATTAAACAAGACATTCAATGTTTGTGCCCTTATGATCTGGAATAAAACTTCCATATGCTTTCCTTTATCACTGAAATTCAGTTCTGAATATATTAATTGCATTAGGATTACACTGCTTTTGTGCTCCGACAGTTTTCTGGCAGACAAGAATGTAACGTGAGAGAGGTTTCTTTCATAATCTTTCTCTACATGTCTCTCCCCCATTATAGTCCTTCTATAGTTTGTCTTTTTTTCTGCTTGTGTTACTTACATACTTGGACTTGGTCTGCAATGCAGTCGTTCCTTGGCAAAAATCTGCTTTTTTCTCAATGCATCATCATTTCAGATTTACTGGTCCTAGGACATGATGAAATTCAAAGAAAGCTGTCTGATTTTTAGAAGAATTCTTCTGAATTTTGCATGTTAGCAGCAGAAAAAATGCAAGAATGTAGCAACTGAGGAGTGATTAAGAGATGAACACAACTTCTAGGGCATCATTACAACTGAAGTCACAGATCACTGTTCTGCTGGTAGAAAAGAGGGAATCTGTCACTGAGGGATGGTTTTGATCTTCAGGTCAGGAACAGTGCTTGTTATTACTGATGAAAACTGTCTGGGCAGCTGACATGACCCAGCAGTAGGCCCTTTACTGCCTGAAGAAAAAGCCTGTGAAATCCTGTATGATTCTTGACCTGTGAGTCCTGTGTGTGTCTGTGGCGAGATCCTATTTCTGATGCATTAGAAATGTTGTAGGGATGCTTCTCCCTTTCTTACTATGAAACGTGAAATGGGCACACAATTACTACAGCAAATTAATATCTCTATCTGTTGCTACAATCATGAAAAAGATGTTCTAGCTGCACTCGAGCGCACAAAGAAATTTGTGGTGGAGGGAAGTTGAGTTCTTTCATACTCTTCTGCTCTGCGGTGACTGGCCTGCAGCTGAATATGATGACTTGCACTGTGGTGCTAGTATTTTTCACCACAGAGAGGCAAATAGAGGCTTGTTCCTCCCTCAGAGTGCCCTTACTGTGAGCTAGTGCTGCTGATAATCAGCTCTCCACAGTAGGTGTTTGTTCATTGACTTTTAACCCAGCCCTCTGCATAGGACAGCATGATTAGTTCAGTCAGAACAGGGACATACAAAGAAAATAATAAAACATGTCACAGAAATGGGAGAAGTATTGAAGTTATTAAAAATGGGCTTTAATTGTGTTATGGAAATAAAAGTGAATCTTAGTTAAAAACTGACCATGGAAAATAATTAGTATTATTTTTGTGGTTTTTTTTTTTTTTTTTTTTGTGCTGTAGTTTGGATTATTTTAAGGCTAATTTTTTTTTAATCAAAATATTCTATAGATCTAGGGGTAGAATCCTGTTCAGAAAAATCCTTCATAGTTTTCTAGTGCCAGTTCTGATATTGTGGTAGATTGACAAAAGTACAGACATACCATTCTTTAATTATAAAACTTGAAGACCTCCTAATTCTCCCAGGATTGTAATCAGGAGATGTTGTAATCAATTTCTGTTGTTCTTGTAATGATACATGGGATTTTAATTTAAATTGGAAACTTGTCTCTCCAAACACTTGAAAGAGAAGCTGGCTGCATAGTCAATTAAATTCAGATTTCTGTAAATTATTTTTATTGCTCATCATTCATGCGATAGCACCTCGATATACACAGGCAATATCCTGCTAAGCTTTGGAGATGTGGATTTTAATCACTGCAAGTAGCCAAGGAATTTAATGAATTAATGACAAGTTCACCCATTTTAATGGAAATTGTGTGCTAATTAATTAGTAAAGGTAGTTTGTCAGCTTTTTAAGAAACATAGATAACTAGGCTGCATTTCTCCTTTGGGAATGTGAATAATTGACTAAGTTTAGCTAACAAATCAGTTGAATTGGGGGAAGTGGAAAGATTGATGCAAATTAACAAAATTCTATGATTTTTCCTTCTAATAAAACCTCAGAGTTTTATGTTCAGTTGAACTCAACAAAAAAAGCTTCATTTAGTCAAATCAAAAATACTTAATTTCAGGTATTAATTTAAAAACAGGAGTGCACTAGTGGGAAACAAAAGCCTAAGTTTACTGTGCTGTTGGAGAGCAGGAACCCACCTTCCTGTACCCTTTGTTCAGTAACTAAGGAGGTTAGAGGTAAGGTTTGTGACAAGACCCTCCCAGGGTCTGATGGCTTTTGAAAGACAGATGTGGGAAAGAAGCTGATAAGATACAGGAAAATTCTGGTATCTGAACTTCTCTACCAGGATATAAAATAGTAATTTGCAGTAGGCACAAAACAAAGTCAAGCTGTAGCTCTTCCATGAAAATAAAATTGATTCACGTTTGCAGCTGTTACTTCTACAGTTGTGTTCATATCTATAGTTTTATTAACAGAATACAGTAGATACTGGAAAAAATCCCTTTACTCT
>JAWWMO010000001.1:85777895-85793796 GCA_035047845.1 Dendrocincla fuliginosa | reverse complement strand
TTACTTCTACAGTTGTGTTCATATCTATAGTTTTATTAACAGAATACAGTAGATACTGGAAAAAATCCCTTTACTCTGCTTAGTTTTTATGGAAAAGTTTGCTTTGAATGCTTTTCTTCTTTTGTCATTTGCTTGATGCCAGCATATCCCGGAATAGCACTTTCTGTCTTGGCTAAGGTGTGATTTTTCTGTCTGAAGTTTTTCTTTCTCTCAGACTCACAGAACAGTTTAGGTTGGAAGGGACTTTCAAAGGTCATCTAGTTCCAAACCCCCTGCCACAGGCAGTGTGAGAATTCATATGCATGCAGGTAAACCCAGACAGCCAAACCATGGCTAAGGTATTAAGGAAAAGTTTATTCCAAAGCCAAAAACTCTAAAACATACTGCAAAATCACAGCGGGCAGGAAAGAGTGCAGAGAGCCTGTTCCCTGGGTGCTTTTAGATCAACACCTTTCCCATGCACCTAACTTCAAAGCTGTATTCCCCCCTCCACTTTCTTTTCTCCTTGGCCCCAGCAGGGACCTCAGGCATGGCTGTGAGAACTTTCTTCTTTAAAAAAGGGGAGTTATCTTCTCAGACAGGCAGGCAGAGAAATATATATAAAGCTGTTTATAAGAAAGAATTTTCTCCCATACTGGGTTTCTCCTAGCAGCAAAGTCTTCTCGAGTCAAAACTCTTTTTTTTTTATCCTTGAACAAATCTTCTGTTCTCAGCCCCCTTCCTCCCCACAGGCACGGACATCTTTCACTAGATCGGTTTGCTCAAAGGCCCATTCAAATGGGTTTCAAGTCTCTTCACCTTTGAGACTTGAATGGGCCTTCAAGTCTCCTCAACATTTTTGATTTTGTTCATGAGTCTATAAAAGCTACTAACCATAAGGATTTCACGGCATTGGTCTACTGAATACTGACTTGAGTCCAACTGAAATCAGTGGAAAAGCCCTTACAATTGAGCAAGATATTACCAGAACAGTAATCGATTTTAGAGTAAAATTTGGCAAGTCCGAAAAGCTGTAACCTGAAGCCATTTGTGCTGCTAGCTGATTCTCAGATTATTCTGTTTGTTGCTTGTCTCACTGCTAAGAAGTTTGTTTACATTACTTGTAAGATGAGTTTGTTCTTCATGCAAATCACAAGCAAGCATAAATATTCAGTGCTTTAGGCTTGCTTTTACAGTAGCTTGTCACTTAGTGCTGCAACCAATGAAGATATACATGATGTAGGAAAATATAATCTGAGGTAATTATTCTTGGAATCCTCTTCTACAGTATTTATGAAATATTTACAAATGGCAGTGAGCTTGTGGGTTTTCTGCTTGTTTTTAGGAAACAATGGGAAGGCAGAGGGATAGAAATTCTGAAGGTTTTTCCAGCAGAGTGTGCATAACATTTTTGATGGGCAAATAAAACATATGTTGTCAAGAGAAATCTTCCTAACAATTAAAAAATGAAAAAATTATTTGAAGGTAGTACTTCTATAAGAATGTATATGGAATGAACTGAAAAAGTGTTTAGAGTTTTTTATCCAAGAATCCAAGACAGAGATTGTGTATGACCTGAACATGACTTGGAAAGAGCCTCCATTGATCCTGTAGCAGTCCTACTTGCTGAGCTTGGATATATAAAGATTCTGCTAGTGTGGAGTAAATTAGTAAGGGAAAAAAAAGTCAGCAAGAGAGGTCAAGATTCTGGTGGAATCATCTTGAAAACCTGCTGAATATAATTGACTGCTACATTCCAAATAGTTTATTGAATGCTCTACTTTTTCTTTTGTTGTATCACTTTTTCACTTAGAAATACTGTTGCTATTCATGCTCCTTGATTCTTAGAGACTGTTGCTGTCATTTTATTTTTTTAAGATGCCATCCCTTAATCGTACTACCAAGGTAAGTAAATTGTTATAGCATCAAAATATAAAAAAGCAGGATTTTTTTTTTTAGGTGAGGAACAAAGCAGTAGACAAATGTAGTCCTGAGCAACACATCAGCTGCTTTTCATGAAGTCCTTTAAAAATGAAATAGTCCTAGTCACTTTTAAAAAAATGTACTTGGGAATACAATCTATAAAACAACACCAATAAAAAGTAAAACCAGAAAGTAACCAACAGCTACTATGAGACAGTCATTATTTCTCTACTTTGCCTTTCTGCCTCTGTTTTTGGTATTGAAGCAATGTAGCTACTTCAGATCAAGAGGAATAGTGCATCTAGTTTGACAAGTAATGAAGGTTAAATTATTGAAGTACCATCTGTATGCTTTGAATCCTTTAGCATACAAGAAAAATCAGACCTGAACACAGAAAGAAGTAAGAAAATTTCAGCACATAAACTGGATTTATCTGGACTTCTGTAAAGTTTTTGGCGCGTTCTCTACAACATCCTTCTCTCCAAATTGGAGAGTGATTGATTTGATGGGAGGATTGTTAGGTGTTGGTTGGATGGTCTAATCCAAAGGGTAGTGGTCAATGGCTCAGTCTCAGTGGGCACCAGTGAAGACTGCTGTCCCTCAAGGGTCTGTGTTGGGACCATTGTTATATCTTCATTAATGACATAGATGAAGGGATTGAGTGCACCTGCAGCAAATTTGCAGATGACACCAAGCTGAGTGATGTGGTTGACACACCTGAAGAATGGGATGCCATTCAGAGGGACCTGGAGAAGCTTGAGAAGTGGGCCCATGGGAATGTCATGACATTTAACAAGGTCAAGTGCAAGGTGCTGCACCTGGGTCAGGGCAACACTGAATATCAACATAGGCTGAGGGGTGAACAGATCAGGAGCAGCCCTGCCAAGAAGGACCTTGGGGTACTGGTGGGCGAAAATCTGGACATGAGGTGGCAATGTGCACTTGCAGCACAGAAAGCCAATTGTGTCCTGGGCTGTATCACAAGCAGCATGGCCAGCAGGTAGAGTGAGGAGATTCTGCCTCTCTACTCCACTTTGGTGAGATCCCACGTGAAGCACTGCATCCAGTCCTGGGGTCCTCAGGACAGGAAGGACATTGACCTGTTTGAGTGAGTCCAGAGATGGAGCACTTCTCCTACAAAGAAAGGCTGAGAGAATTAGGATTGTTCAGCCTGGAGGAGAGGCGGCTTGGGGTCACCTACTTGCAGCCTTCCAATATCTGAAGGGAACTTACTGGAAAAATGGGGCAAGACTATTTATAAGAGCATGTAGTGACAGGACAAGAATGGATTCAAATTGAAAGAGAGCAGGTTTAGATTAGATATTAGGAAAAAATTCTTTACTATGAGAGTGGTGAGGCCCTGGAACAGGTTGCCCAGAGAAGCTGTGGATACCCCATCCCTCAAGGTGTTGAAGGCCAGGCTGGATGGGTCTCTGAGCAGCCTGGCCTTGTTGAAGATGTCCCTAACCACAGGGGTGGGATTGGAACTAGATGATCTACAAGGTGCCCTTCCAACCCAAACCATTCTATGATGATTCTATGATTTGATGAGAGATAACAGTCAGTAATTTTGAAGTGAGGTTACTTCATGTTATTCCCGTCTTTGAAACTGCCTCCCCATCTGAGGACAAGCTGCAAGTTTTTCCAGTTTGCCAAAATTGTTGAAGTCTCATAGTGCTTCCTCATCCATCTCACAGGACTGCAAGGAGCTATTATGGCTAACTGGAAGCCATCATAACATGGATGAGTTGGGAAATTCAGTGCTACCATGCCTGTCCAAAAATTGTATTCAGTCTGCTCTCTTGGGAATCTGTTTTTGTACTGCACAATGAATGGCAATGTAATTGTAAGTTCAGAAAAACGAAGATGGGAAGAGTCAACTCCAAGTGGGAGAATTTTGCATCAAGAACACCTAGGTTATAGATCTTGCCTTTCACCTCAACAAATTGAATGTATTTAGAAAATATGATGCATTTGTGTCTAATCTAAGTAGCGAATGCTGGTCAAGAAGTTTTGGAAGGTGTTGTTTAATGGTTGTGAGCATGGAACTGCATGCAGGAAGATAGTGTTGTTGAAGACCACAAATGCAGTCAAGTGGAGTGGGAGTCTCTTTGTGAAAACCATTCATTGCCCTATAGATTTCCTTTGTCCTTATGCTTGTTTTGTAAGCTCAACAGGCTGGTAAATGACCCCTTCAGTGCTAGCCCATGCAGCAGTAAATCAGAAGTGCAGTAAGGCAGGAAACTAGAGATCTATTGCATCTTCTAGCTCACTAAATCAATACTTGTCTTATCAGTTGCTGAACATAGAAGGATGGAGATTCTCAAGCCTCTCCACTTCACCCTCATACACCATACTTTTTAGAACTCAATTACCTTTGCTGCCTTGGCCATTTCTTATATGGAGGGTGGATTGCACCAGCCTTTTATATGTTTGAAGACTGTAGGTTTTGTTGGAACACTTATTCTTCAAAGTGGCATCTCTTTTCTCATTCCACAGAGATCATCCAGTCTGTCCTAATAAATTTTAGATCTTCAGTTTCTGTGATCCTCCTCCATGTCTTTATGTTCTCTTTGTACTTTCTGACAGACCATGCCTATATTGGTATTATGCTTGAAAGTAGGTCTCAAAATAATTTTTGAGGTAACTACTTCCTTGCTATTGTCACATAGAAGAAAGGGATTTTTTTCAGGTACCCTTCTTGTTTGTATAGCAAATGACAATGATCTACATCTGGGAATTTACAGATGTTCTAAGAAATTCCATTGTTTTCCTCCACCACATTCTCCAGTTTTCAAGTTCATTCTCAATTCTCATTCTATCCTTTAGCTGCTTAAAGCCATTCCCAGCTTGATGTCACATGATTATTATTATTATTATTATTTTCCATGTGAGTGTGTTCATCTTTTGTATGGTTAATAAAGCTTTTAGGTAATTCTGAATCAAGATTAGACCTCAATGGAACCCTGTCTGATTCAGCCTTTCTTTCTTTTTTTTTTTTTTTTTTTTTGTCATAATCTACTAAAAGGCAAATATAATGAAGTAATTTTTCCCTTACTGTTTCTTATTACCATGTTCATATGCGTCATAATCCACCTTAGTAAAAAAAAAAAAAATAAAAAATTGAGGGAAGAAGGAATGAGGTTCTCTGATAACCAGTCTATTTCCTTCTCAATTAAAATCTCTTTATCTCTATTTTCACCATTCTCCTCTATTTAACAGAGGATGTTTAACAGCAAAGCATGCTTGTACAATCTTTTAAAGGACTGGAAATGCAAGCTAAGGGAAACCATTTTTTCTTCTTTCAACATGCTAAATCTAGCTGAGAATTATTTTTTTTCATATTGTTTTACAGAGTTTAAAAAAAATAAATGCGTATTTCTTTTGAGACTTACTGAAAGGAAGCTATTTAGCAAAAACATTTCAGTATGAAAGGATTTTCATTTGGCTAACACTTCAGCTTAAGTGGGAAAGTGAATATATTTCAGGCAAAAAGATTTCAACGCCTACTCAACCCATTAACTGTTGCTAACAGATGTGTCTAAAGAGTTCTTTCTATGGGTAAACGCATAACAGTCACTTGCATAATTCCCTAGACTGTGTATGCTTAAGTTCTATTCATATCATTGTAGTGTGCCTGTTGCCAAAAAATCTGAGATGCTTCCAGGACTGTGACAGCAACATGATCTACCATCTGACAGTTTTTTATTTCTTCTCCAATTTTTTTTTTGACAAAGGTATGGTATATTAAGTAAAAGCATTTCATGTCAACAGTAAAGACTCCTAATGCAGTCTCATGCACTTGCTGCCCAACTCAACTTAGTGCAAGTCTGTCTAAGGTGTTAAGGCAGTGTGGAACCTTCATTTATCAGGAGTAAAGTATTCGGCTTTGACCATTGGACATGGAACCTTACAAACTAAGAAAATGCTTCCTTTTTCACTCAATCTGAATTTCACATGTGCTTCTCAGTTCCAATAACCAAAATCAGTCTTGTGGAAGATTCTCAGCAAGGATACTCCTTTCCAAGCTCGCCCCTAGACATTTCCAACACTCAAATTCTTTTGCTTGTATTACCTCTGTCTTCTGCAATCATACAGTCTGTTTAGTTGTTCTGTCAACATGCTGCTTCAGTTGGTCTAACAACTTATTTTTGTGCAAAACTTCCAAATCTATCAGTTTTCTACTAGCAGAGGGAAGTAATACATGAGGTTTGCCTTCCATTAGCAGTTTACAGAAGACAATGAGCATTTTAATAATGCTATGTGATAAACCAATTAGGATGAACCTGGCAAACAAAGATGCAGCAAATGTTTTTTCCTGATGCTTCTGTGGACAGATTTTTACCTAGCCTCATTCTTTCTCCTTGTTTTCTAGGAAACAGATTGACCTTCAAGTATACCATAATCTATTTTTGAAAATTTTTTCTTTAGTGACTCAATCAAAGCAGATTTAATCCTGTGTATAAACCACTAGTCTGGCCACTTGGTTGTGTCCAGATTTATGGGGCAGAGTGAGGTTTTAGAACCACCACAACCTTTCTGCCCCCCAACAACCTACCAAGCTATGACTTTGTCTTTTAAAATGGAAATATAATCTTGGTGTCTCTGTTGACCTTGCATCTGTTAGAAGGAAATACTGAGTTGTTTATAAATTCTTTCAGCAACACTGATGCCAAGGATAAGGTTCTCAATGTCTCTTAGTTGTGGACTGTTTCTCAACCTGAGAGAAATTTTACTATTTTTCCTTTTGGTGTGAGGTAGTCAGATTAATAGAGGACAATGGTAGTAATGTTCCATTTATAGGCTTTGCCAACGCAGCTCAAATTTGGGTATGTATTTCAAGCTGTTTTAGGTAAAGCAGGATCACTGCTTATATGAATACATTTTGGTTTAAGAATGTTATGAACTGGAACTAATATGAGACTGTGAAAGTCATCTTAAACTTGTTCCTCTGTTTTATCAATGTAAATTGTTCTTGAGCTGAAGAAAACCTGTTCTCTTTTATCACTTATCCATCATTTCCAGATGGCTCACTTGAACTGCTTGTGGGGTTGCTATGTTCTGTAGTGCAGGGGAGATTTCGTTGCTGGAGATTTTTCCACGTCTTAGTGACAGTGAGAAAACAACACAAGACAAGGCAGGCTATTCCTGTGCCACTTTAGTAACAAGGGGATTCTGCCTGGAGGAGGCTTGTTATTTGTGAAAACAGTCGTGTTTAGTGAATGGGGTCAGAATTTGTAGATAGCTAAGGGGTTTGTATCTGCAGGAAACCTGAGGGTGACTTGGAGAATAATTTGCACGACATTTATGAAATAAGACCTCCACAGTGAGCCCGATATAGTGAAGTGTGCCTATAGCAGGTTGCTGTTTCTTGTTGATCTTTGTTTACACTTGGTGCCTTCTTGCCTGTAGATGGTTCACAAGCTGTCTGTGATACAGTCATCTTCCTATCTACTTGCAAGACTGCAGACCTTTTGGACAAGTCCTCCTCATCCAGCTGTTGACAAGGATGGTGATTTATCTATTACTTCTCAACAGCCTGACTTAAATTAGAAATATGCAGTTCTGTTCTTAAAATCCAGGAGCCACTGTCACCTTTCCCATCAGAAATGGGACATGGCTGTGTGTGGCTGCTGCATTCCCAGGCAAAGGATGAAAAATGCTTTCAAATCCTCCCTGCAATTGATTATAATTGCTCTCCCCATTACCATTCTCATCATAGTGTGCTGCTTTTACCCTTGCTTCCTACTGATAATCGATGCTTACTGATAGAGGTTAAATGTGATTGTTCAAAAAAATAGGTTAAAAAGAGCAGCAGTCAATTGGGTCCATACTGATATAATAAAAGCAATTACACTTAAGAGATCAGAATCATTGAAATGGCAGCTGAAGAAGCTCCAGACTCTGGGGCTCAGGAGAAAGTTCAAATGCCCTGTTTTGGTTTTAGTTCTGGATGGAGTGTTTCAGTGGAGTGGATTATAAATGTCTTCTACTGGAAGAGCAATTAAAATGAACTGGTCAAACAAGTTAGAAGTAATAACTTAAGTAAAAAGCTGACAAATTTTATTACAGAACAGTCAGATGGGAGATGAAGAGTAATTTACCATATTTAAGGATTTAAAAGCTACTGCAAATTAAAAGCTGAATTGTCGTAACAGATTTTAGTCAGGCGTGTGTGATTCAAAAGGAAATGTGCTTCCAGACTGTCAATGTAAATCAGTGGGGAAGTGCAAATGATTTTAGACCTTGAGTACATTGTTTCATAGTAAATAATCTGTGATTAGAAGTCAAATCTTAAAGGTCCATCAGTTCAGAAAGGAGAAAACACCAAACTGAATGAAAATGTGAGTAGATTTCCAGTTCCCAATGTTTTACTGACAGGAATTGCATACCCTCTGAAAATTTTAGTGGGAAGCTGTTCCTTTTTAAAGATCTAGGTGATAGCAATAGATAGTCATCAGATCAGGACCAATCTTGTGATCACTCTTAAATCAGTGTGTGCAGTATCCGAGTCATCCTGCCCTTACATAATAGAAAATCTTAATGCTTTAGAAAAATCTATAAATACGATAATGGCACTGAAGAAGAATACTACTGTTTGAATTTCCCTATTAGTTGTAATTTGGACAATATTCCTAGTGCCTAGAATAGAAGAAGCGAGAAGTTATGAGACAGCATGTCTTGACTCAGCTGCTTATCAGAGTGCTACTTGTAAGCAAATCTACTAACTTTGTGTCATGCTGAAGGTGATTCCCAACTCATTTGTAAGTCTTACATTTCCCCAACAAGAGCTCTTTCCATTCACACACTGCTGCTTTTGCAGAGGTTTCCCACACTGAAATTTGGAAGCGGCAAAAAGTTATTGTACAGGGAATCTGACAGAAAATCAAACCTAGAATCCTCACATGCCCTGTACTTCTGCTTTTGGCAAACTCCATTCCCAGTATTCTGCAGTTCTGGTTGTGGTACGCCAATAGGAATATTACCTGTTTGTAGGTAAGGGAGAAGGACGTACTGTCAGAATTTGCTTCTCTTGTGCATTCCACCTGAATGCTACTAATGGGAACTTTATCTCTCTAATCTTTCTCAAATAGGTTTTATTTTTCCATTTCATCACTGTATTTATTTAATTTTTTTTTCATGTCTCCCCCTAATCTTGGCCCAGGCTTAAATGCAGTTGTTTTTGTTTGTTTCTTTTAATGACACTTGTAGTCCCTGTAGGGATTTCTAGCCAATTAGTCACTCAGAATGCAGGTGGAACAAGAGAAGATTTTCCAATTTGCCTCCCAGTGTCAAGAGAAGCAGAGGCAACCTTGCAGTTCTGTCACAGAGGATAAGTAAAAGCAAATTCATAATTACTCCTCGCTAGATGCAATTTAGTATAAAAATACCAGATATAACTCCAATGTTCTTTGAAAAACCTGATTTTTCTTCACTCCCAGTAGAAATATTAATGTGTAATCTTTCATAAAGTTGCTTTTTTACTGCGTAGTACTAGGATGTGCAATTAGTTGATTGTATGTTATCTTCTTTTTCTCAGTCTAGAAACTAGTATGATCCAAAGCAGAGAGAACATTTTTTGTCAAATTGATCTGTAGGTCAAGATCTCCAGCAGTGCAGAGAGCAGAAGTTACTAGCAGAGGTGTTTTTTTTATGAAGGGGGATGGGATTGATCTGTTGTTTGGGGTTTTTTTCTGATGCACACTGCTAGAACAATCCCATAGATGACGTTTATGCAGGAAAAATTAAAACATCAAAACATAAGCAATATTGTTCTTGGGGATATTCATGTGTGATGTCTAACTCCCCGGAGACACAAATTGATGTGAAAAGCAAGCTTTTGATGAAAAATTACTACAGTTTGTAGGGGACTGGAGCCAACTTTTTTTCAACTGATACATGGATCAACCAGTCATTTAAATATCTTTCATGACTGCAAAGAATGTTTTTGCCAGCATTATTTACCCCAGACAATTTTTTCCAAGTGACAGCTCAGGATAATCCGATGGAACAGTGATCAGGGCAGAGGCACTCAAATCGGTGTCAATGCCTGTTTGGCATTGCATGGTTATGTCCTGTCACTACATGCTCTTGTAAATAGTCTGTCTCCATCTTTCTTGTGGAGTCCTTTCAGGTGCTTGGTTGCTACAGCCCAGGCTGCCTCCAGTCTTAACTTTAATGAGCTCATCCACATCGGTGAACACCAGGTCCCATAATATTTCTCTTCTGTCAGGTTTATCTAATACCTGTAAATTCTCAGTGTTAACACTTATTTGTGTACACAGATGAAGGCTTGGTGAAATACAAAAGATCTACCTGTAGGAAATGAGATTCTTGGGAAACAATTGTTCTCCACTTTTTATCATCAAAAATGAATTAGTAAGGTTAGAGGCGAGAGTTACATAATGTGGGGGTTTTCTCTCTCAAATTAGTTTGTCAGTTTTGTAAGCTTCATTACATCATTAGGGTATCATGAAACTCACCTGAAACATCAGTTTCTACTTTGGTCAGAAGACTAAAAAATTGCATAATTTAGGAATTTGTTTTCCAACTGACCTAGAAAAGACAGTTTCAATTTTGGAATGGGACACAGTTATTAGAAAGAGTTTTTGAATTTAAAGCACAATGAACTTCTGAAAGAAACTCTGTGGGAGGTGCTGGAATGGTTATGACCAGAGCTTTTGTAGACTAGACTAGAATCTGACTTACATCAAAGTGAATGTGCTTTACTACTGTGGTGGAAGGGGAACTGGTTGGTATCTTCAGGTCCTCTTTTAAGACTGTGCATTTCACACTCCTCACCTGTCCTGTACATATTTCAGTGACATACATATTACCCAGAGATGAAACACAACAAACTTTATCCTGTAAAGCACTGGTGTAGTATGTTCTCCTAACCAGTGAAAGAGTCTGATCAGTATTAAGCTCCTGCTACTACTGTTCTAGAGTTTTGGGCTGGAGCATGTGACCATAGGCTCTTCCTCTGGTTTGACATGGAAACACAGAAAAGGAAGGAAACAAAGCAAGGTTTTGTCTTTTCTTAACCTTTTCTGCTGCTCCAGAGCAGAATTTTTCATTCTTAGATAAAGCTGATCAGAACCCAGAATGAGAAAGTCCTCTACAAACATCATGGTGAAACGTTCTGGACTCACTTTAAGGACATGTTCACTAAATTTGGAGACCTGTGATAATCAATGATTAACATGGTGTGTGACATGGTAGTATTTCTGCTTTACCTTTGTGTATGATTTTCTGTTGGTGGCAAGGGAGAGGTTGATCTGAGTAAGTGAAGCAAAGACCCTGTAAGACAGCCATAGCTTTCTATAGTTTCTAGTGAAACACCTACGAACTGCTTGTCTTCTTTCTGCACCTCTACTGTCAGCACAGATGTGCTAATAGAGGTTATAATAATGTTTCTTGGCTATCCAGTGCTTTAGAAACAGGAAGGGATGTCAACAGAAAGAGATTGAAATATGAACCGTACAAGGAAAAAGAGTTAAATTAGTTTCCTCTTTGTCCTTTCTGTCTTACTATTCACTTGTTGGGTTTTTTATAGACCACTCTAGTTTTAAGGGAGAATTCTTTGACAGAGTTCATAATGTAAAGCCCTTTAGGGCTAAGCCTTGCCTACAGGTCTCCCCGTTAAAGTTCAATTAAGGCTTGTAGAAGAGGATGGGAAATAAAGAATGTAATGACTAAGCCTTCTAAATTTTGGGGATTTCTTAGTACTCTAGGTCTATATTTTGCTAATACCTTTGTGCTTGCTGAGGTAATCTACATTGTGCTGAAATTCTGTTAGCTTTGAGAGAAGTCCAGTGGCAAAGAAGTCTAACCATGGAAGGCTTATGTAATGCCTGGCACCATGGGCTGAGAAATTTTACAGGAAACTGTAGCTTGTTTTTCTATAGATAGTATTAAAGGATCTTAAGTATTTCCAATATTCTGGTAAAAATCCTAAATTAAAACTTTTTTGGTAGCTTTAGCAGTTTCCAAAATGAAGTTTATATGCAGAGGTACTTCATAATGTTATTCTCATAGTTTTTTGAAGACCAGTCTGAAGTATGGACTGCAGCCCTTCATTTTGATCCCAAAATGACAGTACTGCATTCACAAGTTGTCCTGAATAGTCTCAAAATAATTACATTATTTGAAATGAATTTTTAATTATAAAGCCTTCGGAGTTACCAAAACCTATAAAGTCCTTGATATGCTAATATAAAAATGTACTAATATAAATATACTAATGCAAAAATATAAATGTAGGAAAATTCTTGGTCCTTCTTGTGTTAAACATGTATTAGGATATATATTAGCATGTTATTCCTGGTGAACTACGGCTATGCTTAATTAAATGGCAATGCTGGAATTTTGCCAGGCACAAAATCATGAAAGTGAGAGAAAAGGATTCTGTTTTAACAAGCAGTGCCACACTTTGCAAAATGCCCTCTGAATTTCTTGCTTAATTACACATTTCTTGTGCAGATTTGGGTTTTGGAAAAAGCTAAAAATGGCATGTTTAGTGCAGTAATTAGTCATTCTGTCTGGGGTAAAACACAAGCTCTTTTCAGATTTTTTTCCCCTTGAAACTTGTAAACATAGTTTGGATCTGTTTTAGAACTCTTTTGGTCTCTGAACAGTGATCTTACTGTAATGTAGTCCATTAGACCTAGGACAGATTATTCAATTGCTCTGGAAGGCTGGTAATGCAAACAAAAGTCATGGAAATAGTGTGCATAATGAGAAAAGCATTTGAAAATTAGTTTGAAGAGAGGACATGTTTTTGTCTGTATCTTCTACAGCAAGCAGTAGAAAAATACCTCATCTTATTGTAGACAATATGCAATCCATTGATGTGGAAAGCAGTAAAGGCAGAAAATTGAATATGTCATAGATTGTAACAGAGTGAAGTTCAAACAGCCTGTTTGGATATAATAGACTGCCATAAATACATCTATGGCAAGGAACATGCCAGCTGAAATTACAGAGGATTTTCTTAGTCTAAGAAAGTCGTATTCCAAAGATTATTTTTGGTCTAATGCTTTTTATTCCAGGAGGACTTAGTTGGTGAATTAATATTTGCAGTTCCATCACAACTTTGGTGTAGAATATTTAGCATGGATGTTCAGACAGATATTTTCTCTTTTTACATGTTATTCCTGTCCTTTCTGCCTTTCTGTACTTTTTATCCTATCCTTATTTTTAAACATTTTCTACTCTTTATTTTAATGTCCCCTTTCCTTTCTGATTTTTTTTTTTATTTTATTACTTCAAAAAGATGAACTGGGGAAGGGTCTGGAATGTATGATAATGTGGGGATAAGCAAAATTGAGGTTGGATCTCTAAATACTGCTAAAAGGCATAAATATATTAAATTGATTGCTTTTTAAGGAGTAAGTACTGGATTACTCTTTTTGTAGTTAGGTAGATATAGTTATCACCATCCCTAAAAAAGGCACATACACACAGACACATACACATGTACAAGTTGATTTCTCTCTTATGGATGAAGATGTCTTTTAACCCATGTAGATGAAATCTTCAGTCAGGCTAATGAAAATAGCAAAAAACTCTGGGAATGAGGTTCAGTGACTTAAAAATAAGCCAAGAAACAAAACTTGTGATGTTATACATTAATTTAAGGGAGACTGCATTGGATTTGCTAGGATTTGAAATTATTTTGGCAGATGAAATACTAGGCAGAAGGTCCAGGGAGGTCTGTCTGAGGTAGCTTGAGATACTTTCCCACTACTGGAAAGTGCTGCCTCGAATCACGCAGGGCTCTGTGGAGGACCTCCCTCATTGGGAAGGTTGCTATGCACTGAAGTGATGCCCTTTAACCAATGTTGCATAGCAGGGGTGTGTGTACATGGCTGCCCTGAGTCCTGAGAGGGCACCAAGTTACCTATGGCTAATGCAATCTTTTTTACACGATGTAGTCGAACAGGCTCTTTGGTTTAGGTTGTGAGGATTTGAAGGCATTACCAAAATGAATGGCAATTCTTTTCACTTTGACTTCCAGCCTGCCATCAGCTTATAATGGCTTTGTCACTAGTGATTTGGTGGGAATGACTTCTCTTTATATAACACCTGTTATCCAGAAGCATCCCAAAGTGATCTATAGCCCAATTTACTTATTACCCAGAGATTGCTTCTTTCTCTAGTAAAATGCAGTTTTGGATGACAGGTGGCAACTCTGTGCTACAGCTCAAAACCTACTTGCTAGACACAGTGGGAAATGAAAATTGTTCTTAGCAAGGTCATAGTATTACAGAATATTTGGTGTTGGAAGGGACCTTTAAAGGTTCTCTAGCCTACCCTCCTTCAATAAGCAGGGACGTCAACTACACCAGGTTGCTCAGAGCCCTGCCCAACCTGACCTCGAGTGTTTCTAGGGATGGAGCATATACCACCTCTCTGGGCAACCTGTTCCAGTGTTTTACCACCCTTATTTTCCAGGAAGAGATATCTGCTACTAGTAAACAAAAGTTTAGCTACAGCTAATATGCATGTAATCTGTGCTGTACAGACTTCTATATGGGGAGGGAGAACTTAGAAGCAATTTGTGGAGAGGGCAAAGCTAAGGGCAGATAAGGTTCTTCATGCAGTTGTACCTGGGTTGTGGAATGGAAAGCCAAAACAAAAGTTCTGCTTTCTGAAAGAAACAATGCCCTAGCACCCAAGGTTATGTGGGGTTTTTTTCATAGAGAAAGTCTCATACTGCAGTGTCATACAGATAACTGCTCATTTAATTTACAATTATTTTTAATTTACAAGTTGGATAATTGGAAGATTGCCTAATGTCTGTTGAAGAAAAATACAATGTATATACTTCAATTTACAGATTTACCTTTAACAAAGGAGCAGGAATTCAGATTCTGTTCATCGGACTATAAGATCTCAGTATCAGTGGCGAATGATAAAAACAAGAAAATATTCTACACAATTGTGAAAATTTTGTAGCTTCTTTATGGCCTGGGTTTGAAAGAGGAAGGGACTGCAAATTTCTTCTTGACCAGTTTCTTGTAAGGACTTTCTGCATAGACAGAAATGTGATCTCATGTAGAACATAGGAAGATCCATGTATGCATTTCACCATACAGATGCTCTAGTGATAACAAATGATAACTGAAGATATGTCAAAGCTAGAAACTTATTTGTTGTTAGTGTAATAGTAGTATTTGTTTGTTGTTTGTTTTTTTTTTAATTTAAATGCTTATTTTTGTTTCTGTTTAGAGGCAAATATTCCAAGGTTTTTATATACTGCCCTGATGGATGAAGAACCTTGATATTTTTGTTTCACATGTAGTCACAGAATTGTGGGAGGGCTGAGGGTCCAAGGACCCTCTTAAGACCACCTTAGTCCCCCTGCTCACAGCATGGTAAACCAGAGCATGTTGTTAAAGGCCATGTCCAGTTGGGGTTTTAATGCATCCACAGATGAATACTCTACAGGCTTTTCTGTTCTGATATCTGACTACTACTCTGGTAAAACAATTGCAGTTTAAATGTGTTCTCTTGTTTTCAGATGGAATTTCAACAGTAATCTCATCGCAAGGTGAACAAACATGTTCTTAAAGTACAATATTGCTTTGAAAAATTGAAATCATTACTTAAGTCAAATGAACTGAACTGAATTTTTTTTTCTTATTTAGTCAAACCTGAATGACTTTTATATGAATTGAAAAAGTCACTTTAGGGAATAAGAAAGACTTCAGGGGAAGTATTTCTGACAGGATTTTTTTTTAAGATCTGAACTCAAACAAGGGTAACTTAAAACACGGTAAGATAAGAATGAATTCTAGTATTCTTGAGAAATTATTCACCCTGCAAGAGGATAATAAAAGAGACTTCAACAGTGTTCAGATGGGGAATCTTCTCTGGGAAATGAACAGGCAAAGTGATAAAATCGTAATTGTTTGCATACTGGCTATACTTATCATGTTAGAAGGGTGTTTGACAGCCTGCTGAACTGTTTTGAAAAGTGCTAGGAACCAAATAG
>JAWWMO010000001.1:85740572-85768549 GCA_035047845.1 Dendrocincla fuliginosa | reverse complement strand
ATATTACCCAGATAAGAGATGAACCTTTTCTTGTTTTGCAGTGTTGAATTACTCTTGAGGTCAAAGCAGGTGTGAGGAAGTGGGCTGAATTTTTTCATTCCTTTTGCTGAAAATAGGTGGTCCAGTAGGTTGGGGTGGTAGCTGAGTGTTAAGGTCCACATTGAGTCCTTTCCCAGTAAATTTTGACCTGTCACTTTTGAATTGCCTTGTGCTATTTGAAAGGAGAATGTTTGGTTTACTTTATGTGAATTTTTGTGTGGTTATTTATTATTTTCTGGAAGCTGTTTAGTATCCTTATGTCTGCACATTTGCAAAGAAGGCACTAATGAATTGAGGAAATTGTAAAAAGCAAAAGAAAGGGGTGAAGTTGCACTGTCACATTAACAAACAGCATGGCTTTTAGCAGGCACCAAGGGAGGCAGCGTTTGCTAATGTCAGGATAATTTTTAAGACAGCATGTAATTTTACAATTGACAATTCAAGGTGTAACAGTGAACACAAATACGTCTGGTTCAGAAAACAAAACTACAATGACATAGTGGGGCTTCAGAGTCTCTTGAAAAAACAACTGTGACAGGACTTGTCAGCTCTGGAAAGAACCCAATTCAAAAATGACTACTTGAGCATTTTGGCAGAGAGGAGAAACTGTTGGAAACACGTCTGTATTCCAAAAAATTTTAAAAGGCTTTCCAGTTGCCCGGAATTTTAATTAAATTAAGCCATGAAGGAGTATCTTCTGCCTTTAATAACCCCATTCAGAGTTAATTGTGACTGGACTGTCTTGTTTTGTGGTATGTTTCTGACTACTGTGCTGAGTAAAGACAGCTGGAAAAAAGCCTGCTTTTCATCTTGACATCAGTTTTTCTGATGTTTTCCTTCCCTGTTTTTTATAGAAGTGGGATGTGGCTTTCAATTTGGCTATCTATTTTGCTAGCGGCAGCTTTTTTATGAATGTGATACAATGTCAGGCATTTCACACTGAATGTGCTTTGCATATGCTATGCCCTTGAATTTAGGCTCCTGTCCTTCCCCTAAGAAACAGGGGAACCTGTTGTTCTGAAACACTCTTTTCAGGAAACTTGAAAAGCTTCTAATTTTGCACGGGCTCTTTCCTCCCCCCTTTCTTTTATTTCTTTTTTCATAGCAATCAATGCCACAGTGCTCCAATGAGTATTTCTAAAAATAAAATCTGCAAATTACAGGCCTTGGTTTACCAC
This sequence comes from Dendrocincla fuliginosa, assembly GCA_035047845.1. Classification (NCBI taxonomy): domain Eukaryota; kingdom Metazoa; phylum Chordata; class Aves; order Passeriformes; family Dendrocolaptidae; genus Dendrocincla; species Dendrocincla fuliginosa. The sequence continues at coordinate 85,767,332 of JAWWMO010000001.1, read as the reverse complement.
AGTGTTGCAAACTGTCATTAACAAACAATCTTTAAAAGCCACTGGCTCTGCAAGCCATGAGGTAGTTTAAGTACATAGAATTGTTCTCTTCCAGCAGTCCCAGTCACCGTATATTTTAACTTTTTTTTTAAAAAAAAAATACTTAACCCCAGCGTCTTCAAGCAGGAAGCTTGTCAGCAGAGAATTGATGTCCTGTGTATCATTTTCCAAAGAATATATGACTTAGAGGGTGAATAATCCTCAGGACATGCTCTTATTAGAACTTCAGCAAAGTTTCAGCAACATGCCAGCTGAGATTTAATGCTCTGTTTCACACAGAGTGACATAGCAGGAGCACATTCCTCCCCTTGCCTCACACTATAGAATTCAATCCTCTTTGTTAGACAACCTGGTGAACTGGCCAAGTGCTGTGACTTTGACTGGAAGAGTTTCAGAGTCACAGGAGCCATCCATAGGATTGGCATTTGAATTCAAGTATGTTCCCAAGTTTTAAACCCATGTGTTCATACCGTGTTTTATAGATATATCACAGAGACCTGGAGATCTTATTGTTTTCACATCCCATCTACCTCAGCTGCCAAGGACTACCAGAGCCTTTTTAAGCAGGCAGGTAGTTTAAATACTGCTGACCTTGATTGTACTGACCTGCAAAATTGGGTGTGACATTGAAACTCCTGTCTTGAGGACTGTTATTCTGTACTTGCTGTAAGTCCCATATCTTGCATGCCTAAGTCCTCTTTCAGTATCCAATTTGTACTTTTTCTTTTTAATCTCAAACTTCATTTTTTTCCTTGTCAAAATTTACACTTCTACAGCTGTAGCCATTGCTGTGATGCTGTGACCCTTATAGCAGCCTCACTAACACTTTTGTTAGTTTGTTTTCCAAATGAATGGCTTTTTAAATGGTTATTTTCAGAAGGAATTTTGGACCAGTGAATCCTCAACAAATATACATGTGTCATTATAATGATATGAAGTACTTTTTGCTTTGGTAAGAGCCAGGGTTAAAAGCTACTCCTTCTAATGTTCTCCATAGACAATGCTCAGTAAGCTGATGAGACTAATCCTGTGTTATAGTAAGTGTGAGTGTCTAACACATGGCAATTCAATCCACTATCTGGTCAGGTTGCATCAACAATTTGGTATTTTGGTGCCAAAGTCCATTTGTAGATCTAGGTCTTATTCTTAATTGCTCAGAGTCTGTAGAAAAATAAAATGCAGATAGGCATCAATTTAGAAAAGCAAACTAAAATTTAGTCTTTTTTTAAACCGGCTTTTGTTGAATCACAAAATTATTATGTAGTAAGTAGCTATGATTTGTTGCATTCTTATGAATTCTTACTAGTAAGAAATATGAGAAGTGAGTGGAGAAATGTTGCAGTATAAGAAACACTAGGCAATCTATTTCCCTTGAGAGCTTTTCAAGTAGCCTTATTCCAAGAGGACACTGTGAAATATGCCTTTGTGTTTTATCAGCGTGTTATTCTGCAATTCCTAAAATGTATTTCTTTGGAAGTAGCACCTAATGATGAAAACTGGAGAGTAGAAGCATCCACTGACATTGCTTCTTGAATTGTGTCAGTATTTTTTATCGTAATGTAGAAAAAGTGTGTTTTTTTTTTTTCTTGGAATGTCCACATTAGTAGTCACTGGCAGAGTATTAGTTATGTAATATTTAATCAAATTTCAGAGTTTGACTTAAGAACATGTTGTTGTTTTTTTTTTAATTAGACTTACTATGAATACTATATTTTGATACATTACATATTAAATAAAGCAATGGTTATGTGATTTGATTAGCTATATATCAGTTGGTGAACATCTAAAGCAGAGAGATAATTCCAACTTCTGTGATTTGAATAACAAAATGTTAAAGTTATAATGGGTATTACACTACAGAATGCAATTTAGTTTGAATGAGCATCTCTTAACATAATATTTTTATTCCATTGAATCAATAAATTGAATACTTCCCTTTAATATCAATGATTCTTGGCAAATTGTAGTAAAATTGACAGTATGAAATAATTAGGAAGAACTCAAAGGTTACACTTCAATAGCAAAGGTGTCTTGAGCACATATCCTATTTGACTGAAAAGAGATATCTCAATGTTGATGACTGGTTTTACATTAATTTGAGAGTACAAAGTAATTTTGTCTATCTAACATATTAAAACCCACTTAGTCTTAAAAATTAATTTTCAAGTTAGGTAATGACAATAATTTCAATATGGTACTTGGAAAAAGTAGAAATGGTGAAGATTTGCAAAAGTATTTGAGTGTTTTAGAGAAGAAAATACAATTTACTAAACTTCCAAAAGTGTTCTCAAGATATTTTGCAGTTAGAAAAGCATCACCGAATTCACAAGTGTCCTTTGAATTCTCTCTGAACTATGTGTAGATATTATCTTTCCCAACTCTAAGTGTTAATTTATTGCATGTAGAAAGATAAACAAGAAAGAATCACCTAACACTATCTGAAGTTACCTGAAAAAAGTAGTGCAACATATTTGATTTTCATTTTTTTTTCATTTGTAGAATGTTTCCCTTTATGATTTTTGCATTACATTCTTGAAGACTTGGAGTGAAGTCTTAAGATTTTTCTTGAGTAAGAGAAGAGACTTATAAGCACAGAATTGTTTTTACTCTCCTGCTTATGTGGCTGTTTAAGCACAACTGGAGCTGCAACAGTGTAGAGAGCTAGACAAAAAGTTGTGTAAGCACAGAAGATGAAGAAAACCTACATTCTTAGCATTTTACTGGGCTTGAGTAAGTCCAGCACCTTCTTTGCACAATCCATTTGAGGAAAGATACAAATTCCCCTTTAGCAGTTCGTGGTGCAGTGCACAGCTTTTGCTAACAAGTCACAGTAGCTGTGTTGGTAGTGAACATCCCCATCACCACTCATCACACTTGTTATCGCTGGAACACTAAGGGCAGCTGAACATGTCTCTTATCCCTCTCCCCAGCTGTTTTTAAATAAATTAAAAAAAAAAAAAAAATGGAGTTTCTGGGACTCCAAACAGTCCTAGTCGATTTTCTGAGAAATAGAAAGGCAGCAATTCACTCCACACAGAAGGACTCCTTTCAGTAGGGCATTCTGAAAGCATATAGAAATCAGTTTCTGGCTGCCTAGCACAGTATGCAAAGGAGAATGGACCTCTGTGGAGCTTCCTGGCAAGGTTAGACACCTATTGCATATGCTAAAAATTAGCATCCTTCTAAAGGCTGGGCCTCAGCACTGAAATTAAGGATGCGGTTTCTCTTACTTTGCACAGTGGGATGTCCATGTATGTGTGAGAAGGCTTCATTGCCATCCTTGACAAAATAGACCCCCAGAATAGACACATGATCTGTGGTGGTTTTTGTTTGGTTGTTTTTTTTTTTTTTCATGTTTGGTTTTATTTATACAATTCAGCTGTTACTACTATAGCTGTAAACACTTGGGTTTCAATTAGAAGCATCAGTTTACACTTTTTAGGATGTGTGTTGGAATTACAGAGGTAAAGATTCATTTTTACTATATTTCTCCACTGCAAAGTTTGAAAATGAAGTAGCATTTCCATAGTGGGGAGGGGAGAGTTTGGGAAAATCCTTTGTTCTTGCACTTTGCTGACTGCTCATTATTTGCAAGACCACTGAAAAAAAAAATATTTCTCTTTATGTTATTTTGTTAATTATTATGACTTCTGTTGCCCTTCATCTGTTCTGATCTCCCTTGTGTTCTCCATTCTGTTGCCTGTTTTCACAATTGATAAAGAAATAAATTTTCAAGTTATGTGAGTTCTTCTCTCTTACATACCTGATCTTCTAGAAGAATTGTGGCAGCACTGGGTACAAAAGCAGAGATCTGACATTTCCTTACAAAATATACTATATGTCAGATGCGGTCTGCTAGATGTGGTGATGATTTCAAAACCTTTTTAGTTTTGCCTATGGAAGAAAATAGTACAGTATATACTTATATACTCCCACCTTAAGTGTACACTTAGGTAAATTAAGATAAAAAAGCACACCCAAAAGCATCAGTGTTTACATGGGTAATTGTGTGATCACTACTGGGTCAAAATTGTTAATGAATGGTCTCCAGGAAATGTATAGTCTTCAGTTTATCTGGAATACTGTGGTCACTGAAATACAGTAGATCTTCATTTTCATTATGATTATACTTGTACTTTTCTAGCAGGATAGCTTGCCCCAATAATTTGAGAAGGTGGGAATAACTCCCTGGTCCCTGTATTCATTCATAGTTTCCTTATATGTCCACGGAGGAGCATTTCACTTGGTGAAAAATGAACTCAGTTTTTTTCGTCCCTTCTCTATCCTGCTGTAATGCATCTTATGCTTGGACAGCAGGTGAGCCAGGCGCATCTGTGGGCAAGAAGCTGGGAAAGGGATCCAAATACCTTTGAATGCAATGGGATTCTTTTCAAGGGCTCAGAGGAAGTTCTAGAAATGTATCTGGATGTACTCATATACATGAAAATGTTTTATTGTATTTTAATTATATGCATGTTTGCCCAATGATTTATGTATTGATGTGCAAAAATGTTCAATGATGCGAATTTCTGAAAATATAGACAGATTCCTTTCTTGCTCAGTGATGTTCATTTTCTGAACTGCCGTTTTTTTGCTAGAAATCTGTTTCTACAAACCAGCAAGTACCAAGGAAAAAAAAAAGTCTTGCTAGGTTGAAATAAAAACTCGTTGTAGTCTGTTCACAGTATCTCCTACTCTTCATGCACTGGAGAATGTAAAATTACAATCAGTTTTCAAAGCTCATAGATTTAATTTTCTAGAACTGATAGCCTTAAAAGTAGTTTATATCAGTCCAATTGTAACAAAGGCTGCTTACTTAGTTGCAGAAATAAATTTATCAGTGACACTATGTTAGTTCTCTCAAAGAGAACAATGTGGCAGTGATAATCCTTTCCTTTTTTTTTTTTTTTTTCCCAATTAACATGTCTGACCTTTAACATTTCCAGTTATGAGAGAGAACTGTTCAAGGTGAATAGTATTTACAGTGCAAGAATCCTTATGCATTTTATTGCTTACATGTCATGAGAGAAGTATCTAGCATTCTTATTTTAGTTTTATACTTCATTTTAAAACAACCTTACTTAGATACCATTGGTAATATCTTCAGATGGCCTCTCCCCTCTAGTCTGTTTCAGTTGTGGCAGAAAAATCTGTAGAGAGGCAGAAAGATCCAGTTTTTGAGCAAAAGACAATTAAGGCAAGGCAAGGAGTTGTTCATTTACTTTTCCTTTTCTTTGCAGTTGATAAGATCACACCATGGAACAGGTACATCTTCACAGTCCTGATCCTGAGGTTACCTATAACTAGAGACCTGGGCCCACAGATACAATTAGAGGACACCTGGAGGTGTCATTTTTTCATCCCATCCAATGCATGGTCAGTACATAGCTGCAGGTTACATTTGGAGGCCAGGTCCTTGTAGTGGTTCTTAAGTCTCTAAGTTCTCCAAGGATAACAAAAAGCACATGCCTCCTTCCCAACACATCATATCTGTGTATATATGTAGAGCTTCTAAAATCTTGAAAAGTGTTTACAATTTTGTAGTATTTTTTTCCCATTCGTTTCTCCTTTATATTGAAAGTAGTCAGCGTACTTATGTAGTGGAAGTGTTGCTGCTGGTGAGGAATGCTTAGGATAGAAACAGGTGGTTGTGGAAAGTAAATTGTCAAGAGTTTCCTGCTATAATCTTGCAAATGCCAGATAAGTTCAGAGGAAGTTCAAGGCAAGCATTATTCCTACAGTAGTATATTCCTATGAAAGCATTTTTACTTATGGTTATATGGATAAAGGAAGAAAATAAGAAATAGAATAACATGACACTTAAATGAGAGGGCTGTTGATATTCTGTGTCATGACAGCTCTCTGAGTAGCTGCACTTGATTCATAATTTTTCTAATTTGTATATAGATATTTTCTCTTCTTTTTTAAATCAGCAATCCAAAATTATTGGTGTTAGTACAAAGTTTCAATCTCATAAATGTTATCTGTATGCTTTTAAAATTGAACATTTGACTATTTCCATTTAAATCCACTGAATTTCTCATGGCAGTGAAATTAACCACAGGTATGTACTAGTGGAAGCAGGCTGAAGTCGGAGTTGCCAGGAAGAAAAAAAGCTGTTGGTAAAATATTTTGACTGAGTAGAGACCAAAGGGAAGTTCATTTGAGAGGCAGAGGCTGTTATTAACTTGTCAGTGTGGGAAGAGCCTCATCCATGGTGATCCATAATACGGCTTTTATGAGCTAGAGCAGATGCTTCACACTTGTGAATAAAGGAGACACACTGTGGCTACTGCTTCTAGCAGTAGTTTTATTTTTGACATGAGTGTTTGACACAAATGATCCTCCACAAATGAAGACTTAGATCACTGGGGACTCCTTTCCAAGGTCAGGACCTTGTGCACAGTGGGAAGGACAGGTATCCTTCATGAACAAATTAATGGACATTACAGGTATTTCCTGTGACTGCCATCTAAAATTTCATGTACCAACTTGGTTTTAATATTTATATATAAATGTATAGCTCTGCATATGTTCACATTGTGCATATATGAACATCACAGATGGCCTTTTGCCTTTTCCCTTTATTTTTGCATTTTTTTTTTCCCTCTCTATAGAAGTGGTGCTTTCAAGGTCTGCAAAGGGCTTTGGAAATAGTAATGGCAATTATTGTTTTCTGCCATTATATAATTTAGTCATTTTGTCCACTACAGCTGCTGAGGGATTTGTGCTGGCATTTTGTTTATAGAATCCAAATACTTCATAGTCTTTGTAAACATTGCTTCATTCAGTATTCTGTAATAAATATTTTATATCTCTTTAAATTTAACTGCAAAAGCAGTTAAATGAGCTATTTTAGTCTATGTTCATTACAAACAAAACAGGTAGAGTCTGCTTCCCTTATAATTAGGCATCACTTATTTTAAAAAGTGTTTGCACATTTTTTTCTTAGTTTTTATATTACTTGTGAAATGCATGTTCAGGTTTCCACCAATTCAGCTAATATTTAGAAGAGTAAAGACAGCCAAATCAGTTATACCCACAACAATTATAGTGTTATTTGTTCACATAGTGGCAGCAAAAAATTGAAGGCTTCAGTTGAAGTGATGCCACAGAGTTTTGCTGCCTTTGTGTTTGCGCAAGAACAAGAGTTTTCTGGAAGTCCTGCAATATTTAGATACTCAAGGGGTCTGGGTTTTGTGCTGTTTACTTTTTATCTTTCTTTACTTCCAGCCTACAAAGTTGTTCCTTTAATGTTCTTGGTAATCAACACAAATGAAAGTGGTGTAAGTATCTCAAGGAGGTCTTTTTAGCCTTGGCTTTTGTAAGACTTCTTTAATAATTCAGATCTGTGGAGCTTTTATGTAGGTTGATATGAGTCTGACAATCCTACTGAGACTGAGGTGTTTAGAGACCTTGTCAATTATTTTTTAAAAATTCCCTGTTGCAGAGGGGGCTCCTCTTTTTCCCCTTCCTAAAGACCAGTCAATCCATTGCCTGAAGAACGGCTGCATGCATGCCCCCCAACTTCTTTTTGTGTCAGCTACTTCAACCACTCTGGTACATCAATAAGCTTTTATCTGATGGTTGGATTTTCTTTTACTGTTTTTTAAGCTACAAAAGTTCAGAGCATAAGGCTCTCTTGAAAGGCTTTCAGCACTTGCTGTGCTGTACAGCCTGGGAAAGGCAAATCTGAAGCTGTGAAAGGAGTAACTCCACATTGTCCTTCTCTTCTCTCACAAACTGTTACTGAAGGAAAGGAGATAAATTGGTTTTTTTTACAGATTAAAACCAAATATTTCCCAGGATGCCTTGGATTGGGTGTTGTATAACACTGTATATTTCCTTGTAGGTTGCTTGGTATGAATAGATTAGTGTCTTCAAGCCTTCTGCCAAGTGACTGCTAACCTTATGTTTCCTAAGTGTGGGAATATTTTTGGTGCTTCAATCTGATAGCAATTTCCAAAGTCAAAATAGCATTGATTTTTACTGCCTTCTGGATGCTCTTTTTTTTTCTTGTATATGTTGTTCATTCTTGCAGCACTGGACCGACAGCTCTAAAATAAGCACCAACTTCATTTCTCACTTGCGGTATTGACCGAAGTATTAGTTTCTGTTGAGTAGGGATGTCTGCTACTTGCTCCTAATGACAAAGAACCCCAACCCCTCCAAACATTAGCCTGCAGTTAATGTCTGGTCACTTAACCCTGATCAACGGAAGTTTCCTTTTTCTTGTGGAAACTGTTCCTATTGCATGATTGAGTGGTACTGTATTTTTAGTAGTCACATGGGAGTCTTGGAGGTGAAGGGAGTTTGTTCTTTTTGCTTATCGTTATACACACATACCTTTCTTCTGAGAAAGCCCTCAAACACTGTTTGGAAGTGCAAACCCATCTTGATCTAATTATCCGTGGCAAAGGCATACTGGCTTTCTCAGCATTATGCTGGTTTCCCTAGTACAATGGAAGAAGTGTTTACAAATCTTACCCTCTGTGGTACAGATATTGGGTCCATCCTTCCAAAACTTGGTTTTCTACATAGGTTAGCAATCCTATAGCAAATTCATCTCTTTCATGCCAGAACAACTTTCCTTGGTATTAAAATGCACTTTCTTGTTTCTCATTTCTTTAGCTTCTCATCAAGAACAAAACATTAAAAAAAACCCGTACTGCACTGTGTTACAGCACTTCATAGTTGGCATGGTGTTAATAACACCAAGGTTGTGGGTTTGATCCCCATATGGGCCATACACTTAGGAGTTGGACTCAGTGATCCTTGTGGGTCCCTTCCAACTCAGAATATTCTCTGATTATTCTGTGAAATGCCAGAAAAGAAAATTTATCCCAAACTCTTCATTAGTATAAAAGTATACTCTGGTTTGTACTTTATACATTTCCATCAGGTTTGGTGTAGAAGTAATTTCATTTAAGCTTTGTTCCAACAAATGTCAGCCACACACATTTTTAAGGTCAATTTGTTCAAACCTTTTAAAGTAAAGCAAGAGCAACAAAGTATTTCTGTCTTCATGGTTAGTCAGACAGCACAGACAGCTACTTAGCTTTCACACTTGTACATGAATTCCATGTCAAAAATAGGTAGATTTTACACCTCTGAGGTTATTTTTCCCTTTTGGTGAGGATAGAACAGCGTAGTCTACTTCAGTCCTCTGGCATGCCCTTTCTACATACTCTTATAAATGTAAATTTTATGCTATTATTCTCTGCTTCTGCCAGAGTTCTGCTATTTAGAATATGAAATAAGTTCCTACTGACTATATGTTTACTAAATCTAGGTGTAAAGTAGCAGGAACAAAGTCCCATGAAGGATACAATAAATATGAAAGAATAAATAGAGGACTTTTCCTTCTCTAAGTTTATGTTTTAGTAATGTTCAAGTGTTACAAGTAGAACTAGTCAACACAGTTTTAATGTCATTATGATTGTAAGTGCCTACTGTTCTTTTAAACATTGCAGTCTTTTGGGGTTTTTTTAAAGAATAGTGAAAAGAAATCTCAGAATGTTGGCAAATCTAACAGTGTTTGGAGGGAGCAGAGAATATACACACTTTTTCTCAAAGACACACAAACTGATAGTAAAAGACTGCAAAGCTTTACTTGAAATGTAAATATATAGCTTCTCTCAGAAATACTCCAATGGGTGTGAAAAAATGCATCATTAGTTAAAGAGCATGAACAGTCAAAACCAAATAGAAGTTCTCTTTAGAGGAAAAAAAGTGGATCTGCTTTATAAACTGCAATTCAGTTGAGAATGTTATCAGCACTATGGGCACTTGCTGTCCAACTTAAAGAGGTGGCTAATTTATGGAGCACATCAGTTATAGAACCACAACATTTAGAAAAACAGAACACATGAATACTGTATGAGATATATAACATTAAGAACTATTAGTTACAGTTGTGAAACCTGAAAAAGACAGATAAATGTTTCTCAGTACTTCTTGCCTAGAAACACTAGTGCATATCAGCCGTTTCTTACAAGAACAGTGGAACTTGATGCAAACACTCTGTGAACCATGGGAATGGTTTGGTCTAACTTTTGGAGATATTTTTGGATACTTCATACTGCAAAAACTGAAGTGCTGGTTTTTTGTCTAGAAACAGTATTGACAACAAACTATGTGCATATTTTCTCCTCTTTTTTCCTTCTTGCCAAAAATTTGCTTTCTTACTGATACCTATATCCATCTTTCCTGACAGATTTTTTTTAGAAGAAAGAGGGGAAGATGTTTTGTGACATTCATATTATCTTGAACTTTTCCAGCTGATACTTGTCCATTTCACGTGGAAGATGGCTGGAGGGTGACCTCCTTTTTCAATTTACTTAAGGACAAAACTGTTTTTTGCTGTGATAGAATTCTGACCTCACCATATTGATAAAAGTATGACCCTAGAGGGTCTTATTTACCACTGTTAAATGTTGCAAGGGCAGACCATCTTATTAGGCAAAGGTTGTTTCATTTTCCTCCAGTTTAACTGGCAGAAGGTTAAATCTCTGCAAGTGTAGAATGACCTTAAGAAATATGTCTGTATAGCAAATGCTTGGCAATCAATTGGCTACTGCAGTGAGTGTGTAGGTTACCTTGAATATAGCAGAAAATGCTATCCTGAAGTTTGCTACCCTATTCCTAAAACAGCTGGAAAGGATCAAAATACACAATGAGGGGAAATGGGTTATTTCTAATGTGGAAATTACCACAGTCTGAAAGCCGGATACAGCGACACTTAAAGTAATTATTGTTGATTATTTAAAAAAACAACAAAACAAAAACAAACAAAACCCCCACGAAACAATTTGAATGCCTGCGTAGCTTCAGTATTCAGAGCTTTTCAGATGTATTTTGATGTTGAGGCATATTCTTATGTCTCAAAACATGCAGCATATTTGCACCTCTCCCAGAATGTATTTAGGGAGAAAAAAAAATGTCCTTCCCCCAAAAAAATCCACAACCAACCAAACAAAACTCAAAAGCCAACCAAACAAAAAAATGTCAGCAACTTCCCTGGACAAATTTAAAAGTGTGAAAACATCTGGCTCAATCTATGAACAAATTCAGAGTGGTCATTTGTATAATCTTGTGGTTTTCCTCTCTTTAATAACACTGTATACATTCTAGCCAGTTATCAGTCTGATTCCTCCCTGAAGGTCATATGTGTAGATGTCAAATTCTGAAAAAGGCATCTTAACTCCCTGGATATTCAAGGGAGGAAAAATCCCAGATGGCCCTAAAGTGTAAATGCTTTAAAGAACCTGTTTTTCTTGAGGGTAGCCTAGGGTGAATAGTTGACATGTGGACAGCTGATTTGTAAACATCTAATGTTGAATAAGAAAATCCCTACCTCAGAAATTTACCTTCAAAGAGGTAAATTCTGTTCTCAGTGTTACTTCTGCTTTAATTCTACCAGTCACTGTTTTGATGGTATTTCTATACTTTCTTTTGTATCTTTCGTCAGCCTGTATTTCTTTGTCCTTTCCATTTCACCTTTCCCCTGGTTATCTCTAGTCAGGTGACTGTTTTCAGGAAGCAGAAGTGGCCTCTTCTTCATGTTCTCACCCCTTGGTTAGGGTTAGGGTTGGTTGGAAGGTACTCACTGACCTAAATGATTATTTCTGCAGGCATCTGGCCCACTGTAAGCCATAGGGGAGCAAGCTAGTTGGTAAAGTCAGATGACATCATAGTAAATTGTGATGTAATCTATGTAGCACCTACCTTTGTACACTCTATTTTGAATTCTCTTTACCAACAAACTATGTGCTGCTTTGATATTTAGCTATCTTGTATAAGAAAGTATATGTCTCAGAGGTCAAGTCAGACACTCTGGTGTAGTATTTTCAAGGGGTATTACCTCAGAGTAGAATCTGATGCATGGAACATCTTTCAAATAACTACATGTACATGGATGCTTGACAATGTCTTCTTGAGACATTAATTTGTCTGGGATAATGTTCTGTTCTGCTTGTGCCAGGGGTTTATCTGGAGGGAATTTTATACCATTCCAAGTGTGGTTTCTTACTGACCATGGCTTTTCGCTGTCATCTGTGATTAACTGCTCCTTTGACTGCAAATGTGCACTAAACTGCAATTACAGATATCTGCCTTCATTGCTGAGAGGTGAAAAAAGAGTGTTGCTCATGGAGCTTTCCAGAGGGCAGCTAATGGCTTATCTACCACTGGTGAGCCACCAAATATATTGTCCCAGGACAAAATTCTTTGCTGAGGGGAATTTCTAGGTTGCCTTTTAAAGGCACTTCTCTCCCTTTGAGGTTTTCAAGAGTACAAGATTTTCCACTCTGAATCTAAATCAACCAACTGTTTAGCTTTGTCAGAGATTGACAAGACCTTCTGAGTACTGTCTAAAAATACCCCTGTACTGCAAAGGAATTTTGATTAGGGCTTCTCCTGTTTTTTGGTTTACCTTTATACCCAACAGTACTATGGATTACATGTTTTGATTATTGTTACATGGAATTGATGAGATTACTTACTCTGTACTACAATGTCATAAATTACATCTTCTTTTCTTAAAAGTTTTGGGAATGAAGGGTATGTCTACTCTGGAGATTATTAGTCATCCTTCTGGAAGTGAATGATTGTATTCTAAGAAACATTTTTTATTTTTTTCCCCCAAAAATTAGCTAGCCATGATTTGTGTGGCTTCAGCAATTCAAGATGATTGCTTGACAGATATGGTGACATGGTAGGCTTACTTCAGATGTTTTTTTTCAGTTTCTTTTACCAAATGCCTAGTTACGAACTCCGTGTCCTTATGTAACATTATAAAACTATCAATACTTCTCTTGCAACCTGTTATGAGTTGCAATGGAGCCAGTAGAATGTTTTTCAGATTTACAAAATGAATTGTATCCCATTAACCTTCTCATATATATGGTTGAATGAGGATAAGGATGTCAACTACTTTTAAGTAGTGACTTTAAGTGTGACTTTTAAGCCACACACAAATTTTCTTGCTTTATATATACTTCTCTAATTAGTTTGTTTTTCTAAGATTCTTAGCACTATTACCTCTGGAACTACTCTTCAATTTGCCTTAGTATGGTATCCCCATTTGAGATGTCCAAATCAGCATTCACTGTGTAGGTACTGATGCCAGTGAAATCATTTGCAAGTAAATATTGGTGCTTCAGTGCTTCTGCTTCGGCATCAGCTGACACACTATAGCAGACTAAACAGTTAATATATGTTTGCACTTCAACATGTATTCCTCATTTCCCTGTGCAGTTGTAGCAGTGTGGACTTTGACTGTGTCATGAAGATGTTTGCTTAATAGGTGATGCATTGGTAATTCAGGTTTTGAAAGTACTTGGACGCTCAATTACTGTTCACCAGAGTACACAAGCAACATGCTGTGGGTGCTGAGGATAAGCACAATATGAAGGCAAAATAGCTCAGAATGTTTATAATATTTTATATTAAATAGTTGTACATGGCTATATATTGTCATAGACATGTAGTATTTCAAAAGGTAACTGCATCTGTTAGAAGTACTAGACATTGTATTAAAATGAGTGCTGTAAACTTATTCTTATTTAGTCTTACTTGTAATCCTTGCGTACTTGAACATGAGATTATGTAAAGGACTGAGATGTTAGATTAGGCTCCTCACGGGCATGTCTTTTATCATTTATCTTCCTAGAAAAGAGTTAAGAAGTCAGCAGACATTACATGTATTTTTAAGGGATTTTGCATTGCTTTAATAGATGAAATAAAATCTTAGGAGGAGTTTGAGCTTTCTTAGTGTATTGAAGTGGCACTAATTTACATTGCCAGGCTTTTCAGCTAATTGTGTTATGATAAATCACCACACCTTTAATATAATAGTAGCAATTTGGTTGTACACTGAATGTTAAATGCAAATCACCTACTGCTAATGTTTTGAAACTCTGTTCCATCAGAAGCTTTGCTGAATTATATCTATCAACCAATTCATAATTGCTAATGAAGGTTAAATTAAGGTTTGGGTAAGCATGTTCAAAAATCATTCTGCCCATACTATCAGCTCTGCGTTTTGTAGTTATGTCACTACAGTTTAGAAAGTATTCTGTGAAGGTGGAAGAAGTGGTTAGGTACTGGTAGAGAACCATAATATATGCCAACCAAAGCTAGCAGAGTTTCACACCACTCTTCTGTTTTCCCATTGCTGAGATACGAGGAAACCTTTGCTGTAAGTTCTGTACATTGCAAATTTTGTGTAAATTGCTTTATGAGCAAACTTTTGATAGTTTCTGTAAATAAGGAAAGGCTTAATGGCAAATACAGGACTTAAATAAGAAAGAATAATTACAGGTGGTTTTATGCTATGCTAATAGCCTTTTGTTACTCTGTTCTCATTTTTTTTTTAACTAGTGTTTGGAAGCTGCTCTTGGCTCCCTGAGCTGCTTTTGTATTGTGATTGCTACATATATTGTACTTGTTGCCTTGGTTGGACACTCTTAAACAGCCATACATTTACATTTAGAGATTAAAAGTAGAGAAGGATCTTTAAATCATCCAGCAGACCTTAGGTATCACAGTGATGACAGAAATAATGATTCTTCCAGAATTTAATTTAAGGAATTAATGCAGAACCTACTTCTTCCAGCTTATATGATATATCCCACCATTTAGATTCTGAAAACAGATTTCTTCCCTTGATTACTAGGTTCTCAAACCAACTCACCTGTAATGCTTGTAGTGTGTAAAGCCACACTTTAACCCCCAGGAACAGAGATGGAGTTTGTTAGCAGAGTAGATGCTCATAAAATTTTTAAACATAACATAAAAAACTGCATAAAATATTAGTGCCTGGGGTACTATAATTCTGCTTCATTTTGCTGTACTTCCATCTGTATGTACTTATTTTTACTGCAACTGGCTGTGAGGAAACATTCAGAGACATCTGCAGTGCTAAAAGCACAGTGATAACCCAGGAGACTACTCCCTCAAAATACAAAATATTTTCCCATAAATATTAATCCCTTGGTAGTAAAAATTGCCAGACTATTTTTAGTTCAACAGCAGCTATTTGGAGAATTTATTTTCTCTTGTAGCGGACAAAATGAAAGAAATGCACAGTAATATTGTTTATCTGCATATCACAGAATGGCTCGTGTTGGAAGGGACCTTAAAGGTCATCTAGTTCCAACCACCCTGCCAAGGGAAGGGACACCTTTCACTAGACCAGGTTGCTCAGAGTTATATCCAACCTGGCCTTGAGCATTTCCAGGGATATGATACCCACAACTTCTCTGGGCAACCTGTTTCAGTGTCTCACCACCCTCACAATAAAGATTTTCTTCCTAATATCTGGTCTAAACCTGCGCTCTTTCAGTTTGAAGTCATTCCTCCTTGCCCTGTCACTACATGCTCTTGGCTCTCCATCCATCTTTCTCCACCTTTCTTTTAGTTCCCTTCAGGTACTCAAAGGCCACAATTAGGTCATCTGAAGCCTTTTCTTTTCCAGTTTAAACAATCACAATTCTCTTGTCCTGTCTTCATAGAAGAGGTGCTCCATCTCTCTCATCAACTTGGTGGTCCTCCTGTGGACTCACTCCAACAGGTTAATGTCCTTCCTGTGCTAAGGCCCGCAGAGCCAGATGCAGTGCTCCAGGTGGTATCTCACCAGAGTGGGGCAAAAGGGCAGAATCCTCTTCCTCAACCTGCTGGCTGTGCTGATTTTCGATGCAGCCCAGGACACAATTGGCTTTCTGGGATGCAAGCGCACATTGCTGGGTCATGTCCAGTGTCTCAGCCACCAGTACGCCCCAGGTCTTTCTTGATCTGTCCATCCCCATCCCATGTTGATACCAGGGGTTGCTCTGACCCAGTTGCAGGACCCTGTACTTGACCTTATTAAACATTACAAGATTCCCGTGGGCCCACTTCTCAAGCTTCTCCAGGTCCCTCTGAACAGCATCCTATCCTTCAGCTGTGTCAACCACACCAGCTTGGTGTCATCTGAAAATTTGTTGTGGGTACACTCGATCCCTTCATCCATGAAGTTATTAAATGGGGTCTTAATAAGGACCCCAGAGAGATAGCACCTGTCATTGATGTCCATCAGGACTCTGAGCCATTGACCACTACCCTCTGCATGTGACCATCCAACCACTTTCTTATCCAACAGTCCATCCATTGAATCCATCTGTCTCCAGTTTAGAGAGAAGGTTGTTGTGGGGGACTGTGTCTGGACTTTACAGAAGTCCAGATAGATGACATCTGTAGCCCTTCACTTGTCCACTGATGTAGTCACTCCATCATAGGCCAATAGGCAGGCAGGATTTTCCCTTGGTATAACCATGCTGGCTGTCTCGAATCACCTGCCTGTCCTTAATGTGCCTTAGCATGGCTTCTAAGAGGATCCAAGATCTTCCCACGCACAGAAGTGAGGCTGACAGATCAGTAGTTACCAGTGCCCTCCTTTCTATTCTTTGTAAGGATGTTTCCTTTTTTACAGCCAGCTGGGACTTCACCTGGCTGCTATGACTTATCAAATATCAGCCAATTCCCTCAGGACTCTGGGATTTATCTCATCAGGTCCCTGTCATGATCCATTGGTAGGGGGCATGATGTTTGTTATAAATTCTCACCAGGCTGAACAAAGACACCAGTCCATGTGTGAGGGAATTCTTATTCTTTCACTATATATAGTTGCCTTAACTCTGGCAACTAGCCCGCTGTGTAGTCCCAAAAATATTGACTAACAACCTTTAGTTTTTCAGTTCTCCTCAATAAGCTCCCAACTCACACAGCAAACTTCTCAAAATGTTGGCTACCAAACTGCAACACACTGCTTCTCAAAGTTGCTGGCTAACAAGTTACAACACACTTTCACAAGCTCCTTTCTCCCACAACAAACTTCAGTACAGAGTACAGAATAGAATAGGACAGCTGCACTTTGCCCAGACAAAGCAAGGGAGGAGAGAAATAAAGACAGAAAAAAGAGAAAGAGAACAAAAATTATCATCAGTCCTTAGATCTTGCAATAGATCTGGGGTAGTAAGACAAAGAAAGCAAAAGAGAAAGAGGAAGAATAGAAAAGAGGTGAGGAGGACCAATCCACTTCCTTTTAAAGTTAATCTGGTGCACGTCTCTTATGTAGACTTTTTCACACATTTGAACCCTCCAGGGAGTCAACCCAGGCATGCTGAGCACAGGTCTCAAGTTGGAACATGAAGTCAGCTCAGAACAGTGCTGCCCCACCTCTGCAGGACCCTCTCTTTCAATCACAACTTTCTTGTTGCAAGTCAGAATGTTTGAGACAAAACATGTTTATGCCTGGTCCTCCACAATATCATAATGTTATGTCACTTGTACATGCAGGTTCTTCAGGTGATTGTAAATCTCGTCTTTACTTACTGTGGGAGCAACTTTGCTCCCCTGGTCCTCATTCTTCTGTCCATCCTCTCAATAGGTGTGGGAAGAGAGGTTGCCATTGAAGACAGAGGCAAAAAAAGTTGTTGATCACCTCAGCTTCTCCTTGTCCATTGTCACCACTTTACCAGTGTTGTTTATTGGGGAGGGGTGGGGAAGGGAGGAGTGGGTGGTGTACTCCTTCTCTGACCTTCCTTTTCTGGTTTTATATTGATTTTAATTATGCTTTAATGCTATGACATTTGGACTAACCTTTAAAAAATGTAATTTTTTACTTTTCTGAACACCAGGTAATGGCTTTATTGTTACTAATAACAAAACTGTAATTTAGTAATTTCCTTTCCTTACTATGTTATTTAAGTATTTTCATTCCTTTCACATTACAAAAAATGTAGACAAATACTATTTTACTAGTTGGAGAAATGGGGATTTACAATTTATTTTCACTCACTAAGGCAGTCAATATCAAACTTAGTTCTCAAAATGATAGTTTTAGTGGTCTGGTTTGTTAATTGTTTTACCCAGAAAGTTTTAAGAATAAAATTACTAAAATGATGTATGCATTGTGTACTTGAGAGTTTTCTCTTAATTTTTTTTTCATTTTGTGAATAAGTACTACATTGCTACCCATCTAAATTTCTGTCCAGCTGATATAAGTCAGAACAAAATTACTTTTTTGACTATTCTCAAACTTGCTAGTGTGATTTTAAGTGGCTTTGGTTTCCTCTGTGTAGGTCCAGTATATGGAACAAGTTGAGATGAACTATATATTTATAGTGCAGATTTCTCAAATATCATCAAAACCCTTCTTGATTGTGGGGTTATATAGGTCAAAAAGTAACAAGTCATTTAAAATGCTACATTTGAAAAGCCTATGATCTTCTCCTGTAAGAGGTCTTGCTAATTCTTATTTGTTTTCATGACTTTTAGTCTATCTCTGAAAATTTTAAATGTCACCTGGCTTTACACAAATGGCATGCTGAATAACTTCAGATAGTAATGCCCAATCTTCTCCTTCTGAACATGTTTCAATATTTGATCTTTTGAGTAAATAACTTTCGTATGCTCATGTTTAGCTTTTTTGTTTTATATATGTGTATATTTAAGATCATGGAATCATACAATAATTTAGGTTGGAAGAGGACTCCAGAGATCATCTAGTCCAACCCCATGCTCAAAGTGGGTCAGTCAGATCAGGTTGCCCAGGGTGATGTCCATCAGGTCTTTAACACCTCCCCAGGTTGTGGTTCCAAATTCTCTCTGGGCCCTTTTCCCAGTATTTGACCGCCTGCGAGGTTTGGGATTTTATTTTTTTTTTCTTTATATCTAATCAGAATTTCCCATGTTTCAGTTTCATTCCTTTGCCTCTTATCCTGTTACTGTGTAGCATCAAGATGAATCTGGTTCTGCCTTCTTATCAGGTAGTTGTAGACAGTGTAAAGGTCTCCCCTTGAGTCTTGCCTTAAGGGTGGAGAGACCCAGCGGTCTTAACCTCTCTATCTCGTGTGCTCCTGCATCTGAACATATGGAGGTCTTCTGCTGGATTTTCTCCAGTGTTCCAATACCTTTCTGGCACTGGGGAGCCCAAAGTGGGCAGTTATTCGAATGTGACCTTACAGGAGCTAAATAGAGGGGAAGAAGCCAATCCTTAGTCCTGCTAGCTTTAGTCATACACACATTTTTAGTGTCTGTTGATGTAGTTAACAATCTGTATTTATTTCTGTGAAGTAACTGCAGTTTGGTGGAAGAAATGATACAGTAGGACATTTTTGGGGGCACCTTGATAAGCTAACATCTATTTCAACTATTCATCATACCCCGACATTCCACACTAAATTATTTATAGTCAAAATAATGTCATATTTGCAAGCATGTGTCAGGAAATGAAAAATCGTGAAGAACATTTTCTTTTATGCATTGAGCAAAAACTTTGTTTTAGTGGCTTCTTTCAACTACATAGAATTAAGTTCCATATAGAAAAAAAATCTATAGATTGTAAATATATTAAAAAAGTGATTTTGACCTGGTTTAAGAGCTTTTAAGGTTAAACAATAGCAAAGATGCACTGATCAAGCTGTTTCTGTCCCTATGGAGCTTGCTGGTGTTCCACTTACAGTAGCAGCTTTGGGCAGTGCTGCAGTTCTACCTCACACTAGCAGAACAGCAAAAGACCAGCTATTCACCAGAAACACAGTGTTGACACTACTTTTATTTTCTTTGTGTGAGTAGTATACTCTTAAGGACTGGGTTTTTTTCATGAAGTTGTTGATTATTTTGAGTTTTTTTCAAAACGGGCTATTACATGAGCCTTTTCTCCCTACACATTCCTCACAAACTACTTTCTGCATGACAGTTCTTGATTTGCTGTTCATGCTGTGATAGCTCAGCTAAGACATACAGTTTCAGTTTGTTTTGTAACTGGACGACTCCTAAACACACCAAGAGCTTCTAAGTTAGCAAGATGAATAATTTTGCTTGAATACTAATGGGCAGTTTTGCATAAGCCTTCACAGATACTTAATGCTTTCCCTGATCTTTCCTAGTATATGATCACTCCTGGGAAACTGACTGCCGGTTGCAAATGGCTAAACAGCATATCTGTGCTTTCTGAAAGGCTGGATGTGACTTGAGTGATGACTGTATATATGGTGGTACAGCAGCTGGCTTGTCATCCCACCTGGAATATATGGCATGCCAGGAAGTGTTGATGGTGAAGATAGTGCCGTATCTTCTTGTAAAATCTCGTCTGTCATCCTGAAGAATGCTGAGGGTGATCCTTTTGTTATTGCATTATTGCCGTACATTTAAGTGGGATTCCTTCTTCCTATTCAGCCTTCAGATCCCTAAGGCTCCTGTCAATCTGGATACTGTGTAATTTGGGTTATAGTGTACGCACTTATTATGCTGTTCCTTTCATCATTCTATTAATTTTCCTGTATAGCTTCAGTGAACTCACACTATTTAAAACAGAGGTTTCTTTTTTATTCTATGAAAACTGAAATACCCTATGTGTGAAGACTGTTGACTGATAATTCACATGTATCATGTGAATCTTCTCTCACATATTTTCATAGCCTACTTTCAAATATATCTAGTAAATTATAATGCCATACAAAATACGGCGGGATCTTAGTTGCAATTTAGGCTTATCTTCAGTTGTGAGAAAAAAAAAGAATGAAAAGCTGCATAGAAATGTCTCTAGTGCAAATATAAATGCATCTATTTTTGAACAACATGAATCAATTTACAAATATGGGTGGGTGTATCCTGTAAAGGAAATGAAATAAAATCATTTTTCTCAGTTGTATAGTATTTATCCATAAGAGGTGAAATCTTTGAACTGTTACAATCTATAATGAGTTAAAAGATGACCTAATAAAGCTCTTTCAAGATATTTTCCTTAAAATTAATTGATGTAAGTTGAACTGTTGGCATATTTTAGAATCAGGGCTGATTCTGACTGAAAAAGTAAACTGGTGTACAGTGAGCATTAATAGTAGTGTTGGAGAACTCTGCTTATTTAAAGTTTAGCTTGCCTTTTTTTTTTTTTTAACTTATTATAAATATGTGTAATATCTTAATCAACTTAGAAGTAGAAGCATCTCCTGGTATCCAGCCATGTGGCCTAGTCCGCTTCATAAACTTGTAAAGCTCAATCTTAAAAGCTGTGAAATGTTTTTCTCCTGCAAGTTTTACACTATGAGATTAAACCATATGCTTAACAATTGGACTAGATCTTGTAACTTTTGTGCTTTTCAAAGCATGATATTTAAATTTTTATCGGTTCCTCAGCAGTGTCTGTTACTGTCTGACTCTAAATATATTATTATTTGATTTAGATTACTTATATTTGTCGAATTTATCCATTTGGTCTGACCACTTTTTATGGGATTGTCCCTACCTAAGAAAAATGCAGTTTCAATTCTTTTGGAGTGAACGTACAGGACCCCCAGGTGTCTTTTATTTGAGTCAACTTCCCATCTACCATAAGATGAGGCAGGATAGCTGAAGTCTCCTTTCCCTCTTCAGAGATGCTGCAACCTAGAACACCTGATGAGAGCGGATGAAGAGGACTCTTGCCAGACTTGTTACGTTAAGAACAATTGCCATTTTTTAGACCTAAAGGAAAAGGAAGGATCATCCTTCCCACATACTTTATTAGTCTAAGTTGCTGGATTTGCTTGACTAATGCCAAACCTCAATCAGTCAGGAATCAGCAATGTTCTCTTTGGATTCCAGGAGTTCAAGGCTGCCTCTGCATCAAATTCCTTAAGCTGTCCAATTCAACTAGGACACCATCCTCAAGATCATGAAGCTTAGTTATGTCTTTTCACTAATACTAAGTTGAATAGCTTACATGTATAGACCCATGACTGCTTGATTTGGTGAACTCCAGTGACTGTAGGGGTAAAACAATGTGCTTAACTTGTGCTAGGCATATAGTTTTGCATTCAAACTGAACTGTGCTTCAGGTTACTGGTGTAACCAATGTCTTTGTGACTAGTACTTAAATCTATCCTCATGCAGAAGTCCAGCAATCTGTCCATTGAAAAGATTTTATGCATTCATGTGTCTACATTTATGTTATTTTCCATTACCCTGTGTATGTGAAACAGAAGATGAATGTCATTTGTTCCTCCCAGCCTCCTACCCCAACATGTAACACATGAAATCCAAGTGATACTGCAGGTTCTTAGAAGATAACATATAGAAGAAATTAAATTTAGACTTTGCATATTACTTCCATTAATGCAGATGTTATCTGCAACCATATCCACTTAAATATTATTTTGTTGGGTTAAAGTGAGCAGAAAAAGTAGATCAAATGTGATAATTTTCATTTAAAACCGATATAAAACATATAGGAAAAAACCTACATACTGAGCAGATACGTTCTTTAATTTCTGATGATCAGGGACATACATGTAGAAAATGATTCAGACATCTGAATCATCTGAAGGGGCTGTGTGCTTTTCCCAGTGTCTGATTGTCTCTACAAAGCTAATAGTGAATACTAGCAATGCCTCTAAACTGTTCCATGAAGAAATTCAGGATGTTTAATATTTTGCATAACTCACATCTCAATGAAACAACAAGAAATTCCATCTCCAAAACAGACAGATAAATTTTCTCTAATTCACTCTACATCTTTAGTTGTTTCTCCCCAGCAAAAAAAACCCCACAAATGAAACAAAAGAACCACAAACAAACAAACAAAAAACTGCAACAAAAACAAAAACCCAAACAAAAACAAAAAGAAAAAGTTATATCTTCCAGGAGGCCATTTTCCATCTTTTCAGTAGAAAATTAGTATCATGACTGGATATCTGAAGTATCATTACTGGATATCTGAAATATCCTCTATTTACACCCCATTCAAACTTGAAAATGAGAAGTTTTGATATTACATTTGTATTATGTTATAAGAAGGGTTAACTGATGTCAGATTTGTAAGGGGCTTGTATATGGAAATGAACTCTGCACACGTGAATGAAGTTAAGGATATATTAAATGCTGTAATTAGCAGTGGCAAAGGATACCCTTTGTAAAAATTGTAGTTCAACAAGGTGTTATGTTAGTGAGTTTCCTGGATTGGGGATTACCCAGCTGCTCTTCTAGACTGCTTTTCACATCTTCAGCATGAAAGCCCATTGTTGTTCTTTTGATTCCTGTTGACTAGATATCCTTCAGCATCCCATTTTAAAGGCTCATTAGAAGGCTACTGTTGAATTCTTTTCCAGTCCTTTCTTCCAGGGGTTAAAACCATCATGTTACATTTTGCATTACTACACTCACAGGTGTGAAGAGAGCCCTGTGTACCTGCATGGGGCTAAGGAACTGATCACTGCTGATGTCTCTTGATCTCTGAAGCAAAAGTTAGAACGTATTTGAGTGTAATCATCACAAGAAGGATGTATTTTAAGTCAATGATAAAAAAATACAGTTCCAGTTGAGAGTAAAGGAGTCTACTCTGCCTTAGAAAGCTAAAGATGGCACTTCACTTTCTTTATTACAGAGAATGCTCATAAGTAATTTGCATTTTATTGGGCATAGAAGCATAGAATCATAGAATAGTCTGGGTTGGAGGGGACCTTGAAGATGATCTAGTTCCAAACCCCTGCCATGGGTAGGGACACCTCCCACTAGATCAGCTTGCTCAAAGCCTCATCCAAGCTGAACTGGAATACTTCCAGGGATGGGCCATCAACAACTTCTTTGGGCAAACCGTTGCAGTGCCTTACCACGCTCACAGTAAAGAATTTGTTCTGTATATCTAACCTAAACTTCCCTTCTTTCAGTTTGAAACCATTACTCCTTGGGCTATCACTACAGTTCCTGATGAGAAGTCTCTCCCTGACTTCCTTTTAGGTCCCTTTCAGATACTGAAAGGTTGCTATGGGGTCTTCATGCAACCTCTCTTCTCCAGGCTGAAGAGCACCAACTTTTCCTAGTTTCTTCATAGGGGACATGTTCTAGTGTATAACACAAAATGAATTGAGCCACTAAGGACTTCAGTAGTAGCCAGGAATTCAGTGAGGAATAACACTCTTTCCAACAAAATAAACCCAAACCTCTTGCAAGAAAACACCTATATATAGTCCAAAGCCTTTAAATACCATAAATTTAACCTTATCACAGAAAACTCATATAAAATGTTTTACAGAGTGACTAGTAAATACCACCACAGTCTGAACATTACCTAGTGGCTATTTTGCCGATTGCACCCCTGAACAAATAGCTTGGTAAGAGGAATTTTCCCTCCTTCCCACCAGGCGTCTGTCCAATTCCCTTTCTTGTGTCATGTGCTTCCAATCATGATGCTTTGCTGCTATTCTTGAACTATTCACATATTTCTCCCCTTCTTCTAACTCTTGATGTTGTTTCTTTCAATTCTTTGCTGCAGGAAACTTTCATTACGCCTTGCACTACCTGTCGTCTTTCTTTTGATGTGTCAGATTTAAAAAATGAAACAAAACCATACCACAAATTAAATCCTGTGATGAGCAAATAGAGCTTAAAACTAATTTTTCCAATGCATTGCTAGGAGATAGAGCTTTCACATTATCAGATGCAGTTTATAATAGAGTCTGAAATGTATGTTGAAGGATTTTCATCATTCCCTATGAAGAAAGAGCTTTTACAGTGTCCTACTCAGATGTTTCTTCCTGGCATCAAAAATACCATTCAAACAGTGAATGGTATTCACTGGACTGATTAGGTTACGCATGAAAATGCATTCAGGTAGGAAGGCAGCAGTAATGTGAATGAGAGGATGCTCTGAACCCCTGAGGCTCCGAATAGTTATTAAAAAAACTCCATTTCTTTCACAGCAGACTTTCTGCAGGAGCTGCAAAATATGTTTTAAGGTACAGTGAGTGTTCTCTTTTGGATTCATGGGACTAAACAAAGCTGCTTTGTTATTTTGTTTAAGTTTGTCCTTTAATTCTTCAGCTGCTCATGGCGGGGGATTATTCTGGTGAATAATATTATTTCATCTTCTGTTGAGGTTTCCTTTGTTGTCCTAAGTGGATACGTTGTCTGATTTTGGTCACAGGGATCAGTGACACATCATTCAAAGGAAAGGTAGGCATTAAATGATTGTAAAATTCTTAACTTTTTTCCTCTCAACCATCCAATTTAACTTTGCCTTTGTTTTTCCTGAAAATCACAATGCAAGATGCAAAGTAAAACCCTATAGCTAACTCTCTGAACAATTTACTTGCTTTCCTTACTCAGCCACTCTCATAGCCTCTCTAAGATGTGGCACACCACGGCTCTCTGCAGAATCACTCTGTGGAAAATAAAGCTCAGCTGCACCATTCATGCAGATTTGCAGTTCTGGGAGAAGACATACAGTTATGCCAATGCAAAATTCAGATTAAATATTTTTTATGCCCTAAAAATTGGCCAAACCCAACAATTACTTGTTATCTTTACCTTCTTCATCTGTTCCTCAAGGACAGAAATTGGATTAACTCCCTGATTCCTGGAAAATCTGAAGGGAAACAAAAGGCAAAAATTGTGTGTTTGAAGAGTATCTCTTCATGTGGTCAAAACAGTGAAGAGATTATCAGTGGAAAAGATTTCCCAGTTCTTAAAAGGATTGAAGTCTGAGCAGAGTCAACCTTACTTAGCAAACCTTCTCCTCTGGAATGACACAGCTCCTGAGTAGTTACCGTGTTTCACTTCCTGTGAGGTCTACAAACAAAGCACAGCAGCTCAAACCAGGATGTCTGAACCATATACCTTCTCTTCCTCACTGACTTGTAGGTTAAAATAGGTGTCATAACATTTGGAAGACACCTTCTACCATGTTGGGGAAGAGCTATACTCTTCACTAGCCCCCTTCTCCCATCAAGTCATGATGGAGACAGAGAAGTTTAGCATAGCTGTCATCCTGACATGCACCTAGATTTCTTTCTAAAAAAACTGGGACCTGTGAAGGTATGATGTGCAACCGGATCTCATCTTGTTGTGCAATGATAATATGGCCAGTGTGGACTGCTAGGGACCAGATGGGGGAGGGCACTGTAACAACCTCCCATGCCCTCACGTTAGTTGAAGTTTGCTTGCTTATTTTGACTTGATGCTGCATTTAGCAAAGTATCTATTATAACATAAGGCAGAGATTGCTCAGGAGCCTCATGGATACATGCTCTCACACTCTGCCGTGATATTTAGGCAGTTCTTTAATACAGTCTAGTTGGCTAACGAGTAGCCTCATTGGCCAGAGGAGCTCTGTAGAGTTGAGGAGTGTTACCTCCATTAGTATTTGGCATGATCCTAGAATTAACTCACCTTGGATATTATTTCCTCTGGTACACAATAATGCACTCTGAGTTAATTTCTGTGATCAGCCCAGGCTCAATTAAGAAGAAAAAGCTCTCTTCTATTCTGGTATCCCAGATTGGCACAGGGAATAGGGATCCATAAACATTCTGAGTCAGACTAGGAACTGCTTTTAGCCTGTACCAAGTATACCTTTTCATATCTTCATCAGGAACATCACAGTAATCTCTCTGCCAAGAACAAACTTGTTATCTTTTTGCCAGCAGCAAAGGAGATCTGTCCATTGCCAACTAAAAGCCATTTTCCCAGATGGTTAAGAAAGCTCTCATACCAAATACTGATAACATAGCAGGTGGGTGATATCCATGCATAACTCCAGACTTAGACCTCTTGTCGTACTAAAATGTAGCTTACTCTCATGTTTAGCCAAGACTGCACAGCTTCCTTTGCTCAAGGCTTCTTTTAGGTGCCTAGAAATGGTGTTATTTCAAGAATAGCTGAAATTCCTCTGCACGTAGCTGTTCCTTTTCTCCTCCTTTTCAT
>JAWWMO010000001.1:85702180-85740472 GCA_035047845.1 Dendrocincla fuliginosa | reverse complement strand
GTGCCTAGAAATGGTGTTATTTCAAGAATAGCTGAAATTCCTCTGCACGTAGCTGTTCCTTTTCTCCTCCTTTTCATGCAGGCAGTACCTGCATTTCTGCAGGTTGACAAAAATAATTTTCAAACTTCTCCAAATCACTGTGGGCTAAAAAAGATGTTTCAATAAGACTGCATACAAAGCACTGACAACATTTGACTGTTAACGCTCCTGAGCCTGCAGTTTTTGTTCATTCTGAGAGGCTTCCGATGTTTATGTTGCAAAATGTGGGGCAAAAATGCATGTCCTGCAAAATGCAATTCCCAAGAGAATAGGACTGGGATAGTCCTTCACCAGTATGAGAGCAATTATTTGGCCTGAAGTCTGATCATTTGGGCAAGTTTGTTTCAGAACATCTGTTAGTCTTCTAACCATACACTGTGTTGGGGCCACCTGAGCCTAAGGTTTGTAGGTCAATGTCTTATAAATGCCTTTTGATCCTTTTTCACATCATGTTTTTCTTTCTCTAACCTCTCCAAAGTGATACAAAGCAGGTGTGTGTGTGCATTTGTACACGTGTGCACACAAATTGGTCTTTTAAATTTCTTTATATATAAAGAATTCATAAGAAACCATAGAGATTTATATATTAGAATATTAAAAGCTTTTTCCTAATAAACTGACTGATTTAGGAATAATACTGTTGGTTTAGATAAATGTGTGTATAATAAACTTGATTCATTTCCTATTTGAACAGCACACAGAGTTTACTACTGTCACATAAAAGAATTTTTTCAATTATTTGTCAAAATTTTGTCCAAAAAAAATCTTGTAAATAAAAAATTGTTGACAAGAACCTACTGTAACCCAAGTGTGTGAGCCAGTATTATGTATACATTGCGAAGATTCCACTTGTTGCATTTCAGTCTCACCTGAGCTTATGGCTTATGGCCATAATGCTTTTTTAAATTAGCCACTTGAATCAGATTGAATTGTTTTTCAGGTATGGTCATCCTGTCTACCTCAAGTTTTTGTAGTAGACTTGGCTTCAGGCACAGAGAAATTTGTAGGAGATAAAGAATCCTTTTCCCCTACTTTGCTATCACACAGATCCTCTGTATTTCCATGGACAGGGGAACCAGGACTCTGTATAACCATCATTTCAACTTCAGTTTTCTGATTTCCTTGAATATTTCTCCTGCAATTTTGCCAGCTCTGTCAGAAACCAGGGAATAGTGTGCACAGTAGTGCAGATCCCATAGTTACCCAAATAACCCCATCCTAAGCCTCAGTGTCTGTATAATGTATCGAGCTGCGGAGCTACCTATCCAAAACAGAGGGTTATTTCTCCAGCAACAGTTTCTCTCTGCACTCAGCTGCAGCCAGGAGAGTTTTAAGGTGACCAGTCTCAGTATTAAGGAGATTATTCCCAATTTCAAGATGACTGTTTTTTCAACCATAAGTTTATCAACTTGGATTCCCAATTTTTCTCTTATGTCCTTCCCAAAGGCCAACAATGACTTGAACACCTGATTTTCTTATTTCAAAGGAGTATATTCTGCACCAGAAATCCATTTGGAATCAGCTGAGAAGTGCCGCTGACTTCCCTCCTCTGTAAGGATTTTAACAGAACCTGGATGTCCTGTCTCCACTCTGCTCCATCCTCCATTTAGTCCCTTTAGATTGGATTGTCTGTGGGATTTCAGGCATACTGACCACTTTTAACTGTGTCATCCAGGGAGCAGCAACCACATTTCTCCCTATAATTTCCATACTGTTATCCACTTTTCATTAATTTTATCCCCAGTCTTTTTCCCACAACTGCTGTCACTGATTTCCTTTGGTAGAATGTGTTAATTCTAGAGTAAGCAAAATAGTGCCAATCCCAAAAACTCTTTCCAGATTCACTGTGAAATGCTGAAATTTGGCCTCTTAGGAAGCATGTCTTAGAAATCTTTACCAATTTCTAAAGTTCTTGTGGTATGCTAAACTTTGCCATATTTCTTTTTCTTGCCCTTCATCATATTCTCTGTGGTAAAAGAAGTACAACTTGTTATGTTTTGTTGCTGTTCATCTTTATCGCTAGACAAAACCACTTTAGTTTTTCACTTAAAAATAAACAAAACTCAAAGCACTATAAATATGTTCATGTGTAAATAATAAAACCAAATAGCCTATGAAATTTAAAACTGCAGCGGCTTTAAATGGAGCCAGTATCTCAAAACAGTTTAGAAAGCTGGCAACCTAGAGAGCCTGGACAACCCAGTGGCTCCAGCAAGCTGTTCTGAGTCAGTGCAAGATTAGTATTGGCACTACTAAAAATAAATAAAGAATGAAAAACATGACTGTGAATCACTGTTTTGAGTGAAGCAATCTAGATTTAGCAAGTCTAGCTAGTATGCCTGTAAACCCACCTGATTTGGTAATTCGGTAACAGCTGCTGGGATAACACTGTCTGTCCTGTCATTTGACAAATCATATTCACATAAGGTATAGTAATTTTTACATTTCTGGAGGGTTTTTTTTTATCTGCTGGGTTAACAGTTATTGTTTTGTTTAACCTTTCAAGTAACATGTATCACCATCCAGATGTAGCTTACCTTGGAATTGTTATCTGATCTTTCATCTTGTGCTTCCCTAGATGTTAAACTTTTTTCTAGGAGTCTGAAATCAGTTAAAACAAAGCTGGAAAAACAAAGTGGGCTTAATGAAATGCATGCTTCAATTTCTTTTTAACATAACTAGTCTTCACTGAAACTAAAAAGAAAAAAAGAACACCGCACACTATAAAGCTGCTGTTACCAATTTTAATGATGCAGATATTCATCACTCAAGGCATTCAAAGCATTCATTTGTTGAGATAAACCTTGAAGCACAAAATGTGAAAAGCCCTGGAAAGAAAATGTAATGAAATAAAGACAAAGAACTCGTCTAACATTGTGTCAGAATAGGAAAGGTCAGGTTTAAATTCAAAGATAAGGAAAAGAACAAACCTTACAGGTAACTGAGAGAGAAAAAGGAAAACCAAAAAAAAAGACAAATTAAAAGTTAGGGGAAAAGAAAGCATAACTAGCATACACCTATAAAGCTCAACAATCCCTGGGCAGAATAAGAATAATCCCCTAGTAGGCCAAAGATATCAATAATTACTGCTTTCATCAAAATGATGGGCTTGTTAGTTGGGGTATGCTGTAACAAAAGCTGCCAACCATCATAAGTGAGTAATTGGGATCAAGAATTCTTCTTGAAACTCTGATGCTTATCTGCATGTAAAGTTAGTGAGGAAGATGTGGCTGTGTGTCTAAAGGGGTGTCTCCGAATATGGAACAAATGAGATCTTGCACTTTCCAGGGCTAATAACAGCTGCTGGACTGAACCCTTCTCTGGGGCCACACTCTGGCTTATTCAGCAGAATGGCTATCTCTGTTTAAAGTGTCTGATCTGCCAGTGTAAGTGAACACAGAGGTGTGTGTAAATTGCTGCAATTGCCTTCTGCTGTAGCAACTGATTCTGTATTTACTGCTGTGTCAGCAGGATCCTAGTATTGCTGAAAGTAAATGTACAGTAATCCAAATCCCTAATGAGAAATCAGGTATGGCTATTTGGAAACTGGGAGAAAAAGAAATCGGGATATCAAGCCTTTGTGAGTGCAAATATCCAGATCTCTAATTTCTCCCTCAAAAATAGCAATAATTCCAAGTGAGTCCTGTATGCTGCAGTGGACTTCATTTCACTTTGCATTCTTTTTGTAATGCAGTGGCAATATTTCTGTCAATCCCAATGATAAAGTAATGGTTACTGATGCAAGATGTTCCTGTTTTTCAGGACAAATGGCAGAGGCAACACACTTCCTGCTTTGTGTGTGCTGATGGAAAGCCATGACTTCTGCTCTTCAGTTTGTGTCAGAAGAAATCAGAGTCAGGCTTTAGAAACAAAGCTCATTGAATAATTAACTATCCTCATGCTTAATTCCAACATTTGCAGTTGGACTTGTTTTATTCTTCACCTTATAGAAGTAACTACTAAATCACTTATTATATGTTTTCACCTTCTCTAATAATTTTCCTTTTAATAACAATAGGTGGTGCAGGTCTGACATGTCTGTAAAACAAGTATTAAAACCTTTTTCAGAGAGATCTCCTTGAC
This sequence comes from Dendrocincla fuliginosa, assembly GCA_035047845.1. Lineage (NCBI taxonomy): Eukaryota > Metazoa > Chordata > Aves > Passeriformes > Dendrocolaptidae > Dendrocincla > Dendrocincla fuliginosa. Next base: position 85,736,350 of record JAWWMO010000001.1, on the reverse strand, counting down.
TACAGAATAGTATTTCAGACTGTTCCTCTGACCTACTGTACACAGCTAAATCTGCTAACAGGAGGGATTGTTTGGCTTGCACAAGCTAAACTGTCTTCCCCCACGCTACAGGAGTATACTGGAGAGTGTTCTGTAACTTGCCTAATCACAAAGCTGTGCATAGGTATCTTTTTCAAACACTTGTTCAGATAAGAGAGCAGTCTGGAAGCTGACTAGATGTTTTGCTTATCTTCTTTTTTTGGTGTATTTAATGAAAACAAATCTATTTTCTAAGCAATTGCTAAGTGTTTGCTATTCCCTTTGTTAGAAGTTTCTTACCATATCTGATTGAAGGGCAGTAAAGTTTAGGGAGAGTTTTGTGTTTCGTTTCAGGTTTTTTGTCTGTTTGTTTGTTTTGAGGGTTTCTGTTTTGTTTATATGACTTTTTTTCCTCATTAGTATAAAACACCCTGTGTTATACCACAGTCCTTGGCAGCTGCAGTCCAGTAGAAGAGATTCTCTCCTGTGTGGCAGTGAAATCCCTCACACCTTGCCATCTGCCATAATCCTAAACTCTGAGCTGTGTAGCTGGGCACCTTACATGGTGTATGGGAAGAGGTAGCTCAAGCTGAGGGGGAGCTGCCTAAATTGATGAAGGAAGAAATGTGAATGAAAAAGGTTGAAAGAATCAAGAACTGACCTTTGCACAGAGGTCACTCTAGTATTGGAGTGAGAGATATGAAATCTTTCCATTAGACATTCATAGCTAAGTCAGTGCTGTGCTGCTCCACTTCAGTTTGGAGGACATGAGAGTGCTCAAGGTCAATCACAGAACTAGCCTTTGGGCACTGACGTGGAGCAGGAGGAGAATTGGGCTCTGTTCACAGTCTTCCTAATCTTTTTAATTCCCTGACATTTTTCAACATGTTGTTGCTGTTTGCTCATAGTAAGTAGCTAGATTTCAACATTCCAGCCAGACTGTCTCATAATCATAAATTGCAGCCACATTTCTGTCATTGAACTATTCCACCCACAGTCTTCTCTCTACCTTGTATATCCTCGTAAGTGATCCAAATTCTTAGCTTTGCTTCCCAGTATTTTTCTGAACTCTGCTGAACTTGTGCCCTGCCTATCACTAGCTTTAGATGATAAAAAACCCCATGTTTTTGCAGATTCAGCTACTCAAAGCAGATTTCCAAAAGGCAAAGGTGATCTTTTTTCCTAACTTACCTCTGTTGATGAACACATGCAAACTTTGAAAGCTAACAGCACTCTGTTCTTTATTAACATTACCTTCACATACAAGTCCATGGAGGATTATTTGGGAACTTGGGACCTTGCTGCTTGGAAAACTTCCCATCTTGGACTTTGGAGGCAGCCCATGTGCATTCATATTCACATGTCCTACAGGAGAGAGACTAACAATGCTGAGGATATTTCCCAGAAGCTTGATTGATGGAGACATCAGTAACAAACTGATCCCAACAGAGCTTGTCCCAATGGACAAGACCAGAGCTCGCATTGGGAATCAGCTGTTCTTAACTGTGCATGATATAGTTGTATGATTCAGATTCAAATATAAAGGACTTGAAAATTGACTTAAAGCTCAAAAAATGCATTGTGTGTTCGCACATACATTCAACTCATTTAGAGGAAGATGTAGTTCTCTTAGGCAACCGTGGATTCTGAAGTGTTTCTAAATATTTTATTCCAGAACTGTCTTGGTTTTATTTGCTTATGGGCCGTGGATTCAAGAGAGATCTGCATGTACTCTATACCTGCAGATGTGAGTTGGTTTTGCATCAGAAACTCTGCAGACACATAGCTTGTCTTGCTGTGTTTTGGTTAATAATCTCAGCATTTAGTTCAGACACAGTGTGCTATCATTTCCTGAAAAGTCTGCATAGATGTGCTGAAAATGTGAAAACTACAATGGCACATGTACATTATTTTGGATCTTTGCAGTGAGGACTTAATTCTACTTTTAATCAAAGTAGAAATCTTCAAGAGAGAAGAAAGAAGGGAGAGACACCATAGTATACAAATGTCCTAATGATAAGAGTACTTCATGTGTTTGAGTTATGAACCTAATTCTCCCATATTCTGCTGTGGTACTCTTATAGGCCAATATATGCACATATTGTACCTTTTCTTGTCCTTTAACACTGAATGTTAGGCAAACTCTGAAACTGTTCATGGGTCTGCAGGTTTAGAAATAAGGAAGTAAGATTATTCTCTTCCTTGGTTTCTGTTGAAATACATGAAATTTATTCCTAATGTGGAAGTAGTATAAGACAAAGGTCTTTATAATCAGAGTTCAAATGTTAATTTTGATTCAGATTTTTTGGGTCCTCCTTCTTAAGTCTGTGTTAACATAGGCTCATTCTTGAACCCAGACTCCATATCCTGGTCATCTGTCTTGCCTCTCTCTTGGCTTTTGCACTTCTGCTCAATCTGAATTAAGTCTGTTGGCAGCCACCTCTCTCACATAGGCAAGGAGACAGGTTCCAATTTTACTGGTGCTCTGAAAGCATCTGAGATGCAACTGGAGTTCTTGGAGGGAGAGAAGAAGTAGGGTAGGCTATACTGTAATAAATAAACATCCCTCTTCCCCCACTTGGCAGTCCGTTACTGAGGAGGTTAAACTCTTATCTCTTTAACATTTCATCTCATAACTCAATTATACTCTTATTCTGTTGCCTAGAGGCCTTCAGAAAGCCCTCTGGTGTTTTGTGATCTATAATAATTACAAAAGTGGGGGTCAAGAAAAAGGCCAACAGGTTCAACAGGCCAAAGTACTTTGCAGCATTTCTTTCACAGGCTGTAGTTTTTATTTATCAAATGTTGGTATGTCAAACTCCTACTGGTGTGAAAGATCGAAAGGTGCAGGTCACAGGTTGCAGGGGAATTAATATTTTTTGGAGCAGAGAGCCTTGTAAGAGAGTGACACACTAACAGAGAAAAAAAAAGTAGGAAATTTGCCACTTCATAGAAAACAGAAGCAAAATAGCTGCTCACCAGAAATGAAGGAGCAAGAGGATACAGCATACTAAAAATTTTATTTTTTATTCTCATTTAAAGGTGAGAAAAACATCAAAAGAGCAACTGACTGGAAAGATATCCACAATCATCCTCAGTAAGCTTACCAGAGCACTTGAAAGACAGACATTTTAAAAAACCTTCTCTGTCATCTCTTTTTTATTAACTAAACAAATAAACCAGAATTATCTTCAGCCACTTCCATTATTTTGTTATGAGTTCTGTAAGTGTTTTAATGCAAGAGAGAGGAACAAATTATAGATTTTATGTAAATACTGGTTGTTAATGATGCTATCAAGAGACTGGAAAGCAGGAGGAGTTGATAAATAGGAGAGGTTAATTGAAAACACTGTGCAAAAGTGTTGTCACACATGGATCCTGGGTAAGGAGACTGTTGTGTTCCTGCAGTTTACCCAGGCAATGAATATTTTTATTAAATGATTATTTTATTAAAGTCTAGTGTACTGCACTCAGATATGACCAATAACCTAGGAGATGATGAGGAAATTTACCAAAGATTTCTATTAACTGGGATCAATTAAATTCATGGCCAAGGAAAACACATGCAGACCTAAACAACACCCATTGTGTCAACTAGATGATGTCAAGACTTTCTTCCCTGTCAGGTGCAGTAGGTCTGTGGTGTACCTTGTCCTACTCTTCTTCCATAGGAGCTCCTTCAAGCCCTACCCTACTACCAAATTCTATCATTTTCTGCATAATTTTTTTTTTACTTTTACTTTTTATTTTTACTTGAATGTGGCTTATCAATTTTGCTGATATTCTCCAAGGCCACAAACTAGAATACGCCTGGAGCAGAAGAGCATCTTAATAGGGCGTGGCATACTGGGAAAACTTATCAAGGCACATAGACTGTCTCTAAACAGAACAATGAAACTATGGAGTTAAAGGATATTTCAAAGATTAATGCTGTATGAAAGCTTGGGGACTGGTGTGTGTTGCACTTCATTGGCAATAGATGCACAAATTGACCCTGAACTACCTAATTTCATACTATGAAATGGGACTTTTCTATCTACCAAAAATAAGACTTTCATAAACAGTGATATGAAGGTCAAAATGTAATATGTGAGGAAGCCGAAAGAAATCGAAAGGGTTCTGTTCCTAGACAGATATTTCTGTATTGATATAGAAAGCCTGATTAAAACCTGGTTTCTGCAGGGCACATGGATTATCTGGCAGTAAAAATGGCAAGAGTTTTTTCTAATTTATAAAATTACTAATATATAAAGAAGAAAAGACAACTGAGACAGCTCAGACAGAAGCTCCTGCAATGGCTACTCCAGTGGGACTGCTTATTTTCATGTATCAGTTGTCAGTAACATATGATGGCATGAACCACAAAGGAACAGAATGAATGGCCAGCTCTGAAAAGTATGGAGTTAAAGCAGAAAGTATTAAGTGAGAAAAAAACTACATGAAAAATCCTACATGAATAAGGTGGGTAAGGTAGAGTCCATATTTATATATATATTGAATAAAGTATTACCTAAATAACTGCCATAACTGAACTAATTAGAAATAACTCAGCTGAGTCTGAGTAAATCCATAATGGAATTAGATAAGTAGAAGAGTACTAATGCCATCAAACCCCAAGCCTTGTTGAAAAAAGTCGAGTCTGAATTTCAAGTAAAAGTCATTCTGTTATGATAAAGGGAAAGGTGAAAAAAACAGTAGCTGTGCTTGGGTGGTTTCCTTTTTTCACTTGTTTTTGGCTGTCAGGTCTGTATTAAGTAGAGCTAGCAGGTTCTTTTAGTCCAAGATGTCTTCAAAGATAGTCTAAACAAAGGCCATGCTGTGTTTCTAAGTGAGGAAAGATGTAGAGAGTGACTTGTGGTAGAAAAGTTGGTGGTATCTGGTTTTGGTGCATTGTAAATCTGATTTGCGTTCACACATATACCAGTTCTGAAATTAGATGGTCAAACAGCATTAATGTAATTTTTCTTTAGCTTATATCTGTTTTCTAGGAATTAATTGAACTTACAGAACAGGTTCTTGCAATGCATATGAACCATGTTCCCAAGAAAAGCTTAGCCTATTTGCTTCAACAAACTGCTGGATTCTTCATCCAAATTAGTGCACAACTGGGTCCTGCTATTTAGCAGGATGGTGATGGCTGATGTTTTCAGCTAACCTGGTTGTCTTTCCTCTGAAAGAGGCTAGAAATGTTTTTGCAGTCAGTTACAATAGGTGCTATGAGAAGCTGTTCCATACCAAACCTAAAGTCTCATCTCAAGTTTCCTGTGTTGCATGTTAGCCTTCTTCTCACCACTTGGTATCAAGGGTTTGTGCTGTCCTCCAGTTACTATGACCCTTTCTCCCTGTTGTGTCACAGGAGATCCCACTGCAATGGGAAGCAGCCCCGACTTGGAGCATTGTCAGTAGCTGACTGTGGTGACATGAGAATGTCACCTGGGAAGCTTCTACATTCAAACCCACTGAACCACAGAGGGTCTTCCCCAAGCCCAAATTTTATTTCTATATTAATATAGGTTTTGAGGCTATGTGAACAGTGACACTTAGTGGCAACTGCCAGAACTATACTTTCAGGAGTGGAGACTGACGCAAAAAGTAAGCTGTGAAGTTGTAACATATCTCATTGGCTGAAATATCTAATGAATAGAAAGGTCAACAGTAGCCATTCATCTTGGCTTCCAGTGGATTCATTTATGTGCCAGTTAAACTCTGCCACAAATGGGAAAAAAACATAAAAAAGAGAATGCTGAATTCTGCATCTGAGTAATAGTAATTAGTATAGGTGATGGTGTCTGCCTGTGTAAATGGTGTTCTCTCTGTTCTGCATATTAAAATTATTTGGTATTGGTATGTGAAAAAATCATGAAGCCCTGGTACAGAGACCACATTCTGAATCTTTTTCAGTACTCTCTGCCCTTTTCTGGGGGCAGACAGTTAACAGTTGTACAAGTATATTTACCTAACTTGCCCTTACGAAGTGGAAGAATGAACTTCCCACATGCCATCTTCCATTATTCCTCTGAATACTTGCATTTCTATTTTCCCTCTTTCTTCTTTATTTTTCCAGGTGACTCTTGTTTAGTGTTGTGGTTTTTCTGCATATCTTAAAGCATTGCCACTGCTGAACAATCACTCTCCTTTTGTAGGAAAACTATTCACTTAAATTGATGCCAGGGATGTATCTCAAAAAAGGAGTGCAGCCAGTTATGTCTGGTGACTTTTACTTGCATAAATGGAAAGATCCTCATTGTTGAGTGCAGATCAGCTACAGAAAGTGGTGAATTGCCTTGGACATTACTTTGCATACAGTGTGATCTGTGCTGTCGTGCACTATAGATACATTGTGTATTGCTTCATGTTGCATAGCCACATGACCTCAGGGGTATCATGAAGTGAAGAACAGGATGACTGAGGGCAAGGTGGAGACCTTCCATTTGGCAGCATTGCTGGCTGCCTGTATCCATTACTATTTTTGGTCTCTGACATGGGTGAGGTAGAGGGCAAAACAACACTTGGAGGATCTGGATACTGGGAATTATTTAAAACCCAGCAAGATTATATTTGTTTCTCTTGTGCAATCACTCACACTCCCCTCAGCACTGTATTCCACAAGTATCTACTTCCCACTCCATCAGGGAGAGGGCTGCTGCACTGTGAAGGTGGGACAGAAAGTTGTGTCAGTTCTTGCTGTGCAGCTTCCCAGCTGTTAATGATCTAAGTTGTTAGTGATCAGATCCCTGAGGATCTGCGGTATTTGTTTCCATGCACCTCCCTGATCTCCAGGATCTTTCCTTCACTGAGGATCTTTACCTTTTAGTCCTTCTTTTAGCTGCTGGCCCCCAGTTTTCCCAGAATCAAAAGGTAGGATCAACTTCCTAATTGGCAGTATTGTCTCATGACCCTGTAATAATTGGAGGATTCAAGATACATCACTGGTGATCTGAAACCCAAAATCATGGTGACTCACTCACATTACATTCTCCTGAATATGTAGATATTCTTGGAGAAAATACGTAGCTAGGGTCTGAAGACCAGTCAAATCTTATATTGGCTGCTTGAATTTTATGACTTGAAGTGATTCCAACAAGAAATAGTGAACTTATACAAATCATTAATTGCAAGAGTAGACATTTCTGCAACTAGAACTCCAAATAAAGCATTTAATAGCACAGGCAAGGAGTACTGCACTGTAGGAGGAAGGATAATTATGTTGTTTCATAGACTGTTTGTCCAGGACTATTAAAAAAGACACCTGAATCCAAAACAGAAACACTATAAATGGAGCTAGTCCTTTTTTTTTTTTTTTTTTTTTTTAAAATAAAAGAATCTTTGGGTATATTTATTCAAAACCAAAACATTGAGGTGGTTCTGGCTCCTTTGAAACTCACTGGATACTTTGAAAACTGTGGCTTATAAATAAAATTAATTTTTGTTTTGAAGGAATAATAATCAAAACAGCAGAGTTAATTAATTGCATTTTGAAGGAACAGTATTCTGTGAAGCTACGTATTTTTTGTAGTCACAAATGGTAAATTTATTCAGAATTTGGTGTCAAAGGAATCCACAAAGGAATCCAGAAAACAATTTTTGAGCTATGTAGAAATGTTGCTGCTGTTTGCTTCAAAGAAAACACATTTAATTTCTTAGTTCTGAAGCCAGCTTCAGTTATAATCGTGTCTAGCTTATATCTGATAACCTCATATTGTACTATTATTATATGGACTGGAAAGGGCCTCTGGAGATCATCGGGTCCAATCCTCCATTAAAAGCAAAGACAACTTGTATCATGTTGCTCAAGCTGTTGTCCACTAAATTTGTTAATATCCACAGTAACCTCTTGTGATAGACTGAAATGTTAATATCTTAAACACTGTCACAATCATAGAAAGACTTTGTGTCAAACTGCAAGAAAGCAACTGCCTGTCTGTAACCACCAAAGCACCCCCTTCCCCCAAATGCCTCCTGACTGCAATTTGGACTGTGATGGGAACTTGGGATAAGACTATTGTCTAGTTACCTCAGGTCTGAGGAGAAATAAACTAGGCTTAGGGAAGAAGAATGTATCTGTGTTAAAATAAGCCCAAACAAAATGAGTAAACCATCCCCTCTTCTCCCCTGCCATTCTGGGAAGACCACACACAAAGGACATTCACATGAGAGGCAGCAAAGAAGGGGGCATAAACCATCGAAGACCACCAGAGCACCCCCTGACCCACCCCTGAGGCCTTCCACCACCAGAAGTCTGTACTTGATCCCAGCGATGCAACAAATCCAGAGCCTGTTGAAAGAGGCTGCAAAGCTTCCCCCTCTCCAGGGGAAGTGCCTGGGCACCTCCTGGATGTATATTAATCCACTGGACTCTGGTACCCTCACCACCAAGAAGACCAGAAGAAGACAGGATTGCTGTCAGTTTCCACAGAGTTGCCATATGTTTTCTATTTAATCTCTCTAGTTACTCTTTCTTCCCTGCCCCCTCTTTTTTTCCTATTTCTTTCTCTCTCTTTCTGCCTCACATTTATTGTAAATAAAATCCATACTATTGACTTTGGCATATGGTCTTGTTTGAACATTAATTTGGGAAGAGGCATTTCTATTAGTTTTAATAACTCGATCATAACATCTCTATTTTCAGACTATTCCAGTGCTTGACACTCTTGTTTCTTCCAATATCTAACCAGAAACTTCCTTGCTGCAATTTGTACTGGTTTCTTCTTGTTCTTCCACTGTAGTCCCCTAAGAGGAATCTGGATCCATTTTCTCTAGTTCCTGCCAATCACTGAAGAATTAAAACAATTCACTTTGCCTAAAGAAAATCTGTTGGCTTTCTATGAGACCCTTTTCTTTTCAGCATACGCCTGGACAAAAAGAAGAATTACTCATGTTTGTTTATGTGTTCTGTAGTCCCAGTGACTGAGGGGAGACCTCATTGAAGTCTAAACCTTCCTCATGAAGGGAAGTGAAGGGCCAGGCACTAATCCCTTTGTGGTGACCAGTGACAGGACCCGAGGGAATGGCCTGAAGTTCTGTCAGGGGAGGTTTAGGTTGGATATTAGGAGAAGATTCTTCACCCAGAGGGTGGTTGGGCACTGGAACAGGCTCCCCAGGGAAGCTGTCACAGCACCAAGCCTGACAGAGTTCGAGAAGTGTTTGGACAATGCTCTCGGGCACATGGTGCAACTCTTGAGGTGTCCTGCGCAGGGCCAGGGTTTGGACTTGATGATCCTTGTGAGTCCTTTTCATCTCAGCATATTCCGTGATTCCGTGATTGAGAAAGGAACAAAATTAACACAAATCCTGAAGCAACAGTAAGCTTCTGCACCTGTAGACTTTGTTAAAGAGTACAAAATTGGTAGTAAAAACACATATTTAACAGAAGAGTTTAAATGTAAACATTTGCATCCTGAATAGTAAGTTTCTATTGCGGAATATTTCTAAAACGTCTCAGTCTTGAAAGGGTTAAAATTGTAATAATAGGAAACTCTTCCTTATATTTTTTCCCTCGGTGCTGTATGTATTTTAACAGAAGATTGGGTGCAGTTAAGTGATTCATCATCATCCATTCTTTTGATGCTGAGCTCTTTCACAAGTGCAGATTCTTAATAAATTTTATAAGGCAAAATCTGAGAGATATGTGTTTTGAGTTTCTGACCATAGAAAGACCAGCATTAGATTCTTGCTGTTCAACAAAACAGCACTGTTTTTCAGCTTTGAACTCAGTATATGTTGTCTGTGTACTCAGTCTTTTGCTGAACAGCATGCTGCTTTCACTTCCAGGTATTCCAGTAATTGTGCCTTCGAAGTGACGCATCCTGGCTTGATGTGATTGCCTGTTATGACCCTTGATTATGATGGAAGTATATTTCCAGCTACATCACGCCATCTCTCCTCAGTCAAATACAATTTCAGTCAAGGGAGTTCTGCCATGCTTTGCCCGTCATTTGTTATTGTCCTTTTTCACTGAGTTCAACCTGTTGATGTTCTGATTGCCAAAGGCATATCATTTGATTTTGAAAAGCCTCCTCCTCAGTGAATGCCTAAGGGTATTTTCAGCTCTATTTAGATTTGTGCATTACAGTTTTAAATTGCTACTTTGGGCTCTATTAAAACAAATTTCAAAAAGAAAATGTCAGTGTGCACAAATGGGTAATTGAAAATAGCACTGCTTAGGAACAAATAAGGTTTTCCCACAGACTTCCTTAGCTTTTGTTTGAAAGTGCAGCATTAGGATTATGCTAGTAGGGATTTTTTTTTATTTGGTACAAGTGCTAATCATGATAAAATGTCATTGGCTTGGGTAGTTGTATAATGCTTGTTAACATATTCATTTGTGCAAGAACAAATGATCTGTAGGAGTTGTGATACACACAAGTAGGAAATCCCAAGTTGTAGTCGATTAACTGCAGGAGTCCTGTTCTCATTAATTTATGAATGTTTGTTATCATTTTACAGCATAAAATACTTTATACATGCCATGCACGTTCAGCTTATAGTAATCTAGCATTGTCTATGAGTGGTAAAAAGCTACATATTCAGCATCCTATAACCCTAATTTTTATTCTGGAGTCACAACAATAAACCTTTCAACTCTGGTCAGCTGTACAGACTGCATAGTTAGTGTTACACCCTGTTCCAGCTTTACTGGGTGTACATTTTAATTCTAGCCTTCAAGAGATTTTGCCTACATGAACTCTTGCAAATTCTTTGATACCTTGAGTTCACATTTGGAGAAAAAGCTACACATTTTTCTCTAAGAGATTTCTTTTCATTGGGTGAGAAAATAGGCATTTTGGCAAAAAGTATTTACAGGAGTAACATATAACTTCATAAAAGCATTACAACAGGCTACTAGGAACCAAAGGATTTCCCTGCTTAAGCTGGCAGGCATTGCTGTAGAGTAGGGAACTTTTGATGCACCCAGCAAACACAAACCCCATACAACTTAAGTGAAATACAGAAATAAGTTACCCACAAGAGGAAGAAAAGAGTAAAGAAAGAATGAGTAGGAGAAGAAAGAATATAGAGAGAAAAATATATTTACCACTAAGAGGTCACCTGTTGGCAAACTTCAGGAGGGCAGGTTGAGGCCAAATGGAGACCTTGTGTGTCCTTTTATCTACTGTGCCCTCTCCCTCCAGGTGGGGCCTCTGACCCACTGGCCACTCCAGGGTCCCAGGGCAGGGTGAGGGGCAGGGTTCTTACTGTCCCTGCCAATCCAAGCCTGGGTTAGGGGCTCCAGGAGCTGTGAGGTGTTATAGTTTTTTGCAGGCTGTTTGTGACTGACAGCTGCTCCAGGGGCTGTCGTGAGGGTTATGATGCTACACCACCTCTGTGAGGTTTGATCCATCCCTTCACCCTCTACACACACACACACGCACACACCCACACAGAGACATCCACACACCCACCCCAAAAGGTGTTTCCAATCCAATATCTACTGATCTAGCGTCTAACAGCTAGTATCTTGATAGCTTGTGCCTTCTGAAAAAACTTATACCACTAAAATGATTATGCATAGTTTTATAAACTTAGCCTCACTTTGCCTTTATTTTCCACCTGTGCAAAATCTATAAGAAGATACTCATTTAGCTTCAGTGGGAGCAGTAGAGGGTCATAGAAGGAGCTTAGAGAATTGCATGTGACACTGTAGGTTGCATTTTTTTTAACAAATTCTTTAGTGAAGCATCACTACTTTCAGGTTCAAAAGATTATTAAAAAATATTCCAGAACATTTTAAAAAAAATCCATTAGGACCAAATTGGTGTGTTTCATCACAAATTTCCTCCTGGATCAAAGAAGGCTCTGTAGTTCTCAGGATAGCAGGTTTTTTTATTCTGCTTGTGTTATTGACAGAATATTCACTTTTGGCTGTGGCAGTCAGCCTTCCTGAGGGGCTGACCACCCAGGTATCACAGCAGCTGCTCTCACACATTCCTCCTGACCATTCACCGTGTCATGTCTGAGAGGACTGCTGCATCATGAGCAGCCAACAAGGTGCTCAGATCTGTGTGTAAATGATTCAAAATGCCTTCTTCACAAAACTGAAAGACTTTCCTCAGGAGAGGGGCAGCAAGGAGAAATGGTGTCTGTGCTCACATTATAGGTAGTGTGGGGTACCCAAACTGTGAGATTGTTCCAAAGACCGTGTATACTGAAATGATTTTATTTAGAAGCCAGAAATACATTTACAATTGTATATATAGACTCTAGTGCAATTAGGGGCACAAAGGATAGTGGGAAAGGGGTTTGGAGCATTTAAGTGTTACTATACTATGCAGAGTAATATCATAATTTAAGATGTGATTTCCTCAGTTTTATTCATCTCTTAAGCTATTATTCATCTTGACTGCATTGTATATTATTCATGAAGACAAACTTGAGCTTTGTGGAAAGAGCATTATCTTGGGAATTCCCAGGTCCAAAAGTACACGTTATTTAACAATATGTTTAGACAACATCAGCCTCAATCTAAAAGGATTTTGTGTGGGTTTTTGTTTGTGGTGTCTTTTACTTGTGACACACAAAAGCATGGTCAAGCACAAGCAGACAAGCAGAACAATCTGCAGGGGGAGAAGGGAAAACACCAGTCTTAAATAAAGGTAATGGAAGGCTTTTTGAAGGTAGTATTGTCAAATACAAAAGTGGTTAAAGAGGAGCAGGAGGAAAATATTTAAATATAACTACATCCATTTCTACCAGCTAATAAAGATCATTTTCTTTGGTTTCTCTAATGGGAAAATAGAACAGAAGAACCTCCTTTAGCACTAGTTTCTATAGTGACAGTATTCTCAAAATCATCTTTATGCACTCAAAAATAGCTTGATAGTACAGTGTAGAAATGGAGCTTAATCAGTTTTCTGTCCTCTAGAAAACAGTGAACTTGAGGAACAGGAATTTAAATTGCATGGACCATTAAATTCTTCTAATTTAGTAACTGAATGTTTGCTTGCTCCTGCTGATGAGGTGAGACATGGCAAATGCCATCTTCCCCTCCCTCATACACTAGCTGAACTCCATGATATCTACTATGCTTTTGTGTTTGAGCCCACAGCTACTACATCTACCCGTTCCTTACTTTTATCTTGGTCTAGGTGCAAGTGAGCTCTGTTTTTTCTTGGAGTCTGTGGCAGTTCTTCTCTCCACAGACACTTGGGAGCTGAACCTGACTCCAGGGTGGACATGTTGTGGCACAGCTCCCTTATGAGCCCACAAATGCACCTTCGGAGCTAGAGGTACAAACTCAGAGCCCTCTGCCCTCTCCTGCCCTTGCAACATCTCCTTCCTGAACTGGCATCTGCTCATCATCGCCCCTTTCTTCCCCCTCTCTGCAGTCAGTTTCTCCTTCCTCAGCTGCTCCCACAGCCAAACCACCAATGAAAGCACATCCCTTTTCTTGGTCTCTTGCCCCAAAATTTCTTCTAATTCTGTTAGCCTCTGCTCTGTAGTGAGCACCCCACTTTCCTATATGGGAATTTTTCAAGCATCTACCACTTCTTTCTCCAGATAAGTATGAAAGTGGGTTTTATTTTGTTTTGTTTTATTATTTTTTTTAATCTGATTGTAGAGTTCATTGAAACCCTAAATATTTCAGTTAACTTCTGTCGTTCATTATCTAGATTCATCTTTCAAACAGAGTGGGCAATAATTTACAAAGGACTTAGGTAGTTCATGGCTGATTCAGTGAGGCATTAAATATTGAGTAATTTTACATAATTAACCAGAATTCCTAAATTCATGCAGACAGGTTCCTCAGCCAGTCCCAGATAATTATCTTTCAGATATCAATGAGTAATAGCACTCAAAAACCAAAAGATCAGCTTTTCCCAGGATTGTTTTTAGAGGTGCACCTGTCTGTCATGATGCAGCCATTCCAACAGTATGCATATTTACTAACTCTATGCTCAGACTTGCAAGATATTGTTAGAGAAATACTTTACTCTTTTTACATGAAGTTTAATTAAAAAGAATGATTTGTATTTTATGTGTATCTGGTTTTGTATGTCTATTTTAATGTCCTCTTGCATATCAGGTTTAATTACACTTCATGATTCCTGTTATTTGTTTTGCAAATATGCAAATAAAGAAATAATTATGACTAATACAGGTCACCCATGAGAGCTAAGGGGGAGAAATCATCAAGTTGTTGTGTTTCTGGAAAATCAGAGAGAAGTGTTTGCGTTGTGAAAGCATCCAAAGTAAAATATGCCCTCTGCTCAAAATTTCTGACAAGTTGCCAGCTGTTTGGTGAAAAGAGACCTTTAAGGTGCAACTAATTCTAAAAGGTCTGTCATCCAAGTGTGCTGCTATCCTCTGTGGCTGGAGCCTGCAGGTGCTTACACAACCCTGGTGAGGATCCAGGAATGATGCTTCCTCCCTGTGCTCCCCTGCTCCCTGTTCAGTGCTGCTGCTGGAGGCAATGGATCCTCTCAAGGAGAAGCTACTGGCAGCTGTGCCTGGGGAAAGCCAGGGCCTTACTAAAGCTGTGTATCCCTCCTCTCTGGCAGTGCTGCAGATGGCCTTGCAGGACTGTATTGAGGAATGTAATTCCTGAGTGAAAGCTTTTAAAAAAAAAATCAATCACTCTGATAAATGCCTTGCCTGGGCTGTTTTGAAAGCATTGTTTTACTTCCAGTGAAGCTGTTACAGGAGGCGTCTCTGCAGGATAAGGCTTCCTTGTGTTTTGCCAAGTGCCAGTTCCCAGGGTTGCCCTTCCTTCCTGCTGTCAGTCAACAGTGCCAGCCTGGTGCCATTCACAAGGGCTGAATATACTACATTGTTGTTTGACTCATAACATTTGCTGAGGCAGCCACTTAGATATTTGGAGAGCAACCTAAGAAATTCTGATATTGAAGAAAATACCCATAAAATCAATCCTCTTAATCTTACAGATTAGCATGATATGTAATCACTTGCATTCAAAGCTAAATATTGAATAAATACTTACTAATTTACTAAGTCATATTTACTCAGAAGGCAGCTAAGACCATTTGAGGTGGTCTACTCAGGTTGCTTCTATCAATCTTTTCCAACTTACTTACCCTTTTTTAGAAGTTTTCAACTTTAAACCCTGCAGTGGTACCTACTATGATATTTGCCTATCTTCAAATAAGAGAGAAGTCAGTAGGATAAAAATAAACTAGACTGTTTTCTTATTTTGAATATTGTAATCCATGTTATAATGTTATTCCCTTTTCTCTCTTAGAGTTCTGAATTATCAGTGGCCCACAGGCTTTTTTATTCATTAAAATAATTGGTTTTACCTTTCTATTCTACTAAGGCCAGTGAATTTAAAATTCTTATAATTTTGTCTAAATGAAAACATATATTATATTGTAGGGAAAAAGATGCATATGTGATTATTCTGTGATTATCTTGCTGTTAAAATAAATCAAAACAAATGGGATTTTTATTGTTCCAGTGCAGACTATCTGGATGGTAAATTATTCTAAATTGGTCATGAGCCACAACAAATTCAAGGGTTTTTTTCAGAGAGTATAGGAAAAGTGTTGCCTTTATTATTTTTAAATATAGTTACTTTTTTCCATTTATGATGGCATTTCTGGTTATAGGCAATAAATGCAGCTACATATTGATGCTTTGTGTAACTGATACGTCTCCATGATATTCTTTAAAGCACCAATGCTACGATTTGGTTTGAATTTTTAATAACTGAGCACCTTGCAGATGCCACTGCAAATAAATGACAATTAAAATTAGAGAGACATATAAAGTGAACTCGGGGTCAAATTGTCTTTGAACTCCAGATGCCCACTGTGAGACACCAGAGGATGAATAAACAGTGTATGCTACTTTAACGAAGAAGGAGGAATACACATGTACATAGATACAGAGAGATTCGTTTCTATCTAGAGATGTGAGTACAGATCTGAAATGTCTTTAGAGCACCTTCTTTGAAGAAGGTGAACCAATAAAACTGCAGAGGCATCCAGTTCAGCCACCTGGTCTGCATCTGGCACTGGTGCTTTGCTTTCCCTCTAGCTGCTCTGTTCAGACCCAGCATAATCCATACATCACATTTAAAACAGGAAATGAATGTGTGGTGGCCTGGAGTGAATGAGATCTGCATCCCTCCTTTTTGCAGTCAGATTACCTTGCAGAGGCAGCAACTGCTTCTTTCTTCACCAGTATAAACTGACTGGATCCCCTTTATTCAGTTGCCAGTGTAGCAGAAAATATTATTCTGCCTTGTTAAGAAGTTGATTTGGCTTGCTCTGCAGTTAAAAAAATATTTGACCTGGCATGAGAAGCATCTGAACTGAGAAGGTAAAGTGTGAGAGGATGACTAAAGGGGACCAATCCCAGATCTTTTCAGTAGTTTCATAACTTAATGGTATTGTTTAATTTAGCAGAAATGCTATCTAACTGCTTGTAGCTAATTGTTTACTAATATTTACATTCTGCGGCATGTTATGGCACTTTATAGCGTAAAGACCAATGTTAAGTGTTTGGCTGTCATACTCTGTAAATTAAACTATTTTTTCAGAAGGACATGAAAGCAGCACATAGCACTACTATAGAGCTGAACTAGAAGGTACAGAATTGTGCATGCTCAGGTTAGTTTAGTGCCTCAAAATGTCCCTCTGCTGTTAGAGTGGTTAGAATAAAGGAAAGTAATTTCCCAAGTGTGGCCCCAGTTAGAAAAATATAATGGCTCACATTTTTCTATAGAAGTAGGAAACTGGTTATTCAGGGTTATGCTTTCTCTGCCAGACTGTGGCTGGATGGCATGGAGGTGTCATCTGCTATAAAATACTGGTGTCACTTGTACAGCCAATCTTTGTACAGTTTGGCATGTTGATTGCAATAGATTGTGTGGATAAATGGAAGATATTTTGTTCTGTTACGTGGACAATGTCAATCTCACCCGGTTCCCATTTTTGCTGCAAGTAACCTTGTAAGTTTTCATTTACCAAACAAATTAGATAAGAACGTTCCTTCCTAAAGCCAGCTATAAAATTTTCTGATCAAATTGTTTTCTATTTGAAAATGCTGATTCAACTAAATCAAGGCCTTACAAGGAAATACAACTTATTTTCTAAAGGAGTTTTGGCAAAATATCGCCAAAGTTTTCAATGGAATATTATGCTTTGTGAACAGTTCTGATATTTTTTTTTCTTACTGATTCATGATGAATACAGTATTAGAGCTTCAAAATATATGTATAGCATCTACAAATCTTGGAGTCTGATGGGATTCATCTCAAGAATCTTCAAAGAGCTGCCTCATATCGTCACAAAACCTCTCTCGATTTTTGAGTGATCATGGGAATTCAGAGAGGTCCCAGCTGACTGGAAGCTGACGAATGTTGTTCCAATTTTCAAGAAGGGCAAGAAGGAGGTCTGTCAGTCTGACATCAGTGACTGGTAAAGTTATGGAGAAGATTATTCTGGGAAGTATTGAAAAACACCTGGAAGACAAGACAGTTCTTGGTCACAGCCAGCATGGCTTCATGAGAGGAAAGTCCTGCTTATCTACTTGGTTTCCTTCTATGACAAGGTAGCCCATCAATCTGATCAAGGGAAGCTAGTGGATGCAATCTTTTTTGATTTCAGTGAAGATTTCAATCCTGTCTCTCACAGGATCCTTCTGGACCAAATGTCCATCCCACAGCTGGATAAACACATCATGTAGTGGGTGAGCAATTGGCTCATGGGTCAAGCACAGAGGGTAATAGTAAATGGGGTCGCATCAGACTGGTGACCTGTCACCAGTGGGGCTCCACAGTTCTCCCTCTTAGACCCTGTGCTCTTCAACATCTTCATAAATGACTTGGACACAGGACTGGAAGGGATGCTGCATAAGTTTGCAGATGGCGCAAAACTGGGAGGAGCTGTTGACTCCCTCAAAGACAGGGAGGACGGGCAGAGAGACCTCAACAAGTTAGAGTGCTGGGTAATCACAAACCATGTGAAGTTCAACAAGAGAAAGTGCCGGATTCAGTACCTGGGATGAGGCAAACCTGGCTGTATGTACAGACTGGGAAATGAGATTTTGGGAAGCAGTGCCATGAAAAGGGACCTGGGGGTCCTGGTCAGTGGTAAGTTGAATATGAGTCAGCAGTGCCCTGGCAGCCAGGAGGGGCAACCCTGTCCTGGGGGGCATCAGGGAAAGCATCTCCAGCTGGTCAAGGGAGGGGATTGTCCCGCTCTGCTCTTCACTGGGGCAGCCTCACCTTGAATATTGTGTGCAGTTTTGGGTGCCACAATATAAGAAAGATATTAAGCCACTGAAGAGTGTCCAGTGGAGGGCCATGAAGTGGTGAAGGGCCTTGAGGTGAAGCCGTATGAGAAGCGGCTGAGGTCACTTGGTCCGTTCAGTGTGGAGAAGAGGAGACTGAGGGGAGACTTCATTGCAGTCTACAACTTCCTTGTGAGGGGAAGAGGAGGGGCAGACATTGATCTCTTCCCTATGATGACCTTGGGTGACAGAACCCAAGGGAGTGGCCTGAAGTTGCATCAGAGGAGGTTTAGGTTAAATATTAGAGAAAGGTTCTTTACCCAGAGGGTGGTTGGGTACCCCAGGGAAGTGATCACAGCACCAAGCCTGACAGAGTTCAAGAAATATTTGGATAATGCTCTCAGGCACATGGTGTGACTCTTGGGGATAGTCCTGTACAGGGTCAGGGGTTGGACTCGATTATCCTTGTTGGTCCCTTCCAACTCATCATATTCTGTGATTCTGTGATTTGTTTTACCAACTCTGGCTAACTGTGCAGTGGTATTTGCCAGTAGAAGCACTGATGTACACACATACAAAATACAATTCTGAATTAAACTGCTGAGGCCACTCCTGATCTCTTTTCCTAAATCAATGTGCTTCCTTCATGGAAATAAAGAGTTCTGAGATGTTAGTCTTGATGGATCTATCCCATGAAAATGAGTCCTGTTCTGTTTACAAGCTCCACAAAGTGATGACTTGTTCTTAAAAATATATTGTTTCCATCACAGTTCAGAATCTGATAAATCCTTAAGCTAATCAGAGATCAATAATGAGAAAGAAATTGACTGTAGGAAAATTAGATGGAGCACTTTTATTGCCAGAAAACCATTTGGAGGAGATGTTTTCAGTCTTCAAAGTGTGGCACAAAGCCTGAGCAACTCAGACCTGCATTGCTGCCTATTGCTGCAGTTCCAACAAATACAGTGAAAACTTGGTATTATACTTCAGTTAAAGCTTTAATGTAAGATATTTCTTCCTTGGTAACCACTGAGTGCCTGGAAAATTGTTGTATTAGGCATTAATATATGACTGACCTCTCTGGCTGATGATTTTTTGTTTAGAAGGACTTACAGCAGGGTATTGTCACAGGTCTGCAGTCACAGATTTCTCCTGAGGACCATTCTGTACTTTAACTGACAGTTCATGTACACAAGCACAATCTTCTTTGAGTACCTTTTCTCCCTGCTGTTGTACTGCAGCCAAGGAAGCTTGCATGGGCTTCCTCCTGCAGTAAATGCTCCTGCTGTGAATTCAGCTGTTCCCAGTCATAAGTGAGAATCATGGACATCTACCCCATGGAGCAGGACTTAATCAGGCCTCTGGGCTGTTGCAGTGCTTGATTGATACACCCACTTTCCCCCCCAGTACTGCCATTCCTTGGTGAGCAAGGGAGCTGCTGGCTTATGATTTGGTTTTATTTTCCTTGGTGTGGCTCTCCCTAGCAATGCTCAGTGTTTTATTATCTGGCTTATTTCATGTAATACACTTGCTACCTTTAAAATGCAGAGAGTTCTGTGCTATTTGTTAGTCCAGCTGAGAACTATAACCCAAATAGGGAAATGATGGGATACTTTCTATCGTTCTTTTCATGTCTGTATTCCAAATGGAATAAAGGCTCCAAAGAAACACCATGAAATACATGCTTCATATAGAAAGTGTAATTGTTCCACATGCTATTTCAGTGTTAAATAAACCAAAAGTCCTAAAGTTGCATGTCCAGATTTTGGCAAATGGCATAATATTTATGCAGACAGATGCATATTCCAGTTTTCAAAAGTATGCATAAATTTTGTCTCAGTTATCAGTATTTGCTTCTCCTGGGGTGTCTTGATTCCTCACAACTCTGAAAAGCAAGTTGAACTCGTTATAGTACATACACATAAGCAGCAAAGTCTGAGAACACTGATCACAGATTTACACTTATACATTTTCCAGGAAGCTTATGAGGAAAATTATATTTGCATTAAACAACTGTCTTTTTTTTATAATTAAGAGACTATAAACATGGAGTTGGTTAGGTATTTGTGCAACAAAATGTCAGTATTCAACTTGCAACTGCAGTAATCATACTGTCCTATAATTTCAATGTGATAATATGAAGTTCAACATCTCCCCTTCCCGCAACTTTCATGCTATTTCCAGCCAATGCAAAGTGTCAATTAGCTCTGTGGTATGAGTAGTTTCAGTAATTTTTCTATTCTTATCATATCAGCAGAATTTCTCCATTTTAATGGAAAGAGCTATACACAAATATTCTGTGACAATTCTAACAATCTTGGCAGGAGATGCGCTTTGTGAGTTTTTACTCAAGCAGTACTGCCTTGTTAAGTCAAAATCTGCAAGTTTTTTTTCATTTTTGGTATTTTTTAAAAACTGAAAAATAGTCTTCTGGTAGAGGAAAGGCAAATTTGTGTAACTTGATGGCAAAGTAAAAGTGCACATTTTTAACAGACGGTGCTCTGATACTATTGGTCTGTGTCATATTTGAACAAGTAGAATTTTTATCTTGCTGGTACAACAGGGAAAACAAGAACAAGGAGACTTTTATTGTTGAATATATGAGAAGAGCTTATGATGCTGGGAAGAAAGATGCTATTTTGTGTGAACAGAGGTCAGATATTTGGAGTTTGGTCACAAAAATATTTTTACACTAATGCTTATGGATGGTATTTTTGTTCATCTGCTAGACAAAAAAAAGTAATTGTATAATACTGTCATCTTGTAATTATCTCAGTTCTCAGCTTTCATCTGCCATGCACAGTTGGCAACAGATGCTTAGGCACTCTGCAGTGAGGTGCTCTTCAGCCACAGAATTTAGAAGCGTAGCACTGCTGCTAAAAAAATAATCATGTGCAGGCTAATATTTCAAAGCTCCTAATTGAAAAAGGAGAGGTAATTTCCACTGAGTTGCTCACATCCATTGTGCAAAATAGGGTTTGAAGGGAGTTTGTTATAATGTTTTCCCAAATCATTCTAGAGGGGTCTGTTTTGAAATCCCTGCCTTTCTTTTAATCTACAGGGGACCCATAACTGATAATTTGTAAAGGCCTTCTGGAGACTCTCTTTTACAGGATAAGCACACTTTTTGCATAATTGATTGATCAGTCCGATAAAAAATGTTTTGGCCCAGCTGGCACTTCTGCAACAGAGCAGTTCTAATTTGTGGCACAGAAGTGAATGTCTCCTCATAGGAAACATCAGGGAAGTGTATCAAACGTTAATGATTTCAGAGTTAACACTGCCTTTGCAAAGGCAGATGTAGGCACTGCCTTAGGGATGCGGCAAATTTTTCACATGGAAAAAAAATAGTCATGTTTGATTCTGAGTTATGTATTTTGTACTTTAAATAGGTAGTTAATGCCTGGTAGAGTGATTTATTTTTGCTAAGTGTACTGATTGATACAAAGATCTTTATGACAGAAATAATTATATAATACTTCAGAGTTATTGTACTTAGTGCATCAAAAATACATATGGTACATGTAGAAAATCAAGAAAGTTAGGCTGCCTCTCATTTCATACTAAGCTGCCATCTCAGTAGAACTGACGTTTTAAATCCTTTTCGGCAACAAGTAGAGGAAAAAAACATAGTATTCTGACACACGAAATATTCCACTAAGTTGACAAGCCTGTATCACCTGTCTCTACTGAAGCAAAGGGTCACACTGAGCATATGCAGAATGATGTTACAACTGAGATGTATTGTTTGGGTTTTGTTTTTGGGGGATTGTTTTTTTCGTTTGTTTGCTCTGCAGAGTCATGCTACAACAACGTTTCAAACAGATAATAATCGGTCATAAAATTAAATATTTTAAATATTTAAATATTTTAAGGAGGACAAACCCCTTTTCTGTGATGTGTTTGAGAGAGAGGAAGCAATTAGCATGACACTTGTTCAGATTGTTGTCCCTGTTTAACCAAATGAAATGCAATCCTGCCTTTGCTTCCCACAGGCATGGAAAAAGGCAACACTCTGGTATGCACTTCAACTTTCAGAGGTCCAAGACAATAAGAAATGAAAGAGCAGCTCTCTAGTTGAAGATGCACTGTTGTTGCAAATACATAAAAATGCAAATCTTACCTGACATCACGAAATGACAGAAAAGACAGGATAAAAAGGAAAAGGAGTTATATTGTAATTTCTTCATTCTTGTTAAGAGGCAACTTTTTGCCACTGATTCCCATAACCCTGTGGGCCCAACAGTTGAGCCAGTTCTTAACGCACCTGTTCATCCAGCCCAAACATCAACAGCTTGTCTATGAAGATCTTTTGTGTGACAATGTCAAAGGCCTTACTGAAGTCCAGCTAGACGATGTTCTCCCCTCATCTACCTGCCCAGTCATGGCATCATAGGAGTTTATCAATTTGGACAAGAATTATTTCTCCTTAGTGAATCCATGCTGACTAGTCCTGGTGATTTTTCTGTCATTCCTGTGCCTAGAATTCATTTCCAGAACTAAGTGCTCCATCACCAGGGATAGAGGTGAGGCTAACCAGGCTGTAGTTCCCTTCTTCCTTCTTCTTGCTCGTCTTGGAAAGAGGAGTTACTTTTGCTTTTCTCCAGTCACCTTAGATCATCAATAACCCAGAGCGGCCATACAATCATATCTGCCAGCTCCCTCAGCACTGGTGGGTGCTGCTGTTCTGGAAATCTCTGCACCATTTCAAAACCAGTTCAAGATCTGAGTTTTTGAAGACTGAGAGATCTAAAGGCACTTGCATTCCTGCAGAATTCAGTGGGGTTTGAAGGTGTGCAGACCTTTTTCACAGACAGACCTCCAAACCAAAACTTTAGCTTTTGTTTGAACTAGAGCTTTATTCTAGCACAGACGTGCAACTGTCAAATACTCAAATGCAGCTTCTGTGGTAGTGTAAAATGGTATAATAACTCTTCAATTTTTCGAATGATAAAATGAAAAGAAAGATCACTTGTGAGAGCCAAGTCTGGAATGCAGTCTTGAGACAAATTTTGCAAGTTCCCATTTAGGTTAAGATGATCTAAAGAATATTTAAAACCAGACAGAAATAAAAACTGCAAAACCAAAAGCAAAACGAAACAAAAACATACCAAAACCAAACAAACAAACCCACAGTATTTGAGCAACTAAGGATTAAAAGTTTTAAACAGCTTTAGAAAATACATTGCATATTTCTGCAATAGTCCAGGGGCAGAACATTCACATGTCCAGTGAATTTATACAATGGAAAAATACCCCGTTAAAAGAGCTGAGCACAATAGGTTCAGAATGGAACTAAATTGAACATGAAAATTATAAATAGGTATCTTAAATTCCATCCATTGTGCTTTATGAATATCAGTTAGGAAAAAAAAAAGAAAGGTTAAGTTTATGCTGGGAGAAAAAAAAAAAAGGAGGAAGAAAATCTGAGTGAACATTCAGGGACTCATTCATAATAGAGCCACTGAGTCAATTTTATCAAACATGAAGACTCCATAGGTTTTGCAAAAGCAAGAACGCTTTGTAAATGTCTTAAGTTATTGTTTCTGTTTTGCTAAAACCTGAAGAATTTGCTTGTACATTTTCTGATAGAAATTTGGGTCTGTCTAAATCCAAAATTGCTACAATTTTTGTCAGAAACCTCTTCATATCTTATCTGTATTCTTCTTTTCCTAGCATTTGTCAAAACTATGTGCTCATTGGTCAATATTTTACTCAGTTTGATTTATCAAATATATCATTTTCTTGCTATAAAAGTCAGGATTTACCTCAACAACACTACAGTATACCTGCATTTGGGAACACCTGCGTGCATAGTCACGGGGATTTGTCCATGCCATATTCCATGGCAAACAGCAAAGAGTGAATATCCTCTGAAACATCTGTGGTGATACAGTGATCTCAGTGAAATTGTATAACTCAAAATTTCAGTCAAGTTCTTTTTCTCATTTTCTCTTTCACCTGGTTGGCAGAGCTGCAATAAAATTTTGCTGGGTTCTGCCAAGGTCTAATTTGAAAGAACTGTACTCCACTCTATTCCACTGCATGCAAAGAATGCAGAGTTTGGAAAAGACAAGGTATTTGCTTTTTGCTCTGTATCTAAACCCTCAGCGTTCTAGAGCAATGATTACAAAGAAAGTCCTATTTACTGTCAGCAGAACAAACTGTCTATTTTGACAGATTCTTTGAGAAATTTAGCTGCAACTATGTAGAAAATGTCTACCGAGAATATACAGACTGTGATTTGAGTTTGTTACTTGTTTGTTTCCTTTTTCTTTTTTTTTTTTTTGGTCACAGCTCTGGCAAATTTTCAGTATAGATAAAGGCATGTTTTCTAAAGCAAAGCTACTTTTCTTGCAACTTCTGTGTTCTTGATGCAAGAACTTTTTTGCAGAGTTTGCAAAGGCTTTTTTTTATATATATATATTGTTAAATAGGAAGATGTTGCTATTATAACTTCATGCTCAGAAATGGCTGTACTTTTGTGACTGAAATAAAAACAATAATTATGAAGTTGGTCTGAGTCATTTACTTGACATTGATATTGCTTTTGGTGTATGTACTGAAAATAGATTTCTATAATAAGACAAGTCAGATCCCATAATGTCTGGTGACATTAAGAACCTCACCTGCAATACACTAAAATGATTTTGATATAGAAACTCTTAATCACATAATAGAACTGCATTTTCTAATAAATTTATCTAAAGTGAACTTTGTTTAAACTCACAGATTTGAGGCTTTTATCCCTCTGAGGATATAATTTAAACCAGCCTTATACTGAGTTGTCTGTGAAGTTCCCAAAGTCCATTATAAACCTTCCTTATCCATCAGTGTGTGGACTACATGTCACTTGGGTGCACATATGAAAATAATACTAGCAAGACAGGGGTCTTGCTTGTGATTAATAAATTTAATATTTGGGTCCCTGATAGAAATGGAGATGCTGATTCAGCTTATTAATATACTTCTTCTCCATATGCTTGCCATTCATCTGGATCAGTTGAGACCTTTGCCATTGAATTACGTTATCTTTTACCTACTTCAGAATTCTCATGCACATAAATATATTTTAATGTCACATCAGATTTGTGCCCTTATTTCTAATTTCTTCAGTTTTCTCTGTAAAGAATTATGATTGAACAGTATCAAATATAAAACTTTATTCAACTAGCTTGAATGGATATTTTTTTATTTCAGTTTTTGTTATGAGAAAAAATTGACTGCTAAAATATTATGGAAACTTTCAGCATAGAGTGGAAACATGCCCTTTTCATAATACATTTCCTGATCTATTGCAATGCCTGTCAAATTATGAGAAGTCTAAAGAGCTGTGGCATTCATTCCAGGCTTGGGTGTCCATCATCCGTCTCTGGGAATATAATCCATACACTTTACTGGCACCCAAACACCAGGAAAGTTCTGAGATTCATTCCCATTTCAGTGTTTAGAGTGGGCAGTATTCTGAGTTGTGGGGTACCCGAATTGGCAAAAAGTACACATAGTGGAGGATGCTTTGGAGCTTTCACAATGCCCTAAATACCTCCGTGAAAATGGAATGTTATTTTTCCTTTTTATGCAGTAATTGTCTAATGTGAAGTGACTAAATTCTTGCTCTTCCTCCCTTTGGCTAACTTTGCAAGAAACTGTAAATTACAGTCAAAGTGATTCTTTTCCTTGTTCTTCTGGCTCTGTGAAACTAATCTTTCTGGTGACACAATGAAATGTCTCCAAGGGAATGTGCCATCTAGCAACAAACTGCTGAGTTTGCTCCATAGCATACCTTCAGGCATTTAAGGTGTCTGAAGCACTTCAGCATATTTGGTCAGAACTTTGCTGAGTTGTTCTCCTGAACTTACACTTCTTAGAGCTGTTGAAAGTATGATTCGTGTACATAAATACTTTGAGGAATGTCCACCTGCTTTTGCTCACCCTTATCTACATGAAGATTGCTTGGGAAAAAGCCATCAGTTGAACATTTAGTGTTCATTCTTTAAAATATAATCATAATCTGTTTTCTTTAATTTTAGAGGAACTGACCAGTATAACACTGGCAACTGTCCAAAGTTGTTTTCTGGGAGCATTTATTTAAAAAATTTGTAGAATTTCAAGATATTTTCTCCATCACAGAGTGATTAGTGTCAACTTATAATCAAAGAACGTAGCATCAGGTAGAACAGTTCCCATGTTTCCTGTTGTGCCCTTCTAATTTTGTGTATTGCATTGAGAACAGCATGAAAAGAACCTCAAAAAGAGGCTTAGATGAGAAAATTCTTTGGTTTAGTATTTGATCACTTATTTCTCCCAGACTGGCAGTGCCACTTAATTATGATGGCCACAAAATTCAAATGAGCAAAGTTGCACCAAGTGGTCAGTTTGCAACTCCGATGAGTGTTCTCTTTTATGGGTTTAGAAAAAGATGTAAACTGCAGTAGTCTTACTCCTTAAGCTTTGTTCACCCTTAGTGGCAGCTGACAGATGTACATATTTATCAACTTGGATTGACTTCCACTTTAAAAAAAAATCATAATTAAAAATTCATTTGTTCAATAGCTGCTTTCAAGAATTTTCACATTCCTTAGTTAATTTTTCATTCAGCTATTGCCTTCAGAACAATTTCAACAATCTTTTTCATGTTGTCTTTTATTCCACATTTTAAGAACAAAAAGAATCAGAACAATTTGTACTTTGGATCCTTTTTTTTCATTCTTACTGTTATTCCGGGAAATTAAAAAGGAAGGATTCACACAGGGTTCCATTACTAAAAAGTATGTCCACTTCTTTCATATTGTTCACAATGGACTAGTTTTTGATATTGAAACTACTATAATAACTTTTCCTTTTGTAGGCAACTGAAATGTATATTATGTATTGTTAACATGAAACACTTCACAGCTGGCCATTATGAAATATGTTGTAGATAACAAAAGTGAAATAGAAAATTGACATGGAAAAGAGATCTCTTTTTGCCTGTATTGACATAAGTTGCTGTTGAATTAAAGCTGAGTTTGTCTCTCCTGCTACAAGTTTGGAGATACTCGAGTGAAGAAAACAGTATGAATGTGTATAGATGTCAGTTAAAACCACTGTTAGCCCTTGGACTGCCACATATCTTCTTGCTGGACTTCCAGTTGTCTGCTACAATTCAGCAGTGGGATAAGGCATGAAAGATTTTTTCTATTCTTCTGATGAAAGAAGATTTAATAACATGGGAAAGTGGTTAACAAAGGTTCAGAAAATTTATGCTGGAAATCTTACCAAGTTTATTTCTTTGCAGTGGAAAGTGTTCAAGGCTGGAAAACTTTTAGCAGGATTTAGAAAGAAATGCTGCAAGATGCTGAGCAAAACATTTCTTTCCATCTTTCTTTAACTGAAATTGGAGAAAAGAAAAACAAAATAGAAGTAATAATAAAACCTCTACCAATTTATGAAGAGTATTCAGAAATTAAAGAAATGCAGACTGATTAAAGACACTGATTTAGAGAAATGTGGCTGGGGCGATACTATTGTTTCTGTCATTAGATTCTGTCTGCTCTAGAGTTAATTACTAGTGACATGCACTTCTGGGCAAAGATCAGCCTGAGTGCATGTACCACAGAAAGAGGCATACAAGCATTCTGTTGACCCCATGCCTTTCTCCTATGTCATATCCCTGCATAAATCCATCCAAACAAAACAAACAGAACCTCCAAACCTCTTCTATCTGAGAGAAACCCTGTATCTCCCTTGTAAAATTTCCAGCTGCATGGTGCTGGTGCCGGTGCCAGTGTGTACTCTGAGCCCATGGCTGAAGCATGGGTGGGTGTCCAGTCGGGGCAGGGGAATGCAGGGGGACTGATATCAAGTGGTTACCACAGCAACAGGGAGGGGACCAGTGGACGGAGGGAGCAAGCAGAGGTGGGAGTGTTACCATGGCAATGGATGGAGTGCCTTCCTCACTTGGGTTGGGGATGCAGCTGCCCTTATGTCTAATTACTTGCCTGGTTCTGGGGCATTTAGGTACAGCTTAGCAGGAGTGCTTGTGTTATCATCTATGTATATTACCTATTTAATTTCTAGTTAGAAAGTGAAGCTGCAGTGGAGAAAAAGCATTTTTTCCCCCAGAAGGTACACTGATTTTAATCTCTTTTGAGTGATGACAGCATAATCAGTTCACTAGTAGTAGCAGAATTATTTTTTATCTTTCTAGTACAGTGTGAAAAACTATATGCCAGTCAGTTACTAATAACGCAGTGCTAGACCAGATGCTGAATTAGGGAGTGAGTTGTCTTACACATCATTACAGGACCGTATTTAATTTTTCCTAATGAGCTTTGCAAGATAGATCTTACAGTTTCTTGTATAATTCCTTTCATTATTTATTTTCCTAATGATGTCAGGTAGTGTACATTTCTGATAGGCTCCTTTTGAATTTCACCAGCTGGTGAGTGATGGAGTTTGTGAGTACAATATGCTCATATAAAACTGATAGGAACAGCCTGGACTCCTGAAATTGCTGTCAGTGAATGGCCCAGTGAATGGCAATCAACCATCTGCAATTTCATCTCTTGTCACATTTCACCCTGACTAAGTACAATGAAGAACTACAAATGTCAATAGGTATTTTAGTAAGTTATATCAAAAAAGAATGGACTGAAATCTGGGAGGCACTGGAATTTCATGAACTTTGGCTTGAAAAGAAGATAGAACTAATTCTGAGTGTCAAACCCAACACAAGAAAACTTGGTAGGAAGTATGACCTGGGGGAATGGAGCCCAGGGCTTGCCTTGGAATTGCCCACAAATACAGATTTTTAAAAAACCCAAAAAAACTCCACAAACCAAAAGACCTAAACAAACAATGCAAGAGGTGAAGAAACTGAGACAAGGATAGGCCTCCAGACACTTCCCCTACTGAAATGCCTCTTTACTTCTGTTGTAAAGCCTAGATGAAGCGTGAAGACACTTGCCTGCTGTGTTTTTCTCTGAAGAGGTAAGCTGTGAATTGGAGCTTGAAAATGTGGGAAGGCTAGGCCTAGCCTACTAGCACAGTCTTAGTGACTATATAACTTGAATAAAGAGTCTTAACCTCCCCTTAAGGCATGCTCCCAGTAGTGCAGAAGGGGAGAGGGGTCTGGTTTTGCCTGAGCTAACAGTGCAGAGGGGTGAGGGCTGCACTGGCTCCTCTGGAGGTCAAGAGGAAAAAAGGCTTGCACACAGCTAAAACTCTTGTGTCTCCTTCTGTCTATGTGACAGAGCAGTCATCTTCTCATTTTTAGAGCACTTAAGCATTTGCATTTCCCTCAAATGCAAAGGAGAGGTTTTACAGATGATCTTTTTCTACTACTTTGTGCACAGTTGGCTCTTTTGTGCATAATTTTTTTTAATGAGGATAACACCTTTTCACATCCTGTGGATATAGGATATAACTCCCTCATTCACTGTTGCTTCATTTATTTCCTTCACTTCTGTCATCCAGCATTCTAATCTCACTTTTTGGATCCTATGTGCATCGTCTTTGTAGACTTTGTGATCTGGATAAGTCTATTCTGCTAAATCAGAGATGTCCAGGGACCAATACTTGTCCCCAGAACTGAATGGCACCAACTCGTATGCATCTACATTTCTTAGTTTTAGCTGCCTCTGTGGCAGATTTACCTTGGGAGGAACAGAGTAAGGAAGTCAGCTGGCAATGAAGTAAAGTGAATGACTGGGTGTGTGGTGCTTGAGCTATGTGTGTAGTCCCCCTTTATTCAGCTGTGTGGGTGCTGAATGAGTTAGTGCTTGTTTTGAAGAAAAGCCCAACAAATATAGAATTATATGTATTTATTTATTTTGGCCCTTGAAAATGTTCACTAATGGGTGGCAAGAGGGTTTGAAATAGGAGGGTTTGAAAGAATGAGGCTTACATCCCTGGTGAGCTGTATGTTTGCTGCATCCTGGAGAAGACATAAATGCCCTCAATATCTCAGCTTCTGAGAAAGAAAAAGAAGGTTATAACTTTTTGTCTTTTTTTTTTTTTTCTCAACCATAGTGTTGTAAGACAGCAACTTTCTGTGACTCTTAGGTACTGTAGTAGAGTGGTATATGATTTCTTAAGATACAACATGGCCTCAGGAGGCACCCTAAAGATGACACTGGAGGGGAACAGCTGGAACAGGACTTTTACACATCTGATTTTGCCACCTGCTATTTTGCTCCTTACAACTGTTCCTTAACATCTTGCCTCTTGCTCACAATTCTGTGTAAGACCATCACTGTGCCTGATTCTTGATCCTGAGAGGAGTGCCTGTCACTTCTCTGTCTCCCATTCCTTTACAGCTGATCCTGTGCTAAGAGTGACAGCACACATAAAAGCATTATGGTAACCCCTCCTTTTCTAGCTTGCTAGAAACTATGCTTATAAAGTTGATACATCTTTTGTTGTAGTCTATGAACACTACTGAGTATAATTTGTTTTATGCTTAGGAGATCTTGTAAATGTTTTGTATTATATTAAGTACAGGGATTAATATATATTCACAGACTTCTAATTTGCTCTTTCTCTGTTTCTTCTGATCAGGGATTATTCATTTTTATTTCTTTACTATTTCCACAGGAGTTAAGCTTGTCCTCATGTGTTTGTTTTACTAAATTCACAAGTTAACAACCTTGGTTTCTTAAATTATGCATTTGAAATCTCTCTCTCTCAAACCCCATCCTGTCTGCTTAGTAAAGCCTTAAATTGCAGGTAAAAATGGGCACTGTGCTTTCTCTGTCGATCCCACACACACTGTTCCTTCCAGCAGCAGTCTCCTTAGGAGTGACTATTCTGCATTTTGCTCATCAGGTAACAGTGATCACATCTGCCTGCTGCAGTGTACTTCCCCTGCAAATACCTTGCATGCATTGGGCATCCCTTTGTCTAAAGTAGCCCAGTTTAAGAGCATGTCTCATCAAAGGCAAAGCTTCTCCTCAGGCCCAGTCTGTAATAGGACATGAACCCTAGCCCTTCTGACACACCAAGAGGCAAGGCTGTGGACATGCAGTTGTGGCATTATCATAGCAATCAGGATGTCTCTGGGAATGCTTTAGGAGAAACAGAAGCCAACAGAAGAGTCCAAAAAGAAATGGGAAGCAGGGATATTACTCATTAATGAGTATGAGGAGTCTTCCACCAAAAGGGTAGAGAATAAATCTACAGCTGGTCTTCTGAAATGCATTCTTTCTGAATTCATGCTGTATTTCTGATTATGGAATGATGGATCTAAGTAGAAGAGATAATTCACCAGTGCAGAGTGAAGAGGTTATGAAGGGATTTCAGGGGATGGGCCAAAACAAAAATCTCCAGCTCTTCCTTTAACTGAGTGTAAGAATTTATCTGGAATACAGCAGGACTGGAGCTAATCTCCAAAGAGCCAAAATAAGCAGAATGAAACAGATAAATGTTTTCTCAGAGAAAGGAAATGCTGTATGGTAACTGCATGCTTTGTTTTTAGTGTGAAATTAGCTGTCTTTCCCTCTATAATAGCAGGAAATCAGTGAAATAATCCCCTGAGCAGACAGAGGGCAATCCTATAGTGAAGAAAGAGAGCTTCCATCCTTCTTGCCCTGAGATTCCTGCTGAGGTAGTGATGAGAAGATTTTTTCCTTATTTTTCTGACTCAAAGCATTCAGCATTCATATGGACACAAATGGGACTGTTTGCTGAAATATTTTGACAATGCTAACCTGAATAGCCCTTATATCTCTGGTGGCAATCTCAATGTTGACTTTGCTTTTTTCATTGTATTTTCTCCATGGAATCATCATGCTTTATTATGAAAGTATCAAAGCAAATTCTTACAAAAGAGCAAGTTATTGAAAATCTTTCTAGCAAGTTATTGCAAGTCTTTCTAAACATAAAACAGTCTGAAAATTTTCAAAGATATATGTTTTACTACCACTGTAAATCTAGTCATTCTTCATATGTTTCTTTCAGGGATCTTTTGAAGGTACAGCCTTAACGCTAATGGGAAAAATAAATTCAGTTTAAGAAAAGAATAAAACCTGAAAGTGGGAAAGTGTTCCACTCTCAATAGAGACTACTAGAAATAAGGGTAGGATCTGGAGGGGGAGCAGGAGCACAGAGAGTGGGAACAAAGATAACTGGTGGAGAATGGGAAGGTGATCCCTGATATGCTGGCTCTCAGGCTCCAAAACCTGGTGTTGTATGCAGGGTGAAATAAATCCCCCCCATTAAGCTTCTGGGCAGCCTCTGAAAACATGAAGCTCCAGGCTGGCAGAGATACTTTAGGAAAAGTTACAGGCAGCCCTCATGGTGCTATTCCTCTCATTGTAAGCTCTGCTGAAAACAAGGCAAACTTTCAGGACTCATGTGTGAGAATTATTGTCCTCACAGAAGGCTTGTGTTGGTCTTAGTGTTGCCACCAGAGTTTTGAATATTCACTGCATGTCAAATATACCCTTTATTTTACTGGGGTTTCTCTGGCAGATTTCATTTCTTTCTTTCTGCATTATTTTCACAAAATGTGAGAATGTAGGCTTCAAAATGCTGGAAAATGATAGACCATTCCACTGCTTTCAGTTTCTTTCCATAGGATATCTGAGACATTTTTAACAATTTTTGAAACTAGAAGGCAAGTTGCACACAGGCTGCAAAAACAACCGGTAGCTGTGAGCAGTAGTGTTAAGGTAACCTATTAACCTTCTTGGGCTCTCCTGGAATTGCCATAGTTCCTGGCTTTTTATGATCTATACACCATGCATTCTGGGGAAAAATCATGCAGCAGTTGCTGTGGAAGTATTTATTTCCATCAATATAAAAATTAGAGCATGACCTGTACCTCTTCAAACTATCAAAAGTCTGTTCAGAAGATGTTCCACTGGTCAAAGGACAATTCTATCCTCCTTCTAGCCCAGGGTAAGATACACTGAATCGGGGAAACTAAAGGTGGGTTTTGCTCCAAACAATTACTCTCAAGGTTTTTTTATATCAGGTGTGTGAATGTGCTGGTTCAGCAAGAGGGAACCACTCTTTCTATATTGCAGGAGTGTTTCCTCTTTCACTCATTTGTCATACAATTAAAGAGATCACTGAATCAATCAGACAGCCCTTTGCAGGGTAATTTTGGCAATTCAATTGTTGATTGAACTGTCAGTGGTGAGCTGGGCTGGAAAAAAATATACTTTTATTGAAAATGGACTTCAAACTCTGAAGAGATTATGCTCTTTGAATGTTCTCAAGTGCATCAAATTGCAGACTAAATAGACATCATGAGTGCTGTTTTAGTATTTGGGACATTTCCTATTAAAACACAATCTCTCAAACCCTTCTCTTTGTACTTCTAATCCAAGTATTACAAGGGCATAAGGAAAGAACATTTCTTGGTGTGTTCACCAGTGGTCTATGGCTGAGTGCAGTAAGTGGGAGACTCCCACTCTTCACAGATTTTGCTCCCATTTCCCTCCTGTTTCCCTGAACAGCGAGTCCCATGGCCCCTTTTAAACCAAAATGCTTAACATTTCCATGTCACTGTTTGCATGTAAGGTGTTCTACTAATATTAATTTTTTTAAGCGAACTTTGTACTGAATGGTTTGGACTGAAATATAAAAGCCAAGTTTAATATTTTCTTCCAGAACAGTTTTAGACTTACACTTTGAGAAGTCAAGACTTTTTGTAACTAAAGGAGATTTTATCCCTTACATAGTTTATTAGACTGGTTTGGAGCTTATGGGAACAGTGTTTGTGCTGTGTTGTGGTATGCTGACATGTTACACAAGGGGGGTGGAACTGCACAGGGTAATCACAATCTAAACTGGACTCTAATTATGTAGTTATTTTTAGTTGATTGAGTACCAGCCTCATAGAAATTCCAGTAACAGCTTTAATCAAAGACACTCTCACTCCATCACCAATCAAGATATAGGCTCTAAAGTGAAAAAAAAAAAAAAAAAAAAAAAACCCCCCAAAACAAAAAACAACCAACCCAAAAACAAGTT
>JAWWMO010000001.1:85673059-85692232 GCA_035047845.1 Dendrocincla fuliginosa | reverse complement strand
TAGTACATTAGATCTACAATAATTTCTAACATCTATAAAACTGAAAAATCAAAAATCAAAGAAACCCTTAGGCATCATGCCACATAAATTTTATTAGTCTAGTGCTAGCAATATCCAAGGAAAGTGAACTCTAATAGACAGGGAAGTCACTTTAAACCTTGCATTCCCTAATAGTTAGACAGTTGCTGAATGCAAGTAATTTATGATCTGTGGTTTATATTTAAAAAGAGAGAGGGTATTGGTGGGAACTTCAGCAGGCTGTGTTCCATGGCAACGTTCCAAATATATTGTTTTCCAAAGGTTCTTCCTAATTTAGATGTATTAGTTCAGAACCCTTCTGCCCTTGAAAACATATATATATTACCAACAGACATTTACTACTGTCTGTGGAGATGGAGATTACATAGGACAAATCAGAACATGATTGTGTCACAGTTTCTACTTATTTTCTTTGTAGTTTCTTGCCAGATGGAAAAACCTGTAGAGGAATATTAAAATAATGTTTCATAGTTCTGTCAACCTTTTTGGTCATCTTGGTAACAAGGGTTTATTTCTTTAGATTTATAATGAACTGTGTTCTTTTCCTTGAACAATTTAAGCACTACTATTATCATCACCCAGAACATCTCCTGTATGATTTGTTTGTTATATAACTTGGTTGTATTTTCAGTCTTGTGTATATTCATAGCAGTCTCTAGATACATGGCACTCAGCGGGACTTGTGAAATGAATGACTGAGTGAATGTCTGAATGATTTATTACTGCCTTCTATGAAAAGTTTCTGCGGGGACAAGCTGATTTGGGATTCCAAGATGTATGTCTTTGAATAAAAAAAAATCTTTGTAGAATTCACAGCACAGCTCTGCTTCCCTCTGCATCCCTTTTGTTTGCTCCCCAGCACACAGACAAATCTTTGTAGCTTCCACTGTAGGCAAGCGCAAAAAAGCACAAGTGTCAGAAAATATTCCCTGCACCTCTACACACATGAAGAAGTTTAATATTTGAAATTTCTAATTTTTAATACAAATTTCCCTTGATATTTCAGAAATGTGAAACTCATCTTACATGTTGTCTAAAATATTTACATCTAGTGCCAGTTAATTTGCATCCTCACCCTGTTGTTACTCTGAGGACAGTTGATGTTCCTTCAGCGGGGAGTACTGAGCCCTACTTAGTCTGGTTGCTGGGATGAATAAGGAGAAAGCAACAGCTTATCAACAGGAGCTATCCCAGTGTGCTAACAGTGGTTATCAAAACATACCTACCCCTTCCTCTGGAAAATCTTGTTCAAGAACACTTCCTGGAGCTCTCTACTGTCTTTTATAGAACTTAAGAAGTAGTGAAATAATCTGAAGCTCTTTACACTATGTAGGAGTTTTGTATGTGCTTCAGATGACATGATGAGATGAATCATCTGGCCTTTCAGGCCATATGGTCAGTGTGTGTCTCTAGTTGCTTATGTAGATGTGCATTTAGCGTATTCCTTATGTGAAAAGTTGATCCCAGTAACATAATGCTGGACTGCTATGCAATGTGACAGCTCATCCTGTGTACCAGATTGATTTGATCAACCACACGTAGCAAGCAGGATTTCTTCATACAGAGCTGCTACAACATTGGCATCAGTGTCAATGCATGATACGGGTGTGCATTGCCCTGTAAATGTGAAGAAAGAATCAATACTGTCACTTGATTCCAGTGCAGCAATCTGTGGTAGATTTTGCTCTATATGATCACTTTTTCTTCATGTGGTTTTAAAGCACTATATGCTGTTACATAAAAATATTCTGTCACTGTCATTCTTCATTTGGGTTAATTTATCCTCCTGAGCCAAGGGAGGCTGCTCTGCTGCTTTTCTCACTCAAATAGCACATTAAACTGTCTTGAATATCTCTCTTCAGCACTGATTTGAGCACTGTGGAAGTACTTGCAGGATTCTGCCATGAAATTTAGTTTATTGAGGTAGTTAGGATTCACATAAACATCAGGAAGGCAGAGGTGTTCTGTCTGAAGGATGATGTCAGCACAAGAATAAGCAAGTAAGACACAGGCAAAAAAAAGGCAGACTGGAAATAAGAAGTTAAGCACATTAATTGTGGAACTTCCACCATAGGGTACTGTGGGTGCTCAAATATCGTAAGGATTCAGAAGTGTTTGGACAAAGCATTGGAAGAAAAATACATTCTGAGCTATTAAGCATAATAAGACCACTCTCTACTAATAGTCACTATTTTTTATTCTGAGGGACTAAGAGCATTTCAGATTAAACAGCAGGCAAAAGTGGCTGTATGGCTTAGCTACTTGAAAGAACTCTTTTCCATTAGAGTCAACCGGTGACAGTTTTCCAGCTGGCCTACATGGTTGTAGTTTTCCTGTTGAAAACATTCCTGTTGAATGTTCTGGATTTTCTTAATTTGGGAGGACTAGACACACTACACAATGATGTGGTCATATTTGCACCTGCACCTGTGCAGCAGTTAATTGTTTGAGGTGTTCATTTCTTCAGATCAGCAGAAACCTGCACCTCCTGTCTCCACCCATGTGTTCAAGATTAACTTCAATCTTGGTGCTCCTTCAGGTGACAACACATGACACCCATACCCAAATGAAACTGACAAACCCATTGCACCTTGTTTTGAGCATCTGCTCAATGAACTTTTCAATTATGTACAAGGAGCTTTATGGGGGAATCTGTGCTAGCTGTATACTTGAGGTCTGAAATAATCTGAAAGGCTATGCCATAGCCTTTACCAGACACAGTAATAGTAAGCTGCAATGCAAGATGCCAGAAACAAACAAACAAACAAACAAAGGCAAAAAAACCAGCATAGCCCCCCTCCCCCCCAAAAAAAACCCAAACTCCCCCTCCCAAGCCCCCTGAGTTGATTAATGGGTTTTCATTGTCTTATTTTTCTTGCTGCTATTCTGATCAAACTGCAGATAATGTTGATCATTTTTAAAAGCTTCTTAGATTTAGACAACAGGAATTATGGTATGTTTTGTAGCCAACTACTGATCTTTTCCCTAGTGAAAAGGTCTACAGTGTCCTGAGTTGCCCATTACTGGAGGATTGCTGCAAGGCAGGAAATTCTGGGCATACCCAGAATGCCATTCTTACTACAAACACCAAAATATATATGCAAAGGTTCAGGAACAATTCAAGTGCTTTCAGTTCAACTTAAAATAGGAGAAAGCAAAATTTCCAGCAATTGATGGTCCAGTATGTTCAGTCAGGTTTTTGCCTTTTAAATGTTAAAGTTTGTTTTTCATTTTTTTTGTTTTTGTTTTTTTTTTTAAGTGATGTACAAAAGTATGCAAAGTACTGCAGAAAAAAATAGTAAGAAAATGTGAAATGCTTTTAAAAGAAATTCATCCAAACCTAACACAAAGCCTGAAAGAAGCAAATCCCATCTTTCTAAATATACACTCAGTTCAATCAACTGTTCCCCCTTTGAACATGAAACCTCTTATGGATATGCAATCAGTACTTTGAACCTCCTATCATTAATTTTCTAACAGAACTAGCTGCCATTGCCAATTTTAATGTTTCTCCTAGCCTGGAAAAGTAAATGCTGGTTTTGTGGAATGAGCTGTGCTTTGTTTAATCTCGAGTATCATCAGCAGAATCATTAATAAAGTCTGAGGGCAGAATTTTACTCCTGATGAAGAACAGGCTAGAAGGAACATCACTTAATGTTCATATCTTGAGAGGAGTTTCATTAAAGATGCTGGGAATGCATTGCAGTGTGCAGAAAGAGCTTTAATCCACATCTGAACCTCTACCGGTGCTCTCTGTAATGGGCTGAACCAAATCATGGGACATCAATGGAATTCTTGAATCAGTTTTTGTGATGAGCATATTTTAGCTACTGTAGCTTTTTTCCTCTTTTAGGGAGGTAGAAATTAAGGTGTATGCATCCATCCTTCTCTTCAGAAGACTGACTTTTTCAGAGACTAGTCAATATAGAGATGTCTTATAAAGTGGGAAAAAAGAAATGCATTTACAGAAAAAAATATCCTTTGACAGTTTCCTGCCAAGCCCTGTATCTAGCATATGACTTGTGTCATGTGTGACAATTCATGAATACAATATGTGAGGCATATCTGTGACACATCCATCCTCCTATTCATTTTCTAATCCCTCTCATACACAGTCATTTCCATATCTTCTTATTTCTGTTGCCCTCTTTTAGACTGGTTCAATTACACATTTTTTTCAAATACCTTGGCTAGTGTGCAAGGAAGTACTCAAAGAAAATTTAACCAACCCAAAGACTTATGAGGTGTATATGATTCTAAAGGAAACTTTTTTGCTTTTGTTAATCTGTGAGCATGATTGTTTCTAAGCATTTTTTTCCTGAGGTACCTACAATGACATGAGGATATAGTGAATTTGAAATATGTTAAAATATTTTGTAATTTCATTTCTGCATTCCATTAGCCTTTCTGAATGTAATCTGCTACTGCATTGCTTCACTGTTAACTCTCCTTAGGTTTCCCTAAAATTCCCTGCTGGTGTTTCTTTTTTATCTAACATAAGTAATATATTGTTTCTTAGGGAGTCAAACAGTTATCCAATTCCTTGACTACCCACTACTGACTAATTCACTATTGCTTTTCTGTGTGTGACTCCATAAATTTCTCAATACATGAGACCCTGCATTAAATATCTTTTAGATTTTTATGACTCTATTTCATAGCCAAGGCAAGACTCATAAAAAACATTAGAAGTTAATTTTGAAAGTTCTGCTAATTTTTATGTAATTGCTCTAACATGATGTGCTATATTTTTATGAAACTGTTCAAATTCACCCATGGTATAGTACATTTGCTGTAAAATTATACTTTCTAGATCTTATTTATGGTAGATTCATGCCAAACTAGTGCATATTGTAGATATTCTTGTAGCACCACTCTTTCTGTTAGTGTTGTGTCTTATTGTTCAAGGTATATCAGAGGTACCTTTCTAAACATTTACAGCTACGTTGTTCAATGCTGGTTCCAAATTTAAACAGTGTGTTGTAATTAATCTGGTATTACATCTTATAGCCACTAATACACTACTTCTTTTGTAGAAAAAACAGCAAAACTTCCCTGAGTTTAAGGGTTGACCTGATGATCAGGGAGAATTGATGGCAGTGGTTAATGCATGTACTATCCTGTGCTCTTCTGTTTCTCACAAAAAGCTAAGGTTTTGTCCTAGTAGCAGACCAAATGTCTGTCTCTCTCCTTTTATAGTCACTCTTGAGGTTTTTCTCCGCAGGATTGAAGGCTCCTCTGGAGAGGGAGCAGCTGCCATTACTTTCAGCAAAAAGTAGACCCTAGAGTAAAATTACCGCAAGTGCTAATTAGTGAAGCCTAAAATGCTTAACTCATGATATTTTGAGTCCAGCACAGTCTTTCTGTGATTGATGGTGGGCTATTCCAGGAACCTGGCGTCTACCCCAGTTTTGCAGAGGTTTTCCAAGGATCCTTGGTGTCTTAATTTGCCCTGCACAATTGTCTGAGGAAGATGAGATGCTTCAGAGCTAAAAAAAATGCTGTTTTTCCAGGATCTGAAGATTAATATAGGTGTCTGTGTTTCAGGGATAGGACCCCTCAGCTCTTACTTACATTTATACAAAGAGTCTGGAAGCCTAAAAGATTACAGAAAGCAACCATTCTTACTTTTCTAAATTTTCTATTAGCAAGATTTGTCTTAAAAGATCAATCAATATAAAAAAAAAATAGAAAAGAAAAGCATGCCTGAGAGCCTTTTATTTTTGGCAAGAATATATGTAGCTAAGTTATGCTTATGCTGTCAGGAGAAAATAAGAGAAAATGCTGAAGCAAGGCAGGTGGCTGGTTGCATGTCTGACAGCTGACTGTATCAGCAACAGGCCCTGGAATCTCTGTCATGTGGCAATCATTGTTAATTCCCATCATTTCATCACAGATCTCATGATATTCAGTGTTTACTTGAAGCTAAGCCCCCCCTTAAGCATTTTATCCTGTGCAGTGGGAGCTTGCTTTTTTTTTCTAAGCAAACATTTGACAGTGTGGCATGAATGCACTGCAGGCCAAAAGAAAACATCTTTCTCCCTCAAATGCAATATAATTCTTCATAATTATATTTTTGTTAATTGCTTATTTAGATATGTGATAACTCGTTTGCAAATTAATCTGATCTTTATGAAGAGGCTGGTCCAAAAGCTGTGAAGTCCTGGAGGCCCTGCATTTGCAAATTCTGACATACAGAGCTCATATTTCTAATATACAGAGCACCAGAAGAAGACTGTCACACTCCTTTGCAGCATATTTTTTAACATGAGAAGGAATGATTGATTTTGACACTCTGTAACAATTATATCACTGGAAAATGTAGCCATGTTGTACCAGCCTGTAGCCATTGATGACTGAAGGGAGGCTGTGGGTGGCTACGGGCTCTTCAGGAGGAATAGGAG
The DNA here is from genome assembly GCA_035047845.1 of Dendrocincla fuliginosa. Classification (NCBI taxonomy): domain Eukaryota; kingdom Metazoa; phylum Chordata; class Aves; order Passeriformes; family Dendrocolaptidae; genus Dendrocincla; species Dendrocincla fuliginosa. The sequence continues at coordinate 85,685,789 of JAWWMO010000001.1, read as the reverse complement.
AGAAAGGAGGGGTGACGGAGTTCCCCCTACATCAAGAGATGGGTAGAATGTGAAGAGTTGTTATCTGAAGAACAGCTACAAGCAGGTCAGAAGCTTATGGGTAAGAATCAGAGAGCAAGGCAACATTGGGACCCTTGTGCTTGATGTCTCCTAGAGGCTGCCCAAACCAATGGAACCTGTTGATGAAACCTTCTTGCTCCAGCTACTGGAGGCATTGCGCTCTCAGGAGCTTGTCCTGCTCAGGGGCTTCAATCACCCTGGCATCTGCTTGGAAAATAGTACAGCGAGCTGTAGGCAATCCAGGAGACTCATGGAATACATGGAGAATAATTTCTTAAGCCAGGTAACAGCCCTAGCACAAGATGTGATGGTCACCAAAATAAGTGAGCTAATCGAGGTCATCAAGGTTGGAGGCAGTGTGTGCTACAGTGATCCTGCACTGGTGGAATTTGTGATTCTGAGGGATATGGGTCAGCTCAAAAGTCAGGACCCTGAATTTTAGGAAAGAAAATTTCCAGCTGTTCAAGGAATTAATCAATAGAAACCCCTGCGTTACTGCCCTCAGGGATAGAACTGGCAGATCTTTAGGAATGTTTTGCATAGAACAACATAGAAACATTGATTCCCAGGTGTAAGAAATCAGGCAAGTAAGGCAAAAGACCAGCATGGCTGAGAGCTGAGACTTTCTGGTCAGATTAAAGGGTAAAAAGGAAACACACAAGCAGTGGATAGAGAGAAAGATATCCTGGAAAGAGTAGAAGGTTGCAGTCCGGTTCTGTAGGGATGGGGTCAGGAAGACCAAGGCACATCCGGAGCTGAATTTGACAAGGGATGCAAAAAATAACAAGAAGAACCTGTACAGGTAAGTTACCCAGAAAAAGGTGAAAGTGTGCATCCCTTAATTAGTATGACTGGCAAACTGGTAACAGCAACAAGGAGAAGGCTGATCTTACAGGCAGCACTCAGGTGGGTTAAGAGTCAGCAGTGCCCAGACTCTTCATGGTTCTGTGCATAGCTAACTCATCTTTGGGTTATTGGCAGGTTTTGGTCCTTGGTAATGAATTCCTGAAGAAACTTCCTAGGGCACCTTCCAAGATGCATACTACATTGTGTATGCACAGATGTCACATCATAGATTAATTTGGTATTCCTTTCTTTGGAGTGCTACATTTTTGCAAATTGCACATTTCCATAGACAGGAGACAAGCTTGGCTTGAATCCAGAAGTTTCAAGCCATTTTAGGTTTCCAGTAGAATATGTATCATATTTTTAAAGAAACAAAGAGCATGTAGTTTTCTAATTACTTTAGTTGTTGCAATGAGTGGATAAAAAATGAAAGGAAAAATTGATTGCATTATTATTCTATGGCCACCTCAGTGGCCACATTAAAATTACACTAATACACCTCCAAACCATGAGCAGTGTTTGTTTGAAATTATTGGTCTCTTATAAGAAATGAAGAATTGCTGCACAATTTCTTCCAAATATAGAGAACCCTTTGGGACTCTGAGAACCAGGGAATACCAAACCAGTGTCAAAACCAGAGCGAATAACAAGTAATTGAGAAGGAGAGGAGAGAAAAGGAGTATGTGGACAGATCAGAATTGCCAAGGCCAGCCAGATAACATGCAGTATGCCAGAGGAGTTGAACGAAAACAGTAACTATTGACTCTCAGATTAATTTTTAAACTCATCTTGGCTGGAGCCCAGTCGATACTTGTTACTTTTGCTAGGCTTGACTGACCGATGATAATGAGGTGAGTAGAAGCCATTAAAGGTTTACTTGCAACTGACTCAAGATGTTAGATGAAAACATCAAGTCTTCAACTCATTTGCCTTGTCTTGTCAACTTTATTTACTTTTAACACAGCCTGGAAAAACAAAGCAGCCTGGAAACATGAAATAAAAAGCCTCATCCTTTTCTTGCTTCTAGTCCTGAAACATTAATGGAAAACCAAAAATATATCCTCAGTGCTGATGGATTTAAGAAAGGGAAGGAAGCAAGGCAGTCATGCAGCTTTGAATGCTGCTTTGCTAACGGTGCTAGAGGACAATCAGGGAAATGCCCTGCTTACCTGTTCCTCTAAGAGGGATGTTGCTGAACTAGGCCTGGCTGTTTCCCTTACTATGAAATGCAGGTCTGTCTCCTTAAAAGTGATTAACTTTGTATAAAGGGTGTGCTATGTGACAGAGAATAAAATTTTAATCCTTTTTCATAGCTGGGTAGATTATGTCTCTTCTTATCAAATAACTCAGACAGACAAACAAACAAGTGATAAGATCTAAGTGGGGAAAGCAGAAACGCACATCAGGACATGAAAATTAAATTATTTTTTAAATACATATTTTTGTAGTCTCCCATAGGAAATAGATTTTCAATTGGTCCTTTAAGAAACATAGCAGTTTTGTATATCTAAATACAGAGATTATTTCTGTGGAATGGAAATTAAGTTATGATTTAATGTTTGCATTAGCCATGCATATTAAAAAGTATGTTTCCCTAATTGTTTTATAATGTGACTTCTGGCAATTTTGGTACTAATCTGTTAAAGCTCAAGAATACTGATTTTTCTACAAACTCTTTCCATCAGTTGTGAGAAAGTAAACATAGGATAAGGAGTCATGTAGATAGAAGAAAAGGTGCATGCTGTTCTAGGGCATCTTGCCAAATTAGCAGCTTGTGCAGAAAACAATGGGTCTCTTTTTTAGCTCTTTCTGCCTGAGTTTCTTTCACAGGGAAACCAAGGCAGTATGGGGAGAACTGGTGTGTGACTTTATTATGTCCTGATGGGGGTAAGAGCATCTAGGAGCTCAGAAATTCTCCTGGCTCCACCAGTTGCAATGTAACCTTAATCAGACTACTTGTTTCATACAGTCTGTTGCTTTTTCTGACACTTGCACTGATGTGTTTTTGGTGAGCACTGGAAAGCAAGGCTAGCTGCACACATCTCTTCTGTTTGGTCAGCCTTGAGGGCATCAGTTCAGGGAAGGTACCAATTAATGTATTTTTATTAACTCTGGCAACCTGATTTGACATCAGTGTTTCTTCTCTTTGGAAAACAACCACCAGTAAAAAGCCAACAGCCTTATTAAAACAAATCTGATTATCAGAAAGTGGAACGAATTGTGGTTCACAGCATTTACGTCCTTCCTCAGTATCTTTCTATTTTCATCCTTAGAACACCATTTACTAGAAAAACACATCAGTTGATGTGGGCCTCTTATGCAACAAAAAGATGGATAAAGTTCCTAGTCTTGACCCCTAAGCTCAAATCATTCAATACCATGCTACAGGATATATTAAGGACATTACCAATTGAAACTGTTGTTTGACTAGAGAAGAATAAAATCATGTGTGTGAAAGGCTAATATGAACTCAGTCCTGGATTTGTAGATGAACATATTAGACAAAATGATCCATCCTGATCTCATCATCTTCTGCTCCAGTTTTGTCCTTGGTAAAAAAAAACAAGCAGCATGAGTATAACAACAACAAACCTACCAAAAGAATCTCTGTTCTTCTCTCTCTCACAGGTGTGCATCCTTCTGCACATACTACTCACAGACACACCTAGAAGAATGAGAAAGGGTGAGAAAAAACATATGTGATAGTTTTCAATCTTTTCATTACTGGCATGTACTCAACTACTAAGGCAAAAAGCAATATGCAAGAAGCTGTATAGAATTAACAGGATGAAGCAAAAAGGAGAACAAATCCTACTGTGAATCCTGTAAAATGGACAAACTGACTGTCCTTTAACTTTTTTTAATGGAATATTTAGATACAAAATTTAGATACAAATATTTAGATACAGCCTTGAGGCACTCTCATGCTGCTATGTTTATAAATCTTCCTTTAATCTGCATTAACTGATTTGACACTTGAGTGTGCATTTTGTATAATTGTGCTTTAAAAAAAAAAATCTGTTATTACTATTGTCTTCATGGGTTGCAATAGTACAGTCTGCATATTTCATGCCATTTGAACTGATGAAGGCTGAATGTCAGAGCTGATGAAGAATTTTCAAGGATTTTTTTTCCTTTGGAAACAAACTATTCCTGTGAAACGTATCATCTCTTTTTGAGGAACATACATTTTACCTTTGTGAATTTTTGGTCATCAACAGAGTGTCCACTGTATCACAACTGAGGCACTTGAATCCTAAATGTGATACTTAGTTTCAAATCTTATCTTAAAAGTAAAATGGACAGATACTCAATACATTTTTTTTTTTATTTTGCTTGTGAGTGGCCTGATCACACACAAGCTATTTTACTGTTTTTGAATTTTTTCTGACTCTGATTTTTTCACTGCAGTAGGTGCATTCAATATGCTTATTTCAAAATATACACATTAGGGAAGGATAGAGCTACTGCTCTTTTTCACTTACAACAGTTCCTATGTATTTATATAGAATGGGGCAAAATGCCACCTTCTTTAGGGAAAAACAATGGTAACCATTTAAAGCACTCAGTATTGTTGGTATTTTAATTCTGGAAAGTCACTTGCTCTTTTTAAGTTAAAAGGAGTAAAAAAATAGGGAGAAGTGCCTGTGTGTACCTAACAAGTATTTTCTTCCTGTATTGATTGAGTTCAAACGAAGCTACCAGACCAAATGAGCATGGAGAAGATTGTCAGCAAGTGATGACTTTCAGCAGAAGGGAACTTTGAGGTCTGAATGGTGTATTTGTTCACAGCAGTTGTCTGAAAATCAGCATTTCAATAGGACAACACTTCTGGCTTCTGACAGCCAGAGAAGACAACCACAAACTCTCAGACAAACATCTCTTATGATTAAAAGCAAACTGAATTATCCAAGTGTTTTATAACATGGTATTCCCTTTCATTCTTTTTGTCCCCAAAACCTTTCTCCAAAGTCCATACTTGAGATCTTTAAAACTTTTTTAGCCTAACCAACACAAGACTGCAGAGAGGAAGATAAAAGGCTATTCTCAGCAGCTTGCAAACCTCAGAGTTGTCTGGGAGACTTGTACTGCAGGTTTCTATCTATTTACATGCAAAATATAACAACATTTCCTATGTGAAGGTTTAGCAGAACTGACACTCAAAAATCCTGGTCTGTGGTACCATCAGATTTCAAAAATTAAGCAAAGTGAGACTGGTCACTACTAGTTTCAGCAGGAAAACTGAGATGTTTCCATGATTCCAGAATTACAGTTGCACTTTTGTGTATAGTCATGCTCGCTGTGATTCATTACAGCCACCAAAGGGTGTCTTCCCACTGGTATCTTACATAACTGCATGTACCAAAGCAAAACACATTAATGGCCACTGCATACTTGTATTCTTTAATGTATAGATACTGTACTGAAGTGCATGGTGAACTAATGTGATAGTGATAATTACCTGAAGTGGGAGAAGTTCTGACTTAGTAGAAGAAAATGAAAAATCACCAAGAACAATCAAGCATTGTAGTATGTTGTCCAGAGATGATATAAAGTCTTCCACTGAGGATTAGCAATTGGCTCACAGGTCAAGCACAGAGGGTAATAGTAAATGGGGTAACATCAGACTGGTGACCTGTCACTAGTGGGGTTCCACAGGGCTCCATCTTAGGCCCTGTGCTCTTCAACATCTTCTTAAATGACTTGGACACAGGACTGGAAGGAATATTGCGCAAGTTTGCAGGTGACACAAAACTGGGAGGAGCTGTTGAGTCCCTTGAAGGCAGGGAGGCCCTGCAGAGAGACCTTGGCAAATTAGAGGATGGGCAATCACCAGCCATATGAAGTTCAACAAGGGAAAGTGCTGGATTCTGCACCTGGGATGGGGCAACTCTGACACTACATACAGACTGGGTAATGAGATGCTGGAAAGCAGTGCCACAGAAAGTGACCTGGAGGTCCTGGTTGATGGCAAATTTAAACTGAGTCAGCAGTGCCCTGGCAGCAAGGAGGACCAACCATGTCCTGGGGGGCATCAGGCAAAGCATCACCAGCCGGTCAAGGGAGGGGATTGTCCCACTCTGCTCTGCAGTGGGGCAGCCTCACCTTGAATATTGTGTGCAGTTTTTGGTGCCACAATATAAGAAAGATATTAAACTAATGGAGACTCTTCAAAGGAGGGCAGTGAAGATGGTGAAGGGCCTGGAGGGGAAGCCGTATGAGGAGTGGCTGAGGGCACTTGGTCTGTTCAGTGTGGAGAAGAGGAGACTGAGGGGAGACCCCATTGCAGTCTACAAGTTCCTTGTGAGGGGAAGAGGAGACTGAGGGGAGACCCCATTGCAGTCTACAAGTTCCTTGTGAGGGGAAGAAGACAGGCAGACACTGATCTCTTCTCTGTGGTGACCAGTGGTAGAACCTGAGAGAATGGCCTGAAGTTGCATCAGGGGAGGTTTTGTTTGGATAGTAGGAAAGGGTTCTTTACCCAGAGGGTGGTTGGGCACTGGAACAGGACAGTGCCTGTCAGGGAAGTGGTCACAGCACCAAGTCTGACAGAGTTCAAGAAGTATTTGGATGATACTCTTGGGCATATGGTGTGACTTTTGGGGATGGTCCTGTTTAGGGCTAAGAGTTGGATATGTGAATCCCTTCCAACTCAGTATATCATGTGATTCTGTTTTTGAGATCAACTGGAGAAAGCCCTGAGACACCTGTTCAGCATTAATTTCAGAATCTGAGCAGGAGATTGAACTAAAGACATCCTGAAATCCCTTCCAAGCTGACTGACTCTATCATAACATCTTTTTCACATTCTAATAAGATTTATGTTAAATTATTGATTCTTTCTTATAGAACATTTTGTTCACATTCAGAGGTAAAAATCTCTGTATGTGTAAACCATCTCCCCTGAGAACTTTTTAAGAGAATCAATTTTCAGTGTCGGCTTAGTTGAGGAACTCCCAAAAAGGGGAGGAAGATTTGAAAATTGTTTGCAAACAAGGTAAACTTTAGTTGATTAGTATTTGGGGATTCTTCCAAAGACTGAAAGAGACAGACAATATGTTCAAAAGCCAAGCAGGATATATAATTTATCCTTTTATTTCCCTAGGGATCTCCCCACAGTTCATATTCCAGGAATTGATTTTCAGATCCCTGGCATACAGGTGTGATAGCTAATTATTCCACCTGTCGGCTATTGGCATTCACACCACAACAGTACACAAGGGCTCTGACTCTAATTGCAGCAACTCATTCCACTCTGCTAAAATTAGACAATACTTCTGGTTCTTGTCACAGATCAGGCAGAAGAGCTGTTCCTCCTTTCTCCTGTGCCCTCAGAATCCTCTCCTATTTTTACAACTTTCGCCAGAAACCACCTAGATATCTGTCTTCTGCAATCCTTTCCTTTTCTTCTTTCTACTTATTTTTATTTCTCTTCCCCCTCGCCCCCTATTTCCTTTCTTCTCATTTTCCCTTTTGCCTCTCTCTCCTCCTTTTTTCACTTCATCCTAATGTCTTCTTCCATCCATGATTATTTCCTTTCTCCACCTACATGATCTTTCTTTGCAATTCTGTATGGTCTGGCAGTGGAAAGAATGCCCTCCTTCAGCTGGAAAGAAAGAAATATTCTTTCCAACTTCTTCATTCTTTGTCAAGAAAGAGAAAGGAATTGCAAGGTAGAGTTTCACCTGTGAAAGCATAACTGTAACACCTAGAGAATATATCTTGCTTGGAAGATCAAGGTGACCTCTGTGTCGGAGTGTGAAGTGACATTCAGCTAGACAATTACATACAATTAAGGTGGCAGAATGAAAAGCCAGGAGAAGGAGCCCAGGAAAAATAATGAGAAGATTTAAGGAGTAGAGAATATTTTTGTGATGCAGCTGTTGACAGGGGAGAAAAGTGGATAGTCATGTCTGTTTTTGAAAAGACAGATCCCAAAAATCAATGACATAAGGTAGAACTCACAGGTAGAAATCTCAAGAACTGTGGCTGAATTTCAGCTTATTCACAGTGATGGGAAACATGGATTTAGGAAGTACAGAGAACATAGAGAGCTAGTATAGAAAGCAAAGATTAAAAAATAAACAGAGAAACAAAATGTATAATTATTTTACTGTTCAAGACTTAAAAAAACATAAACCATATAAATACCTATCACACGATTTTAAAGTTCCTGTGAATTTGTTTTTCTAAATTCTGTTTCACGAGCATCCTTCAAATAATTAGTGATCTTAAATTTTTGATCTTTGCTCAGACCTGACAAGCTTTCCCTAAAAAGACCTCAGTATTTATCTTTCCAGAATTTTTTTTATCATGTAGTTTTGATTTCTTTTTCATTTTAATCAGAATTTGGAGCAGAAGAGCTGAAATATTGTAAAGTATATTCTCATGGTGTTCCTCCAATAAAGAAAGGCAAAGCATAATAGACATTTCTCTCTCGAGATTTTATCTCTGTAGAATTTCTGGACAACAGTAATAACGGAATGTGAGACTGAAATATCATTCAGACAGACATATACACTTCCTAGTGATGGTCAGAGGGAAATCTTTTGACATTCTGGAAAGTAATCATCATACAAATACCATCTTGAATGACAGACTACAATTCAAAATCTGCTTCACCAATTTGATCTAAACTTCATTTTAAAACCATTATTCATTACAGGCATAAAACACTTTTGAAACCATGGGAAAAGCTAGTACATGTAATAGTCAGAACTTAATAGAAAGTTTATGATGACTGTCAAAGAAACAAGGTTTTAGAAATCTCTCAAGGAGATTTTGTAATGTTCTTTGAAATAGTATTTAATTTCTTCTCACCTCTCAGCTCAGGTGTATAAATTACTACTTTTCTATCTGGATAAGGCCTTGAGAAACTGAAGAGCCTTTGTTAAGTAGCCTAAAATACTTTTGTACTCCATTAAATTGTAAGTATTTTAAAGACCTTTTTATTAAGCCATTCTGTCTATAGAATATTACTTTCCAGTCCTGGAGGATTTTAAGATATTCAATATGAAACTTGTAGAAAATTTGAACCTGGCAAGATTATTAAAATTGAAAGAATAAACTTATATGGGTATTAGTGTGATAGATATACCACAATCATATTTCTAGAATAGTAACAAGTGAAATGAATTTGCTATACTGTCTGAATCAAGACAAAAACAACAAAAGGAGGTTTTTTGCAATTGCTTATCTTTAATTTTTAATTAATAAGTCCATTTAAACAGAATTTTGGCTTAATATAATTCTTTATATAAAGCTAGAAATTCAACAGTTAAAGTGACTTATAACTGATAAACTTTTGAGGTGATGACAGACATATAGTAGATTTTGACCTCAACCAGAGTTTGGTCTCACTTTGGGAGGGGGTGTTTCCTACTTTTTTAAATGTTGCCTGTTCTTTTGTTCATCATTGTGAATGACATGTAATCTTATAAATTAAAAAGTACAACAAAACAGGTACATTTACCCTTGCATGAGGTTTAATATGCCCAAGGTGTATAAAAAAAGTAAATACATCTCTAAGGTTTTTGTTGTATTTATGCCACTGTGTTAGTTTGGACATCTGTGTTACACTCTGATTGTGTAAGACATCTGCAAGGGTCTGTAACACTAATAGTTCAATGCCAGGAAGGCTTCAGGATATTAGGTTGGAGGATGTGTCATGCTGTGTCACAAAGCAACCCAAAACTCACGTGTTGTTATGGTGTAGACACACAAAATTCACATGCTGTGATGGCAGAGAGGTGAATCTTAAGAAGTTTAGCATTTTGAGTATCTTCTTGGCATTGTACATTGGTAAAACTCTTTGAATGCCAAACTAGCTGGTCCATGAATCCATGTAGGATTGTCATGGAAGCCTCAATGCCTTTCCTTTTGGTGCTACAGGCATTTAGTGTGAGCTAACAACACCAAATGTAATTGTGCCAGATACCTATCAGACAAGAAGGGACATTCTAGAGGATTTCTGTAACCACAGTCTTATTTTCAATTCTTTTCCTGTAACTGGGAGACTTAAAACTTAATTTTAAAAAGACAACCTGGCAATGCACATGTTGTTCTTGTTTCCAGGAGCTGGGTTTTTAAGTGAAATAGCAACTCTACCAAGAGGGTTTTTACACAGCATGTAGTTGGAGTTGCCAGATAGTGAGGGAAAAGCATGTCCCATCTTCAATCACTGATTTTGGTATTTATATTTCCTTAATGTATTGAGTTTTCTAGTTATTAGGAATGGGAATGCCATATTTCTTTGAAACAAAAATATCTCACTCAATTACCATTTCTCTTCTGTGTTTTCCAAGGCTAGGATTGCTCTCAATTTTGCCTCTGTGCATGTGACATAGAACATCAAATGATTCCTATGCATAACAGTGTATAACTTCATATGGACTACTGGCCTGTATGTTAAGAAATTACATTTTTAAGTTCATCTTTAAATATTTAAAGACTGATGGTGGCCTGAAATAAATCTGGGGATCTGGCTTTGGATCAGAACATTTATGTACTCTTATGGTACAATGACTTATAAATAGGTACCTTACAAAGCATGTGTTCATCTGGAACACTGAGGCTGTATCTGTTGCGGGAAAGTAAACAAAACCAGAGTGTATTTTTAGGTGCTGGAAACAGATGGCATGGCTGGATTTTTGGAGCAGCCCCTTGGTAGGGTCCTTTTCTTTGCTTATTGACTTGCTCTCCCATTTTCCAGGAATAGATTTGGGAAGGTGAAGAGAAAGGGTTGCACTTTATGTAAAGGAGCAGCTTAAATATGTGGAACTCTCCTAAGGAATGAGTGACAAGCACCTGGAGAGTTTATGGCTAAAGCACTTGTGTCCCTTAAATACACACAAATCCATGGAACCAGGTGGAGTGCATCCATTGGCCAATGTCATTGGAAAGACATTTTCTATGACTTCAGAGAGATTATGGTGGTTGAGGCAGATTACTGATGGCTGTAAAATGCAACACGACATCTATTCTCAAGAAGGAGGCATAATCTCAGTCCCTTAGAAGGTTGTGTATCAAATCCTTCTTGAAAACATCTCCAAGTAGAGAAGGACTGAAAACTGCTTGGCAGCATTCAGCCTGGATTTATCTTGGGCACATCATGTCTGGCCAGACAGATTGCCTTCCCTGATGAGATGACTGGCTTTTTCGACAAGGGGAGAACAGTGGTTATCATATAGACCTTTAACATACTCTCACATAGTATCCTTGTAGCCAAACTAGTGAGAGCTGGTTTGGATAATTGGATTGTAAATTGTACGGAAAATTATCTGTGCTGTTGACTCAAATCTGTGGATCTGTGGTACAAAATCTATCTATGGCCAGTTACTAAAGGCTTCCACACAAAGGGACCTAATACAGTGGAGGAAATGGGATAACAGGAACCTTAAAAGAAGTTTAATTTCTGTAGCTGTGATGGAATAAACTGATGGAATAAGGGTTGACTGGCTAGAAGCAAATTTGCAAACAAAAAGGACCTGGATGTTCTGAATTACTTTTTATGGTTGAGGAACTATTGGTAAAAGACATCATTTGTCAATGGGAATGTAGAGATGAAACAATTTAAAAAAAAAAAAAAACAGAGTGGGAAAGAAGTCGTAAATCTCTGAATTTGTGTAAGAAATCATTTGCAAACTAAAATCAAACAAAGTTATTTAAAAATGCCAGCAGATTAATGAAATATTTGACAAGTACTAACAGTGAAACAGAAAGGGGTGGGTAATGAAACTTTTTATTTTTTAAATGACAGAAATAAATGTAATCTTGCTATCTAGATTTACATTCATTTGCAAATCAGATCCTCCCCTTGAAAGAACACAGTATTCAAAAGAGGATTTGAAAGCTAGAAATTGCTATTTTATTTCTTTTTGGCTAACTTGAATAATGTACATTAAAAGGTTACATTAACTATTATTTTTATGATTTGTATTGAAATTAGATTCCCTATTTCTATTCAACAAACTCATTCATCTATGGAGTCTTTATCAGTTGTGTTATCCTCTGCTTATTAACCAAACAAGAGAGTAAAGGACGGAATCAGGAAGGACAATCTTCAAAATTATTCTGTTATTTCTATGCCAAAAAATATTGTTCAGTTTTTCACAATTTCAGCAATGGTAGTATTGAAGGAGAAATTGAGAAAAATACCTGATGTTTAGCAAGTACGATAGGTCTAAATTCAAAGAAGTCTTTCCCTGAAGTTTAGAGAAGGTTCTGCACAATACAGTTTTTCTTCTTTGATGACAAAGACATTCTATTAAGATGTACAACCCATAGAACTGTTGGCAAGGCAAAAAGGACAGGAGATTTTTAGGAGTCAAAAGTAAGAAATAAACAAAGCAAACTTGAAAGAAATCAATGCCTCTGAAAAAATCTGGAGGAAATTTTTCCCCAGTTCTTTTCCTGGGGAATGTAGGCTCTCCTTCAAGATCTCATTATTGTGCTCTCATTAAGACCATAGCTATACCTATTTTTTGTTTGTTCTCATTTTCCATGGGTCCTATGTCATACATTTACTGTCATCTCTTCCTCTTTATTTGTCTTCTTTGAATCTGCTTACTCTACTTTCTCAGCTACCCTGTGGTCACTTTAATATTACCAGGTATTGCTTTCAGGCTGATCCCTGGAGGTTTCTAGCTATACCTTCCCTTCTCTGTCTATGGACTTGGTGCTTGTCAGAGGTGAAACATAAAATAAGAATCAGCATAGCAAGCAAATCTCAGAGCATAGGACAATCAGTCTCCATAGTAATTTGCACCTGTTACCATAGAGGAAACACTGACTGCCTTTCCGTTCTGAATATGGTGCTTTTCTG
>JAWWMO010000001.1:85648048-85663291 GCA_035047845.1 Dendrocincla fuliginosa | reverse complement strand
GGGGGAGGTACTGGACATTCCCACCTGAACCTGAGCATATATAATCTTTGGGGTTTGGGACTTCTGGTATCACTTGTTGGATCCAGAGGAGGACCAGAACCTCAACAGGACTGTGACTGCCACTCCTTGACAAGACAGCAACCATCATCCTTACCAATAGATTTCCTTTCCTTTTGCTTTCAATCAGAGGGACTACGTGGTGCTCAGCACGGGGCCTAACAAACACCATTCTGTTCATGTTCCGGGGTGTTGGGCTATACATCTGTTTTCTTCGTGGGTTAAACCCCGTTCTTCTCTGTATCATTGTATTTATTGTAATCTTTTTAGTAAATTGGAACTCTGACTTGTAATCTCTCTTGAGCTGGATTCATTTTTCCTGCTGACTTACCTTTAAACCAGCACAACATATTAAAAACAAGGAGAAATCTAAGTGGTTTCTATATAACAGAGTATTTTGTAGATTCAGGGGATATAACTGAGAGCATATTTGTTATGGCTAATGCAATTATACTTACCTATTAGGTTTATGTGAAACAATTGTATTTCATTCCTACATGATCTTTAAAAAATTTAAAAACATAGAGAATTACTCCAAGCATGAGTTTAAGCTGGCTATGAAATACAGTCAAAGATAAGGCTTTGTTCAATATTTAAACAAATCTAAAATAAAAACCTAATTTCTCCATCAGGTTTAGAATATCAAGCAAGGTAGACAGTATGTTATTTATTCATCTTTGCAAACAGAAGTTTTAAAAAAAATACATGTTTCAGTCAAATTTTTTTTGTAGATATCCCTTAAACTTATATTTTTGGTGAATGCAGTACCTTTAACATGTCCATAGAATTCTGTTAGCAACTAGTGCTGTCAGTAGGTTCCCAGAGCTACAGCATTATACCTGAGCTCATGATCCAGCCTTATTGTGGAAATATTCTAAACATATCTAGGCCTGGGACAGGGTTTTGCTTGGGGGCTTTTTATTTGTTCATTTGGTTTTCTAAATCACAACAGAATTTGTGATCTTTGTACACAGAGTAGAAACTTAAATTTAACCATGTGCCTCCTGGACTAAGGTTCTCCAGACTTCACTTCAACCCCTTCGATCTTCAATGAGCTAAGCAGGTGGAAGAGAAATAAGAACAGATAACTTTTATTTTTCCATGGACTTTCACTGATATAGCTGAGATATATGTGGTTATTGTGGCTGAGTTACTGTTTATTTAAATTAAAATAATTCTGATTTAAAAAATAAAGCTTTTTAGTCATCCATCATATGGAATGTATACCTGGATTTATCTTTATTTCTTTCCTTTTCCTGTATATTTAATGGTATCTAATAGGAATGTAATAACTAGTTTAGTGGATTTTCCTACTAAAGGTAATATTTAAACCCAAACCTTCTTTGGCGTTTTATCAGGTGTCTGAGAAGAAGATCTTTCATAGAAGTATAATGACAATTCTAATGTGTGTTTTTAAAAGGAGCTTTTTGAGCTTTACATGTATTGCTAGACAAATGGCAAGTTTCCCAAGGATAGAAATTGTTACAGGAAAATGCATTAATCACAGCTTTTTGAGTATTCTAATCATAAATCCGTGCTTAATGCACAAATTTGCAGAAAGACAATTAGATAACTAATTTCAGTTCCTGTGCCAGAGGATAAACTATAATAAGCTCTAAGTAAATTCTAAGTGGAAAGGATTAACATTTCATGAAGCGGAGCCTTAAGCAATTAAAACTCAGTGAAAAATTGTTAAATTTATACAAGTAGTCTAATCACACAAAAGTATGTCTTCTCTGTGACACGGGGGTAGAACCAATGTTGGGGTCAGGTTTTTTTGTGCTGCCTTGCTTTGCCTTGTGTCATGAAGTGGCAGTGTGTCTGCAGCTGCACATGGGCTAGAAGTTCACTAATGCAAGTGATGGGAATGCATACAGTAGTCCATTACTGTGTCACAATACATTAGAGTGTTTTGAGTTCCTGGAAACGAAGCTTCTTGGTGTACAAATATTACCAAAAATCAGTACAACATTTTATTCAGGTGTCAGAATTGTTGCAAGTTCATTTACTAAAGTAATTTTGGAGTGCTCAGGAAGAATAATGATAGTATTATGCTATTTTCATAATGCTAACCAAGATTTCACTTGCATTTTTGTTTGTTTCATGACTTAAATGTTAGTTTGCTAGTAGGGATATATTCCTTAATCTATATAAAGATGTTCTTTAATTGAAAACCAACCTTCTTTAGACAACTGACATGTGAAAAAGTTAAACTTCAGAGACTGGGAAGCAAAGAACTGAAAAATACAAACAATATATATTGTTTTTTAACATATGTAAATTAAATCTGGCAATCAGAAAAGCAAGTGTTTCTGGATACACCTCAAGTGTGTGTCAAATTTTCATGAACTGCAATTCAAGCATAGTTTATGACAGGAGATGAAAGAATTTTAGTTCCTAGCTCAGGATTGCTTATATTGAATTTTGGAGATGGTGTAAAAGAAAAGGTTCTGGATTCATCTGTCACAGTGCTGTCAGAATGGCTACCTGCTGGTTCAGGAAGAGTGACAGGTGGCATCTCATCAAAAGGGCCTTTATTCACTCCAAATAATGAAAAACGTGTGCACCACTTCACCATAACCTTCCAGCTGACAGACGTGACTGGTGCTTTATTCATGCATTTATAAGAGAAAGTGTTTTGAACAGACAGTGTCCTTCCCACTCCAATTCTCAGGGACCTTCTCTCTCTGAGAACTTTGACAAAGGAAAAACTACAGAAAGTCTGAAGGAACACCACATAAATAGCAAAGATATTAGAAAAGTACAGTCCTGTCAATATAACTGTTTCTTCTACCGTAAGGAAATGCCTGTTGTTGTTGTCTCCCAAGAAAATGATGGGACTGGATGCATCAGATTCTGCACTCTTGTGTTCATATGGCTCCTCTTGACCTCTGTAAGAAACATGTTGTCACACAGATGTGTTATCTGAGGTAATAACTCGGTGAATGCTTCCCTGTCTCACCCACTTCAGAGGGCTTTCCGTTTCATCCACTGTGAATCAGGTATAGGCAAAGTATGTGAGTGTGCACGTGTGCCAGTTCTGCTGATGGAGTAAAACATCTGACTGCTTCATGTAATGGTGTGTTAATATGCTTTGCAACATACTATTAATAAAATATTAAGCCTTTTACCAGTGTATACAGTATGGTGATGGAGATAAAATCTTAAGGTTCCCAAGAGGGCATACCTCCATCCTGTTATAAATACAGCCTCACTGACTTCATCTGAGGGCTGACTTTTGGCAGTAACTGAGGACCTGCTGCTTTCAGTTTCTTTTCTTCCACATTTCTAGATAGAACTGAGATTTTTTTAGAAAATATAAATAAACAAATGGAGCTAGTCACTTCATCACAGTATCTTGGGCAAAAGAAAGTTCAGAGCAGACACATCATGGTCACAGTTTGATATGAAATGGAGGGAGTGAATAGCCAGCCCTTTGAAAATTGGTGTAATAACCAACTCTGAGAATCAGGTCTGTTTTCCTGTAATGTCACAGTGCCTGCAACCACATATGTCAATGCCAGCTGGCTCACGTGCCTGTATGTATGTCCTGTAGGTGAGATAGATGAACGTTTCATGTGATGAGACCTTGAGCAGACCAAATTATGGTAAGAATTTCCACCTTCTTTGACTCCTAAGATGCCTATCATTTCTCCCTTTCTCTGCCATGTCTTACAGACCTTGCTGCTGGTGCACAGATATGGGTTCACCCCACTGATCAAATCAGAGTGCTGGTGCAGATGCACTCACCCAGGGAGGTGTAAATCATGAGGAGGGTGTGAGGGACGGTGATAAAAATAGGCTTAGTCTGTGAGGGAGAAATTGAAACACACCCAGAGTCATAAACATTTTCTACAACTGTCTCTCTGATACTCCACTGCAGATAAATCTATGTAAGCAGCCTAAATAAATAGCATATGCTTGATTTACATTATGATTTTTTTTTTTAAAATTTGAGGTAACAGTCTATTTATTTATGTGTTTGAAGCTATTTAAATAATGTTTATGCCAGTCAGTGTGAAGTGTTATGTGTGCTGGAAGGCAGCAAAATGTTTTGGCAGTTGAGCAGAGGATGAGTTTCAAAGGTTGAACAATTCTGGCATCAGTTTCACTAATGGGGAGCTTTTAGATTTGTTGAAGTTTTGCAGAAAGTCAAAACTTTACCCTTGTCAGGTATAACTGCTCCCATAACTTCAGAAACAACACTCTCTTCTCTCCAGGTTACCTATCTTGTCCAATTCATTTCTAGTCAAACTGAATAGAAACTGAAAAAGAAGAGGAATACTTATTTTAATCTAGTGTTCAGTATTTTAATTTGAGATACAAGGAGTTCTGAATTAGTTGCCCTAAAATATTGGCTAGGATGGTCTGACAAAAATTCTTCCATTAGCTAAGTGCAAATAACATTAAATTTCTTTAAAAAAAGACATGATCCAGTTTAGAGCATGTTTTAATAAAGCCTTTTTTGATGTATAGTGCATTTACCTAAAATTGAATTTCCCTTGAGTACAATAGTGCAAATTAGAAGTAAAATATGAAGTGTGCCCAGTAAATTGTTTACACAATCTTTATGTATAGTGCATTGTATGTAGCCGAAAGGAGATGTGCCAATGTGTCTGGAACCTTAAAACCAGCAGCTTGGAGTCAGATTTGGTCTGACCCAAGCAAAAATACTGCATTACTAGGAAAAAAAAAAAAAAAAATGAACTGTGTAAGGAAGGATCTATTCCTCCTTTGTCTACTATCTGCTGAATAAAAGCCTCCACAAATCTGCTGCCCTAAAGTGCTGTGTCTTTTAATTGAACTGTGCTGCAGTTTCTCCAGGTGTAGATAGAAGTACAACAAATAAATAATCATAGTGAGTTTGTTTGACTTTTGGTTTTAATAACGTCTGGAAATTCCAGAAGACTCCTTGTCTCTGAACTGTGACCTCTCAGTATCATTTCATTCACAGCATACTGGGACACTTTAAAAATTAAATTTCCATGGCAACAATGTTTGTAGTTATCCTAAACTTAAATACTGTCACCAAACATAAAATATGCAGAAGTGAAATATTGAATATTCAGGTCTCCTTTTTTCAGTTTATTAGCTTTAATAGTTGTTTGACGAGCTGTGGTCAGTCTCTCAAGTGTTGATCTATAAGTGATGTCAGCTCTACATTGGAGTGATGGGTGAGCTCTGTTTTTAGCATGTGGACAAGTGTCATGTCTCCACTTTGAGTGTGCTTCTCATGTCCTGAGAAGGGTTTTGGTCTCGCTGTTGTGCAGGAAAGATGAGGCTAACACCATGATAGTGTTTGTACTTCAAATGTTAGTGTGTTGCTCCATAGCAGGTTCTGGTTTGCAAGTAAATTGGTGATAGTGATGAGACTAGCTATTTTCCTCACTGTCACTGTGTTCCTTCTGGGAGCAGAAGGGAAGAACAAATGAATTATTTTTTTTTTAGTCCCAGTTTTGAAAGAAGGAAAGCTAAGTGTTGGTACTGGAGAGAGGAGCCATGTCATGTCATGTTTCAGTAGGTCTGCACATCCAGAGGATGGGCAATGCCTGTGCACCTGGCACCCACCCAATGCTCACATTCAGCTGTCTTTATCAGTGCCTTCTCCAGGACTCAGCCCACTTGTAGGCCTCAGAAAGGGGATGTTTGTCTCCTCTGTGTATGGTCTTAGTGGTAGCATCTGAAGAATAAAAATAGCACTCGTGAGGCTTCACAATTTATTGGAGTATAGAGTGCCAATTCATTTTCTGTTACTGTAGCTGTCTTAAACTTATGCCTTTCAGCAAAGAGCTGACAAGAGTGATCCATCAGTATTTCCCCCCCCCCATATTATGATGCATTTGGACCTTTTTTATTTGTTTGTTTTGTTCAAAGTGGTTTTGTTTTTCAAGTGCTTATTTCTTCAACTTGTAGAACAGGAGAAGAAGCAGCCCCCTTCCTGTAAGTGAGGCACTCCAGTTCTGAGCAAGGAACCAGCATATAGATTAAAGGCATTGCTCAGAAGCTCCTGTATGGAGTATGCATTTTATTCTTCTAGACAAGAAACAAAATAAGAGGTGTAAGCTTACAGCAGCTCCCAGTTATTGAAGAAAACAGAGAAGTGCAAAGTCAAGCTCAGACAGCGGTTTGATGTCCCTGTGAACACACGACATTTGTTCTTTAGAGCTTTCATCAGTGGAGGCTGGAATCAGCTTGCCCAGAAGGGCTGTACCCATGGCTCACTGTCCTTACTGTTATGTTTTCTTTTTAATTTTTTTCCTGACATCTAACTGAATTCTTCTAGTACAATTTAAAGCAGTTATACTTAGTTCTGCCCATACGGGAGATGGACTTACTAGCTCTATACCTATCTTTTTACAAAGTTGAGATTATCTAGCTTTCTTATGCCCTCCACATTCTTCTCAAAACAGTCACTTAATGTTCACACATTTTAGACTCTTCTTGTTATTTCCCTGTCTCTAATTGCAAATTTTCAGGTTCAAGTAAAAATGCAGTTTTTCCAACCAGCTCAGAATAGAACATAACAGTTTCAGCATTTCTCTTGCATCCTATTGAATTATGTTCTCGTTTCTTCAAACCATTTCCCCAGTTTGTTCAGTTTTCTTTGAATTTGATTTCATGTGAAAGTTTAATTTAGGTTGATTGCTTTTCTCCTAGTAAAAATAGGACTTAATCCTGGATGATGGATTTGTGTGGAACCCTACCTCATGTTGTGGCAACAAAACACTGATAAGTGCCATTGAATGATGTCATGTGTACTGCCCTTGCAGTCTCTTCTCTTGGAGAACCAGCACATTAGCACGTTGCTGGCCTAAAACTATTTTAATTCCCAAAATTGCACACGTGGGCATCTTGTCATATTGCAATGCCTGCTGTGTGATTGAACCAGCTGAAAATCCTGATCCTTTAGGGTGCTGGAGCATAGGATTTCTTAAAAGGAAGTAGATGAGCAAGAAATAGGAAAATTATTTTACAAAGCTCTCTTAGCAAAAATTCTATGCTGGAACTCAAACATTTTTTCATGACTGCTACAATAAATGAGTACATGCATGAGCCTAGAATTAATGTAGTTATAATTATGCTGCTCTCAAAGTCATTAGATATTTTAAGCTGTTGAGCCATTTTCCAGCCCATTAACTTTATTTAGACCTAATTATATTTTTTAACATGTTGGTCCAGATAATGCCTTGATCATGATTATACATATGCTACAGTAAAGTAGACATACTGCACAATTCTGTATCTTTGGGATTTTTTGTATGGCTCCAGATATCTGATGATGAGTTGTGGGGAATTTTTTTCAAGGAGGGGACAGAGGCAGGGAGATGCTTTGAGGGTTTTTTTGGTTTGTTTGCTATTTACATTTTTCTCTGGAGTTTTTACAGTCTTTGTCATGGCTGTTACTGCTTCTCTGTTGCCTCTTCTCCTCTCAGGACTCCTGTAATTGCACCCCAACTCTTGTTTCACATTTGGCATTCTGTTTGCCAAAGATGATGATATTGCCTGGAACCATTCCAGAACTATGAGAATTCCCTATTTTCTTAGGTTTCTGGAACTGTCAGGTAATTTAAACCTTCATTTACTTATTTTCATTTACTTTCATTGACTTCTGGTGGTCTGACAAGAAACTGTTCAAGTATTTCTTTCTGCACAGTGGTAACCCTCAAACTTTCAACCAGAAGCATCCTTGTTGGTTGGATTGAGATTGATTTTGGCTTTGAAATACATTTTTAAGGAAAAACATCACATTTTACCTCTTAAGAATATGTTAGGAAATCTCTGCCTATGAATAGGATTCTCTGAGAAAGGTTAAGGTGCTTTGTTTGGAAAATTTCAGGGAGATTAAAATTCCGGGACAGTTTTGTTAATTCCTTTCTTCTTCATGAACATTTTTAGCAGAGAGGAGTGTTCTCAGTCCCTACTGATATCACACTCTGTTACATAGGTATCTCCTGTTAGTTAACAAGGCATCTCAAATCTTTGTTAGATCCAGTGATGTGCTTCTTATCCAGAGCACGTCCAGGCAGTCTCATCTCCCATGGGGCTAGTTTGGTACAGACTGCTGTGATCCCCACAGGCTGGTACTCAAATCTGGAAACTGCTAGACAAAATAAGGATAGGGAAGTTTAAAGACTGTTTCTCTTTTGAGTCCTTAGGCATGTTAGTCAGGGCTTCACAGAACTCTGATACTGTTGCCCTGGAGTTTCTTTTGAATTAGGTCTAAAGAACTTAATACAGTGTTTTTGCAAGTGGTACAGAAAAAAAAACCAAAACATTTTCATCCCTAGAATGTGACAGCTTTAGCCCTGAAGATTAGAAAACTGGGTTTGATTCCTTCTTCAGCTTCAAGGACTTTAAATACTCCCACACAATATAGCACCAACAGTGGAAAAATACAAAAGAAGATGTAGGAACAAAGACCAAAACAGTACTAACTACAAGCCATAGTAGCTCTTGACTGATCAAGTGAATCCTGTGTTATATATGACCTGTCCTTAATGGAGGGGATTGCAGTCCTAATCTATTCAACTTTGTCTACAACATAGGACAGTCGTGCAGTTAGTGGATCGTGTGGATTTGCATACCTGAAGACTGAGGGAGGAATTTCCTGCCTGTTTTTCTTATCTTCTAGACTAATGTTAAGTGAATATCACCTCCCTCTGTTCTCACCTAAATGCCCTGCAAAGCTGACAGTTGGAGCTGGCATTGTTTGTGTGATCTGAAAATGCCCACCAAAATGAGCTCTGAGAGGAAGGGTATTCCCTTGCAGAGATTTTGGGGTCTAATCTAGGTGTTCTTAGTCTAAGCCACCTTTTGGACACAGTCAGCCTCCTAATGTGGATTAAAGTCAGAGAAGTACATTGTGAATTCAGACACTTCTTGCAGTGCATATGGGATAAGACAAGGCTTTAGGGAGTTAGGAGTGACACATTTCCATTCTTAGCTCTTTGGTGAATTTCACTATATATGACTAAAGTAAAACAAATAATTTTAATTGTAAGGATTGTATGAAGGAATGAAACTCACTAATGAAAAGTGGATAAGCTACAATATTTAATTAACAGATTTAATTATTGCATCTGATCATTGCATTTAATTAATCACTCTGTGTAACTAAGATAACATTAGCTATAAATAAGCAATGTTGGTTTGGATGGAAAACCACCTCTCCATAGTTTCACAGGGGAGAAGCTGCCATTACACACTGAACTGCTATGTTCTTTGGATATTTCAGTCTTCCTCCCATATGAAACAAGGAGAAATACTTGTAGGGTGAGCTTCAGCTTCAGCTGCAGTTACATAAGGCTTGTGCTGCTTTATATCTTCTTAGCTCTTCTGTTTGTTGTGGGTTATAACTTTATTTGGCCATTATAATTTCACTGCTGGACAGTGAAGGTAGTCACATAACTCTCCAAGGAGTAAGGAGTCTGAATTTAGTACCTGAGAGCAACATGTGGTACACATGAAAGATATTGTACGAACTTCAGTCACTTCAGTGATGTTCAGCATTTTGCATTTCTTTCAGATCTTTCTAATTTCCTATATTGTGCTGCTGTGCCTGTAAATGTAAGTAACATTTTCTGAAGGATCTTTTTCATATCATCATAGGAAACAATATGAGCATGTGTTGCATACCACCAAAATTACTAGTAGACTACAATAGAGGGTTTGTGTGGCAGGACTATCACAAATGGAGTCATACACTCACTCCCAAAAGTTTGGCAACAATATATTCTATCGATATAAGACAGTGAGTTAATAAAGGTCAGTGGCAAATGTGACAGATTCGATGTGAAGGTACACTATTTACTGCATAGAGAAAAGAGTCTAACAAAATTGTCAGGGACACCCTCCTGTTGAGTCATGAGGTTCAGAAAGGACTCCATTGCATTCATTCTGAACTCCTGCTCAGAAGGGAATTAAGGTGCAAATGGATTCAGACTTGGTCCCAGACTTGGTCGATGCTTAATGTCTAAAGGCTTATGTACATGCAATCAATGCTTTATATCACTTAGTTAAGATTGCAAAGTTCAGTTCTCTTATTCTGAATTCACTTCCTGAGTATCTGACACCATAAGGATTCTCTTAACCTTGAGAACTGACCTTGAGAGACACCCCTACTCAAGGGAAGATCCTGGTGTGCAGTCTGCTGCCGTGCAGGAGAGTTCAGCAGGCTCTGGGCTGTCCACTACTTATGGAGTAAGATGATTTTAGGCAAAGTTCCCACATAAATAGCATGCCTTGAAAAGAACAGGTACAAAGAATGCTGAAAAGACTGTGGATCATTACTCCTGACTTTTCTTTTAAGAAACCAGAAAAAAAAAATCAAATCTTTTAGCCTAACAATTGGAACTACTAAAATTGATCTGTCACTTCTATAACAATGTGGGTTTTTTTCACTTGCAGCCTTGCAAGTATAATGTCAGTGTTTTGGTGCATAATATCGTTTATAGTAGTTTATTTCTTCTAAAAAATATCTAAAAGTTTTCTTATATTGAATTCTTAGGGAAATAAATGAACAGTTCTCTTGATATTTTACCTCTCAGCTTTTCTTGGCTGATTTGCATCCCAAACAAATGCAAAGCTTCTTCAAAGCAATTTGCAGGAACATCATGCACAAAAGATTCGTTAAGAGCCACAGTAGTGACAAGAACCCAATTAGAATAAGAACACTGCTGTTACTATGCATGTCCAAACCTGATGGCTGATGAGAATAAACAGAAACACAAATACAATTTCAGTGAACGTCTTTACTTGTAGAGAAGTAGGTAAAACATTGAAATCACATTTCTTTCCCTTGTATTTACAACTGGGAGAGAACAAACACTGTCTCTTAGTTTTTATAGGCAACTGTGCTTTAAGACAAACCACTACCAATATCAATTGCAACATAAGGTTGGAGATATAACCAAGGCTATTTCCCTTTTAAGTGGTCAGGAAGGTTAAAACATGGCTTCAGCAGCACAGTCGTTTGCTGGCTATTGGTGGTGAGGGAAGCAAAAGGCAGGCAGAGAACAAAACCATCCAGATGTTAACACCAGAGAGTTACCGAATACTGGCAGCTTATATTTGGGTCTTGTGTTTCTGTACTACTCCTCAAATTAACTTTGGATTTCCAGATGAAGGCTCAATTCTCCACTGCTGCCATGCAGATGCATAGGTACTGAAGGATCTGATCAATCAGCTTTCAGGAGGGTGAAGGAGAAATTTTGTCGATACAGAAACTATGTATGAATTCCTTGAAAATATTCTCTTATGTTATTTGCACACTTTTGTCTCTAGGCACTTGCATCAACTCCTCCTCATTGGGAAAGCTACAGTGTCCCCAGGATTTTGGTTGCTAAGTCAGCTATAAGACTTGCTCAACATCATGTCAGAGCCCTCTATATAGCCACGGGCTTTCTCTCTGAAAACCTGAGTGTAAGTGGAGCTGATGAGTGCCCAGGCCTTGGCCTAGTAGGAAGATGTCACCCAGTGGGAGCACAAATGTAGATCTGGAGACCAGAAAGTATCGCATGATCAAGCACATAATGTCAGGGGGGTCAGAGACTCAGCTGTTACCCCATGAAGTTGCTCACAGACAAGACAACAAGAAGCCTTCAGGTGTGGGGGATTAGTCCCTTTTCCCATGGGACCCTGTGAGAGAACCATTGTTCCTTATTGTCAGAAGACAAAGGCACCGACACTATCTTGCTCTTGGCAGTGCTGTGCCTTCTGGATGGCAGAGTCTAATTCCTTTTGGACAGGGAGAAACTTCAGGAAATAACCTCCAGCCTGGTTTGACAACCCACCATCAGCATCTTTATGTGACATGTCTCTTGGGTTAAAAACTATATATTTTAATCAAAAGACAGACTAGGTGACTGCAGGTATAATTTCTTGTATATGTTTTTAGCAAATAAGACTGATAGGTTTTTGTTGCTTGGATTTTTCACTCCCCTGGATTCAGCCACTTGGACTCAACAAAGAATTATTGTTTAATTTATTTTAAATAGAGAAGTTCTGTTTTCAATTATTTTCTGGTATCTCTCAAAGGACCCCTATTTGGGTATCTATTTTTCAGCTGGAGATTACTGTTACCATCCTTGGATCATTTATTAGTTGGTGAGGTTCTTGCTGACTTGGTGGAGAGATTGCTGAGTAAAACTAGTATACAAACCTTCCTGCTATATTAATGACTTCATGTTGTTTTTAATGAAAGTAAAGGAAAGAGGTTCTTTCCCTTCACATTTTATCAGAGATCTAAACTAAATCATTTGTTTCCTTCTGAAATTGAAAGCAACATCTGTTAGAGAAAATTTTAGGGAAAAAAACCTGCTGTACTGTGATTCTTGTTCTTGCTCTAAAACCCAGCACACTAAATCCAGTCTTCATTTCCATATCTATTACCTAAGAAATGTTATCTAGACATATCTGACTGGCATTTTTTTTCTGTCACATTTCTTCATTGGAGATACCACTAAGATTTTGTAAAGCCAGTCAAACACCACAGTGATCATTTAATTACTCTGTTAGCCTGTGGAATAGATGTTACTTATTTGTTGAGGAATGTAGTGAAAGAAATGTAATAAAATACTCGAGCCACTTAGAGCTGAAAATAATTTGAGAAGATGATTCCCATCATTTTAGCAAGATAATATATTATTTATTCTGGACCTTAGGTCTTTTATGGCAGAGTAATATATGGCAAACTGTTGCTTGCAGAAATCAGCATGTCATATATGTACATTTACATTTAAAAGGGTTGTTACTTTGTTGTTTGGTGGACCTATTTGTATTTCATCTGAAAGCTTTATGGCAAGCTGTGTCTCACAAATGAAGAGACCATTCAGTTTTTATTCAGTCCCTTCCTCTTCCATTTTTCCCATTTTTCTCTTTATATAAAATGTGTGAATGTATATGTTTTATTGAAAAAAAAAAATAGAGAGAGAAAATACAACAGCCAAACAAGAAACTTCTAAAAACGAGACCACTGAGTTTTTAGAGAATATTTTTCCCATTCTTTTGACCATACCTTCACTGTATTTCTTCTAATAACTTTTATGTAGTTAGACCTATGGACTCTGTTTGATGGAGTCTTGTGTTCAGTCCCTTTCATTGCCAAAATTTGTTTTGGGAGGAGACTCACCACTGACTAACACAGATTTTGCAATGCAGCCCTGACAGCCTGTCTGGTTTCGAATTCAGTCACAAGAGATGCTGCTTGACAAATATTGAGTGTTGTAAATGGACTGTAAAAGGAATTACTCATTTTCTCTCTTCCCCCACTATATGCAAGCATAATTAATAACTGTAAAGCTTTCTCAGTAGGGTTTTCTTTGGTTAGAAGTCCTCAGCAATCACACATTCTGACATTCACAGAGTGCATGAGTAGAATTTCTGGATTAGAGTGTTTTTAATATTAAAACTATTTGCAGATAAAAAATATAAAAGCATATGTGCATGCATATGTCTACTTTAGGGATACCATCTGTCCATTGCATACACATGCTAGCTGGCATTTTTTGGGAAAAGCTGAATAATTTTATTTTTTGAATAAAATAACCTATAGTACTAAGTACATACCCCAGCTCAACAGGCATCTTCTGATTGATTCTGAGGATAGTGAATGCATGTAGTCTGTCTCCTTCATCATACATTAATCTTTTAGGTGTAATTTAATGACAGGCAATTGCTCGAATGCTGTTTGTCTCTATAAAATCCCTCAAGGATGTTAATCTGATGTGTGATAATGAGCAAATATTTTTTTAATGTCTGGTATTAGTATTCCATGGGATAATACCACAGAAAGTGATTTCCAAGTAGGATATTCGTGCTGGATAATCAGGAAAGACAGAACAGTAGAATTTGCTAAGAAAGCTGATTTAGACTGGGCATTTTTTGTTGGTTTAAGGTTTTGTTTGTTGTTTTGATTTTGTGGGGTTTTTTTTAGTTTTGGTTTTGGGTTTCTTTTGTTTGGTTGGGGTTTTTTTGAGCTAAAAAATATGCTGCTGCATTTGCTTTAAAAGAGCAAGTATACATAATTGCTATGCATATCTGTCATATAAAATAGTTGCAAATGACTACACTGGAAGCAGAGAGCACTTAATACTAGATTAGATAAAGAATTAGAAAGCACTGATTTATGACCAGCGTAGATTAGACCATATAATGTTACTGCTCCATGTTCTTCTACAAAACATCACAGGGAACCAGGAGAGGTACAGGATACTTTTCACTGGCTGTGGCTGAGGTGGAGTTACTTTTTCTCCTAGCAACCCTCACAGTGTTGTGCTTTCTACTGATTGTTAAAAAGGTGTTGATAACACACCAGTGTTTTGGCTACTGCTGAGCAGTGCTGGCACACCATAGATGGTCTCTCTCCAACGTTACCTCCTCACCAATAGTCTGGGGGTGTGCAAGATCCTGGGGGGGAACATAGCCAAGACAGTTGACCAGAATTAACCAGAGGTATATTCCATACTACATAACCTCTGCTCAACAATGAAAGCTAAGAGAAAGGAGGAAGGGAGACATTTGTTAGTAGGATGTTTAGGATGTTTATCTTATGGAGACAACATTATGTGTACTGAAGCAGTGACTGGACATCGCCTGCTGATAAGAAATAGAGAATAAATCTTTTGTTTTCTTTTGCTTCTGCGTGTGACTTTTGCTTTATTAAACTGCCTTTATCTTGACCCATGAGTGTGTTTTCCATCTTATTTTCTTCTGCTCTATCCTGCTGAGGAGGGGAATGATAGAGCAGCTTGGTGGACATCTGGTGTCCATCCAAGGTCCACCCACCATAGTCCTTTTTGAAGCCCAACATGGAACTTGAGACAAAGATAATTTTGTATTAAGTGTGCTAGAGCTATAATAGATATTAAGTGGCAAGAGTGCTGTGTGGGTCACAGAATTTGTTGGTTGTGCTGCTTGTCTCTTTATTTTGCTGAGCTTGGGGACATGTCAATATAAACAATGGCTCTATGCTATGCTCTGGTGTTGATGGCCTAGTTGTGCTGGGGAACCTATCTTCTGGAGAAGACAAGAGAATACATCTCCCCCTCACTACCTTGGAACCATAACCCTACCCAGGATTGATGTGGATGGCTTTATTATACTGTTGCCATAAGGAAAGGGAAAAAAAACTTTCCAAGACAACTTTATATGGGTAAAGCAGAGAAGAGTTCTTTTACTTATAGGGTT
>JAWWMO010000001.1:85586687-85647948 GCA_035047845.1 Dendrocincla fuliginosa | reverse complement strand
TGACTAACATGGTATCTAGTTGCCTTAGCTCTGGTACATGTTTTCCTTGCACAGTGTTCCAGCTATTATCTGACCCTAAAGACAGCTAACACAGGGTTAGAGGTTACAAGCTATGCTATATGTGAGCCTAGAAGTATAAAAATCTACAAATTCATGAAAACCCTAAGGCAACAATACAGTTTTTCAAAGTTCATGTTCACCCTTACATAAACTGATAAATATCACTAGTTAACCTTGTTAATATATTCATGGGGTCTCTGAAATCTAATGTTTTTTGGGTGAAAGAAAAAGCATCTTTTGGCTGAGGGGATACTGAAATGTGCCCTAAGATAACGGGTTCATGGGTGACAGCATATGTGGAAGCATTTGCGTATGTTCCCAAGGTGGTTATCGACTCCTGTAACCTGGGATTTTACATCTGAACAGGGAAACCACCCTGTCAAACTGATGCACCACCTGGCAGAAGAATTCCTTGCCTACCTCAATGAAAACCAGCAGCTTCTAGCACTGTATTTGGACCTGGCCTGTGCCTATCAAGCCACAGTTCAGTACTCTGAGAACTGTGATTGAGGCACAGACCCAATCAAAACCAGTAAGAGTACTTGCCCCAGTAGTGAAAAAGAAACAGGGAACAAGTGTGTCCATATCAATCAGTAAGGGAGAAGGAAGAGGAGAAAAGCAACTGGAAGGTAGGGAAGCCCAGCAGCTGTGATACCTTTCTAGAAACCAGGCTACTGAGAGAAGAATTGGAAAACAAGCAGATATTTGAAGTGCCTGGAGATGGCTCCCCTTGAGTGTGAGAGCAAGATATCTATTCAAGGAAAACCATGTGAACACCCCAGGAAAGTGGACTACTGCAGATAAGGTATCTAGTACCTGAGGGAATTAGCAGTGCTGGAAGTTATCTACAGTGATTTAGACAACGATGAGGTCTCCAAAGACCTGGAGGTTGTCCTGTGCCTATGGACTATGTGAAGAAAGGTGATTCAAAGTGCCCAACTATCATATTTTAATAGCTTGACTGTAATGTGTTGACTGTATGTGGATACACCAGCTGTAGAAAGTATGTCTTCTTGTCTCCAAAATGCCAAAGAAGGTGAAATTTGGAGCATTGCCTGAGGAGGTGGCTCATGCCTAAGAGGCAGCACGAGATAATGACTCATCAGAGGATGAAAAGCCGTATACTCTGTTTACTGATGGATCATGACACGTGGTAGAAAACCCTCAGAAGTGCAAAACTGCTGAGTGGAGTTCCACATGACAAGTCATTAAGGCCACTAAAGGATAAGGTGAGTTAAGTCACTTTGCAGAAGTAAAAGCTGTCCAGCTGTCAGATTGCTGAATGAGAAAAGTGCTGATACTCTATCTCTGTACTGACTCCTCAGTGGTGACTAATGCCCCTGTAGGGGTGTCTACAGCAGTAGTAGAAAACTAATTGGCAACAGAGGGGTAAACCCATCTTAGATGGTGCATTGGATGTCGCTGCCAGGGTAGAAAATATGGCTCTAAAGATGTATTATGTAGATGTTCCCTTGTCCAAAAGTGCACCAGCCAATGAAGAACAATGAAACAACGGGCAGGTAGAAAAGGCTGACAAAATTCAACTCAGATGGACCTGGACTGGGAGTGTAAGGGTGAGCTGTTTGTAGCCCAGTGGGCCCATGAAGCATTACAACATCTAGGGGGAGATGCAACACACAGATGGACTTCTGATTAAGTGACAGACTTGACTGTGGAAGCCATCACACAAGTCATGTGTTATGTAAAATATGTTGCAATTAAACAAACTGCATGAGTGAAATCTCCTTGAAACAAAGGATGGTGTCTGGGTTTTCAATACAGTGAGGCCTGGCAAATTGACTGTATTGGACTACTGCCATGTACATGTCAAGGCAAGCACTACATACTCACTGTGGTGAAAACTACTGATTGGCTAGAAACATACCCTGTAGATCATGCTACTGACTGAAACACCTTAGGCCTTGAAATGTAAATTTTGTAGCGATATGGTTCCCCCGAAGGAACTGAATCAGGCAACGGGACTCCTTTTCAAAATAATGTTGTATACACTTTCCCTATCACTCACAACTCTGTGGAAAGATTGAGAGACTCTTGAGTTGAGAGTGCTGGGCAATGGGGCATGGAAGTGCTGAGATACAAATTTAGCAGAAGCCATTCAACTGCTTAACACTAGAGGATCTACTAATCATCATGGTCCAGCCCAAACAAACCCTCTACGTACTGTGAGAGGAGATAAGGTCCCCATAGTGTATATAGGGAAGTCGCTGGAGAAGTCACTGTGTATTGTTCCTCCCACGGAAAAGGCAAACTCACTCAGAGGATTGACCTGGGTGTACTTGTTGGGCAGTGTGGAAGGATGGGAGGTACAGTGAGTGCCTCAAGGAGATTTTAACCTGGGGAGAAAAATAGTCTGTTGTGTGAGTTTTATTCTGTAGGGAGTAAAGTAGTAGGAAAGACATGAATTGATTAAAGGTGAGTTTTTCAGGAACCACAAGTGCAACAATGACCCAAACCAAGGCAGTGCCCAACAACTGAGCATACTTCTCCTGTCTTGCACACCTATCTTGACAGATGGGGCCCAAGTCATAACCTTTCCCTATGAACATATGGAAGAGTAGAGGAAACCCATGAAATATTTTCAATATTTATCAGGATTATTTATCTGTCAAAAAAATAAAAGGGATAGCAGTGAATGAGAAGAAATATATGCGTGTTGCTACAGAGATAGTTAAAGGATACAGTTTAAGTTGTAAGTGTTAGTAAGATAGGATTATAGTAATGAGAATTAAATACATCTAAGCATGACAAAAATGGTATGGAAAAAAAGAGTGGAGATTTCATTGGGTCTGACCTCACAGTGCTGTGTTTTACAGTAGTACTAGAAAGGTGTTGGTAACACACCGATGTTTTGGCTATTGCTGAGCAGCACTGGTACTGCATCAAGGCTGTCTCCCCAACATTCCCTGCCCTCACCAGTAGGCTGGGAGTGGGCAAGATCTTAGGAGCGGGCACAGCCAGGACAGCTGACCAAAACTGACCAAAGCAGTATTCCACACCATGTGATGCTCCCTCAGCAGCAAAATATAAAAGAAAGGATGAGGAGAGGGGACATTGATTATTATGATGTTTCTGCTCTGTAGTACCCCTACATGTACTGAAGCCCTGCTTCGTGGAAATGGCTGGACATCCCTTAATGATGGGAAGTGGAGAATAAATATTTTCTTTTCCTTTGCTTCTGCATGTGATCTTTGCTTTTGCTTCATTAAACTGCCTTTATCTTGACCCATCAGGTTTTTTACATTTTATTTTTTTCTCCCCCTGTCCTTCTGAGGTGGAGGGTGATAAAAAGGATTGGTGGACACTTGGCATCCAGTGAAGGTCAATCCACCTGAGTCCTTAAACAAGATGTCTTTAAGTCACTCTTTCAGCTTGACTAACAGCCAAAAGTGACTGAGTGCCAGGTTTCTTTCAGCTGGAATGGAAAAATGTGTATCTAAAACCCTAAAGTAGCTTCTACTCAGAGAAATGGCATTGCTGTCTCTGAAATCCTATGATGAATTAGGGAATATATTAATGAAAAAGTAAGGGATTTAAGTAGTATTCTATCACCCTGTAACAAATGTACAGTAGTTGAGTTGCTAGTTATATTTTAGCAACTGCTCATACTGTTTAAGGGCAGCCTGTTCTGGCAGCTATGGTAGCAGACTGTTCCAATGAGCCATGGAGCTAACTAAACCCAATTTTCAACACAGTTTTTCCTTTTTCCCCATCACCTACAGGACCTTCAGGTTGTGCCCCAAAACTGTGGAACACTCACGATGGGAGACAGTCCTACTTTGTCTGTGCAGGGCCCAGCCAGCCATGGATCTGTATTTGCCACTGGCTCATGAAACGTGTGAATATTTCATATGTTTGAGATTTCTTTTTGATTTTTTTATATTTAATTGAAATTGATCTATGGGGAAAGAAATCACAGGAAAGCTGATTTCCTTGAAAATCAGTCTAACATTAACCCCATAAAGTTCTCACCTGTTCTGTAACTCAGTAATGCTGTATTCTTCATCTATAGCTAAAAGTCTGAACTCTCCAATATATTTTATCCTGCATTTGTATGCCTTTACAACACAGATGCGAACTGCTTAATCTGTTTTCAGATTAATCAAAGATCTGACCTTATACAGGTTGTTTATCTACAAATTCAGAAAGTTCATCAAGGTGCTTAAGTAGGTGCTTGTATCAAGCAGCTAAGTAGCCCTGCTGACTCCAGTTGTACATACTTAAGAATCTTGATGAGGTAGTTTCTGAATGTGAGGATGAAGATCTGGTGCTTGCCCACAGTAAATGAAGGGATGAGCTGAGAAATAAAGAAAAAAAAAGAAAAAAGAAAAAAGCCCCAAAACTCCATGTACTAGAAAGAGGAATTTTGCAGTGAGGGTAGCTGGGAATATTTAGCTGCTTGTTAGTTCATTACAGAACTCAGGTGGACTCTGAGGGCTTAGACAAAAATGTGGTGGCAAGTTAAAATCAGATGGCTGAAACTGTTACTGCCCTTTATCAGCTGCCCTGCACTTCTGATGCCCTGAGTTAAGGCAATCTATCCAGGATTCAGCTCTGCACCATTTAACTGTTGATCCAAGTACATTGAGATGAGTCTAAATCAGGAACAGAGGCAGTAATAGAACCATCAAAATGATTCAAAACTGGGAATGAGCTTTATTTTCTATTTTATAACTGATGATTGCCATTCATTGTCTAGGATTGGTTGTACTTTGACTGCTAAACATATAATTGCATTGCCTTTTGATTAAGTGCATTGCAGACCTACCCGTCTTCAGTGGGGCTTCGTTTTTGAAACTAATGGCAACATTAATTTCGGAGAGATGATTCTCAGAGCAAGGTACTACTCAGCATGAACAGGGTTGTGCATTAAGGGAAATCTGGCTCTACAGGGGGGTTAAACTTAGCTCCCTCTGTGATTAATCATCTTCCTCCCCGCTACTGCTCTGACTTGTTTTACTTTAATGCACTCCAAATGCAAAGGTACAAATGTACCTGTAGCTAAAACTAGCTCACACCTGTCAAAGTTGTTTTTCAAACACAAAATCAGACACAATCTTTAATTAGAGACGTTCCCACTGTTATTTGTCTCAGTATTGCTCAATTCTTGCCCTGCTAGTTAAGTAACCAACTCTTTAACAGGTCAAATTCATTCCTTATTCACATAGGTAATAGACTGTTTCGCTCACCTCAGTGGACTGTGTCAGCATAGCACTTTTATATCTGCAAGTAGAATAAAAGAAATTGAGGCAAATGAAACATAAAAGACTATTCCTTTGCATTTTCTCTCTTATAGTCACAAGACCTATTAACAGTAAACCTGATGGATGTTTTCGGGTAAAAGATTCTAAAAGTGTTCACTGGAAATTATTCTGGAACTAAACTGAAGTAGGGAGGGGAAGGCAGAAATATGGCTGTTGTTGAGGCTAAGAAGTAGGAAACAAAGGAAAACATACTGTGAAGTCTTACAACAGGAGAAGTTAGCAGTGAGGTCTCAGAGGGAGATTTAGTTTTTAACATATCCATAAATGACCTGTAAAAGGAGATAAATAGTGAGGTTAGACAGTTTGTGGATGTTCCAAAATTATTTGGGTTTATTAAAAAAAGGGAACGTAAAAAGTTATGAAAAGCTGCATGACAGTTTTGGATGGACAGTGTTCAGCTATTAAATTACCAGTGACCCAAGAAAAAGGAGCAATTACTCTGTGTTTCTTCTATAGTAACAGCTCAGAAACATCAAGTAAAGCAGTTGGGAGGTAGGTTTTCAACTAGCAGATAGATTTACTTTCCTTTATAAAATCTGATTTTTAAACTCTGTCACAGGTGTTCTGGAGACTAAAAATATGAATGGTTCAAAGAGTGCTTAGCCATGCGTCTAGACACTGAGAAATAAATATTGAGTTATTAAACATCAAAACTAGGATATAAAAATAGCTAACTCTAGGAAATTGCCTCCACAGCCGAAGACACTCCCCCAAACCACAGAAGGGTTGCAGTTTAATAGAGAGAAGAAGCCATTTGTTAGGAAGAAGAAGAAGAAAAAGAAAGGAGCTTGCTACTCTTTTTGAAAAGTTATTCTTTCTCAATAGTTCCTCTTGCCAGTTCCAGGTCCAAGTAGGACCTTCATTATGGATAAAGCCCCAGTGTTTTACATTTCCTTTTCTCATGGTGGTTCCAGTGGTATCCTAAACCGGGAGATGTTATTCTGCCATTGAGACCTGGTTGTGTCCCCTTATAATCTGCTGTGAGCTTAATTTCTTAGTATCATCACAGCTAAAATAGCTAGAACAAGTGACATTCATTGGTGAGAGTCTTGTTGCCATTAATATTACTATATGATCATTCAAGTGACAGCCAAGCCAGGGGAGCCAGAGCATCTTCTTCACCTGCATGTGAACTATTAGCCCTGTCTCTGCACTGATTCCTGCACAAACACTGAAGCTGTCTGTACTCTATGTTTGAGGAGTATGGTTTGTTAATACTCACAGAATCATGGAATATGCTGAGTTGCAAGGGACCCACAAGGATCATCGAGTCCAACCCTTATCCCTGCACAGGACCACCCCCAAGAGACACCATGTGCCCAAGAGTATCATCCAAACACTTCTTGAACTCTGTCAGACTTGATGCTTTGACCACTTCCCGGGGGAGCCAGTTTCAGCACCCAGGTACCCTCCAGGAGAAGAGCCTTTTTCTAATATCCAAATTAAACTTCTTCTAACACAACTTCAGACAGTTTCCTTGGGTTCTGTCACTGGTCATCATAGAGAAGAGATCAGTGTCTGCCTGTCCTCTTCCCCTCATGAGAAAGCTGTAAACTGCAATGAGATCTCCCCTCAATCTCCTCTTCTCCATGCTGAACAGACGTGGTTGATGGCCACTCCTCATATGGCTTCCCCTCAAGGTCCTTCACCATCTTCATTGCCCTCCTTTGGACACTCTCTAAGAGCTTAGTATCTTTCTTATATTGTGGGGCCCAAAATTGCACACAATATTCAAGGTAAGGCTGCCCCAGTGCAGAGCAGAGCAGGACAATCCTGTTCCTTGACCAGCTGTCAATGCGTTGCCTGACGCCCCCCAGGACAGGGTTGGCCCTCCTGGCTGCCAGGGCACTGCTGACATATTCAACTTGCCATCAGCCAGAATGCCCAGGTCCCTTTCCACAGAACTACTTTCCAGCATGTCATTCCTGGATGTCTGTATGTACATCCAGGGTTGTCCCATCCCAGGTACAGAATCCAGCACTTTCCCTTGTTGAACTTCATATGCTTGGTGGTTGTCCAGTCCTCTAATTTGTCAAAGTCTCTGTGCAGGGATTCCCTAGTTCATGTGTCTAAAGGACAAAAAGTTTTTTTTAATCTTCAAAACACTAGAATTTCCTGTTAAATTTTCCACCTTAACATGCAGGTGTTTTTCATCAGAGCATGAAATGAGCCTGCCCTTCCTTATGCTCTACAAAGCAAATACCATTCAAATCAGCATTCATAGCTTAACGTAATTCAGCTATACAAGGGGCTCTTAGTCATGCAAGGATGTATTTTATGCCTATCCTTCTAAACAAGATTGTAATCCCTTTTGTAGGGAGCACAACACATCATTTCTAGAAAAAATTTTGGAAAAGGTCAATGTCACAGACTTTCTGGCTCTAGAGAAACTTCTCTGCTCATAATGTTGCTTCTCCCGGTTCTGAAGAGACAGTGATGCTGAGATGCAGTAGCATCCTGCTGTGGTTTAAGAATGGTGCTCCCCAACTAAGTGCCCCCACTTAGACTCTCAGAAACCACATGACACTCACTTGGTCCCCTCTTCCCTTTTCTCCTTCCCCTTCCTGCTTTGGCAGGATAGAGTTGAGAATCAGTCACAAAAGGTGAAGATCACGGGTTGAGATAAGAACAATTTGCTGGAAACAGCGATGAGATAAGAAAGCAAATGGTAACAATATTTATAACAAACGTATACAAAGAAAGGGTGAGTCACATGCAAAAGTTCTCACTGCAGACCCTGAGACAATGAACAAGGGCAGACAATGCTGCCATGTTTTTTTGACTGGATGCCACACACTCCTTCTCAGAAGCCAGAAAGAGTCTCTTTCCCCTGTCCCTAGTAATGACTTGAGGTGGTATCCACTAATATCTGGGTTCTGCCCGAAACTAGGTCACCTCCCTAGCATTCTGGTGGCCAAGTGCTGCACCTTTCACATTTTGACAGTTGTTGAGCAACAGATTTGATACTCCTTTTTCTCAGCTGCTGTGTAGGCTTCTCCAACGTCTGCCAGCAGGAAGCAGTGAAGCAACTTTAGTCACTATGTCACTTGACAAAATGATCTAGAGAATATTGTGTGTGTCCTGCCCTGCATTAAATTCCCTTTTCTGTTTAGGAGTTCCTTAAACCCTGTCTGTGGGGAGGGGAAAGTTGAGTAAACTATTACAGGAATTTTCAGTATTGTCCAGCTTTTGGGCTGGGTTAGGGCTTGTTTTCTTCTTAGCTGGTACAGTGCTGTGGTTTGGATTCAGTATAAGGTTGATAACACACTGATGTTTTAACTGTTGCTAACTAGTGTTTATCCCAAGTCAAGGACTTTTCAGTTTCCCATATTCTGCCAGTGAGCAGGTGCACAAAAACCTGAGAGGAAGCATAGATGAGACAGCCGACCTCGACTGGCCAAAGGGGTATTCTATACCATAGAACATTACGCCCAGGGTATGAATCTGGGGAGAATTGGTCAGAAGGGGGGCCAATCACTGCTCGAGGATGGTCTGAAGATCAGTCAGTGGGTAAAGAACTGTACTGTGCATCACTTGTCTGTCTTGGGTTTTCTCTCACTCTTTCCTGATGATGATTATTATCATGCAAGTTCTATTTTCTTTCCTGATTCTTTTCCCCATCCCATTTGCAGAGTCGGGGTGGGGGGTAAGAAAGTGAGCAAATGACTGTGTGGTATTTAGTTGCCTTCTGGGGTTAAATCATGACAACTGTCTTGACTGGCATTCTTTCATTTTCCCCCTCTTAATCAAACATTATTGTGAGTGAAGAAAGAAAAATATAATATTATAGCCGTAAACTTCAGTTTCTGAAAGTTCCATTAGGGAAGTAAGAGAGTGGGATACTTCCTGCATTCAGTCAGGCTTCG
Source organism: Dendrocincla fuliginosa (assembly GCA_035047845.1). NCBI lineage: Eukaryota > Metazoa > Chordata > Aves > Passeriformes > Dendrocolaptidae > Dendrocincla > Dendrocincla fuliginosa. The sequence continues at coordinate 85,638,740 of JAWWMO010000001.1, read as the reverse complement.
TTACTTGGTGAATATGGCATTGGTAGAGAAAGAATAACTTCATCAGCCTACTATGGGAGCATGTTAGCTTGGATCTGTCTGTTCAGCCAGACAGATGCACCCTCATATTCTTGGAAAATGTCTCACAGATACTCTTGGAATAATAGCTCCTCAGAAGCCAGTGAGCTGAACTTTCCTTCCAGAAAACTTTTGTAAACGGGATTGTTTATGTTAGTTTTTAAGGAAGAAAAAGTGTGGGGACTCTCAGTTCTTCAGAGAACACTAGGTGAAAGGAAGTGGCTTTTCTTATATCAGTGAAAATTATCTAAATCCAGAAGGGCATGGCTGAAAATACAAGTCTTGTCCACACTATTTCTTGTTTTCAATCTCCACTCACTATTACCTGATTTTCCTATCACCCTGTGATAGGATCCCTAGATGGATCTGTAGAGGTTATCTTGGACTGTGGGATGTGCAAAAATTTCTTTGTGAACTCAGATTTGTTTGTTCTCTCAATGAAAAGACTGACATATTGAGAATAAATATTTATTTCTACCCAGTGCACTGCTCTAGATGAACCAAAATGAAATTAGCCATTAGAGATCTGTGGCACTGAATTATTACAACATCCATGAGTCTTTTGAAACTCACCAGATAATTGTTATTTAAAATTCTTCCATATTAATATAATTGTGAGATCATAGTATCAGATAATTAAATTATAGATTTTATTACTCATATCAATCAGAAATGTTTCTTTTATGAATACTACTTGCATACAAAACAGGAAAAACCTCAAACAATACCCAAACATGAACAAAGGAGGTTTTTGGAGACTTACTTGCAATTAAAATAGGCAGATTTGGATATGACTGAAGAGGCTTATTAGCACTCAGTGGAGAAACCAAAGAATTTCCAAAGATTTCTTTTTGTTGGAAATGCTTCAAAGCAAAAGGATAGCCTGCAGAAGTACACCTGAAAATGCAAGGTAAAGAGCTGCACATGCAGTCCTTTGTGAAAAAGCAAATATTTTGCTTAATAGGGGAGACAAGAATACTGTTTGTTCTTCATTCTACTGTTAAACCTTATTAGACATATTGTTCATTTTTAGTAAGTTGGTAACTTTAGTAATTTCCAGTGAACATGTTTAAAAAAAAAAAAAAAAAAGACAAATGTGATATACCACTGAAATTGGTCACTGAGTTTGGTGTCACAGGAAGAATCCAGTTGAATAATACACAAGTTTGAAGTGTGCAAACAAGAAAAACCAAACTCCATTTTTGCTGTGATGACATCCCTCAGACTCACTGAGTTAGGAGTTCCTGCCTTATTGCAGGTGCCTAGAGACAGGCTGATCCTCATTTTCTTCTCAAGAAGCATTTTTATTGTGTATATGGTTATCCAGTCTATCATAAGGCTTTTGTAACCTCTGCTGATGCCTGGAGTTGTTGATTTTGATGGGCTGCTTCTCTTAAGATGCTGCATGTTCTTTGTTTAATCACTGTGGTAAGCAGTTTTATCATTCAGCTGAATTGCTCTCTCAGCTTTTAAAACATTGATTACAGGGTATGTAGTGACAGCACTCTTTTTTTAGACTTTAAATCTGCAGACAAGCCCCTTCAAATATCTGGCTGCTTCTTTAACCTTTTCCTGCAAAAATATGCAATGAACAAATGTATTGCAACCTAGGGCCCACTGTATTTAATGGGAATCTTGAACTGTAAAACTTCCAGAATTCCTAGCCCTATTTTTATGATTAGTTCTCATCCTTTAGGTATGTTTGATGAGCTGTGGCACTCTACCATTGGTACAGTATGTGTACTTCTGCTGGCTTGCATTTCCAGTGCAAGGAGAGATGAGGGAATGCAATTTGAAGAGATGAGGGAACTTGCAGACCCAAAGTTCTGTGTGGTCTAGCAATGTGATGCCAAGAGGTGGACCAGCTCAAACACTACACAAGTAGAAAGTGTGAGAAACAACCAAGACAATGATTTCAAAATATTCTTGAGAGTATGGTAATGAGCTTGTAACTACAACGGGAAGGTGAAATTCATTCAATCATTTGCTATTAATTATTCACTGAGCTCTCATCTCCACTTAGTGGGAAATTGAACTAAACCAAGTGACCTTTGGAACAATTTCATTAATGCCTAACTGCTTTGCAAAACATTTTCGGACCTGATTTACTGAAGTAATATTCTCTGTTATTGTTTAAGAAGCATCTCTGAGGTCTGTTTTTAATAAAGTGTTATGGAGCTCTTGGAGATAAAACCGGAACACACACTTTGTGAAGAATTTTCAGAGGGAACATTTAGAGTAATTGTGTCATGTAGTTGTGTTTATAAAAAGTAGTCAGTCGATTGCAGTGGTTTTCACTAGATTTTTCTTATGATCTTTCTTGGGAAAGATGAAAATATTACCCTTAAGTGGGGATATTCCACAAAATTTGCAGCAAGGGTACCTCTTCAAGGTGTATATGTGGTCATAGTGGGTGAGTTCCCCAGGTTTACTTCCTAGATGTTATACACTAGATGTGTTTTGGAATGAACAAGGCCCCACAAAATTGAACACAGGAGATCACGAAATAATCTGGTACCTAATAAAACAACAAAAAGTAAAGGTGTACTCTGTCATTTATAATCCCAAACTGAGAAGTTAAATAGGCAGTGCAAATTCAGACTGCAGGAACCAGCAAATCATACAATGGGGAATTAAGCCTTGTTTAAGTCTGCCTGCTCTGTATTATTTCAGTTTTATGCTGCTGTAAAGTGATCAAAATTGGCAGGGTTAAACTGGTTTCATAATCAAATTATCACAATAAATGTATGCATGATGCTCCAAACTGAGTAAAATTTCTGCACCAATACATATTTTTTATTGAAAATGTACCAGTTAAATCTGTTTAACAAGGACACTAAAGCTCAGCCTTGCAGGCCAAGTAGTATCAGCAGTAGTTTATGAGACATGAAATAGTTAAAAAAGGGGCCTGCAATACCATTGAATACTTGAGATAAAAAAGTAAATAATTACCAAAGTATTATTAAAGCTTTTGTTTATGTTTTGCCACCATTTTCCGTGTTACTATGGCAACTCTGCCTGATTGCCAGGCATTTTTTACTTTGGCAAACACAAAACCTGGTAAGCTGGCTGGAGGGATGCTGGCAGACTGGGACATGCTGTTCAAATAGCACAGCCTGAACATCCCTCCAGAGATTAGTAACCAGAGTGCCACCAGTCAGTCATCGTTGCCTTGACTATGATTACTTCACATCTTTTATGAAATGGGAGCTATTGCTAAGATGTTCTGTTCAGAAAAAGAAAGGTTTCATTGCAGAGGTGGAGAGGGAAAAATACTTTCTTTAACAAAGTTGTAACTTCCCTGACAATTTTTTTCATGGCAATCATTTTAGTATTCAAACAGTAAATGGCTAGGTAAGAGTAAAAAATATGCCACTAAAAATAATAAATAAAAAATGTTCAATGGCTATTTATGGAAGAGAGAATATTTACATGTAACTTCAGTAATGAAGTTGATTCAAATGCCAAAGATCTGCTAGCAGGAGACCTCTGTTAGCCACCCTCCACACAAATACCCTCCTCTGACTCAGCATCTTATTAATTGTGTTGACATTTAGAAACCCTTTATTCCCTCTGGAAAAGTCTGTATCAACTAGATTATTCCCAAATGTGCATCTGAAAATATTTTTGCTTTTCCTTCAACATCACTGTAAGTGAACATACTTTTAAGGAAGAGTAAAAGCATCTATTTAGTGGCTACTTCTAAAGGCACTTTAACAGCTCCATGTATCTATGTCCTGGGAATGTCACCTTTTCATAGCTGGAGAGTAGTGCTTCTGCTGGCATGTAGGCTTTGAGAGTCCCCAAGTCTCTATTGTTTATAAAGGCAGTGGTGCTTCATATCACCAAAGCATAGAGATGTAAAGATGGAGAAATTTCAAGAGGCCATTTTGCGTTGAAATGGATTTGAGGACACTTACATAAACCTTAAGAAAAGTTAATTTGATCAGCTGTGAAAAAAAACCTTCAAGAGGAAATGCTACAGTCCATGTAACTTTTAGTAGGACTTTACTATTTGGGTTTTTTTTTCAGAGCTAAAGTATCAAATTCACCTATCATTTCCTCATTCTTCTTGAACCTGGTTTCACTCTACTTTTTCTGAAGGACTCTCACGCTTGTCAACGTTTCTCAGAAAGGCTGGCACTGTGAATTTTTAAACATAGGCCTTGAATGGAGTTCATGTCTTTTTCTACACAGTTAATACATTTATTTTTAGAAAGTTTCACCACGTTGACTTTGGACTCTGTTGACCCTATCTCCAGTTTATCCATATAAGTTGAACTGTGATCTAATCCCAAGTGTTTGCACCTTTTTTGGAAGCTGACATAATTTACAGAATTTTGAAGTATTCCTTATGCCATGATTCAAGCAATTACTGAAAGAATTGGAAACAGAGCTAGAATACAGTTGTATCAGCTCTTGTTTAAGATTTCCCTCAGTGATCTTTATAGTCATGCAGTGGAGTAAATCCTTTTTTTACCAAAACATTCTAATAGGCTCTCTAGGGACAGATAGTCACAGAATGCCACTGACAAATCCAGGCATTTCAAGGTCCCAAGAATGCATGCAAGTATGGGTCTTGTTCCCTGAAATTCCTCTTAAAAGTACATTCAAAGTGGGCAAGCAAAACAGAGCAAATACTCCTTGCTGTGCAGAGAACACATGAATGTATCAAAAGCAGAAAGAGCCTTCCCAGTTTTCCAAGGTGGACACCTCTCATATACAAACTGGATGCCTGACCAAGGCAACATACATCCGCTAGCGTGCCCTGCTTTCCTGCTTAAGTACTGTGCAATGGTAAATATGTGTGGATGCATTACATTAGTTTTTTGGTTCAGATCAGCTGAACTTTCCCCTTTGCCTCCCCTTACTTAGTGCTTTGGATATGCTATGGAGTGGTCTTAGGGCTCACAAACCAGATTTCTTTTAGATGAAAATGAACTGGGAGCTGTGTTTCAACAGTACACCAGAGACATACATTGACTGTGAAAGGGCAGTTATTCCTTAGGCCCAAGTAAAATCAGCCTGAAAGGAAAAACTGTGAAAATGTTCAGACAACACCAAGAGCTGTAGCTCCTAGACTTGTAGTCGAGGGGAAATCTTACTATATTTCAAGGTTTTCTGCAGCAAGCTGCATTGTCAGAGAGAAGACTCTCAGGCAGAGAAAAATAGAGTTGGCAATTCTACCTAGTTATGAAAAAGTCTTTCTTTTGGAATTGCCTGTCATAAGGAGGATCAGCTTATACAAGAAATCCCTAAATTATTTTTAGTCAGGTCATCCTCTTGTTGCAGAATCAGACCAAAGAGGAGCTAAACCCCAGAGTGAGTGCAAAGCTCAGAAGTACTTTAGCAGGCTACTGTTGAATCCACTGGATTGAGATTCTTGATACAACATAATACAGGCACTCAGATCACTGAACTATGGGATTTTTATTTTCAGCAAATAAACCTTTATTTTTCGTAAAACAGAAAACTACAGAAGGAATGGCAAAGCTTCATGAAGCACTTGAACACACCCACAAAGATGAGATGTTGAAGCTAGCATGTAATGAAGATGTACCTAATAAATAATGCATTAGTGGCCTTGTCCATCAGTAGTTATGTATTAAATAGGGATGTCTGAAGCTAGCAGAAGGTTTTTGAAGGCAAAATTTTGAAAGAAATGGAGTGAAAAATAAAATAAAAGTGACTTGAAACAAGTCTACCTCTACAGATTTCAGAGACATAATCCCCAGGAGCACAACGAAAGCTTTGTTATTTTGGTAACATAAGATGGATTTGAAGTGAAAGACTGAGGAATTTGTGAATCCTTAGTAAACATATAAGTCTAGGAAGGATTGCCACTTGTAAGCATATAACTTAGGGGTTTTTTTTAAGGAAAACTTTGCTGTTTCTAACACACACCCCTCATAACCAAAGAAATCAATTCATTGTTCTAAACTGAATACGGCTTTCTTTTATAATTCTCTAATAGTGGATGCTAATTTTTTTTTTGGTTGAAATCAGTCTTTAAGAATATTTTATTCATATACTTTTGTGACTAAAATAAGCACACGGTAATTGCACCGTGTGCTGACACATCCTACTCAACAGAGAGAGTTACTATAGTGCTACTTGATGTAGGTGATGCAAAGGTGGAAGAAGATTCAGAACAAAAGATTTTATGCAGGACAGATTTTCTTTTCGTGACATACAGATGATGTGTATGGGATTGGTCATAAAGTATGGCATGCACAGGGGTTGCATCTTTCCAAATACTTTGAGCTCAAGAAATACAGCTTTGTTGTTCCTGGTTTTGGTGCTGTATTGAGCAGCATGCAGCTAGCATGAGAAAATAAGGCAGGCCATACAGTACCAGTCTGAAGTTCTAGCTCCATATCCTAACTGTAGCCACGAGCAGATGCTCAAAGAAGAGTGCAAAAATGGAGAAGTTATAGTATTTCCCCTTCTGTACATTCTCCTACCCTCTCTGTATCTTTAGCCCAAGGAAATATTGAGGCAAAGATGATATCTTCATGTTTAATAGCTTTTATGAATTTTCCTTTCAGAAGTTTTCTTGTGGTTTTTAAACATAATGAAGCATCTACAATATCCTGTACCAATGATTTCCCTTGTTTAACCATGTTTTGGGGAAGAAATACCACCTGTCATCTGTCTAATTTAAAATTTCCATATATATATATATATATGTGTGTGAGACCTGTATGTCAGATGGCAATAAGATAAACTATCAGCAAATAGTCCCTCCAGTTGCTTTTAGGAAACACTTTAAAACCTTCCCGAGTCTCATTGACAGCTGAATAACTAAAGATGCTGTTGAAAAAGTGCATCTGGATTCTGTCAGCATATACAACAAATATATAAAGGAGGTTTTACCTACCACTTAGGAAAAATGCGTCATGATGCAAAAGCACACAGCTCTGGTTTTTCCTGAAAAAGAGATAAAACAAGGTTAGGGCAGCATAGACAACGAACAACTAAAGGTACCAGGATTCAGACAGCTTCAAATTACAAGTGCTTAGGCAATGTTTTCTTGTGAATATTACTGAGATTGTTTTTTTCTCAGTGTCTGCTCCTCTAGTAGCACTTTAAGTGAATACATTGCATACTTAAGCTAGGTGCAGAGAAATTCTGCTTCATTCTACTTTCCTGTTTCAGATGTAGCAATATCCAGGAGAGAGATGATGTGGGCAGGTGTGGAAAGAAATATCTTCAGCTCCATTCCTGTGACTCTCCACTAGATATTTCTGAGTATCTTTGGAGACCGGAGGTACAAGGTGGGAAAAACTCTTGCACTGACAAGGAGTCATTAAGAAATTTCAGGGAGAGCTGTGTCTCAATTCCTGTGGTCTTGTTTATTCCTCTTTCTGCAGGCTTCATGCCCAACAACACTTCTAATCGTGTTTGTTTGCAATTTAACTGCAGCAGTACCTTGTACAGATTGATGCAGTTTGTAAGTTTCCTCAGGGTTGGTCTTCCCTGGTACTATACAAAACATGTTTGAATATGGGGAGCACATTGATTAAACCTATTCTGACACTGGTGTAATGGTGGAAGATTAAGGGACATCCAGAAACATTCAGGCTAGGCTGAGTGATTAAGTTGCAGCTCCTCAGAGGAGATCCTGAGTATCTTGGTGGATGGCAAGTTGTGTATGAGTTGTCAGTGAACTCTTGTGATAACTGCACATGAGATCATATTGAGAAAGCAGAGCCAGCACATAAAAATAAGTGGTTGTTCCTCTTTCTTTCTCACTGGTGAGGTCAGGTCTAGGCACCTTAAAACAAGGCAGATGTCAGCAAGCTGGACAGAGTCCAACTGAAGGCCACTATGGTGGCTGGGGAGAAGCTGACAGAGATGGGTTCATTCAGCCTGGACAAAGGAAGGCTAAGAGGGAATGTTTGGTTGAGGCCAGCCTCTTCTCAGAAACACACAGGAAAAGGACCAAAGCAACAATTTTAAGTTTCAGCAAAGAATAACCCATCTAGGTATAAGGCAAAAAAAATTCCTATCAGAGTAGCTGAATTTGGAAACATAAATACGGCTGTGGGAGAGTTTGTGGGATCTCAGCTTTTGGAGATTCTCCAAACTCAGCTGGATCTAGTCTAATCTAACTTTGAAGCTAGCAATGCTTTGAACAGGGGACTTGAACTAAAGGACGTCCTGAGGTCCCTTCCAATATTAATGTTTCTATCAGTGTATGAATATGCCTTCTTTGAAGTCACTATTTCTTCTCTTCACTTTATGGCCTGCAGTCAGGTTGCTCTATTAATTATTTAGGCAAATTAAATAAAAAGGTAATTGTCTTCATTCTTAACACTGAAGAATTCCACTGAAGTTAATGAGAGATGAGGGAAAATTTCAGAATATTTTAAGCAAGGAATCCCAGCTACCAATATGAAAGATTTTCCATATAAAAATGAAACTCTTTACCTTTTAGCAAAAGAGGTTTTTTAGTACTTCAATATGATATAGCATATACCATATATGTCGATATGTATGGCAAAGGAGAAAAGTAGCAGCACATACAGTTCACAAGCCAAAAACCATATGGGTTATACATTTACTCTGAAAGTCCGGCCAGTTTCATAACTAAACAAAGTCCTACCATTTCAAGAGGATCCTTTTCTTGTCAATCATTTGGAAGTTGTCTGTTTTTTGGGGTTTTTTAATACAAGGTAAGAGAAAATAAGGTCTCCTCAACACTACTGCATTCAATTATGTGAAGCAACATAGCAGTCTATTGTGGAAATTACTTCTGTGTTGTCAAAGAGATGTTAGGACTGTGACATAACTTCTAAAATATAGAAATTTGAAAGAAAAACCTTGTCCTATTTTTCCTAGTGCAAGTTCAAAACAGTATTCACTGAACAGGTATGAATGCCTCCAAAAGAGTTGAGCAGATGGACAAGCCTCCTCACTGGGAATGTACTGAGTTCCTCAGGCCACTAAGACCATAAAGATAAAGGATTATCATAGATAAAGATAAATAATTTTTAAAAGTATGTTTGTTGGAGAAATGTCCAAACCAAAATGATGAAAGAGGCTGCCAAGTATATAACAATGGTGGTAATAGTGCACAACTTTGAAATCAACATGTATTCTCTTACCATTTCAAGTCCTGCCATTTTATCTTGGCATCAGATCCAAAATATTTCTCTGCTACTTTTCTTAATGTCTCCAGAAATAGATCCTTCAAAAATGCTGATGTTCAGTATGATTGAGGAACAGAGATGGAAACTGCTAAATTGTTCTGTTACCAATGGTAGAAATTCCAGGTCTGTCTTTCTTTTATGTGTGAGCTTTACTGTGCTATTGGGACTATGCATTATTAAAATGTTATTTGTCAGTGAAGCCAATGGAAATGAGTTAGAATTCTCATGAGGACAGTACCTGGTAAGTAATAAAGGCCTTTTCTCATCTGGCCTTTTTGCATAGTAGCATCATACACTAAAGCTAGTGAAAAGTGCTACTCACTATTTTTTAACATAGTGGAGTGCTGTCTCTCAGAGGTAACTGTGTACTTTTTGCAAGGAAAGGCTCAGATCTACCCTTAGAAAAATCAAGGCACTCTGGAACTTGTTATAAAATGAGTCCACATGCTTCAAAGAGTCATACTTCTAAACACCAGTGTACTGACCCACATTGAAACCTCTGCAGTCTTTGGAGTGGCTGCTCAACCTTCCGTTTTCGCTTTGAATTCACATCTTCACTGAAGCAGCTCAGTTCATGTGAAAGAGCAAATTTATCTTTCAACTCACATATTCCCTTCTCAGAATACAGCTGAAGAAGCATGTTTCCTATCAAAAAATTCTTCCATGACAACATTTGTGCACTGTGACCTTCCATTCTCCAGCCAAGCACCCACATCTCAATGAATGTCTGAGTCTTCTTTAAAAAGGGTGTCTTTTTGTGAAACATCCTGTATCTGGTATTTAAGTCATTAAAGGATGTGGCTTGTTACCTTGAAGCAGTTACCAAAAGATAGCATACAATAGCTGAAACGTACCATAACTTTATTAGATGGACTGATCAAAAAAGTCACCAGAAGAACAGTCCAAGAGAAATTTCTGCATGAATTTTGTGAAGAGAACTTGGCCTGTGGTTAAGTGTTAGATGCAAGAAGCTTTAACTGTAACATTTTTCCCTTAGTGTAAGAGCCTAAAACAGTTAATGAAATAATACAGTCATAGGTCTTAAAGGATATTTTGCGCAGAATATTGGATAGATAAAATTTCTTTAATTTTTTACAACATAAAAACCACGTAAGTTTTAAAAAACTGACAGTGATAATATTGTTCATATCTTCTATATATTTCTAGCATGTGGTATATTAAAATTATTTAAAAAAGTTTATTGCAGACACATACATTTAGGCATTTTCATCAAATGTGACTACAAAATCTGTAACAGATTTTGAAAGGCAAATTTCAGAATAATACATGGGGTTTAGGTTAAATTTAGAGGTTTGGCATCTTTAAATGGATAATTTAGCATTATCATATTTAACTTAGCATATCTTCAAGTTTTGTACGTGGGTTTGTGTTTTTTCATCCTTTTAGCTTATAAAAGAATGAGAAAATGATTATACATGACCTAGAAGTACTTTGTTTGACATTTCATCAACCCTGATCATGTTCACCTGGAAATGCAAAGCAAGAAGGAAATTACTACTTTTAATCTTCCTTTGCAATCTTGTATATCAAAATACTGACAGAATTGGGACTGATAGCTTAGAGTAAACTCAGTTGATTCCAGTGTTAAATTTGGTCTAATATTAATTCCGATCAAAGAGCAATTCTTCTGATCAGTTTGACTTTCCTAGATATCAGCAAGTCCCAATCAAATGGGACCTATAGAGTCATGTTCATCAGAAAAATATCATAGAATGACTTTTTTTTTTAAATATCTGACAATTTTAAGCTCCAGCTTAAACTGATAGTCTTCAATCATTTGAAGTGTTAAAACCTATGTCTGTCGTATATGTGGGCTAATAGGTTTTGTATCATTCACAACAGACAGGTTTATCAGTGCTTCTGCACAGTTACCTTCTTGGAATGCAGTATGTCTGCAGTGTTACTGAAAGCCAGATTGTCTTATTGATCTGATACAGAGCAGAAAAAAAGGAAGATTTTAAGCTGGTAAATGAGAAGCCATCCCCCTCCACCAAGTACTGTTTCTTGGTACTTTACATAGTTTAACTTAAAATCAAATTGTCTTTCACTAATGTGAGCCTCCGCTTACATTCTTCCTTTTCCGTCCTTTCTTCCTCTATCTTCTCCTTTGCAGACTAATCATAACAGATTAGGTACTGTGCAAATGTCCACTAATCAGCAGTGAGAGAAATTACACATATTTTTGACACACAAAACCAAAAAAAATAGACTAGTTGGCTTAGAGAAATATAATGCAGTACTGTCAAAAATATCTATGTCTATGTAAAACTGTATCTATGTAACCCTAGAGAGGCGGATGGATGTTTGGATGTATAGTGGAATGGAGGGAAGTACATGTCACCCAAATGAAGTAAAGCCATCCACACTGTAAATGCCATTTCAGGCTGCCTATTATACAGTAACACTACTACTCCCTTTACAATGGCTATGACACATGAAGGCAAGTGATTGTAAGCAAGGTTACTGAAACAGAGCATTAAATATATTAAGTATATTGCAGAGCTGAGTATAAAAGGGATTTATTCTACATACAGATCTTTCTTATTTGGCTTTTCTACTAAAATCAGGCATAACATTAATTAAAAAAGCCCAAACAAACAAACAAAAAAGACCAAAAAAGACCCCCAACTAGATGCAGGCAGATCGTTAACAAAATAAATAGCCAGGAAACAAGGACAGTCAGAACAAAGAGATAACAGAAAACTCATTGCAAAAGCTGACACAGAACACACACCTTCTGTCTCTTCTGTTCTCCTTTTAATTAAAAACCGAAGCAGGAAATAAAGTAAACAGACCAAGCTCCTGCTATATGCAAGTCTCGGACGAGACAAGGCTTGCGTACCTCCTGCAAAGAAACACACGTGGCAGGCAGCATTTGATGGGACTTCAGGCCCTTTTTTATCCCATTGCTGTAGGACTGGGAGGCAATGTAATACTGAACTGGTAGGTGTGATTATACATCAGCTTAGTTTGCTCCCTCTTTTGCTACCAGCTCTGATTTTCCTCAGACTATATTTATATAATTCAGACTTTGCCTGTAGGCTTCAGCCTGGAGTACACCACGTTGCTACAAAAATACATCGGAATCACTTTTAGGCAGCACTATCTCATGTTTTTAGAGTGTAGGTAAACCTACATGAAAATAAAATAACTAACATAATTTAAACATTCTATTTTTTACCATCTTTGAATTTTTGGACTTTGAGGATGAGGTTCATCTCACCTGCTCCTAAGCAGGGGAAAATATGCACCTCCAGAATGTGATTCATGTGATGTGTGACAGAAAACTCTTAGGATGCACTGGATTCCCTTGTAAAAGCACGCACAGAAATATTATCTGGATAGTCTCAGATGATAAGCTGAGAATTTGCTCTTTCAGTTTCGATATTTAAATTGAGGCACATAAATCGTAATAATAATAAATTATGTTCTAGAATTTACACTATCATATATTTTCTTCCACATTCTTAAAAAGTAGAAGTTGCTATTTCCTTTCTGAAGATCATATTCTGAAAGAAGACCATGTCAAACTTATTTTCTCTCTTTTCTGCAATGGATATGGGAACTAAAGATGCCTTGACTGATTTACCTTTGTATTTATTTCTGAAAAGATCAGTTTACAATGAAGGGATGCCAGCAACAAGTTTAAGATGCCTCCAGTTTTGGGAAAATGATATAAATTCAAAAAGTGTAGAAAAGTTATCAAAAGTTAATCTTGCATCATATAGATAAGCTCAGGATCTACAATAAGCTCTTTGCTGCTTGCTCATAGTTAGTGTCTCTATTTATCTTCCTTGGGTTTCCCAGGCAGAAGCCCTGAACCATCCATGCCCTTCACCAACCCACTATAACACACACACACAAAGTTTTCTCTTGCTTTGTAGTGAGATCAAAAGATGGAATTCTTAGTCCTAAAATATGAAGTGTTCCTCTGTTATTTTCTCTGATTATTAGCTTTAAAAGTTTAGCATATTTAAAAGAGTAAAAGCTGACATTTCTCTTCATTTTTCACCCAGATCATTTCCAGCTAAGTTCCAGGGAAAAGGTAGATCATGCATAAAGCTTTGTTAGATCCTGAAGGCTAGATCTTGTCAGTCCTTTCAGGTGCAACAGCCTGCCATTTAAGAGCAGACCATGTTAGGTAAAGCTGTAGCTCTGGCTTTTCAAGACAAAGTGGAACTAGCTGCCTTTCTGCTTCCACAAGGTACAGGTATCGAACCTAATGAGGGGAGGAAGAAGAAGGTGAAATTATTAGTTATAATTTCCAGTGAAGGAGAAAGTTATTGAAAGAGGTTGTCTGACATTATTGAGGAAGATACACCACGCCTCTAAGTGATGTGCAGAAGCAAGCTCGTTCCCTTGCATGCTTGGAAAACCCTCTCTGCAATTACAGGAGCTCCTTATTCAGGTCAGGCATTTATAGCATAATTGAACATGGGCTAAAGACCATAGTACATAGCCTGCAATACCATAGACTTTATGTATGAAGCATGGAAATCCATAGAGTATTTCTTTTCTGACCTACCAGATGTTCTTCCAAATTGAAAGTATAAATAACACATCATTCTCTAAATGTCTATAGTCATGATAATCTTGTCATCTAGTGGTGTGCATATCTTTCTTGGTCAATTGAAGTCAAATGTAAACAAACAATTCATGGATTTGTGTCATAGTTTAAGCCCAGCTGGAAGTTAAGACCCATGCATCCACTCATGTCCCCCACCCCCTCCAGTGAAAGAGAGAGACAAAAGGCAGAGATTACGGGATGAGATAAAAATTTACTGGGAACAGTAATGAGATAAGAAAATGAGCAGTAGCAGCAACAATACTTATAACAACATTGTATAAAAGAGGGTGATTACATTCAAAATGCTCACCGAGTCCGAGGTGATGTGACATGACCCCAGCACTGCCTCCACCATGTTTTTCCTGCAAGCCCAAACAATGAAAAACAATGGAGGACAAACTGTCCATGCCCACATTTTCCCATGATGCCCAAGACAATGAAAGAAAACCAGTGGTGGACAAACTCTCTGGTCAGGATCAGTGCCACCCCACACTTCCCTCGCCGCTGGTTCCCCCAGAAAAGGACAAAAATGGCTGCACACCCATCTCTGTGTCACGTTTTCCCTCCACATGAAGCCATGCCCCATTCTTCTTGGAAGTGAGAATCCCTTACTTCCACCCCCAGAGCGATGACATATTACTATAGAATAACAACCTAGACATGCCCACAGGGCTCCAGGCTCCACCTCCTCATGTCCTTGGCCAAAAGTAGGACAGTTGGCTACTGTCATTACCACTGTGCCACTGCTGCAGTCTTTGCAGATTACAGCAGAGAAGAAACTGTTGCTCTGTAATAACAGTGAATAAAGGAACTTCATCTTCAGGAGGGTATTAATGTCAAGGGGACACACAGAAATTCTAGGGCCAATCCAAAGAACTGGTGAAACTAAAATTGTAGAAAACACAGTGTGCCTGTCATGGACCCTATCTGTCCTTGGATAAATACTGAATAAAATATAATGCTAGAAGCATTCACGGTTTGAAAGAATCAATTTCATAGCCTTGCAATGTGCAGCAGCTTCCATTTTTATTGTGCTGTTTCAAGATTCTCTAAGGGATGTTGTTTCACATCGGAAAAGTATTAAGAGTGTATTTCAGGTATTTCACTCTGTTGTGGCATGGGTTATTATCAGTCTTCAGAATATTTGGACCAGGAAATTATTTGAAGTGGTCTTGATGTGCTGCTGTCTGCGAGCACTGACTTTTAGGTAAGAGTTTGAAAGACCCAGAAACTTTTAGCATATGCTGGAAGCTAATCCTCAACAAATTATTTTTGCATTAATAAAACAAAGTTCACAGTTGCAAAAATAATAATGTAGAAGTATTTGGGGATCAGGACTGGAAGTTTATGCAAGTCCTCTCAAATGCATTGTTTACTGCACTCCATAAATGATTTCTGGTAAGACCAAACTATATATATGAATATAATCAAATAAAAAGAGGTTATATATGTCTTCTTATGAGGTATGCTCCACTCACTGAATACCTCCCAGGATGACGAGTATATCCCCACGTCCATAGTGTTGCTGAGCTCTCCCATTGAGACTCTATTTATATATGCCCAAAATATTGCCCTCTGGGGTGGTATTTTTGGAATTCAGTTCAGATCTAGAGGAGCCTTTCAGTGCTAAGCTGGAAATTTGAAAAGGAGATTCCATAAAGTACAAATAATTGGGTTTGTATTGCTGTTTTTCTTTTTGTATGAAGTCCTCTGTATCTCAGTTTCTCAAGCCACCTAAAACAAGCCCAACATGGACTATGGGGTATCAGTTTAAAAGTTTGCTTTCCTAATTTTTTTCTGCACACTAACAACTGATTCCTGGCATTTTTTATTTCTTTTTCTCCTGCAGCAGGTGTCATCTTACAAAAGCTCTGCAGCAGTTAATGAAAAAGTGGAATATTCTGGGAGTTGTAGTCTTTCAAACAGAGCTTCACAAGGACATACCTGTATTGGAACACTACAGCTCCCTGAACTTCCTCGCATCACTGCCTATGAAACATCCTGCAACGTGATTAGTTTAAGGGGGGCTGGTATTCATGGACTTCCAGCACTGCAAATCACACTGCACCTTACACCTGTGCGTGGGAGCAATTGGGAGCCAGAATGGACACCTATGAACCAGTGCATGTTTAGGGTGGGAGATGAATAACGGAATCGGGTATGATGCAACATTGACATTTTAAATACTTCACTTAAGAAAAATATTCAACCCAATTCATGCCTTTAGTACAGGAGCCCAGCCATTTGGACACTCTCCAGACACCTACATTTTGGTCAAATTGTGTTGCATTAGCTGCTTTTAGAATTTTCTTCAAACTAAATTACTTCCAGTGCTGGCTGTTACTGTCAGCTCTGGCTCATGCCCTGGGAAGAGTTTTTTTGTCTGTCTGTGGTACCTGAACAGAAGAGTGGTCCTGGAACCACTGCTCCTCTTCCGTGCCCAACTCCTCCATTGTTAAAAGCTTTTTAACACTCTCACAGCTTAACTCCCCATGTCAATTGATTCAGACAGACAAAGGCTTTGGAGGAATTACAAAAGAAATCTAACTAGCTGGAGATACATATAGATCTAAATAAAAACATTAAAAACTTGGACGTATTTCTGGCAATTTTCAGCAATTCCTTGGTGTTATCTTGAACTTGCCTAATGGGCCCAGATTAAATCAGACCAAATTATTCCTCATTTGAGAAGTTAGTGCAAGTTACATAGTCACTGACAGCATGCGGCTGGTTCCAGATAGAGACTTTTCATTGACAAAGCAGCTGGGCACATTTACTGTAATTTTTATTTTTATTATGAAGTAAGAGTTCCCCAAACATCATGCTCATCAATTTGTAAACCTGTGCTGAAACTCCTACAGGAGCAGCTGTGCTTTTGCTGTGAACATTGTTGGTTTCTGCTGCTGAGCAGGTGGTGTTAGAACAGCTTCTTTTCACTGCCTTTTTGCATTCATGATCCTAGCTGGAGACCAGAAGGCAGGAAAAAGCATAAACCCATAAAATAAAGAGATAGACATAATGATGCTTTCTTTCTTCCTGAGGTTTCAGTTTAGCTTAACTTCTGAGCAATTGTTTTGGGAAATCTTATTTTAGACGACAAGCCTGATTCTCCATCTGAGTCACAGTTTTGGTTTATCTGAACTAATTCAATCTTTCAGTAGCTCTGATGTAAAAAACGTCATTTTCAAGTCACAATATTCATTCAGACTATTGTATTATTTAAAGTCCATGGAATAATTATATGGATGCATTTATATAAGCACGCATTTATATAAGCACACAAATATTTTGAAGAAAAATGGGATTTTAATATGCAAAAGAAGTATAAAAGCCCTGAAGACACAGGGAAGAAAAATGGATGCTGAAGGAATCAGATTCCACAGAGATCATTCACTTCATAAGAAGGAACTTCAATTAATTGAAAAATGTTATGAAATGCATGAGAAAAGTACATGCTATTCAAGTTAATGACTAGATTTATGCTTTACAGTCTTTGCCCTACATGCACAAATAAATTTCATAAACATCCAATACTTAGATCTGGCAGAAGATCTATTTATAATTAATGTTTTGTTGAACTGAGTGATGCTTATTTGCAGATTTCGCTAATAAATAGTATGTTTAACACATTCCTAAAGAAGGCTAAGAAATTTATGTGAGGTGAAAATTTCACTGGATCTTGGCTGCTTCAGGAAAACTCCAAATACAAAGTGTTCTTGGATGCTTTCTTGTACCAGATGAAAATATTTTTGAAGATATTGTACCACCTGGCCCCTAACATCCCTAATGATGAAAAAAGTTTTTTTTTTTTAATTTTTTTTTAGGTGCAATCATGCAAAGAAAAACAAACAAACAAACAAAAATCAATGAAAGTACATTTGGTTGACATTTTTTAAGACAATATGTCCCCACAGAGGACAAAGTTGTTTTATTATCTTTATTTTGAAATAATTTCCTAATGGTATATGGCTTCCTATTCCTCAAAAAAGAAGTCTTTGTTATTATAATCTCCACTAAAAAAAGAAAAGTACTGATGCATTTTGTGTTCCATCAAAATGTAATTCTTTTAAAGTCTTCTGCAATGAGAAATATTTGCATGA
Organism: Dendrocincla fuliginosa; assembly: GCA_035047845.1. Taxonomy (NCBI): domain Eukaryota; kingdom Metazoa; phylum Chordata; class Aves; order Passeriformes; family Dendrocolaptidae; genus Dendrocincla; species Dendrocincla fuliginosa. Next base: position 85,620,840 of record JAWWMO010000001.1, on the reverse strand, counting down.
GCCCAGATGCTTTTGAAGATGAATATACATGTTAAATGAAAGATTATTAATTCAGCTAATTAATTCTAATTATTCAATTATATTATATTATTTTATTCAATGAATAATCAATTAGTTGTTTACTTTCAAACGTTCAAGATGTCCTTGAGCGAGTCATGGGCCAATACATCAGTGTAATTATTCACAGGCTGCACTAAAAATGCAGTGAAGATTTTTCATCTGGTGCTCACAGTGGATGGAGGCACTGGTCCTTAATGGGCCCTAACAGACCAGATAGCACTGCTGTCACTCCATACTGCTTTCAGTCTAAACACAGAGAACAAGGAAATGCATAATCTTAGTAACAGCTCCTCCTTCCACTCTAGGGCAATACTGAACAATGGAAAATGAATGCTAAGATTCAGTCAGGACACTACAGGCCAGATCTTCTCAATCTGTCCTTGGTCCTAATCAAGGAACTACTTCCAAGATCAATCATTGTTCATCAGGAGCAGTGTAGGGTAATGGTCAGTGTTCCAGGAGCACTAAGCTACAAATTTGTTTTCCTGATCTATATCTATGTGGCATGGAGTTAAGGACCAAGTGTACTATTAGAGTGAAGGAAGGCATATATTTACCTAGTGAAATTCAGTGTTAACCCACAGAAATTAATTAACCTGCATTAATATCACCACACATTACACAACTGGTATCAGTTACATTCTTTGACTCTGCTCCTGTCCTTTAAGGTATCCTGAATTTATACAACTAATTTGCCACAGCGTCTGTGTCAATAGTACAGAATTTATTTACATTCGTTATAATTTTGGATAGTTCAGCAAGAATAAACATCAGCAAGTGGTACTAGCTGTTTAGGCAGCAGACCAGGGAAATGGATATCTGTCAACAAAATTAGATTAAAGTATTTGTTAGGAGATCTAGAATAATGAACTAAGATATTAGCTGTTGAACTAAAGACTCATATTGGCATTTGAAGTTATGGAGTGGGGATTTTTTTCATATGTTTTTGAGTACATCGCTGAATAACTGGACACACGATGATTAATGTAAAAGAGATGCCTTACACTTCAAGATAGCTTTTGCTTTTAAAAATAATTCATATATTTTTAATTTTATCAGTATGCTACTTGGAATTATTGATGAAACCTTTGTGCTAATAGTACATAAAGAGAACTTTTACTTGGGAAAAACTAACTGCACACCTTTTTTTGTACATAGCCAACTAAATATTGCTTATTCTTTCTGACTGGATGCCTTAAAATCAAATAAGTGAGAAGTCTAATATCTCAGCTGTAACCCTGACAGTTTGCATGTGCATTGACATTAAGATTTCATTGTTATATAAACAGTATTTAAATACAAAGATGTTAATCGTGTCTGTATTTCTGGGAAGCAAACGGATTTTGGTAGAAAAATCATGAAAGAAAATATTTGAAAGTATATCTCCAAACTTCTTTTTTTCTGCTTTATTGTGAAATTGAAATTAAATGTACTGGTTCATATAATTAGGCTGACAGTTTGCTGATAATCAAGAATAATTTATTAATCATAACACATTAAATAAAGTTAAGATGTTTTACAAGTATTTATATAAATTTGCATAATTATTATTTATTCTTATAAGTGAACTTGCAACTGTAGGAAGTGTTGTGAGTGTGATGAGTTTAGTAACAACTTTGATCAGCGATTCCGCTGAGATCTGTGTTGTGGGGAAAAAAGCACATCCTGCTGCAAGTGGTCTTACTTTTTCCAAGAGAAAGTTCTAGCTTTAATTATTCCACATTTGAATCTTTGCAAAATCTCTTCCACCTGAATACTGCTTTGTGACCCAGACAAAGCTTTTCAAGCAAAAAAAACTTGTGTTGCAAAGCTTTCAGACTTCTGAATATCGTAGAGGTACTCCAGGGACCTCATCTACTGAAAATTTGAGGTATATATATATTTGGATTGAAAGCAATCATGTTTACATGATATTTTTTTGAAAAACTTTCAGTGAATGGTAAATAAAAAACAAAACAAAATAAAACAAACAAACTACAAAAAAGCCCAACAAAAATCATTTTCCTGAGTCTTTTAAGGGACTTTCTGAATATTTGCTTTGCGTTAAAACTAAAAAACACCTTAAGCCTAAATGTAGTTGCTCTGGAAATGATTTTTAATTAACATTTCCTGAAAAATAAGCATCAGTTCTCTACAGACAGTAGTAAGTTTCCACGTATTTCTTATTTACTACAGCCTTTTCCTCCTGGAACTCTGTAGAATGTTTGATGTCTCTAAAACCTCTGACAGCAATTTCAACTGTTCTTGTGAAATGTTTTGGTATTTCTACATAAGATTAAGCTTATCAAAAGAAATACCAAATGTCCCTTAATTTTTCTCTTCATAGAAAAAAAAAGGTAGGCGTTTTGTATCTGTAGACAGTAGGAGATGAAAATTATCACATTGCTGTGTTTCCAGCAATTTCAATTGCCAAAACTGCAGTTATAATGTTGTTGTTGTACTTGATGTAACATGCTGATAACAGAAGCAGAATTAAATGTCGATATGGTCCAAAGGAAACAAAAAGCCAGTTGATATAGTCAGTGTTATTGACAACTGTAAATTTAGGGCCACAGCAATATGGCTTTTGACTTCATGTTGATCTATGCAAAGTTACAGTACCACAGAGAGCTATAGCTTGATGACCTTGTAAACAGAATGTGAAAAACATATAAGGTAATAAGAACCTTTCACATCAAGGTGTTGTGGATACACTCAGTGAGATGGTAACTGTGGGCAGCAGGCTGTGCAGGATGGAAGGTTCAGCTCAAGGTGAGGGCATGAAGGGAGATGAGGATGTACATTATCCTTCCTCTATTTCTGTCTTTTTTTCTAGAATCAAATCTTATTTTGCCTCCTTATGAAGACATACAGCAGACATTCAAGGACTTATATTACACTGTTATTTTCCCTTCATGAATATCAGACCCAGTACAGACCCTGGACTTCTCATGCCTTTAATGTGGTGCTGTTCCATGGCATAAAAATATAAAATTATAGCATTTATGAAGGTCAGTTTTTTCCAAAGCAATGGCAGCGCAGTTGAGAGGAGCCTTCTTAACACCAGCTCTTCCTTGTGATTTTCAAAGAATAGACTTATTTTTCCCCTCCCATATCAGTTCAGTGGCAAATAATCTATAATTCACTGAAGTGATTGATAGTCTCTCAAAAGACCAGCTCATACACAGGAAGGTGGAAGTATCTTTAGTCATGGTTTATGTTGGGGGCTTTAGTATGTGTGGAAATATAGAGTGTATGGGAAGGAGGGAAGGGCATTGGGTTTAAATTTATTTTTAGTCTTACTGGAAGCTGTTTGGCTGACAGCACTACCAAGCTAAATTCTCTGCCAGCCATAGAAATAGTATAATATGTGCAGTGTAGTTATGTTATGCTGCCAAGTGTATAACTTCCACCTTGGTCAGAAGGAAGAAGGACAAAAATCCAGCAATGACAAAGAAGTCATTGGCCTCCTGACTACCAACACTGCCCCCAAACCCTGCAGTACCTGGCAAATAGAGTGGCTGGGACTGTGCCAGCTGCAAGCATGCAGAAAGCAGCTGCAAAGGACTGATTCTTGTCATGGACCATATACCAAACCACCATCAGAGAGCAGCAAAGTTCAGTCACACTTTGACCTCTATTTGAACCAGCGACTTACAGAGGCAAAAGGCTCTATGTGCCATTATCAATTCCCAGAGTCATCCTGTCCTCTCATGGAAATTAAATTTTATCTTCAATATGGTATTCCTGAGCCCTAGTTGAGAGGATAGCAGAAATCAAGGCTGCATGCAAGCCTGCCTTTAAATTTATCTGTCTCCTGGAATCTGAAGGAAGCCTTTTATCACCAGGGTTTAAAGAAAGAATTAGAATTTGACTTTTTTTCTCCAGCTGCTTTATGTGTTTCAGTGTATGAATTATTTGATTGAAAAATAATTTAATACTTTTATAACTGTTTCTCAAGAAATGTGTTGTTATGCCAGGCTTCCTGCTATGTTCTGTAAACTTTTAATTCATTACTGAGGAAAAGCTATCAATATTTTTTCATTATTACAGTATCTTTTTGCTCTGAAATTGTCACAGAGGGAGAAGCAGGCCAGATGCCATTTGCTTTCATCAGTGTCCCATACATTTGAAAGTCTCTCATGAAATTCCCAGAGCAGCCCTTTCTCTTTGTCTGGTTTTGGTTCCTTCTGAACCAAAGTGTAGATTTTGCTTCAGCTTCCCAGGAACCACACAGGGGAAAGGAGATCTGAGAGGAAATCTTACCATTAACCCTTCAAAAAGGTAGTAGCAGTTAACTCAGCTTCTTCCTTAAACGCTGGTAGGTGGAAACAGGCTATAAACCACCTTGTCCTGATTGGTGAGCAACACCAGTGCTGGCAGTGCTTACCATCCTTTCAGGGAGGTCTCAAGGCCCTTTCACATTGATGTGAATAGAAATTGGGCTGCATCCTGAAGTATTTAGCCACTCTGGAGTAAACAATGTTATTTTGCTAGGTGTCTGGGAAAATATCCTAGGTGGAGCCTGGAGGTGCCTGGGTTTGCTCAAGTGCTGCAGTACCCTTGTGCTCCGAGCACCAGCAAGGAGGCTGGTAAACACTTGTTCTTTCATGCATGGCCCCAACTTGTGGAGTAGTGGCACATGATATCTGGGTTCAGCTCTCTTGTTTCTTAAAAAACTGGGGTGGATTATTAAGGAAACAGCTAGAAAAAAAAAATTGATGAGGAAAAACATGCCCTTATGTTTTCTTAATGCTTAACAGGAAAAAAAAAAGTCAGCAAGACATGCCAAATTGTAGAGGAAACTACTCTACATCTTCAGTTTAGCTAGATATATTATATATCCTGCATTACGTGAGATGATTGATAATGTAATATTTTTTAAAATTTTTATTTCTTTTGAGTGAAATTCAATAAACTGTGTGCTATGATTATGTAAATTCCTCAGATTTAATAATTGAAGGCAAAAAAAGCCTAAGCTTTCCTGCCTGAAATATTTATTGTGTTCCAAGATATTCTGAGCATAAAAAAAATTGCTGTTCTATCTACAAATAAGGATTTCAATGCCACAAAGGAGTGAGGGTGATGCTATTGGCCTTTGCCCGCTAAGCTGATTTCCAGGTCATGTACAAAGAGAACTGTTTGCAAATTTTACAATAGCCAAAAAACCCCAACATATTCAAGGCTATGAACTTTAATTTCTAGAGACTGAGATAATGTACGGATCTCAAAACAAGCTTACCCTAACAACACGAACATTTTGAAGGATCATCTCAAACATTCATCAGTACATTCACAAAGCCACTGGGATAAGCAGTGCATTGTAGCAGATGTGGCTCAAGACACCAGAGCCCTCTGTACTTCTTCTGATTCTGTTGCTGGTCTTGAGGGATGATCTGCAGCTGGTCACTATGTCGCTTCCCCTGCTAGTTTGTCCAAAACAGGGAGGAGGGCCTTTGCTGGCTTCCCATGTCACCAGGGCAGAAAGCCAGGTTGTGGTGGACATTACCAGAGCAGGAGACTGTGTCAGCTCAGTCAGAACTGAAGTTACCTTTTTAAATTTTGAAGCCTCATTCCTCTATTTTGTGTAGCTTTTTCTACAAAGTAGAAATTAGACCCCATTCTTCCATAGTAGGTAAGGAATTCAGGTTTGGTTTCCAGCTGCAAATATGAAACTGTGCAGTAAGGAGATTTTTGTTTGAATTATATAATAAGTAAATTAATGAGCTAGATCAATTTTATGTCTGTGAAAACTTTAGTTTTAAAGATATTTTCTAGGTACATTTTTGTTTAATATTAATACCAGAGATGAAATCACAGGACAGCTGTTCAGTTTTTCTCTCTCTGGGACCATACCAGGGAACAGGACCGTAGTTAACTATAGTTTTGTCTGGCGCAGAAAATGGGATGGTAGCCACCTCCCACAGTCAATGCTCAAGGGCACTGTGATTGTCACCCTCTTTATACATAGCAGCTGTATAGTAATCATCATTTCAGCTGCAATTGACCTTGCAAATGTAAGGTCCTGAGGCAATGAAATGGTTTACAACATAACTGCTGGAATGGCAGAGAGATCTGCAGTACCGTAGCAGCATCTAAGACTGATAACAAAAGGGAGTACTTTTGTTTTTCAGCCATAAACAAGAAATGCATTATCAGCAAAGTGTGAAGAACACTAAAAGAATGAACATGTCTTCAAGCTATTTTGGGAAAGGACTCATCCCCTTAACTCTGCTTAATATTGCAAGGAAGGAAATTATTTTGGCTCACACCTCATGAGTGCACAAGGACAGAAGAAATGGAGTATTTTATTACCATAAGCGTTCTGTTGGTAAGAACATAAACATGGCTAGATTGAACTGGACCCTAAATCTAGACCAGCATCTAGAACAGCATCATGTTCTTGCAATGGGTCATACCTAAAGTTTCTGAGAAACTTAAGAGAAAATTAAATTATTTTGATAATTTGGGAAGCTGTCTGTGTGAGCTTTGTGGATTCTGTATGTGTGGGAATCAGATGAAAACTTCACTCAGATCACAAGCTGATATTTGTTGGCACTTTGGCTTGCTTTTGCCTTAAATTACTCCTCCTTAAGAGTCCTGGATGACAGAGAACATCTGTTGGTTTTTGCTGCCACAGATACACAACAGAAATAAGGATAGCAATCTTCTCCTCCTCGGAAGGTTTGAGCTGACAGGCAGAACTGCTGTGGCAATGAAACATGTGTCCCCTCCCCTCAGTGGACTTAAACACTGTGATCTCCCTGTGTCGCCCTGCCCAGCTGTCCTGAGAGCCAGGCTGGCTTTTTGACAGCTGGCCCAAGTGTCTGTATAATTTCCAGAACTAGTGTGCACTGCTAGGTCCAGCAACTCTCCCCTCCTCAGATTAATGATCCAGCAGCCAGAGCCATATCAGAGGCTAATCGGGTGATACAAGGACAAGATAATCAATTTTTGCTATTTTATTCACCTCAAGCTGAAAAGCACTGCCAAAATTGGCAAACTTGTGAGGAGAGAAAGACCTTGCACCCATCAGTATTGGTAGATTTCCTGGCAACAGCTATGATAGCCCTTCTGCCTTCCTCTCTCCATGGTTGACCCCATCACCTCTCCCAAGATAAAAGCCTTTGTTTCCAATGTTCTTGTGTGCAAGTTGAGATGTCCTGAAAGGAAATGAGGGTTTATCTCTTTCCCTAATCGTATTTCATTTTTTAAACTATACATTCAAACTGTGCATCCTGGTGTCTTAACTGTAGGCTTGTTTAATGTTTTGGGACTTTTTTAGTGATAGCTTTCATAACAACCATCAATGGGCAATAAATTTTATTGTCCAGTTGTGTACTTAATTGAAAAATAATTCTACCTTTTTAATTTTCTGCCCTCTGAATTTAATAACAAGCTCTTTATGTTTTATATTCTGTAGAGACACATCTAGAAGCACTTGTGCCACCTACTTGATGTCATGCTTTGTTTTGAAAGCCTTTGCATCTTTGCCTTTTTCCTAAAATAAACTGTTTCAAACTTTTCAATCTCTCTTCACACAAATGCAGTTTCTGAATCCAGCCACTCTCATAATTTGTCTCTTATGCTGTTCTCAGGCTTTCTTAAAAAGGACATCTGGAGATGAACACCTTGTTTCAAGTGACAGTGCACTTTGTGACAGAATTGTTATATTTTCAGGCTGATTTTCCATTCTTGTTGGTTCTAAAATTTCATTTTATTTCAATTTACTTTCTGAGTGCTGCAACCCTTGGATGGCAGGGTTTTCAGTGAACTCCAAGACTAGTTTCAGCTTTAATTTAGGTACTGGGAAGCTGTTTTAATAACTCAGAGTCTTCCACCCAGTGTGCGTTATGTCACCAAAGAGGTGACAAGGTTCTACCAGCCAATTATTGGACTTGTTGCAAGGAATCACAGATACCAAATAAGCTCCTGGTGAGAGGTTTTAGATTATCATCACTGAGTTGCAGGAAAGGTGTGAGATAAAAGGATTTAAGGCACTTGTCAACAGCGATTTCAAACACCTTTCATTTCTGCTGCACACCTGAGTCTCCTAAATGAAAAGGTCTGGAACAGCTGCATAAATCCTTTTGGCTGAATGGCAATAGTCACTGCAGTCAGATCTGTTCTTTGGGGAAGCAGCATAAGAATGTGAAAACTTGAGAGACACATTGGAACTGGATGGGATTTATGCTGTCTCAGAGAAAAGCCACTCTGTTGCACCAATGATCACCTTTAACCCTGCTTTAACAGGCATTCTGTCATGTGGCTCCTGGGCTCGAGACATCTAGTGAGACATCTAGTCTCGTGAGACACCACTTATCACTAGATATGAGAAAGCTCAATCAAAATTAGACCTCGAGCAATATATATTATATAACCCCCTAAAATATCTGCTTCTCCATTACAGAAGTCTGCTTTCTTCTTAGGAAGTGGTTATTCCAATGGCACATTGCAAGGGGAAAACAAGAAGTCTCTCAGATCACCTAGAAACTTTAATGTCTTGAATCACAGCAAACCATAATTCCAGGCTATTTATTTCAAACAATACCTGACATCTCATTGTAACCAGCTGTTATGCAAGCAATGATAATCCCTTGAAATTTAATGGGGTTTCTGAATTTGTTACCATGCGTCTGCATTGCCACCACACATCTTTTTCAAAACCAAAATTGATAAAAACACAGAAAGGAGCACTGTTTTGACTCAGAATACTTATCTAGTCAATCTGTTTTGGCAAATCACTACATTTTGAAGCTTTGCAAGAGTGGTATCTTTTAATATTATTTAAAATACATTAGGCCAGATTGATATCTAGTGAGATGAAAATTAAAGTAAAAAATAAGAATTATGTATAGTTGAAGGAGATAAGTATATATAGAAATTATCAGAGAAGTCAGTTATGGGAAGTCTACGGACTTTTCTGTTGCTGTGCTGGTTTGGTATTATGCACATCTTCGGTACTGGTGATCTACTAACTCTGTTTTCTGGGTGTTTCAAACTTTTGGGTGAATTTTTCACACCAACACATAGCTAGGCATGTGTCTAGCATGTCCCTCTACTAGGGAGAGATAAACAGACTTCAGTGCTTCATTGTTTTCTAGCTTGGTTCTGTTGGATGTTCCATTGAAAAACTAATAGCTTTCTTTGCAAAAGTGGGACTTTTCTCTTTTTCTTTTGCCTATGTGCTAAGGCAGCAGTAGAGGCTCCATTTTTGGCCTGGAGAGCTTTGGCTGAAGCACCAGCAAAAAGGGAGGAAGGGAGGGAAAAGAAAAAAGGGGGCTGGCTAGTTCTCATTCTTTTTTGGTTTCTTTTTTCCGTGGGGGTGGAGGGGATGTTTCTCTCTCTTGTTGAGGGGGAACCAGGATTGCTAGGGTGGCCACACGTGCTTCTTCTGGAGTTGTGCCGTCTCGCTTTGGATTGGCTTTGTGTCCTATCACCGTCCCCACCCGTGCTGCCTGCTGACAGGAGGGTCCCAGCTCATCCCCCCTTATTGGCTGACCGTGTTGAAGCCATCCACCAGCAGTGAGCTCATGGGAACCCCCTGAGGGGGGAACCACCCCCTCCTCTTCCCTTTCCCTTCCCATGCTGGTGGTGGCCATTCCCACCTGGGAGAGGCCCCAAGTGAACCCACCCAGCCACCACCTCCTGCAGGCACCTTGGAGCAGCTGCAGGCACCAGAGCCCAACAGCTGTTTGTGGCTGTACCTGCACCAAAAGACAAAGTAGGGCTTAATTGTTTGAAAGTTTTGGTTACAGTGCTGTTGTTTGTTCTGTATTTTTTTTTGTTTAGTTTGATTTTTTTTTTCCTATATATTTGTAGTAAGTAACTGTAAGTAATGTCTTTTCTACATTTTTGTGCCTCTTAATTTCAGGGGTTGTGGTGTCTTGAGGAGAGGCGAGTCCTCTTTCTAGTCCAGGAAGATTCCTCGCTTTTCTTGACAGACATCTTGTTTTTTTTAAACTGAGTCATGTGATAATGTTCATGTTATAAAGCCATGGAAGGGAATCCTGTGCTCATGCTGTGCATGTTATAAATATCAGCTACCATAGTGTTTAAATTCAGCTGCTTCTTTTTAATACTTCAGCAGTCATCAGGACCATGACGGTGTATTTTTGATGGGCATGTGGACTGCCTCTGGATCAAGCATCTGTATCTGCACAGGGGACCTATTGCAGCCCCTGGAAATTGAGACTGTGTTTGATTTGCATGGTAATCCAAATTGAGATTGATCTGAGGCTCCCTGGGCAAGTTTTCTGCACAATTGGGGAAGAAGGAATAGGGAGGGCAAGAGCAAACAGTGTAGTCACGTTTCTGTATTCCACCCTAGGGACAGGAAGTGGGTGAGTGCTTTAATTGCCCACCAATATATCTGATGTGTCAGAAACAGCAGGTTTTAATCAGAAGTACACGTAGCTGCCTCCTTAGCCAAAAGGATGGGAGAAGTGGATCACTTTTAAATGGAGTTTCAATTGAAAAACTAACAGGCTGACTGGAAGGAATTTCTCCCTTCAGCCCCTATCTACTCATGTTTTATAGAAAATCTGCTGCAAGCAGTCTACATTTAGTGTTAGACTTTGAGTTCCATTTTGCAGTTAAAATGTCCTTCAAATTACGCTTACACACAGCACTTAGCTGAAGTAACCTGCTAGGCAGCCTATGCAGCAGCACCAACGTCTACGTCTCCATATGTCATGACTCAGTTTTGAATGGCATTGCTTGACTTCATTATAACACAGGTGAGCAGCAGGGACCAACTCATTATAAGATGCTGGGCCTGAAAAACCAAATTTTCACTCTTAAAATTCTCTTGGATTCTGTGTAGTTATAAAGGAAACATACCTTATGAAATGATCTCTTTAAATCATCTGTCGCCACTGTAAACTTTAAATGACTCTTGCCAGTATCTTAATATCCTCAAAAAGAACAAATATAGGTTCAGAGTAATTCCTCAGAGATTGGATGATATTTGTTTTTAAAGAGAAGCAGATTAAGGGGTGTCCAGTCACCAGAAGTATCTGCACCACCAGAAAAAAAGGAAAAAACTATGACTGTCTTTTCATGTAGAGGGAGGACATTTGCACAGTGTCCTCTCACATGTGTCATCCTGTTCTGAGGTGAGGAGCACTGCAGCTAATTATCATCTCTGACATGCTAATTATCATCTCTGGAAACATGAGAACTACATACTTTTCTTGTAATAATACAATGGCTTTGAGGCTCAAAATAGTTAAGTATCACAATGGGGAGTGCTGCAGAGCAAACGTCAGTGTATATAGAGCGATCGGGAAGAGGAGACTGAAATTTTATAAAGACAGCAATAAACACTTAAAGTACTGAACATCACACTTATGTTCTCAATAAAGTAAATGAAGCATAGTAAGCATCCCACCTTCTCTCTAACACTGCACAGCAGAAAGCAGAGGCAATCTCTCTCTCTCACTTCTCTGATTCTTTGCACCCAGACATAGGAGTGGTGAACTGAAGGGTGAGTCACTAGAAGTTATATATGTCTATTGATTAAAGGAAAAACAAGAAAGAGAAATATAAAATGGAGAGAGTGCTTTCAGGAGACAATAGTTCTAATAATTCTAGCCTCCTGTGGAAAAGCTCCATGTTTTCTGAGGTGGAGCAACTGGTTTCATATGCCCATGAAATTTACCTAACTGTGCTGCTGGTCGCAAGTGTGAACTTTAGACCCAGTTTCACTTCTTCCCTAACACAACCTCATTCATGGAAAGCCATTGAACCTTACTGATGAGAGTGTAACGGGTAATAGAAACAACATATAATTTGCTAATCAAATTAAAACTTGTGAGTTTTTTTTTCCCCTTGTTAAGGTTTTCTTAAATTGCTAAGTGTTAAACCACGGTGTTATGTATGTTGTACTGGTTGTGGGTTTTGGACTGTATTGATAAAGGAAGGATTCACTGACTTCATCTTTAAAGACTGTATATCCGTTAAAGTGTAGTCCGTGCGGAGTAAGAGTCTCCCCGGGCACCCAGCGTGCTGCTTTGCTCATTTTCCTTTAATTTTGCTTTAATAAAAGTTTACTATTCCAAATTCTCAAGATTGTGGCCTATTGCCTATAACAGAGAGGATGGTTACTCCAGTGCTGGGAGGGCTACCACATTGTTTGCTCTGCCATGTGACTGTTGTTTCCTTCCTTTGAAAGGTTCTTTTGCCAGCTGAAAATTCAGGACAGTTACTATTCTGTTCCTGTGTTTATTTAGGCTGCCAAATTAGCAGATGTGGGAGACTTTTTTGCAGAATTTGTCACATCTAGACAGATGGCTTCCTTACCCGTCATGCAATTTCTGTGCAAGGTATGGGAACATTTCTGTGAAAGGTGTGAGGACCCTATGCAGGCAGCCCTGGGCTTCACTATTCCTTTTCAAAGGAAACAGGATGCTGCGGACAATTTGGAGCAGGAATGTTGTACAACTAGATACACTGCTGTAATGAGTGGGTGGTAGAGCTGTTTCCCCTTTCTTCAGCTGTGAAAGGAGATTTTTATTGTTACTAGAACTGAGACTGAAGTACATCTTCTGTCTTATCATTCAAAAAAGGGAGCTCTTACTTTCCCAAAATTTAATAATTTCTAGATCCAGAAATATTTTAATAGGTTATCACAGGTTTCCAGCATATATAGATTCCAGGTGGAACTTTCTTCTTTCTTAGTGTAGTCCACTTCCAAAGAGAAAGGTGCTGCCCCCTGTGCTCTTCTACTTATACTGTCTTGGTCATTTTGGTATGCTTTGCTATAAGTCAAGGAGCATGTTTTGGGCTGTAGGGTTCTACTTGTTTTCCTTTTTCATTTGGGCATTGATTTTTGTCGTCTTGATTTCCTTGCTTTAAAAGCCTGCTCCTAGCAAGCAAGGAGAGGCAGCACTGGAACAGGCAAAGTCAGCAGCAGTCTGCTGTTTGAGGTAGAAATGTGAAAGTTTCTTCTGACCCTTTTGCCTGTTCCAGAGTGTTGGAAAGCTTGCACAAGACTTAAAGACTTCGACTGACCATCTGAGCCCCTTGCATTTGAATTGCTTTACCCTGTCATTCTGTGAGTGTTCTCTCCAGTGGGACATGGGCTGTGTTTTGGAGCTGGGCTTCCCATCCTGGTGACCTGTCAAACCATAGCTGCTTCTAGCATCTTCAGCAGCCTGTCCTCAGCGAATGGGCAAACAGAATGATTGCTTCCACTGGGTTTTTCAATACCCACTGTGAGAAGGAGACAGGTGGGGAAAAAGGAGGTAACTAAAACATCCACATCTTCCAAAGCACTTTCAAGGAAAACCAATTTCATAGGGTGGAAAGAAAATCCAGGACTAACATTTAAGATAAAGACAGAAGGCCAAAAGGCTTAAAGTAATATGATTGGAGAAGACCCAGCACCAACAGTGATCTGGGGCATGCTCTAAATCCTCTTCAAATGAATGTAATTGGCATGAAACAACAGCATGCCATGGCAAAACCAGACACTGCAGCTGAAAAATCTGTGCTTGCTGAGGAGCAGAAAGCAGTGTCCAGAAAGCTGTGATGACACATTTTTTGTCTGCTGGTAGGCTAAAGGATGAGATCCTCTACTTGTCAGTGTCCTTTGGCAAAGCCATTCAGGCAATCTAAGGCCCCATTAAATATAACATCTGCTAAATCACTGTCTGGTAGTAAGGGAAAGTTCTTTTGGGAGGGATGCTAAAATAAATATTGCTGCTGGAGAACTGTGTGATGAAGACAACACCAAGGAGATGGTATATTACAGATAATGTCAGAAAACCTGTTGAGACTCAAAGTGGAGACTGAGCTCCACAACACATGTGTCACTAGGATTGGATGAGTCCCCATTCCTAATTTTAAGAGTAGGTGCTCTTTTGTTCCCCTTTTTCTTTTGTGTAACCAGACCTCTCAGCCCTCTGGAGTAGTGCAGTGTCCAGAAACATTTTTGATTGCAGGCGCAGACTGGCATTCCAGGGCATACAACTCGAGGATGAGTGGTCTTTCTCTGATCCTTAATAAGACTACAATTTTTTCCTTCTTGGAAGGCATTGCAGCAAAACATCTCCCATATATGGAAGCTTCTTTTGAAAGAATATATAAAATCTGAGGCTTACTTTTTTCTGTCAAATTATAGTCATACTGGGGAAGGGTGCGAAAGTTATTGCAGCACGGACAGATAACATGCACATAAACATAGACAATGAATGTAATTACATAAGCCTCATTTCCTAAGCAAACCAAGCTAAAAACGATTTAATTACTGTGACTTGGCCAAGAGACACATGAAGCAAAAGCTGCTGAGGTTTTGATTTTCTGTCTGCGGAATTTTTTTTAATAGTTGTCAATATGATTTATATAGGGCCTGGAATAACTGCACACTTTTCAGAACACTGTTCAGCCTGGTGCTGGGATACAAGGAGTAACAAAAGTGCAGAAAAATGAGGAACTTGGGAAGAAACTGAATCTGAGCTATCGCAAAAATTCTCCCCCCAAAACTTTCCACAGATAGGATCTTGCACAAAGAGTGTCACTGTTTTATAACAGTGTTTTGGTTTTCTTTTATTTTTTAAACAATTTTTTTAAAAAAGTGTTTTCCAAGAGCTGGGTATATGGATAATATTTTCTTCCAGAAACAAGGCCACACATTTTGCAAGAACAAATGATTCTGACAGACCCTGGTACTGCTTTGTGAATCTGGCGTCACTGCCATTTTCACTGACTCAGGAAAGGCAGTTTGATTGTCAATCACCCAAGGGCCAGAAAGCACCTTTGGAACAGAACTGCTAGGCTTCCAGGGGTGCAGCTTGGACCACCCTTGTAGCCATGACATTTTGGGTGATGACAGCTGCCTGATGCCCTGGAAGGACTTGGGGGAACTGTAGGCTTTGAAGGATTCTGAGCTATTGAAGGCAGATAATTGTGCTTTGTGTTGATACACTATGCTGCTGCTTTAAAGCTTTATCAGGAAATGAAGCAGCACAAACCTCTATATGGTTGATATATAGACTTAATTCAGATAGTACCTTGTCCTGAAACAAGGCACTGAAGAACTTGATCTTGATACTTCTTGGTTAACTGCAGGCAAATTGTGAAATAAACTACCAGGAGATTCAGAATTTACTCTATTGTGTAGTGTAAGATACTGACATTTACAGTCACTGTGGAGATCTGGGGAGAACAGCAGAAGAGCATGACTTCTCAGAAGTTTTAACAAGAATGTTTTAGCTAAGACCAACTAAAACTAACCATGTGCTTGAAGTAATATACCTGAACAAGAGATTGAGGCATTGAGATACACAGACACACCACAGAAAGTTCACTGTGATCAATACAGATATATCAAAAGGTGAGAAAAGGACATGTAGAATATTTGGACTGGTGCACTGCACAGGAGTATCAGGCAATTTCCAGCAGAAGTGTCCTGAGAGCAAGTGAGATTCAAATAGTGAAGAATGGGGGAGACAATAACCAGTGAAGAAACAGCCCTGAAACGCTTGTAAAGTAAATGACAAACCAAGACACTGATAAATGTTTCCAGGAAAGAGGAAGGCCAAATTCAGTGAATGCAAAATGAATGTGCTTACCAAGTCATCATAACACTGTTGCTGATGTTTAAGTGAAAACAATTCAATGCACTCACTAATTTAATTATGTGACTCTAAATTTAATGTCAGAATCAACAATGTGTCCTGTTCATCTGAAACTTCCTTTTGTGAGATAATTTCTTATGAGCTGTTACCATGATTAGGGAGATTACAGTTTAGCCATGATCTTTTCAGGAACTGATTTTCCTGTAAGCACGAAACAGAAAAAAGTATGTTAACATTTGTCTTTGGTTGCTGAGTCTTGCATGCTTTGCCAATAAGGGGTAAGAAAGTACTACGGAGATAAAACTGAAAACTAGCAAAATATTACAAAAGGTAGAAATCTCTTTGTTGCTTTACTTTACTAAGCCATAAAAACTTATTTTTTGTGAATTTTAGTTTGTGTAAATGATTATAAAGGTGTATAAATTACAATAAATCTGCATACAGAATGATAATAACTATATTCATAAGCAAATAACACATTTTTTTGTAAATAGACTAAAAAAACTAAATAGAAGAAATTTGTCATAAACAGCTGATTTTGATTTTTCAGTGTCAGTTCACATATTAAGTTACACTATGATTCAAAACAGAGCTATTAGTCGTTAAACAAAAAATTATTTGTGTGGGCTTTTTTTTTTTCCCAACAGCAACAACCCTCTTTCACAAATCATTTAAAAGTTAGCCCTGCTTAATCTCAGGCTCGATGAAGTTTGTTGTTTAGTTTTGAATTTTATGCTCAAATTCTTTATTCTATGAAATGTCAGTACTCGAAAAAGACTCTTGTTTTCAGTTTGGAATGTTCTGCTGTTTCACATTTTACTATTCATTCCTGATGTATTATGAGAAGACCTGTAAAAAAAGTCATAATAACCTTGTATGGAAATCTTTAATTCACAACCTGGTTCCATTAATGCTATGTTGACTGAGCACAGTACATTTCTGAAGGCTTTTGTACAGCTTTGCTTACATCAGGCTTTGCTGATGTAGCTCCTGTGAAGCCTCTAATGCATTTCATGGCAATTCAGGAAAAAAACTTCATTGATATCTACATTTCATTTTCATGGTTATGAAAATGTACAGTTCAGGCTAGTCACAAACCCTATGGACTATGTAAGATGAATATCCATCTACAATTTTGCAATTGAAATTGGAGAATAAATTTCTGTACATGGTACAGTGTGGATAGATTATAGAGTGTTTCTAACCTAAGAAGTTGGACACTGATAAATAGATGGATGTCAATACTCCTGATGACGTTATAACTATTTCATTGTAACATCTATCTTCAAGTTGCGAATACAGATTTTTTTCTATCCATACTTACTCTATTACTTTTTTATTGTATGAGGATAAAACGTGTTCTTCTATGTCTCTAGAAATACAGGCTATTCCTTGCCCATTCTTTTTTATATACTTGGTGCAATAAACAGCTTATTCACTTATATTTATATGTCAATAATAGTATACATCCAATCATATTGTATTATTTTAGTGCCAATAGATATCCCTATTTTAACTGCACTTGTACTTAACATACACATACTGATTGTTGAGTAGCAGTTGGAAGATAAGGATTAAGCATGTTTAGCATAATCTTTAAATACTCTCAAACCCATATGAGAAACACAAAATGAGTTCTTAGTGTTAAAAAAATCTTCTTAAGAAGTGTTCAATAAAAACCTTAGATAGATTACTTTTCTATGAAAGAAAGAAACCTGTAAGTAATTTATGTTCTCTCTATTCTTCCCGACTTGCATGAACTAAAAAACTTCACAGGTGTATTTTCTTTCATTTCCTGAGCTATTTATGGCTGTGTTGTTTACTTTACTAGAGTTCTGAGTCTCCACCAGAATCTCTGCTTGTTCATTAAATGCTCTCAGATGAGCCAAAACACATTTTCTCAGCACTTTGCTTAACAAAGCAATATATGAAGTAAACAATGTCATCTTTCTCATCAGGCTAGTCTTACAGGAAATCTTAGTAGTCCTATATGAAGGATACAGTTAATTAATGCAATTAAATGAGTAAAGGCAGGATTATTTTATCTTGTAATATCCAGTAAGATTAAAGCTGATACTGCTGTCCATCCTAGTCATAAGAAATTTAAGTACTTGCTTTAGAAGGCCAATGTCATTAAATGCTTTCAATAAAAGTGCAGTTTAAATGAATGAAAGAGGAAGACTGTGTGCTGGCTATAATGTTGGCAGATCAAAGAATTGCATATATTCCTTTAATGAACTGAGGTTTATATTCTACTTTGCCTATTTTATAGCTTTGATTTCTTAATTACCGAAACGAAGCCCCACTAGGTTTGCTTTTAAATTCTGATGCTAGAGATTTGACTTGCTCTGGTTTATCCAAATATTTTTCATCTGCTCTATTGTAATGATGTTGGCTTCCTCTTTTTCATAATGCTGAATTAAGAGCCAACTTCTATACACAAAACTGTGAGTGGTTGGCATCACCTACATCTGTCTGAGATGCTACTTCAGTATACAGTCACTCAGACTTTGCACATCTCAGCAAAAATTCTGGGAAGCATCTCACAATTCACCCTCAAGGCATCCAGCACAAAATTCATGTTTAAATGGACATGAGCAAACCTTGCATGCAGCTTGAGATTTTTCAATATTCAGTTATAACCTGTAAAAAGAAGCTATTTTTTTCTCTTCTCACTGGCTTATGCAGTCAGCCAAACCCAATCTTTTAGCTGCTAAAATATTTTGAGCTGTTTGTTTTTCTACTACAAACTCAATGTATATATTTAGCACTACAATAATAAGGTTCATTAATGATCATTAATGAGGCTAATAATGATCTCTCAGCAGTAGGACATATCTCTTGAATTGTCAGCATCATTCAGTCATTGTTGAAGAGCACCTATAAAAGAAGGGAGACAAGATGAGGCTGCCATCCTTTTGAATCTGAGCCCAAATCCTAGGGAACACAGCAAGTGCTCAGGTGAAGCCTCCCATCTCTATGCCAAGCTGGCTGTGGTGTGTAAGATCTAGGCCAGGACAAAGCAGGAGCTCAGGATTCCAACAGACTTTCACTCCCTTTACCATGCATTTCTGAAAATTTCTTTTTACCTGAAATCACCATCTGCAGTCTCTCAGCCAGCAGAAATATGAGACTTGGTCCACATAATCAACAATTGTCTAAACCACACTATGAATAAAGTCGATTCTTTGTAAAGACACACATTTGTGAACCATCACAACTTCACTATCAAATAGTTATGTTAGCTATGGAAAATCAGTAGAGGGAGCTAGAAAATGATTTTTTTCTTTGTTTTTTTCTTTTTTTTTCCTTTTGTTGCTTATAAACAACTTGTAATTGTTTATTAGCAGAAAACTTATAAATACAGGGAAAATAGAACAAGTACATATTCCAGAGTCATTCAGATCAGTAAAGAACTTGAGCTGGAAAACTCCTTTCAGGATTTTCATTCTTCTCTGCAAACTATTGGTATTGCAGAAAACCTGGAGCAAAATCTTTATGTTGTTCATAAAAGAACAGGAGGTTGAGGTGAAGTATACACTCCATAGAAAGCATGAAGACCATATATGGCTGGGCAAGCTTTTTCTATATGTCCTTAGGACTCTGATCCATGTAAGAATTCTCTCTTTAGACAAGATACATTTTATATCCAATAATCCAGGAATGAGATCAACCCATTTACTGTTAATGTTAGAAATAAAAATAGAATATGACTAAATATGTAAATATGACTAAAGATAGAATATGACTAAATCAGAGGAATCTGAACATTTATCAGGTGTTCTAGCTACCAGTGGATTAATTAGTGAAAGAATCTGCTGGTCCAAACAATGCAAGCAGGATAAGCAAAAGCAATTGTTGCATGTGAGGCTTCTGAAAATTGCCTTTCAAACAAAACTGTTAGCAAGCAGTAAAAATATGTATATAAATAAAAACATGTAGCAAAACATTAATACAGCTGCAAGGTCCAATGTTTAAGCAGGTAATCAGAGAGCTAAGCCAGGGGCTTCCAAGCAGGAAAGGAAGTTTATTTCGGGAACACTACACAGCTGCCAGAACTCATAGCTGGGTGGCCAAAAACACACACACAGGCTGCAGGTTTTCTTGGCTATATATATCAAAGGGCTTCAGACATGCCTTGTGCTGCCTTCTGAGCCATTCCCTTTCCCTTCTTCCCTTCCCTCACTTGTGAGGAAAGGAATGCTTCTTTGCTTCTTCTCAGGTAAGGGTTATCTGACTCACCTAGCTTAGCCTGGAAACAGCTCTGAGGGAAAGACAAAGAGTGGTTGTTCTCACAAATTCTCTACATGTTTCTTTTAGCCACGCAGGGTCCACTCAATCCTCATGAAGGCTGTAAGATGAGACTGGTTTTTTGTGTTTAGTTTTGGTGGGTTTATTCAGAAAAGGTGAAGGCATTTACCAAACAATGGAAAAGTGTAATGATAGGGACAATATATGATAAAACCAACCATTTTCCAAAGCCAAATGACTCATGATACTGCTTGAAAATTGTCAGAATGGAAATGGTTTGGTAAGCATGAAGACAAAACACAAAGGTATGATGATGCAACAGAATTGCCTTAGTTTCTTAATGTAATTTCAATTTACTCCACCTCCTTTTTAGGATCTGTTACTCGGAACAGGGATTTTTTTACTACTAGGGTTGGGTGTGACAAAGTTTTATCACCACTATGTGAGAAGTATCTGTTCAACTGTAACAGAAAGTGAGTACATTGAAAAGCCACATCTCAAAATATCTTCAAGGGGAAACTTCTCTCTTTTCAATCTAATTCTGGTCATTGCTCTCTGCCTTCTTTCCCTTCTCATTTTCACCTTTCTATTTTCTTCTGCATTTTATCTGAACCAAAATTATAATTTGTCTGTGAGTATCAAAAAAAATTATTCCCTCCTACAAGAGCTGGTTAACAGAAAATCCTTCTTTGGGGAATTATTTCTGTGACAGCAGCACTTCTCTTTTCCTCCTTTCTGTTTTGAAGGCCCAAAAAAAGAATTTATGCCACAAGTTCCTCCCAAAAGCTAAGCTACCGTGTAGTTTATCAGTAAATCACATCAGCATTCTACACTTCTGCCAAAAAACAGAAAAAGATAATTAAACATTACTGTTGATGATGGTGACTGGATTCTCTAGTTCTTCATCAAAGTGATATCACAGTCCTATTAAAGCACATTTTTGGGTAGAAAAGCTATCTACAATGGGAGATGTATCCTTTAACTTCAGAACAATATTAGATTCATTATTCTACAGTCATGGTCATGTTGGTTGATTTTTTTCATGAGCTAATGTACTGTTAATAAGGTGTCAATTACTGATGCAAGCAAACAGGGCAAAGAATAATGTTTCTAATTGCTGTAGTTATCACCTAAGTGCAATTATCTACTACTGCTGAAATAAATCACTTCAAAGCTATCTTGCAACATTCAAGTTTGCCTTTTTTTAATTATTATTATCATAGCTACCTTTCAAAATACCTCATCATTTTTCTTTTTCTGCACTTTTTAAAATCACTGAGTGAGAAAAAAGCTAGTCACCTTCATTAGTGAACAGAGAGAGCTCAATATGCATTCAATTATGATTATTGTTTTCAATAGATCTGAAGTAAACTATGAAACATCTCCATTCTCTTTCCCTACTTCTGCTTCAGTCTACCCTGAAGGTTCCTCCTGAAGAGACACAATGAATTGTCTGCAGAACCTATTTTTATTTTGTTTTATTTTAAACTAACTGAACTGAAACTATGTTCTTTCTGCCATCCAATTATGTTTAATAAGTGTATACTATCATGAAATCAAAGGTAATACCAGTTGTGATATTGTGATAGGAGAACTTCCATGATTCTCCTGCTTAAAAGCCTTCTGAGAACAAACACCATTACAGATATAGGAATAGATCACCAAGAAACCTCTTCCTCCAAACACTGACAAATTTGGATTAAAATGCAGTTTGCTTGCCAACAAAGAAACAGTTATAAAGACTGCTAAGATGAAAAAGATCCCAGGCAGATTTTGTGGAAGCATATGAGTTGTGATACACAACATGGTGCCAGAGAAAGGTGCATTTCTGGACTTCATTATCCTCTTCTGACTGAGGCTGTGTTGACAGAGGTCTCCCAGTTAACCTGAAGAAGAATTAATGAGGCAACATTCAAGAAGGCAAAGTGTTTCTGGAAGCATCTGGCTGTAAGGTGTAAAGGGCTGCTCATTCCCTGCCTCTGATTGGGGTAGAGCATCCTCATGGTTCTGACCAACTTCACCAGCAACAGTTGAATCTACAACACTCCCTCCACTCTCATAATGTAAACTCCAACTACTTACTGATGGCCAAAGCTTATCTTTCAGATCACACTTTCCCCAGACTTCGAGTGTGTATTTAAAACCCCTGAAAAAGCAGAACCTTCCCAGAATCTGGCTGTGTCTTTCATGTATATACTCCTAGCACAAGCATCAGACCCTGGCAAATAATTCACAGAATCAATCCTTTCTTGCTTATTTGCCCCACATTTTCAGTTTTGCTGCTGCTTTCATTAACTCCTTATTGCATACTCTGAGCATACAAATTTTTGCAAGGCTAAGAAGGAGAAAGGACTTTCCTAGTTGTATTTCCTTCTGCTACAATCTGAGTCTGCCTGTGATATGTGAGAAAATGAAGTACGGGAAACCAGCAGTAAAATAAGCTTATCTCACAGAGTACAGAAAAGATGTCTGAGGAGATGAAAGAGCTTTTTTTTCTATGTCCATCTGTCTTTCCATGTCTGATACTTTCCTAAGGACAGCCTTTTAACTCTTCAAGTGATCTGTGACCTTTTCTGCCATGACCCCTTTTTGGCTATCTTTTCATAGCTCTACTCACTTTGTAAAATAGACCCATTATCACAGAAGGGAAAGTGAAACAAATATATCAAACGTTGATCTAAGATGCCAAGACCAACAACAGCATTGGGAAAATCAAGGTTAGAGGCAATATGCACTAACAGGCATCAGTGGTCATATTACAGAAGTTGGTGATTTTCCATCCCTGCTGATTCATGTAGCAGACATGCTTCAGGGCCACTTGACACCAATTCTCATGGCTGACTTATGGTTGCATATGCCTCTCACCCAGCCTGGAGGTGTTTCTGGCCTTGACCATTTTTTCAGAAGTTTGGTGGAGGCTTCTGCACAGATCAGTCTCCCTAAAAAATGGAGCAATATGAACATGAAGAATGAAGTTTAAATTTTTTAACCTGTCAGTTCTAAGTCATATGGTGGTGGTGTGAGATGTGGTAATGGGAGTTCAATTATTCCAATAATAAAGGGAAAATAAAACAAAATCCAGAGAATCTCACAGGTTGTTGAGACAATTTGGCTTTCTTTTACAATAGGTTCACCTCCAAAATGGCAAAAAGTGGAAAAGGAAAGTCACTGAGTATGTTTGGTGAAAATAAACAGGAGTTATTACATGGATACTTTCTCCTGGGCTCTTAAAGAAATAACCAAATTCATTCTCTACTTCATTTTACAAAAAGATGTAGTACCAGTCTTACAAAAAAACAAATGGTCAGGATCCTCTCTAAAAGTCTTTGATATAGCACATAAAAACTACAACACAGCCTGCAAAATAACTATCGAGCTAAAAATTAGGAGAACTTTTTCAAGTAAAATTATTGGAAGGAAAAATGAAGTTGTTGACTTTGCTAAAGAAGATCCTGAGTTGCAGATTGCCAGAACTTAGATGGCTGTAATACAGAACACACATTTGATTGTCTTCTTGCCATTTTGCTAGCACCTGCTGGAAAGTCTCCAGGACCTCCTGGAGACTTGCCCTGCTGCAGTATGAATATTCTTATATAACCTCAAGCAACCTGACAGGGTAAATACACTTCATAGAAATTTGTTCAGCATGGATGGCTTGAAGAACAAGGCCAAGAATTTAAGGTAATTTACTGACATTCATCATGCTGAGAAAGTGAAAGAAAGGAGATATTTCTATAGATAACATACTCGTGTTAAGAACTGAACAATAGAGGTGCATTTTCTTGTGGAAGTACAGAAGTTTCCAGTTCTGATATTCTCTAAAATGAAAGCCTTAAAGAGCTAGAAACAATTGAGCTGTGTGCAAGAAATATTGACTATCACTGAAAGAAGAACCATCATGGATAGTCCATTTTACAAGTTAAATGAATGGATATGAAATGGAAATGAATGGATATACTGTCCAAATAGATGTGTTACTGTTCCATACAAGTTATTATTCTTTTAAATTAATTGAAAACTTAAGTGTTCCTGGCACTAGAGCATAACAAAATGGCAGTTGTTTAACAGGTTAAAACAGCTCCCATTGAATCCGTAGTACTTTCCTCTTTTGAAATAAGTAATCCAGACAATGTAAAAGCAGATGTCAGCTACTGTGAATTAAGGGACTATTGAAAGGTCTTGATGGTCTCCTGAGGTCAGTTGTTTATGATTTAATGATGATGAATAATATGGAAAGTAGTTTCTCTGAAATTTAATCCAACCCATCTTAGTCAAAAATATAGAAAACTCCGGAAGGATGAGAGTCTCTTGAGTTCCGGACTACATGCTGCTCTTGTCAAGCTAAACAGCTATGCCTTGGCTAATATGATAGCAAGTTTCCAGCATACTGACAGTGTAATGGATTTCTTTTGATGGGATGCTCATGGATGAAAACAAAGCAAAAAAACTGGAATGAATTGAATTCAAGGTTAACTAACTCAACTTTTTCAGTTTGGGGAAATTTGGGGAAAAATAGTTCCCCAATTGAAAGGATTAGGGTGAAATTTATCTGAGAAAAGGGACTTCCTCTACTGCCTGCAAATTAACATTTGGGGACAGAAGTTCTGCAGTAGGAGCTGGTGCAACAGGACAAGAGTTTCCTTTTCTTCACATCAGGAGGTAGAATTAGGACCCAGATGGCATTACAGCCCCCTGTGTGATACTGATACTGCCTTGTGGGGAAAGGTCAGTTCTGCCACCACCCCCCGACACAAGGGCAGGGCAGCCACAGCACAACAAGGGAGCCATCTGGTGCTTCTTCTCTTCTGAACTGCAGGGAAAAGTTACAAGAGTCTCCATGGATGAAGCAAATTTGAGAAGGCTCTTGATGAAAAATATAGGGCTTTCCATTAGAGGGAGGTATTATTCACTCAGAAATAGAATCATGGATCATTTAGGCTGGAAAAGACTTCTAAGAACATCTAGTTCAATCAAAACTAAAGCTCTGCCATGTCTGTTCCTAAACCATGTCCCTAACTGGCACATCTACGTACTTTACATCTTTTAAATTTTTAAATCTTCTAAAACACGTCCAGGGATGGTGTCTCAGCCATTTCCCTGGGCAACCTATTCCCATGTTTGACAACTCTTTCAGTGAATAAATGTTTCCTAATATTCAATCTAACCCTCCCTACCCTCAGTGCAGCTTGAGGCCGTTTTCTCTTGCCTTACTGTTTGTTACTCAGAAGTGTCATCATAAGGCTTAGTTAAATAGGGGCCAGACACAAGAAGATTTCAGATGATGCAGGGCTAAGGCTCAGAGGCCCTGCAAACTTGACTTCTTTTGCTGTACCAGCGCATCCTCTGATATTTGCCAGCCAAAAAAACTTAACTTTTTAGGTCAGTCTCACAGACTGGCATAGCGGAATTGGCAGTGGAATCTCTTGGCAGCAAGAGTTTTCATGGAGAACAGTGTTTGTTACTCAGTCAGGTCCTTCACAGGTTATTCCTTCGTTTGCATTGATGGGAAATACACAAATGTGACATTTTGTATTAACAGATAGTAATTTTCTACAGATTAGAACTAAGGGACTTGTGGGTATTTTTCTTGCTGTGTTAGTGAGAGGGATAAATGAGGCCATGCACACCTTACAGCAGTACCCCAGGAGTGTGGAACCTGAAACAAGATTAAGAAGACACTCATCAAGGAAATAGCACCGTGACCAGAGAAACTGTTTTGCAATGCAAATATAAAAATTTATCGGTATCCAATGGGAAAAAAAATCACTGATAAGGCAGTTATATTAGCCATCTATTGTTGTTGTTAGGCTTTTAATTTGTCTTGTAATCTACATTTACTCTATTAATTAGATGAATAAAAATTGATTGTATTATGCATTAGAGAACAATCTAGTTTTAACTAGAATGGGCATGTTGTTGTTTTCTGGATGGTTTGTTATTATGTTTTGGACTGGTGGAAGATTTGTTGCTGTACTCCCATTGAAAAATGCCATTCTTTAACAAAAAGGAGATTAAATATTGGCATGAGGATTATTTATGACCACTGAGTGCTACACTGATAAAGACTTTCAAAAGCCACTTCAGCTGTAGAGGTCAGGTGATGTCTCATTAAATACCACAGACTTTAGAAGTAATATGGTGGCATAATCACTTTAAAATTCCCATGTTAATTAAAAGTTTGCTTTTTTTTTGCACTGTATGAGGTTAATTTCAGAAGTACAGTAGCACACTCCACATTAGAACTATTGCAACTTTCAGAACAATACGTCCTTTTCAGTTGCTCATATGTTACACTGAAAGACTCCCCCTTTTTTGCAATCTATTGGTTTGCACAGCTCCTTCAGAGCCTATGTAAAGCAGAATATTTCTGGACCTCAATGGCATAACCAACTGCACCTCTGGAAGAGATCTGCTTCTGATGGAACCAGTCATATTTTTTCCATTGTTAAAACAAAATAATTATGAAAAAATCACAGGTTTGCCAGTATTATGACTCTCTTTTTGTGTTCTCTACAACTTGAGCTGAATTATATCACTTAACTCAGAGACAAAGCATTTGATTAGAAATTTAGGTGTTTCAAAAAGCAGTGAAACAGTGAACCAATACTGCTTTGCAGTATCTTTTACAAAATGCAATATATTCATATATATACATATTAATTTCTAGATGGCTACCCTAAAGAGGAAATGATTTACAGATGGAGGAAAAACTCAGTGGAGGCTGCTGACCAGAAATCTTGGAGACTCTATCAGTTTGACTTTATGGGTCTCAGAAATACTTCAGAAATTGTGAAAACCTCTGCAGGTAAGAATTATACAAATGGTAGAGCTTTTTCTGGTAATCCTATTATTTGAAAATATTTATTCTAATTTTTCTTTCATTTGAATTCAGATTGATTTCAATGTATACCAATGTTCATATTTAAAATCTATAAAGTGCAGACTTCAAAAATATTGATTTTGTCTAGATTTTTGATAACTTCTCTACTCCTCTGGTAATTTCACAAACTGAGCTACTAAGTTGATACAGCTGTTAGTTATATACTTGAAGTTGCTATATGATTCTCATTCCTCATCTAAGTGTATTAGGCCATTAATTCTCATTGAATGCATTTTCCCTATAAATGAAAAAGATTTTATATACAATGGTAGATTAATGGTAGATGTCTAATTGAAATTAGACACTTTCAATACTAGTTAGTTATTCAGCCACAGGTTTAATATTTCTCTTGATATTTCAAAGGCACTCTTTACTTCTCAGTTGATAAATGCCTTTGCTAGTGACCCTACCAATTGACTGTAATTACAATCTAATCATGCCTATTTTATTTCTCCAGAAATCTTGAAGTTTCTTATAATAACAGTAATATAGAGAAAAATGAAGGTGTTAAAATAGAATAAATTACTTGAACTGGATAAATTCTTATAAAATTCACTCAATATCTAAACTTTATACATGAGACTGCAGTAATCTCCATGATCACCATTTGGTAATTTTCACGCTGCTAAAGGAACCTGCTGGGAACAACCTTCTGCTTAACTGGTGGTAAATTTTTGAAAAATCCAATTTATTTTTTTTTCAAAATGTGAGCAAAGCTAAGCTATTATTTTTGAAACACTGTGAATAGCACTAATCATCAAAAATTTTAAATCTGTGAAAGTACTGCTGTTGGGTCATGGCCCACCCATTAATGTCAGCAATGTATTCTCAGGACTGGATAGCAATTTTTATAATGAAGAGTCATTAAAACTTTAGTGAATATTTTGAGCTGGTGGTTTAGCAGAACAAAATGTTGCAAACAGCACACAAGTAAAACTTCTGTTATGGATATAAAGCCTTGCAGTCTGTAAGTTTCTCAGGAATTCAGATTTCCCATAAATTAAATCAGGTTTTTGCAGGTAACGGTCACATACAAAATACCAAATCATTAAAGTATCTGTGCACATGGTTTAACCCCAGTGGCAGCTCAGGCCTGTGCAGCTGCTCACTCTCTCTCATGGGATGGAGAAGAGATTTGGAAGAGTGAGAAAACTCATGGGTTGTGATAAAGACAGTTTAGTAGGTAAAGCAAAAGCTGTGCACACAAGCAAAGCAAAACAAGTTCATTCACTGCTTTCCATGGGCAGGCAGGTGTTCAGCCACCTCAAGGAAAGCTGGACTCCCTCACACACAGTGATGACTTGAGGAGACAAAAACCATCTCTAAGAATATGCCCTCCCTTCCTCCTCCCTTCAGCTTTATATGCCAAGCATGATTCCATACGGTCTGGGACATCCCTGTGGCCATTTAGGGTCAGCTGTCCTGGCTGTGTCCCCTCCCACCTCCTTGTGCCCCCCCAGCCTCCTGGCTTATGGGGTGGGGTGAGGAGCAGAAAAGGCCTCGAATCTGTGCAAGTGCTCCTCAGCAACAGTAGAATCATCCCTGTGTTACCAACACTGGTTCCAGCACAAATCCAAAACACAATCCCGTGCTTTCTACTCTAAAGAAATGGAATGCTACCCCAGCCAAAATCCACACAGGAGCTCAGTGGAAGGAATTGTAGGAATAAGAGAGAAAACCCAGCTGCTTCTGCTTTGCTTACATCAGGAGTGATGCCATCTTGAGCTTGCACCAAGAACTGCTAGATAGGTATGCAAGAAGAATTACCAAGTCAGCCATATTAAGATATTGACAGTATCTTGATAAACAGATCTATTAAACTCTGCCTTTGCCAGGATAAAACCATATTTACAGAGATGTCTGAGAAGGGGCTCATAGTCAACAAGTATATGAGAGATGTGAAAAATAACCCCCTGACTTTGCACATGGACCTGAGTGTGCATAAAATAGACTATATTTTTTTATCCTATAGTTTGAGTAGGTTCAAGGACAGATTTACTGAATATCAAAAATATTTACTTCCAGGAGCAAACCCAGGACCAGGATTTGATTAAAAACAGGTACATTGAAAAACCTTGAGTATGCAGCATTCTATAGAGGAAGGAGTCCCAAAAATGGAGGGAGAGGTCAGGATACAACTCACCTAGCACTATACAATATATGTCAGACAAAATTTAGGGTAAGTCAATGACTATCTGCTGCAACTGTTTAAGTATATTGAACTAGTAGAATAAAGAGGCATCTGTACTATGGTAAGTGCCTATTTATGGAATAAAATTCCATAAATTATCCTAGAAGAATGAGAATTAGGAAGCTGCTGTTTTCTAACATTTGGACAATCTCTGATAAAGGGGAGGTGGCACCTGATGCTTACAGATGTCACATCTCCATTACAGCTATGCCACGGTGGGCTACAGCTGACCAAAAAAGGCATGCTGGGTTCTGTCATGGAAGGTCTGTCACACATTTACACTCAAGCTGCCTGAAGAGGGAGACTACACTGAGGCTGCCTCTAGGACTTTATTGGGTATAGGACTTCCATCAAATTTGTGCTGCTCCCCAGAGGGACCAGTACCCACCAACCAGCCTCTGGTCTGTCTGGGGCCCCCCTCAGCCACCCAGGAGCCTGTAAAGGCCCCAGCAGTCACCATCCCTTTGCAGACTCAGGACAGAAAGGAAGGGTAGCATTGTGCAGAGTACTGCACAGGGAACCATTCAGACTAATGAGATGGAGTTAAGAAAAGGAAAGCAGGCAGGTTACCAACAGCAGCTTTCTAACAAAGAGAGGCACTAAACATCAGCTCTTCCTCCCAAGGGAAATTATGGAAACTACTATTAGAGAGGGCATTTAAAAGCAAACTAGGCAAAGCATGAGAAAATGTACTGCAGGGAGCCGTCCAGCACTAACAGGACACGGATTCGAAACCCTAACTTCTTTTTTTTTGCTTCTGACTTACACCTTCCTGCTCATTTGTGACAGTATTGCTTCTCACTGAACTATATGTTCATGTATATAATGTGAGAGCATATATACTGCTGCAGTGCTACCTTCCTGTGTCCAGTACAGGGATGTCTTTTTTAGCTCTTCTTCAGCCGTGTTCTGGCTCTAATGAAGAGGTCACACTGGCCACAGGGCAACAAGTGCTTCCAGCGCTTGTGTTAAGTCCTTTCTTGCTAGTAATTTTCACTACAGAATTACTAGATTTGCTGCTCATCAGAGTTCTGCTATTTGATATTTTTTTCAGTCTTCCTAAACCTTTTTCAGACATCTAAATAACCTTTATGTTAATCTGCAACAATTTCAGAGGTACATAAGTAGGAAGCCGCTATCAGAGAGTGTATTTTTGAAATAAGCTAGCTGAGAAAAGTTGTCATGTCTTTCGTTAAACCAGCAGTGGCTTAAAGCATTGCTACAGTGGTGTGCTTTACACTTGCAAGAAGACTGTCTTTTTGTCACAATAATCTGACAGCCAGGTAAAGTCTTCATACCATTTATAAGAGGAATACAGATTTTTTCCTAAGGGTGTTTTTTAAAATTTCATGCTAAGATACAAGCACGACAAAATAAATACCTACTGCATATGGTGATTACATGGAATAAACAGCAGAAATCACTGTGCTGGTGCTGTGGTCATGAGCCTTTATCTTACACCCTAGGTAAGACCTCACTGTCAGGTGATACCAAATTAATTCAAAAGTACTTAAAAATCTCCCTGTTGCCATCTGGCAAGATACTCAGATACTATAGGTCAGATACTTGCCACAATGTCAAATAAGGCTGACAAAGATAATTAAAGTAGAGGGAATATTAAGCCACCTGGCATTGAGCTGTGAAAAAAAACCCCAAACTGCATGTCAGGAGAAAATTCTGATTCTAAAACTGCAAATGAGCCAATAGAAAGGTGACCCAGGCAATGGGAAAAAGAAGAACATCATCCTTAGAAGCATTCTGTGTGTGTTTGCAGTGAATTTCAGGTTTCTGAGTCCTAGACTTTCCAAATAAACTTGAGGGGATAACAAAAACAAAGACCAAGAAAAGACCAAAAAGGTCAACACACTCTCTCAGGGATTTATCCAGAGAATATGATGCTCATGTGCCTAGCTCTTCTACTAGTTGAGCAAAGAACAGCTGACTTGAGAAAGCATTTCAAAATAGTTACCTCTGTTTACTTTTGGCTGTTAAATGCTCCCAGATCACTTAGCTGTAGGAGCAGAGTGCCCCCAAGAAGTACCCACACAAGATAAGCCAGGCTGACCAGTGACAGTCCAGGGCTAGTCAGCAGTCCAGTCATCACTCCATAGATCCCTGTTGATGGAGCAGGATCACCACCCAGCCCAGCCATCAGACCTTACCTACACAAGCACACGCATACAAGTTCTCAGAGTCCTTGTGCTTCTTCTGCTCCCATGGGCCCTCATTCCCACCAGCTCCAGCACTGTCAAACTAGCAGGGACCAGGAATGCACCCTTCAAAGCCCTTCTTGACCAAACCTCCAGCTTCAATGATGAGGATACCTCTGCTGGCTACCATTAAACAGGCAGATAAGCATACCGTACTAGCACTTATAACGTTCTTATCTGTAGCTTTCTCCACACTTTTTTCCTTAATGAAATCCATCAGATCCAGTATAAAAGCATAAAATCCTGTTTAGGACTTTAAATAGGCTGAAAACTCTACTCAGTACTTGAAAACAATACTGAGTACTGGCCCACAGAACTGACCCATAACATATGCAGTGAATTCACTCCCTTATTTCCCTTGTTCATTTTTCATAGTTCATTGTGAAATACAGCTCCAATAACATCTTTAAATCCAGAAGTTTTATACTGTTTAAAATTATTTTGTTGCAGTGCCAAATACATAGCCTGGATTTGAATTTACCCTCTCATTCTTTAGCTTCTTTCAGAACAGAATAATGATGTAGATCCTTTGCCTTTGCAGTCATCTCTGGAATGAGGGAACTATGTAGGACTTATTTTTTGACAGTAAATACCAGTTTATGTCAAAACATAAAATTAACCTGTTTAAAAGATTTAGCAATAATCCTTTTGTAAACATAGTTTTTCTCTCTGATACAGTATTTGGAATAAACCAAATCCCATTTTAGCAGAGATAATCAACAGTATTGACTTTTGAAAGACATTCATATGTCAAATAGCAATCTATCAGAATGCATATTTTGAAAAACTTAGAGTTTTTCAAAGAGAAATTTCGAGTCTGATAACTTTGTAATTAGCCACACAGGTTAGAAATGTAATAAATAAATAAACCATTATTAATAATACTTCCAGTCTATTGAAATGTTTTCCTATGTTGGTTGCAAGTTTGACTGACAAACTTACACTGCAAATCCAGCACTTGCCCATCTTGTTACAAAAGCACCTCACAAAGCTCATAGTAAGACAGACTCTGAAGAGAGTGATTTACAACTTCATCAATAGCCTACTGAAGGTAACAGAACATTTCTCTAGTGCTGGCCTAGGATCAGATCCTAAAACATAGAAGCGTGAACTGTATATTTAATGTAACTCTTTAGTCACTAGAAACTAGAGAAAGTTCAGCTTAATGATATATGAGTCGGATAAGTATAATGTGCTCTAAAGACACCTTCCTTGTTCTGTTCACAAATAGTATAAAAGTTAACTAGAATAAGAGAGGAGAGAGTATGATTCCTCTCCATGTTTTGTAAGTTCAGCAGAACTGCAGATAAAATTGTTTTCATACTGCTGCTTTGCCTTGCAGAGGCAAATACTTAGTTTTCTTTGCATGGACCCTTACTGCTGAAAATGGTGAGAGAGATAAGAAATTATGTAATTTTACCACTTAGTGGTAAAGGCAAAAGTAGAAAAAAACCAAAGGAGAGTAGAAGACTTGGAGATAGGTCTTCACCTGCACTTTTCTGCTTAAGGGAAAATTTTAGTAGGAAGTGATTTTTCCCTAAAATAACATCCATTTGTCATCATTAAAGGCCCTCAAGTTGTCCTTTTTAAAGATTTTCATATTGCATGGAAAAAAAAGCAAAAAACATGCAGCGTTTTTTCCATTATATTTTTCCTCACCTGATGTTTATATGATAGTTCCTTATTTTGGAAGATTTTTATTTGTCTAACTTTAAGAGCTTCCTGAATTAATGTCCTCCTGCACTCATCCAGTGGCCACATTGTATTTGTCGCTCCTCTTTGGACATGGAGTCCTGATCTCCTACTCCCTTCTGCTTGAGCTACATCATTTTCCATTCTAGGATAACTTACCAGGACAATGCTTGCCAAATGACTCACTTGAGAGGTAGGGGCTTTGGTCTCTCATGTCCTGGTGCTTTCACTGGTAGATCACAAGGTAAAAGACAAAGGCCTGGAATTGCTTCCATGTTTTTCTAGGAAAAAGATTTTGGTTCCTTACTTCTAAAGGATAGAGTTGTGAATTCTTCATAGCAACAGAGGCTTTCCTAGCAGTCACTTCTACTCATCTGCACCTTTTTCTGCCCAGTTTAGATGACAGTGTGGTAAGCTGGTAGCTTTTAGGGATTCATTCTGAGATGCCCAATATCCTCACTTGCTGCAAAAAGTTTGCTTTGCCATGGCAAAATTAGGTCTGTGAGGATAATTGTGCATCCAGGTTTTGCCAAATGAGAAGCCACATTGCCATGTATATGATACTCAGGCCTTTAGAATAAAACCTTGGTCTGCTGGGCTATGTTGATAAAGGCAGTAGCATGCTGTTGTGGTGGCTAAAGCAGTAGGGAGAGAGGGAAGCAATTCCATAGAAAAGGCATTGTGATTGCAGTCAGAATGACTTTACAAGTGTCTTTAATACATAAAATATAAAACAAAATTTGATCAATGTGTTGTATTGACTTCTAATTAGGTGCACAATGTAGACAGAATATTTTGACTCAAATTATGAAACATACCTTGAGATATTCTGACCCGCAATGCAGATTGACAATACAATATAAGTTATTAATATCACCATAATGGGGGTGGAAAGACATATTACATAAGAACTGTAAGCCTGTTTGCATTCATTCAGCTGAGAACAACTTTCTAGTCTTGCTGTTCAAGCATGTCTGTCTTTTATTCCCATTTCTCTGCCATCACACCACTGTATTGGTGATATATGGCTGGCTCAATCAAAAGTTTTATATTAATGCAAACTGTGAAGGTTTGGCCTTTTCCCAGGGTCACTACAATGTTATCTAAAAGTCTTTCATAAGCGGCAATTGTACTTAATTTAAAACTCACAGGATTTCGCACGGGATATTTTATATTTTATTCACTTCTGAATCTAAAATCTTAATGAGAATTTTAAGATACAGAAAGACTGAGGCAGCTATTCACATGCTGCGGAAAGTTGCTAAGTGTCTTTTTAGATTTTAATTTCCCGGAACCTAAGAAAAAGTGC
>JAWWMO010000001.1:85575388-85586587 GCA_035047845.1 Dendrocincla fuliginosa | reverse complement strand
TGCTAGCAAGAGCTCTTTAAAATTAGCTTTTACTTCTTCATATCAGGGACACGTTTTCAGCATTCTTCCATGTGGTTGTGGAAATTCTTTGCCTCTAGGACTCTTTTCTGCAGCTAATATTCACAACATTTGGGTCTTGTTCATAACAACAACAGCTCCATTTCAGTCAACACCTTCTGCTCTGTAGTTACACTGGCAAGAGCCAAAATCTCTTCCGTGATTAGTTGCCTGATGTTGGATTTATCTGCTGCCTACTGAAGCCAATATGCATCTTACCTTTATCTGCCAGAGAACCCGGCACATATGAGCTATGCTGTCAGATACCTAAGGAAATGGCACAGTACAAGAGTAGGTGCTTGGAAAGTTTCCAAACTATCCAGCAAATACAACCAAAGTGGTGATATGAGACAACAGGAAAGTATTCTGAAAATATAAGTAAGCCTTCTGTGACAGGAACTGCTACCACACCATCCCACAGAAAACCAGGGGAGAATCCTTGGCACTTGCATGTGGCAGTATGGCTGTGACAGAAATCTTGTCTGGCAGCAGTCATCATGTATTGCAATGTTTACAAAATAATTTTGGCAGAAGACACCAAAAAAGACTGTTGCTCATTACATCAGAGAGTTAATCATAGTCAACTTGAGACAAACTCGAGGTATGGACCTGAGTTTCACTGCAGTAAAATATATAATCTCAAGAGTACAGGAACATGGCATTAGGACAAGTATCTCAAAATACTCAAGTGACTTGTACCACGTTTTGCCAATGTCCTTGTGCTTCTGAAAAGATAAATCCTCTTGAATACACTGCCTTCTTGAACGAACCTTGTAAGTGAATACATTTAGTCATTTAGACCTTCTTCTATAAAACAATGATGATCTGTAATAGTAGACAATATTCTTATGTAGGATAAATCTGCATGATACTGGGGTATTTTCTTGTCAGGATTTCTTTCAAAAGCTTTTGGTCTCTCTCAGAAATTACGATCTTGTATTTATCGTCAGTGGAGATAAAAATTAAAATTTGCATTCAGTTATGACCCATAGACTGGCATTTGAAAGACTGCAGTTAGCTATCCTGAAGATCTATAGTCTGCTCCCCAGTGCAAGACATTTAGAACACATTATCTTTCTTTACCAGAAACAATCCACAGTTAGTCCTCTTCTAATTGTTCTAAGTGTATGCAATTGCAGTAGGTTCACTTTAATTTGTAAAAATCTTCCAAGTCTGGCTTGGACCTGGGGACACCCTCACTCCAGTATGCCTTTCCCTCCCTACCTGCAAAGAAAACAGTGCATGGTGTTGTACCAGAGGAGAACAGTTTATTTTTAGATAGGTAGAAAATAGATATTTTCTTCAAAGCAGTACAGAACCACCACCCACATTCTAATTCAAGACAGTACCCAAGTTAATGGCAAACCTCCTACAAGCAGGAGCAGTTAGAGTGAAAAATTTATGGAGCCTTTTCTGCGCTTCATATCCACAGCTTCAGGCATGTCCTTTGCATACTATAAACAGAGCGCCAAGTTATTTCTTCAGCAATATTGGTTCAAAACAGAAATTGTCCTACAATAATGAAGTAGGAGTATCACAGAAGAATTACAAAGCAGTTTGAAGAGAAAAAAAGAATATGCATCTCATACATTCTTCACTGGATGCAGGTTGCTATAAAACACATGAAGATGTTAAAGGTCTATTGAAATTCCCCTTCATCTTCCTACTGTAGCTGGACATTTTCAAAATATTGCAAATCTTTAGGCAAAGCTGAAAACAGCATGCAGATCATAGTTTTAACGTGTGTCTTGGTATACTTTGGTTTGAATTTCTCTCTGTCTAGTCTTTTTTTTTTTTTTTTAAATAAGGATACATCCCAGAAAAAAATCTCAAACTGTTAAATATATGTCTATTAATATAAAACATTGATTAAAATGTCCTGTTGCAGTAATTCCAATTGCACACTCTTATTCTAAACTTTCTATTTTATTCTTATTCTTCCGTTTCTCCACTGAGAGGGAACACGTCTGTCTATTTTTCTAAATGCTTCCTTTGAAAGGATGAAGACTTGGCAAATGTTACCTGCGTTAACAAGATAAAGACAGAAGCAGATTCAAATGTGAAAAAAAAATACTGGTGCAGCTTGCTCTTATTTAAATGAATAGAGTTATTTCTAAGGACACATCTTGAATATTATGTCTGAAAAAAACCCCAAATCCTTGAACAGGTTTCCACAGTGCCTGCAAGAATCCTCTCAGCAAAAGCTGAACTTGAGGTCATCTCTGGCTTATTCTCATGGGATCAATTCATGTTTTCTTTCACTCAAACTGCCTCCAGGATGTGTCTGCTCTTGGGACAGACATCATCAAAAACCTTCAAGGAGCAAACCTGGACTATCTTTACTGCTTGAAACATTAAGGCAGAGAAACTATTGCGTAGTGGGACCATCCCCTTTGAAATGAAGTACATCCTTGAAATGTATTCTCAGTACTGGACTGATGAAACTCCCTCCATCACCCTCTGAGAGCACTAGCAAGGGGTCGGAGCTGACCTTTAGCATCCTCTAGCAGCAGCTGGAAAGTGGTTTGGTCTTGACATTCTAAACTGTCACTTACAAGTGTAGAGAGTTAGATTTTAGCCACATCATCAAGGTAACAAAAGCCCTTTTAACTCAGTGGTAGCCTCAAAACTCATTTCAGGTTAAAGCCCATTGTAAATGGTGCTTAATCCCTTCCTCTAACATCATGTGTTTAAAAATAACATCCATGGTGAGATGTGCAGAGAACAGGATTACAGGATGTTAATAAATACACTATCATCTAGTAATGGATGATTTTTTAAAATATAATGCATAGTCTTCCCATTGTCACAACCTTAAAATAAAGCTGCAGCTTAAAGAGATTCAATTTCTTTTTCAAAAAACTGACATTTTTATGGCAAAATCCCTCCTTCTTAGAACAGAACAACTCCAGAGATATTCAGGAATTACAGGTAACATTACTTTTTTGATTGCTTCTGTTTCTGGTAACTTCTGATTGTCTCTGATATTGAACTGCCAATATACACCTTTTTTAGTCTATACTCAAAATCTTTTCTAAAATATGAACACTGCTGGCATCCAGTCTCAGTTATTGTGAGGAAAAAAATTTCCTCTTATAGTTTTATCTGAGATTGAACCAATGATAATGTTCTGAAGCAGTTTCAATCCTACTAATAGGATTAATGCATTAGCATTGCATTATAAGGCAACTTATGAACTATTTTTTATTTGCAGTTCCCAAATTCATACATAAATGTCCATTTTCCTCTACTTCTTCCCAAAATGTTTAACAAATTAACAAGAAAAAAAAATCTGATTTCAAGTGCTGCAGCTTGTTGAAGTAGTAATTTCTTGAAGAATGTTGTAAACATAACTGTACATACCGAAGGACAAATTGCTGGAAAAATCTCAAAATTTTCTTGAGGTAATCTCTCTGACAGCAAGATTTTTATATAACCCTATAATTGGTATTTTGAAGTGTTTGTTAGTACTGATACTGTCTCAGAGAAAAAAAAAAAGAAATTAAATTATGATCTGCTTATTGTAAGCTTCATGCTGATTTCATAGAGTAGATATAAGATGCTGTTATAATTTTCAGCTTTTCTTCAGAAAGCTAATGTGAAAGGCAGTGAAAATGAAGTAACTTTAGCATTACATATTTCAGAAATAATTTCATTTCATATCTCATTTGAATTTCTCTAAGTAAAGAAGGGCAGAAGTCATTCCAGAAGGAGTTAAGAAATGAAAACAATAATGTTGAAGGGGTTTTTTTATTACATTCATGTTTTTGATTGACACACTTCATAAATCTTGGAGAACATGAAAATACGGGTTTATCATTTTTGTTACTTTGGTTTTGCGTTGCTCTGAGAGTCATTTATTATTCTCCTATTTAGGAAAGCTGTCAGCCAGTTAAAGCACAGACAGTGCAGTTGTGCTCGATGCATCATAAAATATTATATTTGTATTGTAATTTTATTGTTAAAGTATTTATTGAAGGTATTAAATAATACCAAACAAATAACAGTAAATCTGTTTGGCAATACTGAAGGTCATTTTTAGAATGATCCCTTAATCAAATAGGGAATGAGGTGTTCTTTAGTCCATCACATTTCTTAATTACAGTGTTGAACATTTTATCATAGGCTAGGATTAACAAAAAATGCAGTTTATGGCTCTTGGTTTTGGATCAAAACCACCACAGACACACTGTAAATAATCTCACTATGCTGTTTGAGATGTGGTCAAAAATCTCTGCTTTGACCAGGTTTGTGTCAATCCCACTCCAACATATGTAGCCTTCAGTCCTCTTTGCTTGTTTCTTTTTTTCCTTCCTGCCTCTTTGTTCCAAATAACATTTTCTCTCAGCAGTCCTGTCCTTCCCTTCATGCCAGTTTGGGGCTTTTGAACACATGCTGGAATAAGACCCTTGATATTTTGCCACAGATCTCTTGTCTTGTTCTTGGCTATTTTGCCTTTTTTTTTTTTTTTCCAGCACAGACCTTACCATTCTTTCCCTACCCAAAGGCATGACACCATCATCTAATGAGGGTCATCCTGCACTAGACCCATGCATGTTCTCCTGATTCTAACCACCACCCTTCAAACTGAACAAGAACACAGGCAGTGGGTTTGACCAGGCTCTAGAGTGTTCAGTATTCCTCACTGGAAACGCATGAGTATGGCTGTGTTGCAACAAATAGTCAGACATGGAGATCCAAGGAGCTGAAGCAATGCAGAACCAGGAAGGTCTCAAAGAAAGATCATTAGTGAACTATTATTGAAATATTCCCAACTTCACTGTTTGAATTGAGCAGTCATATGAGGATGAGAAAATATTTTTGGAATGCAACAAAAATAAAGCTAGGATTCCCTTTTATAAAAACCTAATTCTACTCCTCTAAGGGCAAGAGGGATTCACAGATCATTAGCAGAAATTTGTGAGTGCAGGGACAATTGGACAGATTGTGTAAATTCCAAGGAATCAGATCCCTGCAGAGGATCAGCTCATTTCAGTATTTCTGGAGCAGCAGGATCAACAGAATGCCCTGCCCTTTGTGTCAATCATCCACACAGTAATGCCAACCAAGAACCTCAGGAATAACTGATGTCACCTTTTGAATCACATAGGCCATCTTTCTGAATAACATAGGTAGTTGTTGTTTTCCAGATACGGTCTGATTGCACTCTGCAGTCAGCAGAGCAGCGGTCGTCAAGCCACTACCAGCTTCAAACTCAGCAGATCTCTTTCCATACCTGGTAGTATGTTTCCTTTAGCTATCTGCTACAACAAATAGGGGTTAAGGGCAGTATGATTCTTCATGAATGTTGCCTTTTCCTGCCTGAATTTCCTCCTGCTCTGATGGTTGTTCTTCCCAGAGCACAAGTGCACAAGTGCAGCACAGCACGTCCATTTCTTTCCTTCTAGACTGACTCTCATCTCTACCAAATTCCTTGGCCTGTGCAATATCCACGGTGCATTGGACCCTTATGTGCTCATTTTCTTGGGTCATATGTGGCCCATACAGAAACCTGAAGCATTTTTATCAAGACCTCAACTGCAGGCATGAATAACAGTGCTAATTGTTGCATGACGTGTACATGCAGTGCAGGAAATAAAGGATGTTACTCCTGCAGCGGCACTTTCACCTGGTGACATGGCATAAGGCAGTCTATAAGACTGTTTTTGTTTTGAAGTCACAACCTCAAGGCTGTATCTCTTCTGCTCCACTTTTGGCTTTTGGTTGATTCCACAGAGCAGAAAGATATTATTGTAATGATTTAGCAAACCACAGCACACAGAAAGTCTTAGGTCCATTTTTGATTCCCAGTCAATTTTTGTCTTCAGAAAAATGGCACAATGGCTTTTGCACTAGATTAAGTGAAAAATTACAGGATTGTGTTAACTCTAAAAGAATTTATGGGCATGGACAAAGAAATTCAATCAGCCTGATTCCCTCTACCTTAGAGAGAGTTTCTGCTGTAGAAGGAAAAGACACAGAAAAGCAGAACAAGGTAAATTTTGCACAGAATGATGAAATGGTCAATAAGGTGAGAAGCAAAGGTGAAATGAGTTGCCCATAAATGCAAGTATTCAGCAAAGCTGGAAACTGACTCTAGCATGATCCCTATTTTTTTACCATGTTTCTCCTGAAAGCAATCGGAAGACATCCTAGTGAGGAGTTAAGATTTGAGGTGATATCATGTAGCATGAAAGGCTTTTTCCTTTTCTTCTGTACCTTACCTGTCCCTAGTCCTCTTCTGTTGGGGGACTGTGATCATGGGTTTACAGCTGAATCAGAACTGACTCAAGCTACTAGCTGCTTGACAATACATAAAAAGAGCAATATTTCAACTTGATTCACTTTTGTCAGGGTACTATGTTTTTCCCCTTGCCTTTCCTGTTCCCCAGCACTTAATATTTTGACACTGCCAGTTGGGTATTTCATACCACTGGGTATTTCAATCATTTTCTATCAAAAAGACAAAATCAAATGGAGCTGTTAAAGGTTAAACTGTTAAAGGTTTACTTTCCTCCTCTTTTTTTATGATTTTTGTTCGTTTTTTTGTTGTTTCTGGTTGATTGATTTGGTTTTGGGTTTTTTCTTTCTTCTGACACTAGTAGATTTTCATGCTGTAAATTCAGTTTGGCAAACTGCTTAAAAGGTAGATTGTCTTCTATGTTCACACTACTTTTACGGACCTTCATGGAATATGATCCATGGGTTAGATATATGTCATAGGAAGACCACTAGAATCAGGAAACCAAGGAGAAATAGAGAAGATGTTCTGTCTTCCCTTGAATCTAGTGTAGTAACTTGTATCAGTTTAAGGGGGATGTAAAAATAACAGCCAATTGGTATGTAATATTGAAAATTAACAATATTTACATGACTTCATAAAAAGATAAGAGAACTTTCTAATTATGTAAGATTTAAAAGTAATGATTTCCTACTGTTTATGCAATTTTTTTACTACAAAAACAGAGCATGAAATTATCTGAATGAAGAAACAGTAAGAGGAAGGATTTACTTGTTCAGCTGCAATAGGAAAGCTTTGAGAC
The DNA here is from genome assembly GCA_035047845.1 of Dendrocincla fuliginosa. Taxonomy (NCBI): domain Eukaryota; kingdom Metazoa; phylum Chordata; class Aves; order Passeriformes; family Dendrocolaptidae; genus Dendrocincla; species Dendrocincla fuliginosa. The sequence continues at coordinate 85,579,487 of JAWWMO010000001.1, read as the reverse complement.
TTGCATTTAGTTCTAGTTAAATATGCTTAAGGAAAAGAGAAAAAAAAGTCAGAAAAACCTATTTATCACAGTGTCTGTGGAATTAAACGTACTGTTTTTATTTATGGTAAAACAGATTTCTCCCCCTGCAATTCCATGTAAATACAGCCTCAAGCAGTAGTATTACAGAATCTCTGATGATTTCCGGCACTTATAATAAAAATCAGTGGCTTTATCAGTCAAACGTTTAGCCACCCAAATATCATTAAAACCTGATATAATCTTAGAGTTCAAATGCTTAAGCATCTGGAAATATTTTCATGAAATACTGATTTAACAGTAGGTGAAGTGTCAAGAAGGTATCTAGCCCTCTACTCCGTTTTTCTTTACCTATGTGATCCAACAATGTAAATCATAAACAGGCCTGCCCTGACTTTTATAAGACTGGCTCATTCTCCTTCCTGCCCATCCATTTAAGTAGCTAAATTCTAAGCAGTTTTGGTCAGTTAAGAGCTCTGTTTAATGCTTCATTGCATCTTGCTCAGGACCTATGACCAATGGAAGAAATGGTTTCCAAAATATTTCAGTCCAAAAGTAAACGAGAAAAGATATTAAATAATATCATATTGCAGAAATAGATGTGCAATGAAATAAAAATTTGATGAAGAGGGCTAGATAAGTTTAAAATTTTCTATTTCCACCTGTGTGAGACCCCCATGTGAGTTAAGGCATGCAGAGAAGAGCTTGCACCTTAGAGTTAATAAATTCACAGCAAAGGCTTTCCAGGGAAAATACTTTGTCTCATTCCATGTTTGAAGAGTTTGTGGGCCCAGTCCAGGCTCCCTCTGGTCAGGAGATCAGACTGAAGAAGAAATGAAAAATGTCCTGTAGATCCAGTAGGAAAGAAATCCTCACTTCCAAGTCATGTTTTTCTCCTAAAAGCATGCATCATTTGGTGATTTTGCCTCATTTTTGTTCACAGGTGATTTTAAAAAAAATCATTAAACAATCTTAAAATATTCAAAGACAGAGCTGGGAAGTAATGAGAAACTGGAAGCTCAGATCAGGGCCCTGGTTGGACGAGAACATTAACATCCAGGGAGAGGCAAGCAGCTCTTGAGAGGAGAAAAGTGAAAAACAGAGGAGTTTGCAGAAGGCTGTAGAAGAAAACTTCTGTCGTAGGAAATGAAGCTTTGTAGTGTAGGAAAGACAGGGACACAGGTGAGAAGGGAGATGACAGGGATGGGTGGGCTGGGGATGGGGTGAGAAGCTGGTGAACCGGTGCTGGAGCCATTTGCACAAACCAGCTAAGAAGTTGGAGGTGTGAATGAGGAAAGGCTTCAGACAAAGTATATCAAGCTTGATGAAAAGACTATATTGCTGTCCAGAGCCCAGAAGGGAGTCCAAGACTTTCAGATCTCACCAATACCCCACTGTCAATCAAATGTTTATGGAGATATGGCAAAAAGCCTTTTTTTTTGGTCTGTTTCTGAATTAGGTGCTAAATGATCACAGACAGTATCAGTCACTGAGCTCAGGTATCAGGGCTTCAGGATGGCGTACAAATAAAGTAAGGAAATAAAATGTTCAGGGGACTCTTTTTATTCAATTGGGAAATAGATAAATTCAAGAGAGGCCATTTAATCTAGCAAAACATTGGATGAAAATCAAGAAACAAAATGATCAACCAACCAACCTCCTAAATGCAAGAACCACAAAGCTTTGACCATTCTGGCTTTTGTCATTCATTCCTATATGGAAGAAACTGCTGAAAATGTAATATTCCCTGTTGGCAAGGCATCAAGCTTTATGAGACTTGATAGGCTCCTGCAGGGAAAATCAAGGCAATCTGCGTTAACGACATACTACTCTGTTCTGAAAGACCCTTCCAGAAGACAGGGGGCAAGAAAGAAGGTTTTAGCTTGTGACATTGTAGCCTGCTGGTTTTGACAACCTGTTTAAAGAATTACCCTCTACAATTACAGTGATGGCACTTTCCTTCAAGAAAAGTCTTTCAAGGGAAAAGACGTACAGCTAGCAACAGAAAAAACACAATGTCAGACTTAGATTTAGATTTAGATTTAGATTTATAGCTGGTCTTGCTTATAGCTACCCAAGTCTTTTATTATATTAGAAATATTACAGGTACCTTAGAAGGTAGGTAGATGGGAAGCTTCAGATCCTGTACTGTCTCTAGTAAGGAATAATCCTGACTGTCTTGGTCTCCACCTCATCTTTTTTTTTTTTTCTTTTTTTTTTTTTTCCCTAAAAATCTGAATTATTATGGGGTTATGTAGAAATCCATTCAAAGATGGAGTAGACATATAATCATGAAGGAAGAACATTAGTTATTGATGTAATTCATTACTTCAAGGTTGAGAGGGTGGGAGGGCAAGGAATAATATATATACCAAGTTTAGCCAAACCATAATCTTAGAATCTTGAGCTGCCAGCTTCATATATTGCTTCAGTCTAATAGTTATCTTTGAAGTTTATATATTTTCACATCTATAGAATTGTATTAGAAATGTTTTTGTAATATAGTCTACAACATTAAATCATCCAGGCCTTGATTAAAACCATTTAATATTAGTAATCCATGGGTAGCATCATAAAAGATATCACAAGTATAGGAGTATATTTCTGAGTGCTCATGGGAACTAATTATGTTGTCCATTTCTGATGGACATATGTATGTTATCTTGCAAGAGTATAAGTCACTCTGGCTGATATTTAAATGACAACATTATTCATTGTTTCCATTGGCTTCATCAAAAAGCTGTGTTTAATGATTGGTTTAAAGAACAAATTGCAATTTCTAACATTAAAATTCAATGTACAGGAAACTTTTCAAGTGACAATTTCCAAAGCAATTCATAAGCTAAGAAGGAGTATGATAGAGGTAAAAAACCCAGTGTGATAGTTTGAGTTGGAGCAAAATTGTCTGTCTTTGCTTAAAGTAGGAAAATAATCTTAATAAGAAAATAGTGAAACAATGCCTGAGGATAGGTGGCTCCAACTGCAACTGAAAGCAGGTACAAGAAGGTTGATTCAAGGAGAAAATCAAGGAAGAAGTCATTAGAACTTTCACAATGGAACTGCTTTCAGAATAAAAAGGGATTTGCTTGGGATTTTTTTCTTTATTGTGGTTATTTAAATGTGCTGTTTCAGAAACAGCAAAGGCAATTCGTTTCTGTTAAACTTGCCAAAAATAATAGTTTAAATTAAACGAGGTTACAAGTTGTACTAAGAAATCTTTAACCAAGGGAATAATTTTCTTCTGTTTTTTAGGGTAATCTCTCTGAAATTCTCCAAGTAAAAAGCTCCAAGCCCATAGTATTGTTGGAAAAAATTCAGTTCTTTCACAGGCGGCCCATGCATCCCTAACATCTCTGGGAAATGCTGACCAAATGCAGCTATGCATAAAAAAAGTAATAAATACTCAAGATAGTGCTCATAGGTGGTCTGTCATTTTCAGTTTGATATGCATCAATATTGTAGTCCTTGTCCTAAAAATATACTTAAGTATTAATGGAAAAGCAACATACTTGCATCACAAGTGTTCTTTCAGGCTCTTCCAAGCACTTCAGTTTTAACAATCTCTCCTATTTATTTTCTGATAGTTTAAGGAGATTACACTTACCATTATCAACTCATTAGCATTTAATTTATGTACAAAGACCCGGAAGTTTACCAGAACTGATCAGCAGTGCCACAGAAACCTAATTCCAGGGGCTAAACCAGGTAGGGGCTTAACACAATGGTCTTTTAGCCAAGAAGGGCACTAGTGTGTTTATTCCTTTTATTCCTATTGCAAACCTACTGCGTAGCCTGGCACAAACAGGGGACAATGCCTGGAAAGGGTCTCAATGTAGAATAAAATTACTGGTAATCAGGGCTCAATATATGTAGTCAAAAAAAATATATGCTGAGGGAAACATATCCTATTAAAAAAAAAAAGCAAAGCAAAACAAACAAATAAAAGGATGCCAAACAAAGCAAAATCACACACAAGAAAAAAAATAAAAAAGGAAGAAAGGAGGAAAAGTTTTTTGCCCCAGACAGTTTTTATTGGAGCAAATGTACATAGCAATAATTGCGGTATTTACTGCTTATTGAC
>JAWWMO010000001.1:85563116-85575288 GCA_035047845.1 Dendrocincla fuliginosa | reverse complement strand
AAAAGTTTTTTGCCCCAGACAGTTTTTATTGGAGCAAATGTACATAGCAATAATTGCGGTATTTACTGCTTATTGACAGGCACTCCTTGAGCCTCTATTTGCACAGTTCCAATATCTACCGTGACTTAATCTAATGCCCTTCTTTAGTGTTCTGTATGCTGCAAACCACTGAAATGTCAAGAGCTAGTGTTCAGTAAGCACGTTCAACAATAGCACTTGGTTACTGCACCCTTCCCAGAATAAAACTTAAGACGAATGTTCTTCCTTGAGCTAACTCTTCCCCTCAGGTCGATGCATACTTAGCACCACGAATATTGTCTTGCTGAGAACTGCGACCAACTTGTATAAATAATATACCTCATTCTCCAGTCTGTCTGATGGTTTCTAAAATATTACTCTTATTGTGAAGTGTTATGATCCAGTTATTAAAATTATTAGAAATGCTTCTGCCTGAATGATGGTGCAAACGAGATTCACCTGTGGAAGCAAAGCTTAGGCCAGAGACTATTGGCTATGAAAAAATATATATAGATCAGAGGCTTAAATTAAGACTACCAATGAAATTTTTTGTCTGCCCCTCAGACACTGCATTAAACACTTAATTTTTTGCAGTCCCAAGCCCTTCTGAAATTGAAATATTCCTACACTTTCTTCATCAGAAGACTTAATTTGAGTGAAATATGAAATATAAGTCCTGTGCTCCTTTCATTAGGTGACTGGTACTGACAGATTCTGTTTACATATTTAAAACTAATACTTGTAGGAGAAAAAACTCAGAAGTGTCTGTTGACATCTGTGGAGTGCACAAGTCATGGGGGACTTGCATGATCTGGATGCACAGTATCAGTAGTCCTGAAGTGATCCCAATAAGACTGGAAATCCATCAGTATTAACAAGGTGTTCCTATAGCTGCAATGTGGGCTGGTGCCAGAGCATGCTGTGCTTATCCTTATCTCTCTTGCTTATCCAATTACCTGGTAAATACATGGAATAAGCAACTTAGAAACCTGTACCTCATTGATTTACAATACAGTGAAGTGCTTTTGAAAGTGCTACCACTAATATTTAAGCTGCCATCAGCAGAAGACATCCACTGGGCTGCAGCTCTCATCCCGTTGCTTAATGAAGGCAGAGCATGGTGACAAGTCCCGGGCCTGCGAGACACGGCAAGGAAGGCTGTTCATGCTGAAAACAAGCTGTACAACCAGGGGTATGCAGCAATAATGAACTGCCAGCCTCCAGCACTTCCATAGCCATTCCACCAGTGTAGCTCTTCAAATTTTTAACTCAGTCCTTTGATGTGGATGAACCTGGCATGTTTTGATCAAACATGCTTTAAAATGTAATCTTTCATGGACTCCCCAGGGTGAGCAGCTCCAGGGCAGGCATGTTCTTCAGTGGAGCAGGCAAGCTTGGTGCACAGGGCGGGGATTTCCTGAGCCAGGGAAACCCCAGGGGGTTCCTGAGACTGTCAAGGAGCTGGCACCTCACAGAAGGGTGGATGATGAGGTGTGGGCAGGGCCAGGGACTACTCCTAAAAGGGAGTGTCCCCTATAAGGGTCTTCATGATCTATCCCGATGGTAACCAGTGCCTCACCCAGATAGAGGTGCTAAGGGGAGGGACAGCAGTGTGGACCTCAGAATCGGACTGGGAAGTGCCTGGACCATTCTCCTGGGGCAGGGACAGGCAGCAGACCTGTGTAAGATCAGAAAGGCTGAGAAGCAGTTAGATAGCTGGTTCCGAGCACAGTCTGCAGTGGACATACAGTCCACAGATAAGCAGCCCCAAACCCCACCACCAGCACAAACAGGAGGGAGGGAGTCAATAATGCAGAAGAATGGGTGCTTGCAAAGGCAAGGACCTGTAGGCAGAGGCTTCCCCCAAAGCCTGAGGTGCCCTCACAGAGCCACTTCACCTCTCTGCAGGCTGAAAAGACCCATTACATCAGGAGAGGAAGAATCCTGGGTGGGGCTGATGAGAGGACTGGAGCAGCTCTCCTATGAAGACAGGATGAGAGAATTGGAGTACAGAGACTGTATAGCACCTTCCAATACTTAAAGGACCACAAGAGAGCTGGAGAAGAACTGTCAGTGATAGGACAAGTGGGAGGGGTTTTAAACTGAAAAGGGATAGATTAAGGTTAGATATTAGGAAGAAATTCTTTTCTGTGGGGATGGTGAGGCACTGTAACAGGTTGTCTAGAGAAGTTGGTGCCTCATCCCTGCACATGTTCAAAGCCAGGCTGGATGGGGTTTTGGTGTAGTGGAAGGTGTCCCTGCCCATGGCAGGAGGGTTGGAACTAGATGGTCTTTAAGGTCCTATCCAATCCAAACCATTCTATGAGTCTAAAATTTGGAGGAAAAAACCAAATCTTTAAATCATGCACTCTGTTCTTTACTTCTGTCTACTGTCTGGAGCTTTAGCCACCACAGCAACACAGACATTAAATAGTTAAAAAAGCAATCCTACTATAGCCATTCCCAAATTGTTCTACTCTTATAAACAGTTGGTTGAAGTTGCTGAATTTTCAAAGACTTTCTAGAGTTACTGTCCATTAGAATTCATCTCATGTTCTCTTTTAATTTGCACGTCTGACACACAGTCCTCTTTAACCAGGCCCATGTGAATAAGCATTTAGTGGTGATTCATCCATTGAAGTACAGCAGACCACTCCACTCCCCCCCAAAACTCATACATTTTTAGGTAATTGCATAAGTATCTGTAGTGGAAGAAAGCTGGAACCTATGAAGTAAGAATTAAAGACATTACCATATGCTCTTCTAAAAGTTAACATAGTTGAAAAAGAAATCCATAGTTTGGTCTGGCTTCACTACATAGAATGCCTTTTGCTTTGTTTGCCCAAACCTAAAAATTGATATTGATAAGATCCTGCACTACAGTTGGTCTATTCTACCATTAACTATGACTTGTGAATGGAACATCACCTTTTTGTCAATGAATCATTTAGCTTGCTCATCCCTTTCTTTAGAATTTTTCAGGAGTCCTTTCTTCTCTCTGCAGTTCTTTGTGGTCACTCTTCCAGATCATGCAGAGTTAATGTAGAAAGAAGTGAACTCTTACCAAGAGTGAAAAGAACTATATGAAGGTGTTACTGAATGCTACTCGGGGTAAACAGCTCTATTTTTCCATTTGCAACAGGGAGAGCATTGGCAGTTTTTCTGACAGTGTGTAATTTGACAGAATCCCCTTAAAAAAAACAGTGCATGTTATTGTTCTGTGAGTTAAATGTTTCACACTGCAGAATATCAGGTAAAGAGAATTAATTATAAGCACAAGCGATTCCCTAGAGACAGCAAGGGGAGGGATATCAAGAGCCTTAGGCTAAACCTATGATTTTGTGTTTTCAAAAATTTTAAGCTAACACTATTGGCAAGTTAAAGCCAGGTTTATTTTCAGTTGAACTAAAATGACAAAACACCTTTCTTATGAAACCAAGTGAAAGTTTGAGCATGGAGTTCAGAAATAAAAAAACATTACTCATAAATACATGACCAGGTGAGAAGCAGTAGGATTTGGATGAGATTTAAGGTGGCTTTTTCATTCCTCACAAAGGGACTCAAAAGTGCCAAAACAGACTGCCTAGACAATACTGGCAGACAGTACACTAAAGAAAAAGGGCTAGGAGAAAGAGGAAAAAGGGAGCATTTTTTAAATCACAAAACTAACTTATTAATAGCACATTGTAGCAAAGGCACTAGGGAATGTGAATTAAAAAAACATGATGTTTACACCAGAGCTACAAGGTAGAGAAATTAATAAAAGCAATACTCACGTCCTGATTATCAATATATATTTGAAAAGGTGATATCAGTGAAATTTGAGGAGAAAAAACAATCATTCCTTGAAATGTAAGAAAGAATGATAATAATTCAGGTATAAAGGCTTGAGTAGACACAGAAGGAGCTAAAATAACACTCAGTCAGAAGTAGCATTATCTTTGTCCAACTGTCAAAGGTCTTGGAAGTAAATAAGTGTGACTGCGTATGGATCAATACTTTTCTTTATTCTACTAGATAAAACAGCACCCAGAATTCAAACTTGCATCTGTTTCAGACTGCCAAATAAATTTGTAGGAAAAAAACTTATCTACCTATAATGAGAAGTGAGAAATAACTTCGCCATATAGCTTTGATCAGATAAACTATGTTAAAAGCTCCTCCTGCAAATACCAGTATTCCTCAGAATTTCTCAACCTTACCCTTTACAATTCCTTAAATAAAATAGCATTGTCTTCAGCATGCAGGAATCTGATGTGAGATTGAAAGTTAGAGTATAAAAGATAAACCAGTTCTTGCATTTTATGAATGCAAGTAATCAGTTACTGGTTGTAGAAAAGAGAGAACACAATTTATCAAGGATGTGGAAGTCCTTGAATGCATCCAGAGGATGACAACAAAGGTGGTGAAAGGGCTGGAAGGCCCTGAGAGGAGCATCTGACGACTTGGGGTTTGTCTGGAGAAAAAGAGGCAGAGAGGTTACCTCACTGCTCTATGCAGCTTCCTGTGGAAGTGGAGATGGATGTTCCTGGTGTTTACTGATAGGACACATGGGAATGGTTCAAAGCTGTGCCAGGGGAGGTTCAGATTGGACATTAGCAAGCATTTCTATACTGAGAGTGTGGTCAAACACCAGAACAGGCTTCCTAGAGAGGTGGTCAGTGCCCCAAGCCTATCAGTGTTTAACGGTCACTTGAACAGTGCCCTAAATAACAAGGCTTTAACTTGTGGTCAGCCCTGAAGTGGTCAGGCAGTTGGACTAGATGATTGTTGTATGTCCCTCCCAACTGAAATCCTATTCTATTCTATTCTATTCTATTCTATTCTATTCTATTCTATTCTATTCTATTCTATTCTATTCTATTCTATTCTATTCCATCCCATTCCATTCCACTCTTATAATATATTATCTAATTATTTTAATTTGCTGAATGCATCAGCAGCCTGAAGGTCCAGAGGAGAAGATCAGAGACAGGGAATAATGATTCCCTTCCTTTAGAGAAAACAATGATTTAAAAAGTCATCTTGGACTTAAGGACAGAGAGGAAAGGGCAAAACCCACTGACCTTTACAGAGAGTTGCCTTTTTCAGTTGCCTTTATTTATTTTTGACTATTAGTTCACATGAAAAGTGTTTTTCACTCAGTAGTTCCATTTCCCCTGAGAAAAATCACGTCTTGCTGTGGGAGCAACTCGAGGCAGGACAGAAAAGGAGAACCCAGTGGGAAAATGAGAAATCCCTGGAATAGTTGCACATCCCAGCCTGTTCTGCCTGCCAGTTAACGATGCTGAAGTGCTCCCAGCCCATATTTCAGCTCCTGAAATCCCTCCCAGCCCTCCTTGACCATGTGCAGGCACTACTGGAGATCCTCTCTTTATTACCAGAAGAATCCAAACTGAGCCAACCTAGGATATGTCCTTGGGAAGAGGGAATACCCAGAGCTCCAGCTGCTCTTTCTTAAGGCTCTCTGTGAGAGATTTGCCTTCCAAGCCACTCCCTGCTGTCCAGGTGAGAAGGAATGGGTTCATTTTGCCTTTCTCTCCACCAGCAGCTGAAAATTGAGCCTGTTCTCTGCCTGTGAGGGCAAGGACTCCCAGCACAGGGTCCTGTTGCCTGACTCTCACCCTTTAACATGGAGAAAATTCTCCCTTTCTGCCTGATCCCCACTTCCCAGGCCTCTCCCTCCTGCACATCTGCATGGAGGGAAATGACAAAATGTTCCAATTTCTCTCAAATGTCAACTAAAAAAAACACCAAGCAAGCCCAAATAGAAAACAGATGCCCCGGGGCAGCCCGGGAGATAGAAATGTAATGCTTGGAGCTGTCTCCACATCCCTCATTCCCACTTTTCTGGGCCTGCTTTCACTGGAGCACACCTGAGTTCTGCTGGCAAGACTTCCTCAAAGGGTGGGTTTCCCAGTTGAAAACAAGCCTTGAAAAAGCCTCTTGTGTCTGAGGAAAAATGAGAAATATGGAAAGAGACTCTCCCTGGGGTTGAATCAGATCCTGCCGAGGTTATTCCACTTGGGCTCGTGCTCACCCATGGAAGGGTTGACCTTTAGGAATGGATCTTTGGGAAGATGAGCATCTAGAAAACATCTCCTGCACTTCCTGGGGGCACTGCTGTTCTGTTTTCCTGCTCCAAAACAGGAAGGACAATTTAGGCATGGACAATTCCAAGTGTCCCACTGACAGAGTCTCACCCCTTCTCCTTGCTGCTGTTTATTAAAGTCTGTTCTTATCCATCCTGCTTCGTTTCCTTTCCATTCCTCTCCTTTCCCATTACACATTTCCTCAGAGAGCAGAGGCCAGACTTGCTGGTGGAAAGAAACTTGAGTTCAGGACAACCTCTGTTGTTATTATTTTCAATAATTGATGCCTCAGATCAAAAAGGACCATGATAGGGTGTTGGAGCAACCTGGGCTAGTGGAAAGTGTCCCTGCCCATGGCAGGGGGTGAGACTGGATGAGCTTTGAGGTCCTTTCCAACCCAAACCGTTCTGGGATTCTCTGAAATAAGACTTGCCGTGTTCCCAGAATTCCTTCAGTCATGGAATTGTTTCACTTCAGCTCTACTCATGGGTTTAAAAAAAAAAAGAAGCAGCATGGAATGAAATTCAAATCCCAAAATCATCAGGAAAAAGGAAAATGGGGAAATAAATTGAACATCAGTAGGATCTGAGATACCTAACCAGAGGCTGGGTGCCCCAAACATAAAATAATGGAATAGTTGGGGTTGGATGGGACCTTGAAGCCCATCCAGTGCCACCCCTGCCATGGGCAGGGCCACCTCCCACCAGCCCAGGGTGCTCCAAGCCCTGTCCAGCATGGCCTTGGACACTGTTTAATGGTCCATTATTGAAAAATGTAACCAAACTCTGAATTCCCAGGGATGGGGCAGGGCCTCCCCACCCTCCCAGCCAGGAATTCCATCCCATCATCTCACCTAACTCTGCCCTCTGTGAGTTTAAAACCATTCCCCTGGTCTCACCACTCCATGCCTTTGGAAAAAGTCCCTTTCCAGCCTTCTTGGAGGCAAAAATACTCCCTGGAGACAGATCCCACATGCCCAGAAGATCTTGTCTCTCAGTCTCCACCCTTCCTGAGCTCACATCATGCATCAAACCAGCAAAGCCCCAAGAGCTGCTGCCCAACAATCCTCTCAGTAACCCTACTAGGAACCAGGAACCTGTTTGACAATCCTGGACCTCCTGGCAGGAAGCTCTGAAGTTTTGGGATCAGAGTGTGGTGCCCACCGAAAGCAACACGAGATTAAACCTTTGCTCATCTTCCAGCAGGGCCTTTGGAAACCCTTCATGGGAGAGGAACATTGAGGTGAGGAGCCTGTCAGGGCTCAGAGAGGGACTGCAGAGTTTGTCTTGGTAGAGAAGTCCTCCAGAGCTCTGATAGACAGGGTCAGAAATGCTGGAAGAGCAAGATAAATCAGATAAAAAGATAAATCAGATAAAAAGATAAATCAGACTGAGCTATAAATGCCCTGCACCAGCCAGGCTTTCCTCATGTCTCCTTGTTCCCCATCATCTCCATCCCACCTTGTGCTTGAATCTCACACGTTTATGTGGAAAATTGTGTGTTCTCTGTTCAAAGTCTGCACTTCAGAAGATGCCAAATTTCCCAAATAATTAATTCTTCAGGTCCCTCCTTGTCTTTTCCCAGAGTTGTGAAGAAAGATGTGAGGACTACAGTAAATAATTTATTCTTTTAACCCCCTAATCTCCTCAGTCAATGACATGGGATTGACTTGACTGTCCCCCCTCTCACCTTGCCAGGCAGGTGGTGTTGGCTAAAGACGAATCCTTCAGGTCTGGGTGGAGAAGAGACCAAATAAAAACCATTTGTGGAAGCTGCAGCCAGACAAGTTCAACTGGGAGACAAACTCCACATTTTTAAGGGAAACTTGCCAACAGAGCAAACCCCTGGAAGAGGGGGTGAATTCTCCAGCATTTCTGCTGTGATTTAAATCTCACATGAAGGCACATTTTGATGTGTCAGGCTGGGTCTGTATCTTTACGTGCCTCCAAATTCTCAATTCCCACTGCGGGTTTTTTTGGCAAGATGCAGCTGCTTATCCACAGATATGTGTGATGTCATTGTAGGTTCTGGGAGGTTTTCTACCTGCTGTCCAGACTCCTGCTGGAGAGAGACATCCATCTCCTGAAGCTCCTGTGGCAGAGCTGCCACCTCTGGGGCTGTCTGTGACACTCAGGCATTTCTCACACAGCATCCTGTTGGACGGGAATTGGAGTCAAAAAGTCATTTGCCTCACCAAATTATTCTGCTTTCAGTGAGAAGAGATGCTTCCTGAACTCACTGGTTATTTGGATTCAGGATTTTGGATTCATTTTAGGGGCACCTTGTCCTGCCAGGGGTGGTCTGAGGTGTCCCACCCGTGCCATGCTCTGAGATGACCCCCCTGGCCACCACCTGCCCCATCCCTTGGTCATGGATCTCCCATGGATCCCACACTGCAGGCTGGTGTGTGCAAATTCCTTGGCTCCACCGGGTTAGATGGGATAAAGCATCTGTGTTTGGGCAATAAATCACACCTGGAGCCAACGCTGGGGATGGAGAGTCCCTCACCCAACCCACCCCTTTCTGGAGCAGCATCTGGAAACCAGGCAAGACACCCCACAGGGACTCAAATAAAACTAGACACCTCTATTTATTTTCCTACAGAAGATGTGAGATGGAAGGGATGGGGTTTAGCTTAAGGACCTGAAAGAAAAGCTCACCTGATTGAAAAACACGCACGATTCTTGGGAAGGTTTCGCAGGAAAAGACCCAAGAAAAGAATTATTCATATCTCGAGAAATTCCAAGGGAGGGAATAAATTCCTGGGGTGTGAGCAAGCTGTAACTAGTTACCCCTGCAGGTGGTCTCACCTTCATGTCCCAAAGGTGGAATCAGATCACTCTGTCTCTCTCAGGTCTTCAGGTTTCACCTGGTCACCCTTTAACAAGCCCAGAGAGTTTTGTGGGACTAAAGGATTTCAGTCCTCAGCAAACAGAGCCACATTTAAAGGCAGGGACAGGAAAGTTCAGGTTGTGAAGCTGTCGGTGAATTATCCACACTTTTGCCAGTAGGGAAAAACATGGAGAAGCTGAAATCCCTGGGAAAAGGGGGAAATAATTTCCAGCCCATGGTACAGAGTGTGGCTGTGAGAAGCAGGATGTGTTTGTGTCCACTCTGCTTTCAGCCCTTGGGAAGTTTGGAAGGAGGAGATGGAAACCCAAACAGCTTCCCAATACTTGGGCATCCTTGGCTTCATAGAATCCCAGAACGGTTTGGCTTGGAAGGGATCTCGAAAACCCCATGGGCAGGGACACCTTCCACTAGCCCAGGTTGCTCCAAGCCTCATCCAACCTGGCCTTGGACACCTCCAGGGATAGAGAGTCACAACCTCTCTGGGCAACCTGTTCCAGTGCCTCACCACCTTCACAGTAAAGATCTTCTTTCTAACAGCTCACCTAAAGCTGTCCTCCTTCCATGAAACCCTTTGCAGAAGGCAGTGACCTGTTATAATCCATTCTCCCTGGCTTCTGGAGGACAAAGGGCATTTCTGATCTATAAAGGAAATAGGGAAAATATTACATTTGTGCTTTATGCATAAATTGCTTTATGTATAAATTACTTTATGCTGCTGAGATCTGCCAGGGCCATGAATTGTGTGAGGGTGAGCCATTTGTGTTCTCAGCCCAACATCTGAGTCCTGTGTTTCCAGTTTCCCAACAAGGAACCCAACTTGGGAACCCCAATCACAGTGATGGGAAAAAATAACTGGTGGATTTTGAAATCTGACCTTATCCATTTGCAGTCTGCTCTGTCTTCTCCTCCTTTGCTAACGGTGGGAAGCTACAGAATTTAATTTAAGTCTCCTCCAGGGAGTAGTTCCAAGGGGGAGTGGAGCACAGATCCTGTATCTTGAGTCAGGAGGTGGGAACAATCCCAGAGCTGAAGTGGAAGCTGTGCTGCTGAGTTGACCATGGTGTTGTGCTCCGAGTGACTGAGCCCTGGGGAGAAGGGCTTGGCTTTATATCAACCCTGTGCCACTTTGAATTGGCCCCTCTTCCAGAAAGTGGGAGGTTCAGGTAGGAAAAGCACATGAATTCCCACAAAAAAACTATGGCATAAAGCCCCAAACTCATCAGGCTGAGGAGAAAAGAGGTGGACTTCATCCCACCTCACTTTGAAATCATCAAATCTACTCCAATCAGTGGACAGTGAGGGATAATTCCAGGCTCTGAGTCATCCTGCCCTGGAAGAGGGGTCTGAAATAGCTGGGCTAAGATTCCTCTCTCTCACTTCATTGACCATCAAGGAAAGCTGGGTGAGTCCTTTGGACCACAGGAAGGTATTTCTGGTGGGTCAAGTCGCACAGGATAAATCCAGCCTCCACCTCAAAGCTTTCAGCAGACGTGCTTCCCTTTCCCTCACCTCAGATCTCCCCAGATTTGCCTTATAAACCATCCAGCTGTTATTTCAGTTTATTTCCTAACACAAAACAAAATAGATCATCCCTGCAGGTGGTTGACAACATCAAGCAGGAGTGATTTCAAAGTTTTTGGAGTTTTTTAGGTTTGGTTTTGCTGTTTGTTTGGGTTTTTTTCCTCAAGAACTGTGTCACTTCCTGATGTTCTGTATTTATTAACCACGATTTGATGCTTTTGATTAACTATTGTGTTGCAATAGTTAATTACTCTGCAAAGCTAAACTTGTGCAGGAAGGTTGTTTCCATTTGGGGAGTGCAATGGTTTGACTGCTGAGTTCTTCTCCCCCTTCTCCACCTCAAATTTCCCCTTTAGATGATTTTGTTCTTTTAATAGAAAAAAAATCCCCCATCCAACTGCTCTCCAGAAAAGCAAAATGCACAAGATCTTCCTGACTTGGAGAATTTACATCTCTTCTGTGCCCTTTACTCTGGCCTGGGACATTTCTTCCCAAATAAAGGAATATTTTAATCTGTCTCCTGTATGTTGGGACAGGTGTGGGTGCCTTCCCTTTTCTTGGCTTTAAGGATCTGGCATATTCTTCCCCTCCTGTTTCATAAGGGTGTTGCCATGCCAATGTCACTGCTGGGGAGGGACAAGGTTTTCCTGTCCAAATATTGGCTTTTAGTGGCAGTTGACAAATCCTCCCATATTTGATGCTCCTCAATGTTCCAAATGTCTTGCTGAGTCGTGGAATTGCTTGGGTTGGAAAATGCAGGAAAGGACAATCCGGGTGTTCCTTCTGACCTCCTCTTGGGTTCCAAGCTGCTCTTCTTCCATGTTCATCAGACTTCATACCCTTCCTCCAAAGTCTGAGCGCATCTTGCATTTTTCCAGGGAAAACTCTTTCCTCCTGTGTCGTGTGAGCCGTGGAACCTTTCCCAAGATCCTCTCGGAATGCTACTTAAGGAATTATTTAATGACTTGGAATATTCTCATAGTTCACCCCATCCCTCTTCACATGGCATGTTGTTACTTATTATTACTTATTACTTATCCACCAGGGCAGGTTCAGATCAGATATTAGGGAATATTTCCTCATGGAAAGGGCTGTCAGGCACTGGAATGGGTTGCCCAGGGAAGTGATGGTGTCACCAGCCTTGGAGATGTGAAAAACCACGTGGATGTGGCACTTTGGACATGGTTTAATGGTGAACATGGTGGTGGTGCTGGTTGATGGTTGGACTTGATGACCTTAGAAGTCTTTTCCAAACCCAACAATCCCAGGATTCTGTGGGTGAGTTTGGGATGTTCACTGTGACATCCAACGAGCATTTGAGGGTGATGTGGCCAGTGAGCAGTAAATAATATAAAGGAGGTGCCCTTTTGACCACTGAGGACTCTTTATGACCGTGGGTACTATTCCTGGAGATGCAGAAAATTCCTTCTAATGCCATTTTCTGATCTGCTTAAAAGTATTTGATGCCTCAAGGAATTCTAATAGGAAAAATGGGAGGCCAGCAGAGCCACATCTCTTCTTCCAGTAGTCCAAACATCGTCCCACAGTGCTCTTCTAGGAAGAACATAGAATCATTTACGATAGAAGAGACCTTTAAGCACATCAAGTCCAACCATGAACCCAGCACTTCAAAGGCCACATAGACCTTCAGAAGGTCTCTTCATCCCAGAATCAGCTCTCCTGCTGGT
>JAWWMO010000001.1:85514961-85552052 GCA_035047845.1 Dendrocincla fuliginosa | reverse complement strand
AATAATTGATTTTTATTATGCATGTTTATGTGTATGTATATACTTATAATTGAACATGATTCCTACAGCCACAAAGAATGCTGTTGGGGCCAGGTTTTTTTGCTCCCCGCTGTTTACTGATGTAGCAATTTGTCTGTGCTGATGGGAAACTTTAGCACTCATGGCGTGAATGCATTTCGAGAAAATTTTCTTTTCAACTGTAAGTACTGAAAGCTGAATTTGGGCTACACTGCTCTTGTACATACACACACACACCCTGATAATGCCAAATGTAATTAGGAACTCAGCTGTTTTGCTCTCAGTATCTATTGCATAAGACCCTTGCATCTAGTCACACAACTACTATCACAATACATGTACAAATTACACCTCTGAAGACCTGCATGCGTTTTTTGTATGGTTAAACATACAGCTTAAGCAGAAATGTATGTAATTGTGGCCTTCAAGAACACCTATTTGAGATGAGATGTAAGCATCTTTTTCTGCCACAATAGCATACATTGCTTCCAATAAAGCTCTCCGGTGAACATTTTACCAAAACTTCTGTACATACTGGCTTTGATGAAAATTTGTTGTTTCAATGGTTTTATTAGTCAGCTATCTGACCATTCTATTCAACAGGAGTGGTCTTCCACTTGACCTAATGTTTTCAAATATTTTAGTTTTACCCTCATATCAGAGGGTAGAATTGTAAATGAAGGCATTTAAGATGTAAGGATATTGTCCTGAATGACTGATCAGTGGTCAGAGAGGTAGAAAATTTTCAGCTTACTGAGCAAGAAGGAAAGCTTAGTCCAGGAAATAAAATGTGGAGCTTTGGGAAGCATAGATCAGAAAACAGGTTTAGGGGGAAATGATTAGCAAATGGCAGGATTAAATAAGGTCTTTTCCTAGCTTCCAAATTAAAAATTAAAAAATAAAAAATTAAAAAGCTCTGAAGATTAGAAACTTAGTTTGCCTGCTATTCAGTATATTTGATCTATTAAGATAATGAGGAAGATGACTCAGTGTAGTCGCTGTGGTCTCACTGATCAACAAAGAAATATGCATGACACACCATATGAATCCTTGTTCTCATGTCTAGGGCTTTCTTCTGTCATCAAGCTCTCATACTAACGTGGATAAGCTCTGCCACTCCTCATTACTCTGCAGTTCTAGTGATGGGCAATTACCGTGAAACTTTCACTCACTTGCTGAACTGCTCTGAGTATGCATTGTATCCTTGGATTTCTGTCTTTGCAGAGTCACTCCTAGTTTAGTTTTTTTCTAAGTTAGTTGTGTTTGTAACGCTTGTGAATCTCAACGTACAATGGGAGGACAAATGAAAATGTAACATAAGATAGTATAGCATAGTTTGAGTAAATAAATTATTTACAGTATATAATTTCATATTTTAAATCTATTTATTTTTGATCAAATAACCAGTGGCATTCTGCTCAAACATTTTACCTTTATGAGAGCTGTTCTTGATGCAACATAGACAAAATTCTGGCAATTCAGGTCAGTACACCCTTAGTCTTCAAAAGACAAAGGAAATAAGCTATAATTTATCATCGGTCATTAAATTCTACAACAGTTCTTACATTAAAAATAATTATTGTTCTAAAAAATGTCCTACTTTCAAACTAGAAACTTAGGCTAATGTAAGTCCTATGGGTCACAGACAGCAGTCATCTTGGTTTCATGGGAAGCCTTGCTACGCTATTTCTTTTACTCCAGATTTGTTGCCTCAAGGTGCATGTTTTGCTCCCATCACAAAAAACTGATCAGAGTCTCTTCTGCCTCGAGATAATTTTCATTATTTCAGTGAATTGATGGCCTGATCATTCAGTTGAAAGTTAGTTTGCCTTCCTGCAAATGTTTTTTAAGTTGTTAAAAGGTAGAATTCCTCTCTGGGTTTCAGAATGAAGTTTTTGGGTATTAACTATTCCAGTGGTCCATCACTAGGCGATCACTGTGCCATTGCTTTTAAACCAAGTACACTGACTTAATGATATGCAGATGGGATGGAGATCTTTTCCCATCTTGCCTGCAGTGGGGAACTTTGTCAAACAGTCAGTCCCAGCTTCTCTTCTAGCAGTGGCAGTAATGGCAGCTGGAGCTCTGAAGGCTGGCAAAGGAGGAAGGCTCCAAATTGAGCAAAGCTCTTGAAAGTGTTTTCCCTCCTTTCGTTGCCCATGACTGCAGGATATACAGAACAAATTCTATTCCAGGTCTTTCAGGAGAGGACAGTTTCTTTGTACAGATTATTTTGTGTGTATAGAGAAAGTCGGAAATATACGTACCATGGCTACTTTTCTTCAGTCTGCAGGCAAATGCTTTCAGATATATAGGGAATAATTACTTTTTAAAGGAATAATTTGGATAATAGTATATTAACAGTAATATCTATAATAATAATAACAATAATGCAGTTTGGAGCAGTATAATGAGGAAAGGAGCCATAGCATATACGTGCTGGCTCTTCTGTGTGTAAAGAGAAAATCTGGGAATTTCAACAGAAGTTGACTTGGCTGAGGATAGAACTGAAGTGGTAATTTAGTTGAAAATTGTAATTTACCATACCTATTAAAGAAATTAATTCACCATATGTTGTACAGAAACATGCTTGCCTCTGAGAGCAGCCACAACACTGATGCTTTCAGTTGAAGCTCTGAATTTCAACAGTGGTGATTTCCTTGTCTGACAAACATTGTCAGCAGCGTTCATTGCCTCAGAGCTACATCCCCTCCAAGCATGGTTTGAGACCTGTAGGAGTACCAGCTAATTCTCCTCTTGCATCCACTTTGGATGACTAATCCCACTGAACCAAATTCCTTGGTGTATTATCTACCAGTGTGTTCCCATAAATTAGAGGGCATCACAGAGGGTACAGTACATGTCTGTATGCACAACTACTGCCTGTATGACTGGGTCTGCCTTCTTCATTTTGAGAATTTCTGTGGAACTCAGACAAGAAAATAGGTTAGTGGCTAAATGAACATAAGATTATATCTTCATTGTGTGCCTGTAATGCATCTATGGGTCCTTGTTGGACACTTGGGAATTTGCACCTTGTAACCAAGTCATAGTTCCTTTACTGAACTTGCAGAAGGATGTTCTGCAGAAAAGGTGAAAAGTTCTGTTTCAATAAGCATTAGGGAAGGGAGGAAGGAAGGGAGGAAGGAAAGGGAGAGAATAAATTGTGCATATCCTAAAGAATGAAGATCTCAATATTAACTATGAAACAAAGGAGGAAAATAACTTGAATACCCTTTAAAAGCTTAAGAGGTTATTATATTTAAATAAAATAAACTTAGCAGCCTCACAAAAGTAGCCCAATTTAGTTCTCACCATGGAATCAAGGGGTGTGATTAACTTCTTGGGTGATTTGCAAGTGTCTGCAATGTCTTTGTCCACATCTGAGCCACTCACTCTCATTTTTTAATCACAGGAGAGAAACTGAGATGTTTTGGATACATTCACCTTCCAAAATATACCTCTAAATTCAAGAAAAACCATATACTGAATGGACCAATTTCTTTTAATTAAGTGTATAGAGGAGGCCATAGTGTGCACGTCATCTGTAGAGTTTACCTTAGAATCACAGGAAATTATTCCTGCCTGAAAGACACTAAATCAGTTTGTGACTAAATGTGATGATGGACTCTCTACATCATGTAAGATGCAATAATTTTCTCCCGCTCTCAGTCTATGAGGTTTATCAGGTTTTTTTCAGTCAACAACCTTGGAAGCACGGACTCTGCCTTACTTTCCAAGTATCTTATGGTCCAGTATCTTCTCCTACTCTTAGTTGCTGTGCGAGGTATTAAGATTGCACTATTGAGATGAGCAATGACCTGTGTGAATACTGGAATTGTGTATCATTATACACAATGAGAAGTCTGCAGATTGCTTGACTTTATACCATTCTCAAGCAGTTTATCCATAAATGCACAGCTCTAGATACAGTAAGTAAGTAAGAAAAAGGTAAAGGCTTTTTGCATTTCCTGTAGAGCCTTTGATTTCATTTTAACATTTTTGACATGTTTTTTTTGATTGGTTTCTATCTGTAGAAGTACTGGTTTACATGGTGCCTGACTTCTTACTCTTGTTTCTATGAAATTATTTCAGTTGCTGTAGTGTAAGTCTTTCTTCAGTGCAGCAAATCAGTCTAACAATAAGCTGCAGGACCTATGGTTTCTAACCCACATCCATTCTCTCATGCCATTCCCACATGGAGAAAAGTGCTGGGGATTAGTGGAATGAAAATAACCCTTATCCTGTAGAACAACCCACACAAATCACTATGTTGAGATGTACTTCAGTACTGCCTACTTGCAAAAGCAGTGACCTCTATTATTAAAGCTCTGTCCCGTAATGCCAAATACACAAGGCTTCTGAAATTACTGTCCAACATCTTAGGCTCACACATTTTTTACTGGTGCAATACTTGTCCCAATGTACACATTCATCTAACAAAGGCATTCTGGAAACACTCACAGGGTTATCAAACTCTTCTAAATATATCGATCTCAAACTGTTGGACTTAACATATAGAAACTTTTCCTTTTGGCATATTGCTTTAAGTTTCTTTCTCCAGTTCCCACTATCAGATTTTTATTTACTTTTAACTATGTAGCTTATGTTAATTCATCAATTTTACAGTGCCTTCAGAGATGCTTTGGATGAAAGTGGTTCTTACTGAATTAATTTCTTTTACATGTAATAATTAGCTATAGTCAAATTGCCCACGTATTGAATGAATTTGTTTATATGCTCTCTGTTACTAAAAGATTAAGCTTTAATTTGCCTCAACTAATAAACCCGTTTTGCCTCTACTTGGATAGGTTGTATGTACATTCCTTGGGGGATTAATCTGTATGTTCTGTATGTATTGTTATTGCCATAACAATATGTAGCTACTTTGCTATTGCAAATGATGCCTTCTGTAAATATCATACTCTAGAAAGTTAAGGTTTGTAACAACAAGCTACATAGTTTATTAGGCCAAGTCTGATGCAGTCACACAAAAGCCCTTAAAAATTCTCTGGCATGTAAACTGTTTCACACATCTGAAACAGAGGCAACATACTTCAAGCAAAGTACAGAAATTGTTCACAGCTTAGTTTCATTAATCACTGTGACTCTCTGAGAGAGAAGGATAATTAATGTCTATGGAGTTGGGGTGATAAGGTCAGGGGCCTCTGCAGAGCAGAGAGAGAAGGACAGATTTTTATCCCCTGAGGAGTCACAAGGATTAGCAGAAGAGATACCATGAAAAAAAGTCATTTAATGTGAGATAAACCATACTTCTTACTGAGCTCTTGATTTTATGATTTTTAGTATCCAGCAGAATAATAAACTCCATATCCAGACTGACCGTCTGAAGATTTACAGGTATCAGGAATGGCTTCAACTGTTTCAGAATGTAGGAATGCTGACAAAAAGGGAGTTTCTCACCAGTATTGAGGTTCTAGTGTCTATAAATGACTTCTTTTGTAAAGGCATATTCACATGCATGCTATACTTGCCATAAAGATCCCTAATTTCTGATTCATATCTCAAAAGAAGGTAACAGAAATCACTCGAAACTAGGGCACAGAAGACACAACCTGCAGAAAGGAAGGATTCTGTGCACCTTAGTTGCAGGATCTGGTGCATGAAAATAGCTTCATGTTTGTGGTCATGAAGCCATCCAGAATATCATGTTTGAAAATTCAAGATGCCTTTCAAAGCATCATTCATCCAAAATCATTACTGACAGCCTCTGCCTATCCAAATGCATAATTTCTACAGAGACCTAAAATTTAAGGAAATTAGAATGGCAAAGTTTACTTAAATTTCATAAGAACTTTACTGAACAGATGCCATTGAAACACTAAAAAATATTTCATATGCAGTGTTTTTATGAAGCTTGAAATATTAGCAGGTCAGTGAACAATTATCTGTATCCCACCACAATGCCAATTTATTTTCTGTGCTATTATTGCAGGTGATTACGTGGTCATGACTATATACTTCGACTTAAGTAGAAGAATGGGATACTTTACTATTCAAACATACATTCCCTGTATATTAACAGTTGTTCTTTCCTGGGTATCCTTTTGGATCAAAAAAGATGCCACACCAGCAAGAACAGCATTAGGTAAGTTGTCAATGTTTCCCTTTTCTGCTGTCTTTGTAATGTTCCTACACTACCATTTGAAAATGTCAGCTTCCTTTCAAAGAAACCACTAGCTATGCACTTTGGATTCTTGCTACTATGCCTTGCAGACCCAGATCTACTTATCATTGAAACCTCTGGTTTTCTTCCTGTATCAAGAAGAAATTAAAGAATTAAAAGGATACTAGCCTGCCCCTTTGGATGACACTGCCACCTATTTTGCATAAAACTCTTGTATTAATGTCTGTCTCCTTGTTCTCACTTTGATATTTTAGTGACATTTTTAAAGAATTAATTAGTTGCACTGTTGGATTCCTTCCCATCTGAAACTCTCCCCCACAGGGCATTATGCCTTATATATACAGAAGACTGTGGGATATAATAGTGTTAACTCATGCAAAGTGTTTTAGCATGCATGCTTGAAGTGAAGATCCACACTGAGTGTATTGATATTTTTCCTAGATTGTGGAGATTTGTTCTGGTTTAGGTTTTCCAGAAGCTCATTTTTATCAGAACCAGCATGTGCATTTTGACAATGTGCTTTAGGATACACTTAGAAATGTTGACTTAGACACTTGCAAGTTTATTCTTGTGTCTGTAGGAAAACCAGCATCAAGGATATAGGGCTATATAACTGCCACATGTAGGTATACATCCTAAAAGAAGGAAAAACAACATCTTAGTTCAGGTTGTGGTTGGCAGGTCAGCCAATATGAATTGATTCAGAAATCTACCAGTGTAGGAAAAAAGGAGAGGCCATGTCAAGGTTTACAGGTCTGTTTTCAAGTATAGAGGTTACCATTCCCAGCTATTCATTGCATCCTTCTGCTGGAGTTTGTGGATCCATATTTCTGAGGTTATTTTACAAGAAAGGAATATTCAGTACTCACTCCTTTCATGTGAGTGCCATTACACTGTGGCTCCAGCAACATGATAGACCCTAAGACTGACAGCCATTCTGTGACCTTCAGGACAGCAAAAACAACCACAGGGCAGCTGGACAACTGCTTGTTCCTGGCTGTGTAGACTTGCTTGTGACAGTCAGAACACTGAGCAATAGGTCTTTAGTGTACTTCTTTGCTGAACTCCTTCTTAAATTGGGTCGCTCAGGAGAGATAAAGAAAGACTGATCATGCTCGATCTTTTTAAATAGGGAGTCTGAAGCCCCATGCATGGGCAGAGTCACACAGCATCCATTTGGGTTACCTTTCTTAATGCATAAGAGAGAAGAGACAAAAGATATCTAACAGTTTGCATTACTAATTTGCCATAAGCAGTGTTCATATCCTGTTCCTTAAATTGGTTCCCCACTCCACACAGCTGAGTTTTCTAATCAGTTAGATACAGAAGTAGGTTACTAATCACTACAGTGTGACTCTCTCTGCTTCACTCCCTCAGCCAGCAGGGAGTTCAGATAAAAAATGTGTTCAGATGTTGAGGTCACAAAATTGGAGTAAGAGCATAAAAATGAGATGTTCCAAGAATACATTGAATGGATATCATGACTCACTTCTAAAACTCCGACAAAAAACTAAATTTCTAGGTTAAAATATAACTTTTCTATAAATAAAGTCCAATAACAAAAAAATTATATATACATGAGTCATTTCTTTTTGTGCACAGGGTCCTGTTGCTCCCAAATCAGCAATGGCCTGTTGACTCCAGGGATGCAGTAAGCAGATGTTCCCATTTTACTGTAGGTCTACTTGTATAAATCATCCTATAAATCTGTCTGAGCAACTGCACACATCCACATTTGGATAGTGGTACATGGTGCAATTATGAGTAATACAGCCAAAGGCAAACTGCTGAAATTTTCCCACTAATTAGTTGAAATTAATTGTAGACTCTGTGCACCAAACCTTCTCCAAGTATAGTTGCATTAATGTAATGGGCTAGCACAAGGGAAATATTTTTCTCTCTGAAATTAATTAATAATAATTTCCTAAGCTATTGGCAACTACTCACAGTTACATGAAGGACAGCTTTTACTCCTTTTTGAACAATGCTAAGTAATCAACTACTTCTGTGATGGGGGGGAAAAAAAGTAATTAAGGTATAACCCAATATTAGGGGCCATAAGTATTCTTTCAACAGTACTGTTCAGAGGCACCAAAGTGCCCTTTAAAAATTAGCATCATAGTCCCCTTTTCACATGCACTTTGAAGGACTGAGATCCAGAGTGGCAATGAGACTAATTCCAGGCCACCTGAAGATTTGGTGGGAAAATGGAAGAAAAATTTGAGTGTTGGATGAGAACTATGTTTTGTGATCCCAGGTTATTCTGCTCTTCATTCAAAGAGAAGAAAAAAAAATAAAGAGGCTCTCTGCAGTTTCTACTTGTCTCCAGTAATCAAAAGGATCTTGTCACAGTGAAGAACAGCCAGAAGGTGTCTGAAGAAAAGTTATGAAATGGAAAAGAATAAGTTGTTTTCCTTGAAGATGAAGGGAATTAGGTTAAACTGAAGCTTTCATTCCAGATTCCCCCTATTTTTTCAAAATTAATATAATATGGAATAGGACTAAGCAGTTGCTACAGAGCAACTTCAAACTCAGTTTGAAAAGATACAGTGGGTATCAAGCCAGCAATGTGTTGATGTAAAAGAAGATAGAGATGATGTTTAATAAAAAATAAACATTGGTTTTCTTGCAATTTCATTCAAAGGTCACTCACTAGAAAACCAAGAAAGTTCTCAAACAACAGATGCCAGACAAGAAAGGTGAAGAATGAAGTTTATAACCAAGTGATAGCATACATGAAAGTAGGAGACATTTCCTTCAATGTCTCACCACTTACCCTTAGGAAAATAAGAAAAATTTCATCTTGCTGACCAAAGAGTTTCTAACACTGAAACTACTGCTACTTCACTTTGCATGCAGTTGTCCAGTAAGCAGAATTCAAACAGTAATGATTTTAAATAACTGTTTAGCCCAAAGATCTAAAGGTTAAAGTGTTTTCATCCATTATGCATATCTGTATCATTTGATCTCCCAGACAGTCCTTTCTGTTTTATCAAATAACATCTTCAGTATGGGATTTATTCAGAGAAATAACAGCACAAAACTGTATTTATACACAAACTTGTAAGCTCACACTCACACCTTCTACTTGAAAATTCTGAAGTCAGGTTACTTCAAAACTGTCCTTCGCTGATGTAAAAATTCTGTTGAAATAGACAGTTCATGAGCACTGTGAATTTCAATAACAGATGCAAAGCTCACTGCGATAGGTGACTGCAAAGTGAGAGACTTAACAATTTTATCTGGCAAGGCTTATTGCATTTGAAACCACTCAACAAACTGAATTTTCTTAGCATGAGAGATTAAATGAGCTAAGGGTGTGGGATCTAGGTATTACGTTTGGAAATAATGATGCTGCATGTTATTCATATATACATACCTATGTTCTGACTTGCAAATATATAGGAATACAAAACTGTATCATCTGGTGCACATTCTTTCTGTCTTCTCTGTATGTCTCCCCATAAACTCATTTTAATATTTGAAAATTTGTGCTGGTGTGCTAGATATAAAATTGATAGATAGAATTTTCATTATTTCAAAAATTCCACGTTTGATAATGGAGTGAGCTAGAATCCAGTCTCAAGCATGATTTGAGCTGGCATTTCACATTCAAGCTTAGGGCATGGATATAGGACTCAGGCAGAGTTTAGGACTTAAATACTTCAGCACAGAGGCTAATGGTAATTATTTTTTTGCTTCTCTGCCTTCCTGTCCATAGTCACTTTGGAAGCTGGTCATCATTTCAGATACCTGCACAGTACTTCTTGTCACAGATAATATAGAGTTATACCTCCATTTCAGTAACAGCTGAGCAAAAATATTCCACTGTCAACACACCATTCAGTAGAAATATTGCAGACCTTTCAAAAAATGCTTTTGAGCACTGCAAGCTTTTTTCCTCCCTACTATTTCTTTTTAGCCTTTTAATTAAAACTGTCCTATCATAGCATGAGTAGGAAATAAAAACTTTCATTGGAGTCCAGGTAAACAGGACACTGTATGTTGTACTGGAAGAACTCCACAGCTTTTGAGGAATTTTCTAAAGGTAGCAAAATACCTGAAGGCAGGTGCATGTACATGTGGCTCTGAAAAGGACAAATTTGTGTTAGAAATCTAAATGTGGGTTAGTAAGGGTTAAAGAACTTCATTTTATATTGCAGAGTATGCCATAGTCTGGCTGCAGTTCTTTCGAAGTTAGTGACTCCCAAGGCCTGAGCCAAGGACATGCAGAAAGACTAATTAGCCTATAGTTAGTAAGGACTAAATCAAGGCCAGTGAGTCAACACCTTTTGCACTTGGACATCTTTGCATTTGGTGCCTGTGATAAATACCTAAGCATGGTCTTTGTCTCTGGAGCTTTTCAAAGCATCAACTAGCTACAGAACTGATGTTGAGGGGTCTGAAGATGTTGCTGGATCATTTCAACCACACCTGCTTATACAGGTGTATAAGGTGTACTTGTACAGGGGGTGGCACAGGTGTCAGGAAATAAATATATTTTCCCAATATCTTTTAGATGTTCAAGGTACACGCAAAGTCCACACTTCCCACTTGCTATCAGCACTGCTTTCAACTTGATTATTCTTTTGTGTTTCTTTCCAGAAACTTTTTGTTTGTCTGCTTCTGGATAATGGATATTTTAGGAATTCAATTAATTATTCATTGCAGAAGAAGGTCGAGACCTGAGCAATAATTTGTCTTCTGGTTTTTACAGGGAATTTCTGTTAGTTTGAATGGAGAGGGTTATTCCTGTGAATCACTGTAGCTTCTATCAAACATTACAAAGCAGATTCAGATCATCCTTCATAAAGAGAACATAGTCAAAAGTAATCCACAGACACTTCTGTCTCTCCAGAGTGCTCTTTGTGAGAAGTAATTTCACTATAAGGCATAATTTCAGTCAACCCTTGGCATTTCAAACACTGTGGACCATTGTGAAGTATCACTTTAGCTATAAAAAAGAAAGATTACCTTATGGTTACGATGTTTGCAAAGCAGGTTCTCTCTTGAGATGTATTTGAGCGAAAGCTTTATTTTTTTCCTAAGCCATTGAGAAGTTTTATTTTTTTTCTATCAGAAGGCATGCAGTTCATAACAAATGAAGTCCAAGCTGGGAATGAAACAACTTCTATTCCTAAGGAACAAAGAGAAATTGTATTAATTAACAGTAGTTAAATAACTGACATGGCCTAGATTTCATTCTAGGACTGTTTTTATTGTTTTAGACATCTCACACAAAATAATTCCTATTCTATTAATGATTACTAAATCAATCTAAGAAGTGATACTTTCTATGAATAAAAAAGCTTATTTTCATTAATGTTATATCTGAAGTTTGTATGAGAGTCTTACTCAGACTGAGCAAGTGACATTGAGTTCCCTTACTCAGAAGGAAAATAGCAGTGGATGATTTCGAAGGAAGTTCTGCTTTTTGCTTTTCTTAAAATATTTCATTCTCTCCTTCTCTCTCACCCCCATCTTCAATCTAACTGGGAACAGGAAAAGGAAGAGATGAGGAAAGGCATATCGAGAGGCATAGGAATGTCACTCTTGTAAAGATGAAAATAAATAATTAAGCAAATCTTTGTTTACAAAATAACACTGGCTCTACTGATGCTATTTTCCCTTAAGTTTTAATATTGCTAAATGAAATTAACTAATTACTGGGGTACAGCCTGGATTACTATTTTTTGTTTGTTTCCATAGATTGTTCTTTGATATGCAGAAGTGATGTGGCATACAATTAAATCAAGTTTCTTTCTGCAGGCATCACCACAGTATTGACCATGACAACTTTGAGTACCATTGCAAGAAAGTCCTTACCCCGTGTCTCCTATGTCACCGCTATGGATTTGTTTGTGACTGTATGCTTTCTATTTGTCTTTGCTGCTCTGATGGAGTATGCCACACTCAACTACTACTCAAGTTGCAGGAAACCAAGCTGTACTAAAAAGAAAAAGTCGGTAAGATGGAAGCATTTAAATTTCTTTTCATGCACAGCTCAGAATGCAGATAATTATTCAGTGATAGCCTGTAATCCCATTACACTCCACTTCTCTGAGATTTTCCCAGTTTGTGGTGTGATCTGCCCTGGAAGTTGATGGGAAAGTTACTGGCAGTAACAGTAGAAGCAGTTATGTGCCTGCTGAGTGAGGTCTGTTTCCAACAGAAGCAGCCTACTGACCATGAAGCAGCAAACCTACCTGTGTGTCTTTTGTCCTCCAGTTACTTACTGTGCTGGTAGTCATAAAGGGCTCCCACTAAAACAGATTGCATAGCTTGTTATACAAATATATGGTCATCAATGTATTTTCAAATGTATATTTCATGGCTTAACAGGTCTAGAAATATTCATGAACTTCACAAGTGAAATTTCAATCTCTCCGCTGGGAACCAGCACTTGGTTTTGGCCCTGTGCACAGAGGTGCTTGTTCCCAAGTTCAGAAATGGAGATCATTATACATGGCTGCATTTTTGACCAAAAACACACTTCCAAATATAACACACAGAAATACACAAAAGCTGTTTATTTAGAATCAATTAAAACAATCATGCAAGAAGAATTGCCTGATATACTTCATAACTGACTATGAGAATGAGAGGGGGCAGTTTAATAGAGAAAAAAAATCTCAGTGTAAACACAAGGAAGGGGGTTCTCCACTCAAAATTAGTGACAAAACTTATGCGTTCAGGATCAGTAGTTGAAGATATTGGATGCCTTTGTACATAATGGGGGAAATAAGGACATTTGAAATCAGAAATCAAAGCCGAATAGGAAAAGTGTGAAGGAGGAAGAGAGAGAAGGCTAAATTTCGGGATTTAGGTAAAGGGTAGAAAGGTAGAAAGGGATTGAAAAAGAGTTATAGAAAATGATTGGACGAAGAACTAATTAACGAAAAGATGAAACAAATATGGGATTAGAAAAAGCCTCTAGAAAGCCAAAGACTTAGTCAATGAAAACTCCATTAAACCTATAACAACTTATAAAAATTTAATGCACATAAAAGGCAAAAAAGAGTGTTACCAAAAGAAAAACACAAGAGAATCAAAATGAATTTGCTAATGATCAGACTAAAGTTGCCATCCTATAGAAAGGCTGAATTAAAAATTCATGAGCATGTTTTTTAGTAGGATGTATTTCCAGACTTGTGAATGAAGATGAGGGAAAGCATGCAAAATTGCTGGAATTAATACCACAACAAATGGTCACTTAGCTATTGTTTGATAAATAAATAAATGTAATGAGTTGACCAAAGATTTTAAGTGTATGGAAATCAGGTGTGCATTCTGCTAAGGTTTCATGTGGTTTTCAAGTATACAGATTATTATGCTGAATATATATACTACATAAAGCATAAAGAGTTTTATGAGCAAATGTATTTGTTCAAGGAATGCTATTGAATGCAGATGTGTATGAAGAAATAATTATGTTTTTCTTCTGAATATTTTTTTTTATCTTTATTTAAGCTACCTGATGTAAGCTTTGGTCATGTGATGGTAAGTAAACTACACTATTCAGTGAGAGCAATGGGGACATGAATGTACGGTTGATGTTTGCTTGCACTAATTCCCAAGAAAACTATATTGCTTTGTTATGCTTTACCCTGACTTCAGTATAAATATTTTGTTTTTTGTTAAAAGGTCAGTTTGTTTTCAGCTGTGGAAGAGGAACATAGCTGCCTCTTTCTATAAGAACTTATCAAGTGATTTGGGAGGGAGAAGGGTCAAGTGTATAATATTCTGTGTTATTTTTACCTCAGAAATTTTGCATGTGTTTTATATAATACTGCAGTTGCTCATTGCATTTTATAAAAAAGCAATAAGCACAAGTTATGCCAAAAAATTATATGGAGTTTTAACTAAGTTTCATAGAAAATACATCATTTATGCACATCTGCAAAACCTTTACCAAGCTTTCAGGTGGATTTTCAGATAATTTAGGCACACAGTGAGCTGTACTATGTCTACCAATGGAACATGTACTACAGAAAGAAAGTTGAAGCAGAGCACAAAATAAGTGTCTCTAATTTGTATGAAATCTGAAATTGGAATGCATGCTATAATAGATACAAATATAAAGCATAGAGAAGCATGCAGAAGGCCAGTTAATCATCTGGTTGAATGGTTGACTATCAGATAAGAAGAGAGTCAGAACTAAAACATTGGGGTTTGCATTTCTTGGTTTGGATATGCTGAAGTTTATCATTTACAACTGCTAGCTCCATGTTATTAGCCTATCTTTTACAAATAATCTTATACACCTTTTTCTTCACCCCCCACCCCCCACCCCCTGCCATGAGTTTTCTGATGTATTTTAAGACCTTCTATATCTTTGAAAGTCAGCTCATTGAAAATGAATGGTTTACAGAAAGCATTGCATTTATACACTCTCTCCTGATGCCACTCCCTGGACAGAGTTTTCTGAGAGATGAAGTTAACAGGGCACATTGAATGGGTATTGGCACTTTCCTTTTTCCAATTAAAAATGATAGGGAAAAGATACACAGTTAAAACTATATTAGGGTTTAACAGTCTTTGTCTAGAGCTAGTCAGTCTGTTCTGCTTGGAAAATATCTCCAGCATTTTCAAGTTTTTTACTCACTCTTTTCTTCACCATAATGTAGATACTCAGTAGAGCCTTTTTCTATACATAAACAATTTCCACATTCAAATTATAGCTTAAATTAAAAGCTAAAATAAGCAGTGACTCGGGCTCTTAAGATATGATTTTGTCTTTTCCAGCCTTGTAGTGATAACACACAAAAAGTGAAATTTATTAAACTTAGTAAATCCATATTCAGGTAATCCCATCCCTTTTTTCTCCTCCTGGAGGGCACACTTATACCTTGTCTGAAATAATATTATTAAGCATGTTTAAGGCTGCATCTGATCTGCCTTGTCCAAGGCAGACCTCTCAGGTGAGACTGGGCTGATGCCCACTGTGTATGCTCTACTCTCCCAACCCCAGCTCAGCTGGACATTCAGAACACAGTGGGGACCATCCACCTTCTCCTGGTATCTTGTCATTTCAGGACACCTCCTAGCTGACAGAGATTAAAACAACCAGATTAATCTCTCTGTATTATCAGGGCATTTATTTTATCTTCTGTCCTGAGGAGGTAGTTGATATAACAAAACAGCAACAAAAATCCCCAGGCTATTCAGAGATGAGAAAGTTTCCTTTGCAGAGACAGAGCATTTATTTATCTTCACTTATAAAAATCTAACTTAGCCTTTCTGCTTTTTAAAATAAATATTTTAGCCAGGCATGGCAAAGTTTCAGTCCCTGAGTAGGAAATCTTCATAAGACCCACAATAAATTTACAACATGTGGCACAGTGGTATAGCAGAATTCCAGGTATACTCTAGCCATAGTCTTTTTCTCTCCAAAAGTGCTGAAGTCAAAAAAAGATTGCTTGTACCTTTTTCACTTTGCAACACATTGTAAAGCTCTGAAATTAACCACTCAAATCTTTACAAAATGTGAGATTAGACCATAAGGGTGTAATTTCTGTCATCTAATCTGAGACATAAAGTAATGCACAACAGATAGATTTTGCAATAATCTAGTCCTAAACTACAGTCTGCTTGTAGTCCACAGCACAATGCACCCGAGAGATTTTAGAATTTACTTTTGATGAAATGAATTGTCTCCAGAAGTACTTGACCGGATTCCATAGGGCAATTGCTCAGATTTAGTTATCTATGTTGACAATGCCAACATATAAGCAGAGGGATGCCACATCAGGTTCTTAGCTAAGGGACCAACAGTTTTAATAAAATGGGTAATATTACAGTGTGTCAGACTATATGATTTGTAGAAAGAAAATTAAGTCAATAGAAAAATAAAAATTTCCACTGAGGCACATCAGGCATACCACTGATATTTTCCACATCCAGCATGAAAGTTTTCAGATACATTCTAACACCTTTAACAGGAAATGCTGAGTACTTTGTATAGTAAGTATGGAGCCAATGGCTCAAAGCATCCTCCTGAATGCCAGCAGTTTGTTAGTGCACAGCCAGCATGCTCCTGCAGGCAAAGGCAAAGCTCAGGGCAACCACAGGGAGAGGACGGGTCCCTTAAGTAGAGGAAATCCGTGCTGGCAGAGCTTGTGTCTGCTTTGTCAGGGTAGTGCAGACAGGCAGTGAAGCTGATGAGACCTTTTCTAGTGATGTCAGTGGAGAAAGTGACATTTGTGAAGATGGAATGGGCAGCTTAATGAGAGGGGAGACTATTGTGAGAAAGCATCTTTCATGAAAAGGAAATTATGTGACAGATAAGCTGACAAAGTGTAAACAGGGAGTACATTGAAGAGGGAGAAGTCTGTAGGTGCGAATGGTACTGTGAGAATGGATGATATCAAAACGTCCTATTTCTGAGCAGGGTTAGTATGATAAGCACTAAGGGAACATGCCTAGGGATGGCATTTGGAAATCCTGTACCAAAATGATCACTATTTGTTGCTGACCATGTCTGTTTTTATAAATCATGATAAAGTTAAGAGGCAGTCAATGCATCTATGCTAAGTGAAGGTCATTCTATAATTAAATGGAGAAGGGAGATATTATCCTTATTTTTCAGAATTCATTCTAAAGTCTAGTGCCTGCAAGTGTTTGAAACAACTTGCAAATAATATTCTGGCAGGTAAGTGAACTCCTATGTGTGAAAAAGTTATTACTGGCAAATATATGCTTGAGTTACCCAAGTAGAAAATACACTTAGAATTATTTAACTTGCCATTCCACAATACGTTTATGGAAATTCATCTGAAAAAGCATCTTTTGAGTGAAAAAAAGATACCCCTTAGATCTAGAATTCCTAAAGTATTGGCCTCTAATTCTCAGCTCCTGTGATTTTTGATCTGCATCATCCATGGAAGCTTATATAATTGTTGTGTTTCGGTTTTGTTTATCTTTTCTCTTCTCAGAATTATTCTGTACTTGATATGAGACCACCAGCTACAGTCATCACATTGAGCAATGCCATGTATTGGCAAGAATTTGAAGATGCTTGTGTCTATGAATGTCTGGATGGGAAAGACTGTCAGAGCTTTTTCTGTTGTTATGAAGAGTGCAAATCAGGCTCATGGAGGAGAGGACGAATTCACATAGACATCTTAGAACTGGACTCTTACTCCAGGGTCTTTTTTCCTACATCCTTCCTGCTGTTTAACCTGGTCTACTGGGTTGGATACCTCTATCTTTAAATGTTGCCTGTAGCGGTGAAGACTGCTGTGTTTTCTCACTGTGGATGGATGGTGAAAGTGCAGAAAAAGTGACCCGGTCAGTTTCATCTCAGATTATAAAGACCACATTAACCTTCATCACCATTATGGAGCCTGATGAAGGATTTTAATATGTAATTTCCTGAAAAAGAAAAATGTGGAAGAATCCTCTCCTAACTGCTATTCATTTGAAGGAAAAGATTCTTACAAAGTCCAGCTGAATTTGTAGTGTAAGCAATGTTTATCAATAATTATTGTATACTGTTATCTCTACTATTCTCCCTTGGTCTAGAAGCTATTTGCAATTGATACAAAGATTAAATATGTAATTTTTATTTGTCATTCCCATACTTCAAAATGCTGTCATATCCCTGAGGCTCAGAGCAACGTACACTGGCACTGGCAAATAAGCCAAAGCGGAGAAAACAACTCATTTGTATTTAAATTTACTTGAGCTATATCCCATAGGTTTTGGAAAATATTTTATTAGTGATATCCTTGGTACAGATTAACCACCAAAAGACAGTAGGAAATGTCTTTGGTGGGGTCAAAACATGGATGTTACTTTCTGCAATGATCTGGGATTTGTGAAATTAGACACTTACCTACACATACTGATTTTAACTTAAAGATAAAAAGGCAAAGTGATAAGAAAGCTATTATTTTGATATAGATAAGGCTTGCCTATCTCTGAGGCAGCTGTAGGCATAACTTCTACAGTTTTTCAATCTTTTAACCATCTTTTTTATGACTGGTTAAACATAGGATCGTCACTGATTTCTAAAGGACTCCACTTGAAGCAGGACAAGATTCCTACTTGTTTGTGTCATTGTAGCAGGTCACAGTTGATAGCTATGAGTAAAAATCACTATATAATAGCACCATGAATACGTAACTTTCTTTGGATTTCAATGTACTATAAAGTGCGCCTATACATTCTTACTTTTTCTCCTAAAGTTGTTTTACAAAATTGAAAAAGTGTGCCAAAGGACTTTTTTTGTTCCTTTCATAAAGTTAAACATTGCAGTATTTACTCATGGCAGTTATTCCCTGGGTCTGAGGTGAAGACTGAACACTTCTGACTTGAATAGTTCATTCCAGGAAGTCAGTTGTGACACTTGGATTAAACATCGAATAGTTGCCACATGTAGAAGGAGGTTGTTTTCATTCTTCTCGATTTTCAACTATATTTTACTGTAAAAAGCAATTTTGTATTTTTCAAGCATTTGGCCATTGAATTCTTAAGCTACTCATTCTTTCAAAAGCTAGTTTTACAGTCTTATGCTAGATGACATCTTTTACAGACTGTCTATGTAATTGTTATTAAGCAAACAAAACAGATTCAGAATTAAATAGAAATAGTTTTTCACTACTTTTTGATGACAAATGGTTACAAAAGATTGAAGTTGGAACATGCCTAAACCCAAAATTCTATTTATTTTCTCTTCTGGAGATAATTTCTTTTATAATCTCAAGAATTGTGTGCCTCTTCCACAAAGTATTTGATAAGAAAATGAATAATGGATGCCATTGAAGAGGAGTTCCTTTTTTTCGTCATAAGCAAAACCCTGCAAACAAGCAAAAGCTAATGCAGTGACAATTCTAAAGGGACAGAAATGCTGTCATGTTCTTTGAAACATCACTGTCTGTCATTGCTGTTGTTCTGTTCTTTCAGTGAGTTTTTAATTGAAAAAAGCCTAACACAAAAGTTAACTGTAGTTACTCAAAGTCTCCTGTTTTTCCCTTGTCTGAAATATCAGAGACATAGCTGAGTTTAGGATAGGGAGGAGAATCACTTCTGTAAGGACAGACAAAATTCAGATTAGAAGCAGAGAGAAGAAATGTTTGGAGGCAAGATCTAAACCTTATTTTTAACAAAATCTGCCCATTCATGTGTCTTTTAAGCCAATAACTTTCTGGTTTCAAAACATATGTTGAAGGTCTTGCTGACTCTCATGAGCAAATTACTCTGTAAAATCTATTGCTCTGTAAACCTCCAAGTCCTGCACTTGGAAGTATGGATTTTATGAAAGTGATATTTTAAGCAGTGCAAGAAGGTGATTGAGTTGAAGTGGAATATCCTAATCTTTAATTATGAATTAGTCTACTCTAATAGTAGACTAATATTCAGCCATATCCTACAAGAATATTAGAAATATTCCAAACCTAAATAAAAGAGTGGAAACAGTTATCCTTCGGGGTTGGTCCTGCAAACCCTCTGCACAATCAATTGATTTTGGTGTTCATATTGAGACAAATGACACACAATAAGGTGCCTTCCACCATTACATCTTGAGAGGTTTATTTAACAATTGCATATTAGAGTGAATGTCCTGGGACCAAGTGTGTAAGCGGAACATTCCCATTTTAGATGATGAACATATGTTTTTCTTACACTTGTGCTCATGGCTGCCCATGAGAGCTATTGAAAGCATGCAATCCCAGCAGATCCCTCCTGGGAAGACTGATTCTGCTAACTCCCTTCATATTGGCCCTGGTTTCTGAGTATTTTCATAAAGAGAAGTTGGAAGAATTTAATTCAACTTTTTTTCCACTGTCCTAACCAAGAAAGAACCTACAGACACTACTGACTTCTGCTCTTATACTGGAAGTATATTTTCTTCTGTATCATTTATTCTACTCTAGACTTTTGTGCAAAACACTGATTTATATGCAAGGTAAGCAGCTGCAGGCGGGCAGGTTCCTTAAAGCATTCCTCTGCTTATTCCTAGTTACTTGGTTTACTCTCAGTGCTTTACTGCTCTGTGCTTTGAGTGCCAATGAAAAACCTTATAGGTCAGGGAAGATAAGCTTTCTAGGTTCTGAAGCCTTCAGAATGCAAGTATTCTAGAGACCTAGACAATGTGGTCTGCATATATCTATGTGCCATATCCTTCTGTAGTAGTAAGAAGATCCTCATTAACCTCCAGATATTCTTTTGTTTCTCACAAATCAAAAAAAAAAAAAAAATTCACTGCACTGTCCCAAGTGAAATGTAAGAACTGCATTTTAGCATTTTAGAACATTTTCTTAGCGAATAATTTTATATTCAAGACTTGCATTTACTCAATTACTTTTTTTTTTTCTTACTTAACGTCTTCTTTTTTTTACCCTTTCAAGAAAGGGAACAAAGGAAGGCAAAAACAAATGATCAGTGAAATGAAAGCATTTAGATTTATATGTAAAATCACAACCCCAAGTATTTTTACATTATGTTCCTTCCTTGTTGAAATTACAGAAAAAATTATGAGGATTTTTTATATTTTTTTTCCCCAGGAGGCTCTAAAGTCAATCATCTTATTCTCCTTCTTCAATTAAAGGTTGTTTGACAATATTTTCCTGCATTGAGGGCAGCATTTTCAAGACAGTTAAGAATGTGTAAAAATACTCATCTGTTTAATTCTATCTCAGTTCTTCTGGCCCTCATACTAGCATACTGACAGCTCCATCTCTTATTCTTCCAAGAATAAGGGCATAAAAACTTGTAGCCAGTTTGTGCTGTCTCCATGTCCAGCAGTAATGTGGAACTAAGTGCACCACACATCACACAATTTTAATGTAACTTTCTAATCAAGAAGTACAGGGTGTAGTTTAAAACACCTGAGGCACTTTGGTAACCTTTCTTTTCTTTCAGATGCTCACGTTCTGCTTAATCAACTCTTAACTGTATATTGGTATATTGTGCATACCAATAAAAATGATAAAAATTACAAAAGCCAGAACTGTCTTCACAGGGACAGCGATGAGCAGTAAATCTAAAAAAGAAAGAGAAATAAATTATTTTTTATTGCTGTACAGTTCTTATCTGTCGCAGTCCTCTTATTCAATTCAACCCACAGCTAATTCCAAGTCATCCACCTGGAGGTTTGCACATTCATCAGCCAGAACAGCAGTGAGACATGAGCCTTTAGCTGATAGCAAATGATATTTCTGGAACTGGAAGCATCCTGCCAAATAACTCAGACAGATAGCTATCTCAAACACTTCTGCAGTCTCATGTTGCTGCATGAATTTATCACAACTCACCTTACTTGGTCATTTCATGAAGGGAAGGTTGTTTACCTCCTTGTAACACCAAATTTCACCATACATCTAGAAAAATTACTCTTCTGCTCATGCACCAAACAACCAGGTGCAAGGAAGCGCTAGGGCTGCTGACTTTGTGGAAAGGGAGACTATATTTTAAGACAGACAGATTTCATTAGCCTCACGATCTGGATGGTTGGTGTTACCTTCTAAGCTGTAAAACAAAGCACCCACTGAAAGTTGTAAATGTTGTCTGTAGCAGACTGTACTCTTCTTACTGGATGCTCTTTCCCAGTTTTGATATGATAAACAAGAAAAGGCAAGCCATATCCCATAATCTTGGCTGCATACAGAGATTATGTTTTTTAAGGCATCGTCTTGCTCACAGTGAAATCTTTATGCCTCTTACATCAGTGCCTTAATAATTTCTTAATATCAAACTATTCCTCATCTAAGAGTTAGAAAGAGGGACAATGACCTTGCTGGAGTTCTTTCTGAGCACCAGTGTGTGACCAATAGTCTAAATTTCTTCAACTGACAGACTCAGCATTTTCAAGCTTTTTCTTTATTTTTCTAAACAGTCTGTAGGTTTCTCATTTCCTAAATAGCAAGAAAACTGCAGTGGGATTTCAGCAGCTTAGAAGAATCCTTCTTTCTTCACTCAAAAACTTCATTCCACCAAGAAATACAGAGCATATACTCAAGACTGATATTTACCGCATCCAGATAATTTTCAAGAAGACTATTTAAAATAGGAAATAAACCAGACTGTGCATTGGGAATGCAGTTCTACAGTTGAAAGGTGAGATTCTTTTTCCCTTGAGGTTTTTCTTTTTCTGAGTTAATTTTAGATCCTTCTTCACTCCACCTATACAAATGGCAAGCACAAAATTAGCTCAACTTACATACTGAAAAAGAGTTTGGTGTCCTTATTCTTATACTATATATTTTACATATAATCTGGGAAAATTCATTATGATGTTCAGTGCATCAGAGTTGGACATCTGAGAAATCTCTACTTTCTATCAAAACATGCATTTTGATCTTCTAATCATTTTCTAATTATGAAGAACAAGCAGAAGATGTGGTTATGTTTATTCATATGTCTAGGAGTATGCTTTCTCAAGGACTGATTCAGGCAAATAAGGCACTGCTACAGTCAGTTACTTGCCAGGTATTCTTTTATCTAGGCAATGGATGGCACTAATCAGAGAAGACACAACAACCTCTTTGGTGTCATAAAAGCACTCACATAACTTTACTTGGAGCCCTAAGCCAGCCTGTAGAGCTTCTTATAGGGGAACCCAGGGGCTCCCTTTAGAGTTTAATACAGCACTTAATAGTCTTATAAATGTCTCTTTAATTTCTTGCAGCCTGTGGCAGTGCTTGAGAGAAATGAAGATGTACTGACACAATATATTCTAAAATACAAGGAATGAAATATCCACAGGGAAGCCGATGATGGCTTATTACTGAGACTGTGTTATGATTACAAGTTTTAAAGAAAAGACCGCTAGGTTTGAGTTGAAATCTTCCACACTAAGACTATTGGCCAGAACAGGGGTTTAAGTTCAAAGATTCTTACAAGCAATCAGGAAGAGCATTGGATCATATTCCGGAGCGGTTGATTATGCATTGATTTACTTCAAAACCAATGGAGAATAGAAGTGTAAAGTAAGTATTTAAAGTGAGATTTGTGATTTACATCCCTAAAGTGAGGCCTAAAACAGCTAAACGTTCTAAATTGCACATTAATATAAAATGGATGAAATGAATAATATTGATGGCATATTCTTTAAAAAAAAGCTACTGCCAAATGAATGTGGAACAAAGCATACTACTGAATCAATTCCATGCTTACAGACCACCTGGAATCCTTAAAATGCAGGTGACTGTAGAACTCATGGAAGTCTGGTAAAATAATACCATTTGACAGTACTACGCAGGCAGCCGACAGATGTATGTCTCTGCCAGACAGAGTGCTCCAAAGGAAAAAAATTCGGAATAATCTTCCACAGAGCAGTTCATCTGAACAAGAGTGGGAAACCTTGTATGGGGAGATTACAGAATCAGTCCCCCAAATTCTCTTTTGGTGTCCTTAAGGATTCCTGTGACTTTATTGTCATCCATGCTCACATGCAATACCAGCCTTAAATCATGGACCAACCTGTGACCATCACAAGTTGGAACACTAGCCGGGTGGGAATCTGAGACCAGTTTGTGGCTATCACAGGCCATCATCAATCCTCTTATATAATCCTGTTCTAAACTCACAGTATACTGCTCTCAAAACATTTTTTTTCCATCATGACAAGGCATGGATTTTTTTTCAAAGTGAGTGCAATTTTAGGAATCACATAAATACTGCCAACTATGTGCCAAATTGAACTTTCTTATAGAACACAGACAAAATTTTAGATTTCTAATTATCTTCACTTCCTAAGTTTTTCTTAGGGGTATGTGATTTTGTTGCTAGCAGTGCAGCTTGTGATGTCATAGTGAAATGAAAGTACAATTATGTGCCCAATGTGCCTTGAATAATACAGGTAGCACTAGCACCAGTATGTCATTCTAAGTTAGATAGCCATCCCAATGATTCCCCAGACTGACCTAATCAGAAAAGTCAAACACTCGTGTGCTTCATCTTCTCAAGTTCACAGATGACTTTCCATTTTTGATCACATCCATTCTGGTTTACTTTGTGTTAAGGAGTAGGGCTGTGCGTCTAGAATACTATTTATATTCGTATTTTGATCCCAACATTTGTATTTCTGGATACAAATAAATACACATTATCAGAAAATTCAAGTATTGTGTGCATGTATTGGTGGTTGTATTTTTTTATAGAAGTTGAGGACTTAAAATAGAAACAGATATCTCAAAGTTTGCTTAAGAGAAAAGTTACAGTGTGTTACTTTCCTGATAGAACATTCTTGAAAGGAATTTCAAGAGTATTTAAAAATATTTTCAACAGTGAGCATGAACTCACTGAACTAAAAGATTTGAAACTTCAGTTTATCCATGGGTCTAACCTGAACTGGGAAGAATATCCTACAAAATTCAGAGAAATCCAGAAATAAGCTGTGTCTTTTGTATAAACGGCTTGAATGTGAAGACTCTGCAATTTAAAACTTGTAATCAGATTTGGTTTCAAAACTTTTCCAATCCCAAATTTTCAGTACACAATGAAATTTGCTTGTAAAACTACCCTTTGCATTTTTACAAGAGTAATTTCCTTAGCAGCCACTTATTATTAAGACTGTCTTCTTGATTTATGCTGTTTGAATGCAATTTAATTCCCGCCTCTGTACATTCACGAAGTCAGAATTGTCAGTCTCAACCCACTCTGACTGTGAAATGCCTACTTCATTTCAGGATTCTAGTCCATAGTAGCACTGGAACTGCAAGCTGGACCACAGATACTAAGAAAACTTCCTGGATTTCTCATGTTCCCACAGATTTCCCTGTCTGAACTTCTTATATTTAAACTTTCTCCATATTCCTACCACTAAGGCGTGTTTTCCCAACAGACATTTTATTTCACAAAACTCAATTACTAGTACTCACTCATCTACTCAAACACAGATTCTGGACTTCCCTAACAGCAGCTGACATTGGTTATAACAATGCTAGAAACACAGTAACCAAGTAGATGTGGTTATGCCTCACTCTCCAGGATAACTGGTAAGAATAATCATTGCCATAACTATTTTCCTTCTACACAGTAGTCATTAATGCGTGCCATTGTCACAGTGTGAACACAATGCCAGCTCTTCTCCCTTGCAGAACTGAACCTGGAACATCAGCAATATTCTTGCAGTCATTCAGGGGGAATGAGTTGAGCACATCAGCCCTTCCAGAGGTTTAAGGTGCTCGTTCTGCCAAATTCAGAAGGCTCTGATACATCTTCCAATTTAATAACATTCCTGCCCAGTAGACTCAAGTGTGCAATAAAGTATGATGATGAATCGTGCCAATAAGTTCTGACTTTTTAGGTTATCCTCTGTCTCACCACCACAAATCTAGTTAAGAAGTGAATTACTGCTTGACAGTTCCAGTTAAAGTAAACTCAGTTTGTGAAATGGAAACTGAGCAAAGCTGAACATCAGAAATCTGTTCAGAAAATAAGGAATAAACGGAACAGATGTTTTTCTGCTCACTGATATTAGAAGACTACTGTCACTTAAGAGCCATAGTTAAAAAACCTCAAATTTTTAATATTGGTTTATGAATGGAAAGCACCTGTGTTAGCAATTAAAATGCTTGATATAAGCTAAAGTTTCACATGCAGCAATGTATGCCAAGACTTTCTTTTATTTTTATTTATTAGCTAGCATGTTTTCTTATTTTTCTTATAATCTATGTTCCTGCAGAATGCAACAGAACTGGCCTTAAAAAAAAAATCACGTCAGTAAAATCTGGGCCTGTGGGATTTTCATTAGCCTGTCGTCTAGTTTTGGGCAACCAGTACATATTATAGGCAGACATTTTTATATCCTATAGTGGCTTTAGATTCTAGGTTGTAAGAAGATGAGATATATTTATAGAACAAGTCTTAGTCTTAACAGCATCATGAGTCATAATAGAGCTGAAAAGATACTCTTTGATAAGGTGCAGTTGGTCTGCTGTCTTGCTGTTGCCAGGCAGGCGTCAAAGGAAATACAGAAAATCAAGAAAAAAAACAAACATTCACCCTTCTTAGGTAAACAAAGAAGGCCCTGCTATCCTGTGTGGGTTTTCTTACCTCTAACATCCTTTTTTTCTCCCTCCACACCTAAATAGCACTGCTTGAGACAAATAGGTCAGAACATTGTTGTTAGGTATTGTCACAGAAGTGAGGGCACTGAAATCTGTGCCAGCCCTGGTGCCATGGTACTGCCTGTGTAATGACCAGGAGGGAAAACAGCATTGAGTCCTGTAGAGCTTAAAGTGGTGCTCACCTGAAATGCATGAAGGAGCAAACCTTAAAACACACAGGAGTGGAGGCTGTGACAGTTCATCTATAAGGCATCCTCAATGAAAGCAACCATAAATGCATTAATGAATGATTAGATTTTATGAGAAAATATTAGATTTTAATGGATGCAACTGTAGGTCAAGGCACTACAGAACGCAGTAGAAATTGAATTGACAAAGTTCATATTCAGACAAACCTTGCCCCTTCCAAAGCCCAAGACATTCTGTTTCCAGTATTTTTTACTATGCAATACTGTTGTTTTAAAGATATTCGTGCATTTTCTACCAGAGAAAAGTTGGTAAATATCAGGTCAAATGCTTTGACCATTATTTTTTGATAGAACTGTCCACTCAAAGCAATGACAACTATAAAAGTTAAATGCAAAATTCCCATTGACTCCTCTGCTTTATCCTGTTCATGCTAGCTGAAGTGTAAATGAGAGCTGAACTACATGACCTCTAAAAACCACCCACATCCTAATCAATATATCTATGATTCTATACAAGAGTTCTTTTCACAACTTACCTCTTCCATAAATATTTTAGATACTCTCATGGTTTAGGAACGGTATTCCCCAATTTATTGCTCCCACCAAAGCCACACTGTCACTCACTTCCCCCGCACCCCCTCCAGTTGGAAGCACAAAAGGCAAAAGTTTTGATAAGAACAATTTATTGGAAACAACAATGAGATAAGAAAGCAAACAGAAACAGCAACAATACTAATAACAAAGTGTACAAAGAGATGGTGGTTTATATGCCAAATGGTCACCAAGCTCAATACAATGGAATACATTTGTGGAGGGCTTCCCTCTGCACACCACGCTTTCTCACAACAGAAAGGAATTCTCTTCTCAAAAGTGAGAGTTTTTTCTGCCACTGGCAATGCTGCAAGGTGGTATTGAACAACACAATGTCTTGGACATGCCCCCTCCTGTTTACCTGGGCTGGAACCAGTACAGTACATAGCGAACAATGACATAAATAAAGCTAACATATAAATTATCTGCTTTGGCATTGCTGATACTGTTCATTGTCTCAACAATTTGTCTTTTTATATAGCACATAAGCCACATCAGGAATCACATCATGCTTTCTTAGTGAAACCTCTCAATGCCATCTGGAGAAATGGATTTTTTTGTGATTTTTCAAAGTCCCAGTTTGAACATGATATTTGTGTCAATGATTTTTTTTTAATGTATATTGCTGCCCCAGTTTTGCTAAATTAATAAATAATGTTTATTAAGCAGCTTCTTAAAAGAAGCATCTGATACCATCCCAATCTTATTTTCCACTCGAAAATTTGTAAATTGCACTATTTCCATAATATGTTGCACGAAGGAAAACCCTAGCTATTTTCAGTGGGCAGGCTACACAAATACAGACTGCAACAGGCAAAAGTATTACCCTTGAACATTGAAATGCATGAATGA
Organism: Dendrocincla fuliginosa; assembly: GCA_035047845.1. Lineage (NCBI taxonomy): Eukaryota > Metazoa > Chordata > Aves > Passeriformes > Dendrocolaptidae > Dendrocincla > Dendrocincla fuliginosa. Next base: position 85,524,240 of record JAWWMO010000001.1, on the reverse strand, counting down.
GAAACAGTTTAAGTGTTACAGAAGTTCTAGGTGTTGCTCACTGAATCTATAATGTGGGAAGATACTTCAATGTATGAAAAAAACCAAACAAACAAAAGAAGCAACACTTCTTACAATAAATTAATGTCAATACCTTACAGTCATGTAGAGTATAATAGATCTTCCAAAGTCATTTCAGCAACTGGTGGACAACAGGTATATATTTTCAACTTCTTTTTATGTTGCACACACAAATAAAATAACCTCTATCAGCCTATTTTTTGTAACTAATGTGCAGTGTTATGCAGTTATATCCAAAAGGGTGGAAAAAGTGTCTTCCCTTTTGGCCATGTACAATACCAGCAATTCATAACTGGGAGACTGTATGGATAGGTGAATACAGAAAGCTTAGCAGGAGGTTAAGGTGTTGAATTAGTAAGAACATTTCTAGCAAGTGTCTTTGTCTCAAAAGTTGCCACTGTATCTGTGTTGTGTGTGTAGACACATTTGCTTAATAGAGTTATTGAGCTCACTAGTTCTACATGTATGAAACAAAGCCAGACCCAAAATGATGATCCTATGAAGAGTGTATAATATTAACTTCACACATCTATGGATAAACCTACCAAAACAGACATACTTAGCTTTGTGCAAAGTAGATCACCTATGTGGTTGGCTATGCAGCTGACTCTAGGAAGGGGTTGGCTTATACAGTTCACTCCAGAGGTACTGGAAATATCAAGGCAGAGGACTTTTGGCAATAGGACCTCCTCAAATGGCAGTGTCTCTCAGATGAGGCTGTGAATGCAACTTCTGCACAAATAGGCAGGTGCAGAATATGTTCTAAGGGGAGTTTAATTCACAGCATGGCCTCAGCTACACTTCATCTATGTAAGGCACTGAAAGGTATCTCAGTCACAAAGTACATTCCAGTGCTTACATGAGACAACACTCTCAGAAAAGCAAAAGCCGGGAAGAGTTCAGTCAATAGGCAGTAGGTACTTGGGTGATCTGTGAAGTATTGTCAGCCTTTCCACGTCAGCATGCCATACAGGACTTTGCTGCTTGCTGCAGCTCTATGTAGGCAACTGGGTGTGCATTTCTCCCATGCCTGCCCTCTGCCAGCTGATAGACAGCAATACACCAAAGACAGAATGCAGGGCCTGCAAGTTTATAACTGCTGAGTATCCAATACATTGATAATTCTGGGAGGTAATCTGCATATTCACATACTTTGTCACCTATTCTATAGTCCCACAGGTATCACTGTCCTTCAGCTCTTCCCCATCAAAAATTGAAATACCTTAACTCTTTCCATGTGTGAGAAGAGATCCATAAAAACAGGAAAAGACCTTTCCAAGTAATGTGCTACTTGAGTTACTTTTACTGCAGTTGGCTATCCAGAAAAAATAAATCACTATTTCTACATCACAAGAGCCCAGTCAAATCAAATCTCAATGGAAAAAAAAAAAATCACAACACAAAATGAAGTTCATCTGTCCAAATATAGATATAAATATAATAAACTCTGTCACTGGAGCTGCTAATCTAAATTCTCTTTACAGGTGATGGAGAGGCACAGATACTTCTGCAACATAAATCACGTTATTTTAAAGTAGACATCTGAAAATGAAATCTTATAAATTATACACAAACAGTGTTAATTTATTTTTCGCCATTTATAAAGGGACTCTACATGGAGTCTATTCCAGTCATAAACATTTATGATCATGGAAGATTAATCCCACCAATTCTTTCTCTTAAACATCAGAAACATGGATGCTGCACTGAGGAACACAGGACAAAAATAGCATAAGAAAGATATGTAAGCAGTAGTGCAGCTACAAGGAGTAGATCTAGATGTGGGGATTTCCATGTTCTTTCTAGGACTAGGGGAAAACACCAACACAAATATGTCTACAGTATCTGCTATATTATACTGACCACACTGTGCATCTGCAGTGTAATAGTGCAAGCTTCTTCCATTTGCACAAGTACAAGGAGACTTTTTGCTCTGATATCATGGAGCGGTACATGAGATCGCTCACTGTGCAGAGCTCCAGGCTAAAGGGTTTGGACTCTTTAATTCAAGCCATCTGAAAAAAATTCACCACAATGTGCAACAGTTTCATACCCAAAGATACCTATATAAAGAAGTATACAGCAAGGTGGTCTTGAAAAGTACTGGTCAGTTCTTTGCAACAACGCAATGAAGTGACCCAACTTATTTTCCAGTTATGTTCTAAATGATCTCAAGCCTTTTCTACACAGAATGAGGATCAAAAGACATACACAAGTAGAAAAACAAGTCGGTATGGAACAGGAAATATCCATATCCTGGAGAAACAGCACAGCATTGTGCTTTTGATGTTACTGCTACTGGAGTTGTAAATGAGCTCTTCTGCATGAGGAACACTCAGGCAGAGTGAAATGCTGCATATTATAAAGCATACCTAAGTACATGTGAGATCTCAGAGGAACAGCTTCACAGTCTCCATCATTTTCCTACTGTCATTCTGGAGTTCCATCATCAATCATTTCATACTGTGCTCTGCTATATGATGTCATAAATTTTTCTTCTATCAAGACTACTCTGAGCTATACAGTCATACTGAAGTGTTCCTTCCAAATATCTGCTTGTGTTAAAATAATTGCTGAGAATAGAGACAAAGTAGGCTATGATGCAGTGTTTTAAATATCTCACTAATATATTGTTTCTGTATCACACAAAAACTAGCAGAAATATGCTGAGAACCTTGTGTATGAATGTGCAGCAGCATCCCTCTTGTCTTTATTCTTTGGTTGTTCCATTGAGATCTTACTGTCTTGAGTAGCTACTGAAATGAAGGGACAGATCCTATTGCCACAAAATAATGACATAGTGTCCCTGTGGGGTTAAACAGTGTGTATTTGTCAAATCCCTGCATACAATCTCCTCTCCCACTGAATAAGTAATCATCACACTTTCCAGGAAGATATTCTCAATGGATAATAGGGTATGTCTGTGTGTTGTGAATATACTGTCACATAAGAAAAACACTTGCCAAACAAGTACGGAGGCAAAACGATCGGCATGTATAGCCACAAAGCATGTGTATTCTCACATCCATACCGTCTATTGCAAGAGGTAAGCTATCCTTCCTTTCTGACTTGCATTTTGTTCTGCACTTGGCACAATATGAAGAATAACTCCCAGCTGGCAGAGCCATATGAATGTAAATCCTACATGGAATAGTTTTTCATACTTCTCTCACAGACCATCCAACAGTCTTTTGACAGAGTCTGGCCTCCATTCACAAGTGAGGGTACGTCCATTGTTATCAGCATAGCAGGGAGTATGGCTGCCCTTCTGTTTGGACATAATTGCTCAGAAATTTGTATGAGACACACAATGAATGTTGCTGCTTAAATGCTAGTTCAGTGTGACTCACCAGAGGCAACTTGCTGTTTTCATTTATCCTTTTAAAGCTTGCTTGTCAAAAGAGTGAACCTGCCAAGCCTGTTCTCCAGTTCCAGTGTTACTGGTCCCCTGTCCAGCTGCAGCAGGGCTGTTTGTGTTTCCCTCCTTTTCATAATGTGAAAAGACCGTGGCACTTATCTTGACACTCATCTGGAGTAAACAGAATAGGTGCTACATTCCTTTCTTTGTTAAAAAATAACACCCCTTGTTTAAGTAGTGCTCCTCAAGGATTAATAAATTTAGTTTTCATGCATTTCCTGAAGGCAGTGAATTCCTCCCCTCCCCTTCCCTTCCCTCCCCTCCCCTCCCCTTCCCTTCCCTCCCCTCCCCTCCCCTCCTCTCCCCTCTTATTATTATTTGCCCACTTGCTGCATAAAATTAACCTGATAGGCAAAGGTGAATGAGTGTAACTACTTGGTTCTGTGAGCTGACAGGTAGGTAGCAGCATCAACTGTTGTCAATAGCAGCTCCTTGTTTGAGAAAACAAAGATACCCAGGGGTCCTACCCTTCTGCTTGGGTTCCTCAAGTCAAACTTGAACCACATGTTTAGAGATATATGCAGTAGTTTCACTGTTGTTCTTCATCTCTACTAAAGTAAACACAAATCGAACACTTTAGTAAGATCAAAATTTACTTGAAAACAATATATTTGAAGACACAGTGGTTACTTTTCACATAAACCCTACAAAATTTTTAAGTACTTCAGCACTTGGGGACATTTTTCAAATCAACGCATGCATATTTCAGTGAGAATGTTCCTGGAAGGTGAGTGTTGTAACAGTCTTGAGAGTGCTTTTCCGTTCTCTTTGATAATTTCAGAATTTTTTAGTCAATAGTGTAATTTCATTATTCTGTAAAATATTGGACCATTTTTTCAGATGAAGTGCTAAACTTAAAGGTGTTTTTCCTTCCTTCTGTAACATCCTTGTTCTGAGACTATGGGGTTTCTCAATGTTGCATTAAGACTAGAAAAAATTATTCTATCCCTGTCATTAATCCCACAGAATATTTAAATTATTGAAATATTTTGCATATTAATAACTACTTAAGTGGGGGGTTTAATGCTGCATACATTATTACAGATTTAGTCATGCTTTATAATCATGTTGTAATATATGAACAGAGAAAGAACAATATATATAAAAAGATGCATTTATAACATATATTGTTTATTAGTAAGCTTCAACAGGTTTTTGTTAATTTTAAATATCTAGGTTTTTTTACATAGTGCTACATACATACATAGTGCTACATACATTGACTTAAAAAATGTCTCTGTGCTCAGTATTCCCAGAACAGGAAGCATTTGCCAAAAGAGTTATCTGGCATTTTAAAATAAAAATTGTTACTGTTAACCTAACACTACAATGAAACCTCTCATACACAGGGTGGGATTGATCTCAATTTCAGGTGACTATATCTAATCTAGACATTAACTCCCTTCATAATTAATAGAAATAAGTAAGAACAAGCCTCTTTTAAAGGTTCTACTGTTTTGCATGGGTATAGCATACAAGTCCTTTGCCTCCAGCTGCCTCAAGATAGGCACAGTATGACCTGTATCATATCTGTCAGACCCAAGAAAACCCTAGATAACTCAGGGAGTCTCAAATGGCATTAGCTGCATATGTATGAGCAATTTAATCTAGCCCTAGACATTCACATAATGAAATGCCCTAGGAATACCTTCTTCTGTCACCTCATATAAATGGAAACAAGATAACTAGAGCTAGATTCAGTACCTAGAGAACCCACGTTACTGACAGATGTGATGCAGAACATAGGGGATGTCTGTGTTCAATGAAGTGAAGGCTTCAATGAACATTCGGAAAACGTCTATTTAGAGCACTTGACTGAGACCAGCAAGACAAGCTAGTGGTTTGGGCACAGAGGAAGGTTTCAGTTGCAGTGTTCCAGTTTCACAAGGTGGCCTTCTTTTTCAAAGGACAAAGTTGAAGGTACAGGCTTCTCCTGTAGACTAGCTTGTGTGCCATGGACAACAGCTCCGGTGCAAAAACCTTTCCTAATTCCTAAAAACCATATAAGGACCTTGTCAGCCAAGTCACTGTGTGAATGGTACATTCAAAGCTGGGTTTTAGATCTATTATTCAATTACTTATGGAATTGGGGATTGGGGCCATCAGGTGGCAAACCTGACTATTTAGCAAATTACTTTAACCCATCATATGGAACACGAGAATAATGCCATTTCCTTAACTCAGAAGCACTGTAAGAAACAGTACAATAAAATGTGTAAGGAAATATGGTAACAAGGCTCTTCTAAGTAGCACAGATGAAACTTGCTTTTGTTCCTTCTGGGTGCTAAAGAAGTCGATACCATTACACATTTCTTTCATCATGTTAACCACAGACTGCACTAAAAAGAAGGTGAAATATTAAACAAGAAGTTAAATCTAATACTGTTTCTTTAGGCCTAAACAACCTGTGAACTGACACATATACCTATATATTTAAGCCTATGATTAATTCCTGTTTCAAAGGAAATGGATTGCTAATCAGAGGGTGTTCTGAGCTCATGTGGGTATGATGTATTCAGAAATTAGCAAAAAACCCAACCTCAAAGCAGTGTGAAAACAAGTGCAGAATGATACCATTGGAACTGACAGTCCATGTCTATGTAGGCAGGAGTTTCCTGTACAGATTAAATGGATGGCTGGTCCTGCTAGCCAGTCACAGGGCTGCCCATGAGTGCTGGGAACACGTTGATGTATAAAATGGTGGCTCCCTGCTGTAAAAACAGTGACAAACAAAATGGTGGTCCTTGTGTAGGCAGTGGGAATGACCTTCTTGCTCTGATATCCTTCTGGGAAAAGCGGGAGGGGTAGAGGCATCCAATCAGAGGGATGGTTTAGAGTCTATAGGGTGTGAAATATCACACGGAGGAGACCCCAGGGGCAAAAAGAAATGGAGTCAACAGAACACATGACCAGAAGATGGGAGGGACTCAAGGGCAAGCACATGCTACAGCAGCGATTGGGGATGGGCTACAGATGAGTTCTGTTGGCCTTCAGATACATGTGTTTTCTTCTATTAGATTTCACACTGACTTAGTGTTGTCTGCAAACTTGCTGAGGCCTCAACGCGATCCCACTGTCCATGTCACTGACAAAGATGTCAAACAGTGCTGGCCCCAGTGCCTATCCCTGAGGAATGCCACTCATTACTGGCCTCCACTTGGACATTGAGCAGTTGACTGCAACTTTAAATGTGACCATCCTACCAATTTTTTATCCATCAAGTGGTCCATTTATCTGGCTCAGTCTTTTTTCTGCCTCCCTTGCAGACTCAGTGTATTTTCTCTCCAAACTTCTGGGCATATGTTGACAATACTTTTTAAATGGTCACAATCTGAGAAGAACTATTCTGAAATGCAATTCAGTTGATTGTTAATAGTAGTCATCAGAATAGTTTGTAATTATTCGTGTGAGAATACTTTTATAGATTACATGAAAGGATGATTGCAGAGGAAAATAATGGCTGTCTTGAGCGCCTGTTATTTATCTGGAAAGCATTTTTTAATAAAGGAAAAGTTTCTGGCATACATTATGTAAATGTTGCATTGTTTCAAGTCCTTGTTCTTAGCTTCTCTTCTACTCAATAATCTAAAATACTTATCTTTGTTTTTGAGTGCCACTACATCTAGAGATGCAGAACTCAAGCAATTTGTGTCAACTAGCGCTGCTGGAGAAAGCATGACCATGTGATCTGAGCACTTGTCATACATATACTATTTGGCTTGTTTCTTGTCATAAATTAAATATAAATGAATTTCTTTCATCTTGCAGCCTGGCATATTGTCATGATGTAATCCCAGCCAGTAACCAAGTACCACGCAGCTGCTTGCTCACTCCCCCACCAACAGGATCAGGGAGAGAATCAGAAGGGTAAAAGCTAGAAAACTAATGGGTTGAGAGAAAGATAATTTAATAGGGAAAGCAAAACCTATGCACATAAGCAAAGTAAAACAAGGAATTAATTCTCTGCTTGCCCTTAGCATTGACATGAGTGCTGGATAGCAAAAACAGTCAGTGAGCTGGTACTTAAAGTTTTCAAATTTTTTTACATACTCAGCCTAAGGCTAGAAGATGAAAATATGCACTGCCTATTTTGTTCTTGCAACAAAACCTAATAATTCCTTCTTTTTTCAGAGAAGTACTAGAACAATGACATAATCCCAATGGGAGTCCAGAGTCTGTCATCTCTATTACTATCAGGCTAATGGGTAAGGTCTTTAATGACGTGCCATGCATGTCAAGCCACTAGAATGTCCTTTGCAATCTTCTATGTTATTCTTCTATCCAGTGTTCTTTGGCTTAAAGAAAGTTCATCAAAGACTCTCTCCTCCTGAACAGAGATATGCCTATCTCTGTCAAATTTTACCAGCTCTTCCTTCCATAACTGATTGCACTGTCAGAAGTCAAGCAGGTGAGGGAGAATGTTGGCTTGACTGAGCAGGGTTCTTCTTTTGGAAATAGGACAAAAAAAGAAAGGTGTATGATCGGTGTAAACAAGGTTGACATGGGAAGAATACAGAGATTCTGCTTTTCATTGTGTGGAGAAAATTTGTGCCGCCAAAGCTCAACTGGAATTGAAGGTGACCAGAAATGTAGGGGACAATAAAAAGAGTTTTTTCGAATACATTAATGGCAATAGGCAGTATAGAAATGTCATTGGCCTATTACAGGATGAAGATGGTCACCTCACAAACAGGAATAGAGACAAGACAGAGGGGTTCAACTCATTCTTTGCCTCTATCTTCACCACAGATGGCAGATCAGGGAGGTCACAGCACCCTGAGCTGGAGGACCATGACTGAAAGAATGATCAACTCCAAGTTGACCCTGCAATTGTGCAGGATCTACTGCTCCAGCTGGATCTCTACAAATCTATGGGGCCTGAAGAGATTCATTCAAGAATCCTGAAAGGGTTACCTGATCTCATCACAAAACCTCTTTTGATGTTTTTTGAGTGGTATTTGGAATCCAAAGATGTCTCAGCTGACAGGAGCTGTCTCAGCTCAGGTGAATGTTGCCACAATTTTCAAGAAGGGCAAGAAGGAGGATCCCAAAAACTACAGGCCTCTCAGTGTCACTTCAGTATCTGGTAAAGTTATGAAGAATATTATTCTGGAAAGTGTTGAAAACCACCTAAAAGACGATGCTGTCATCGGTCACAGCCAGCACAGCTTCACGAGAGGAAAGTCCTGCTTATCCAACCCAGTTTCCTTCTATGACAAGGTAACCCACCTAGTTGATCAAGGGATGCCAGTTAATGTAATCTTTTTGGATTTCAGTAAAGGTTTTGATACTGTCTCTCACAGGATTCTGGACAAAATGTTCATCCCACAGCTGGATAAACACATCATGTGGTGGGGGAGCAATTGGCTTGTGTGTCAAGCACAGAGGGTAATGGTGAATGGGTAACACCAGACTGGTGACCTGTCACTAGAGTGGGGTTCCCACAGGGCTGCATCTTGGGCCCTGTGCTCTTCAACATCTTCATGAATTACTTGGATGCAAGACTGGAAGGGATACTAAGCATTTTTGCAGATGACATAAACCTGGGAGGAGCTGTTGACTTCCTCAAAGGCAAGGAGGCCCTGGAAAAAGAACTCTTTAAATTAGAGGGTGGGGTAATCACTAACTGTATGAAGTTCAACAAGGGGCAACCCTGGATGCATGTACAGACTGGGGAATCAGATGCTGGAAAGCAGTGCTGTGAAAAGGGACCTGGGAATCCTTGTGGATGGCAAGTTGAATCTGAGTCAGCAGTGCCCTGGCAGCCAGGAGGGCCAACCATGTCCTGGGGGGCATCAGGC
>JAWWMO010000001.1:85496259-85514861 GCA_035047845.1 Dendrocincla fuliginosa | reverse complement strand
TTTTTGTTTGGTTTGGTTTGGTTTTTTCTTAAGACTCCATATAAGCTTCACAAGTAAATATGTTTGACACAAACTTTGTAAGACAAAAAGTTGTATATACTGTGTAGTTTTGAAAGCCTTTTTTCCTACAGAGTGATGTACAAGACATATTTTGTGCCGAAAATTGTTACAGGATCATAACACTATCTTATTTAAGGTAATACCTGACACATTTTATCTGATTTTTTTTTTTAATATGAGCCAATTACAGCGATTAAGGGTAGTAATTTCAGAAACAAGAACTCTCTCATTATACCTTTTCAAAGCTCAGCTCTTGGAGGATTAGTTTATGTATTTCAGAAGTACACTTGATTTTGATTATAAATCACAATAAGCAGTGTGTTAAGATGCTGAAACCTCAAGAACATAAGGAAAGGCAAATGGCATCCTGCACTTACTTGCTAGTCAATGGCCAGTAGAAGTACTTTTGAGGTGGTTTGAGGTGCATGTCTCGAAATTCCACCAGTCTCTCTCTGACTTTCTTTAATCACTTGCTCTAACCTCTTTATGGGATTATGCCTCACAGCTTTCATCTTCACTCCAAGAAGTGCAGGATGAAAATGAAAGGCAGCAATGCCAGTAAACAGTAACGGACAACTGGAGATTCATCACACCTCCTAGAAGGTGAACTGAATTTTGAATTAGTAGAAAAAAGTACTGTTAAAACATGGGTAGAATTAAAAAGTAAAATAACTGGTAACCCCTTCATAAATCATACAGTGCATGTCTTTTCTCTATGAACAATCTTATGAAAAATTTATGGCTAATACTTGAGCTTCAGAATTCTTGCTGCCTTGATTAACTATACAAATTGTATCCTTACTATCTTTTTTCACTGGTATATGCATTTGTTATAATTAACCATTGCTGCCAGAGCTCAAACTGGACTCTGTGAAGGTAGTCATTTCATTATACACACAAAAAATTTCAAAGACTTTACAATCTGCAAGATGACAGGGAAAAGCAGGAAAAGAGAATGCACTAAAATAAAAGCTATTCCTCTAAGCCACATATGTTCAGAATTGAAATAATGTTAGATCTCCCCATTCTGTTAACCTTTTTACTGGAATATCTTACCTCTTTATTTTGCCATTACTGATATACTATTACAATTTTTGGTTCCATCTCTTTTTTTTTTCATTGAATATCAATGAATATTGCAGAAAGAAAAAATCATTTTTTTTCCTTTTGAGAAAACAGAAATCAATCAAGCATTAATAAGGTTAAATTTAATTTTTAATTGAGCATTGAAAAGAGTAATCAAAAATAGTTATTACCGATTTTACACAAAAATATATTGTGTAGTAGGAGGCAGACCTGTGACATGCATAAGGATATGTTATATATTATAATGGTCATATGTACCTAATGAAATTTTGTCTCATTGTCTTTAAAATTGTAATGAAAGGTAAAACTAAGAAAGTTATTGTGTCAGTATGTCTCTGTGAATAAGTAGTAGCTATGGTCTGTAGTGCTCCCCAAGCTTCTGCTTCCCAAGCTGTCAAAGCTGAATACTTCTTAGATAATACATTTTCTGCTCTATCACCATTCCTTACTTTCCTCTACAAGGAAATCTGGGCATAAGCTTGTTCTCCTTAGTGTGTAATCAGTCTTTGCCTCCAAAATTGTTTTTTGTATGTATTAATATCACTGCATGAAAAAAAACCAAACCAAACCAAACAAAAAAAAAAATCCACCACCATTATGATTGGACCCTAAATCTTGAAATAATACATGAGAAGTCTATATGTTTTTCATCTTGTCCTACCTTCATGTTCATCAAGCATGCACCTTGTATATCTGCTCTTATTTACAGACTAAAACAATGAGAAACAAACAGTAAAAGTATTGTTGGGTATTAGCATTTCCCCCCAGGAATTTAGAGTTTTTTCGTTTGTACTGAAACAAACTGTTCTAACATTTTTTTCTGTAAAATATCAGTTAGGTAGAAATCACAGATGGTATATCCACCTGTTTCTGTTCCCTTAGTAACATCAATAGTATTATACAACTCTATTAACCAGCTTACACTAAGGCATTGTTGTCATCAGCCATCAGTGTTTACAGTGCCAGAATACTAATAAGGTAGGTCTTACCTTGATCACTAACACACTTAGCAGATGCCTTCAGCAACAAAGGAATTCCATGTAGAAAAAAACCACAGTAAGTTGAAGGGCGTACTTTACCCACTTCTAATTTCTGCTGTCCAGTAAGTGGAACCACAGTGTGATGTATTCTAGTAGCTAGGTCTGTTTCACTTTAATTGTAAACCAAAGACCTTGGACAATACTGTATTCTTTTTCTGTTTGGATTTCTTACTAGATTTTAATCTTAAATGCTTTCAGGTTTATGTATTCTGATTAGCAATACAGATTTATGTACAGAGGTGTCACCTGGAGATTAAGTGACTGGCTAGCTGTGTTCAGAAATCAGTTTAACCGTTTAGAAACATTATCTTCCCAGAGTCATTCTAGTTTGGCTCTTGATGAAGTGGCCCATGTGCAGCACAGGTCAGCACATTGTACAGAAACACACTTCTGGCTTTATCTGCATCTGGTTTTCAAAACTGCAGTAGGTTTTGGGTGTCAGAATTATGACAAGTTCCTTCTGCTTAAATAAGAGAGTGCCTGTCATTGTGCAATCTCTGTCTTGGTGCTGTACACTCTAGCATCTGTCTTCCCACAGGATAAGCCTGTTTCCTCATAAGCCTGTTTTCCCTGTTTGTTGCAGGGGCCAGCAATATCATCATGTACTCCCCACCACTATCTCCCTGTTTTCAGCATGTAGAGTCGTAAACCACTGGTGTGTCCCTGGAGAGTGCTTCTGATTCACAGAGCAGAGCACCACAGAGATTTTACAAAATGACACAGGGGTGAGCTTCAAAATAGCCTCCAGAGATTAATCTCAATGACACATGTCTGTTTCAGTTAATTGGTGCAACTGCACTTTTGTGTGGAACCACACAGACCCTACATGAACTCTGCTGGATCATGGTGACTGAGGAATCTCACGACTGTTTTCTGTCCACTGCAGCACACCTGCTGCAAGTGGGACCTTCCTCTTTTCTTTCAGAGCATTCATTCTGACCCTTCTGGCCTCAACTTGCAGTGTTTAACTCACAGACCTTTTGGACTGAAGCAGCATTAGTACGTGCTGCCACGTAGACGGAGCTTTTTCTGCTTTCTCTAGCTCCTACACTTTATTTTCATTTCTCTCTCACACACACACACTCTCTGCTGCCTAGCCTGGTGTGTTCCCCAGTGTTCCCCCAGAAAGGGTGGGGGAAGAGCTCAGAGGACCTCGCTTGCAAAGGGTGGGTTTCCCTCTCTTGCTCTCCTGAAGATGGGGGAGAAGATGTTTCCCTTCCCTTGTTCTCCCGGACTGGATCTCAAGAACCTCAAGTCCTGCTTGAAGGAAGACGAGACTGGTAATGGGAACCGGGTACCAGCAAGAGCTGGGGGTAGCTGAGCTGCAGAGATGCAGTTGCAAAAGGTAGTTTCTCCCTGGTTTATAGTGGGTTGGGAGGTGAAATGACTTGGGCCCAGATGTTGCTAGAGTCATGTTCCCAGCCTGTGGGTGAAAGGGTTTTTCACCTGGGAGGGACAGGTTGTTGTCCCTTGTTTGCTTCAGTAAGACATAGCAGAGTGGCTCAGGGGTTGGCTGAATACAGCCGGGAATAAAATGAAAGGGACGCCTTTCGGATTAATTTACTCTGCATGTTTTGAAGCGGTGGTGCTTGGAAAAGAGGCCATGAGTTCAACCTAGCACAGGTCTTTTTTATCTGTTACTAGTCAACACGTTTTGTACCCTTTTATACTATTTATACTTTATATACTCTTTTATATTCCTTTATATTCTGTACCCCAAAACTCTATAAGTAAAAGAACTCTTCTTTACCCACATAAAGTTGTCTTGGAAAGTTTTTTTTCCCCTTTCCTTAAGGCAACACCAGGGACTCTTTCCTTACTGTTCTCAGTCATAGTAATTTTCTGAAGTTTGCATTTTGTTTTGGTTTTCAATTTGGTTTTTTATCATGTAGCTTTTGTTTGTTGAAGTAGTTCCTTGTGACCAGGAAGCTGTCTTTAACCGGAAAAGTCTTACAAATACACAAAAAAATTGAGAGATTCTGAGGAATAGGATAAAAGCTACATTTAACATTTCTACTTTTATTTGCTATTTCCTTTTGCAATTTATCTAATTTGGTAATAGCTGAAGCCATGAACCAGGTAGTAATACATGCATCCTGGAATGAAGAGGAAATCACAAAGCAGAAGTCTAGTCATGAATCACTTATTTAATATCTGTAACATTTCCTTAACCACAATTGAAGAATTTGACAGGTCTAAAATAAATACATGGATGAATAGAAAGACAATTGTGGGATTGAGAACATTCTGAAATGGCAACGTGTTGTGTACCTCATGATGGTTGCAATCTTCTTGCAGTTTGTATACAATCTGTATGTAATATGAAGAATACATATTCCTCCCCTATCTGAGCTACAGCCTGAAAATCCAGCCTGTAACAATATTTCAATAGACTGTTGCTAAACGACCCTTTTTTTGGTTTTGTGTCAAAACCAGTTTTCCCAACACTTTTATGCCTGAGATCTCAAAATAAGGAGGCATAAGGAAAGGGAAAATTATATGTTTGCCTTGAAACTCACAGAATCTTTATTTAAGCAAGGCTTTATTTTTCATTTTAAGTCATATATTTAATCTGTCTCAAAAAGTGGTGACTGCAGTGAAACATTAGTTCAATACAGCATTACACTTTGAAGAGCTAAAGATCCAAATCCAGCCTGGCATCCCATGTCCGTTTCAGGGCTCTTATTGGTGACATTCAGATGTATTAAAATGCTGACCTTCGTTGATTTTGGCAGTGAAGCAGCAGTGTTATATACTTAGTCATTACCAAATGAATATGATGAGGAATTGTAATCCAAGCAAATCATACAGGAATAAACAGGAGAAGAGAAAATAAAAAAGGTGAAAAAATTTAAGGAGTTTGTTTAATGATAATGGCTATGAATTGCTGATGTCAGTCAAAAGAGCATATAGCAGTGCTGCAGAGTTGTTGGCAAGCCAATATAGGCAGATAAAAATAAATGAGACTTAAAATAGATAAATGTAAACTAGTGTATTCATGGGGAAAAAAATTGGCAGAGACAGAGAACTGGAAACTCCTGTTTAGAAAAGCAGTAATGGAGAAGAACAACCCTAGAGCTATAATAAATATATTAAAAAGGAGCTCACAGTGAATTGTAATTGCAATGTAAATAAATGTCAATCTATGCTGTAAATAATCAAACAGGATCCCTCCTAAAATAAAAGAGTCGCTCTCTGACTGGAAGCTACTTGTAATATAGTTTCGTTTTATATCTCTCTGTTGGGCCCTCGAGTGTTGCATATAAACTAATGGCACTGTTTCTGTTTTTAAAAAGATAGGTTAGTGTCATATATATGTATATATTTATCCATATTTATACTCAGTAATATGGCAGAAGAAAAAGGAAGTGATAGAATTGCAAGTACTGCTTTGGCAGCATTCACAGGTGGCTGTGACAAACTGATTTTGAGGGACAGTGATACTTCTTTGTTGAAAAAGTTCCACTAGAACCAGTGCACTAAATCCTTGTTTAACATAAAAGCTTGTAGCAGCCAGTCAAGGAACTAGTGATGTTTAGGGTTTCTATTTAATAGTTCGGCTTCAGTGTCCTGATGAACTGAGTGGAATGAGTCAATCAAAGATACAGTTAGCAGAACACTTCACTATTCAGTTTCCCAGATGTTATTAGAAGGCAAACAGACATTCACAGTAAGCTCCTGAGATTTCATACATTCCTTGTGCTATCTAAGACAGGACTGACAAGCTTTATGATCATGATGAGCAATCCTGCCAAAAACATTTGTGAGACACTCCATGAAAAAGTATCCCGAGGTTGCAAGATTATTAGACCCTGGACAGAGATCAGTGTGAGTGTAGTGGTTTGCAGATGAGGATCCAAGGTCTCTTCTCTCTGCTTTTTCTGTACTAGCCAGTCTGATCACAAAATGTGTCAGGGATCTGTTCCCAGGAGATTTCTTTCCAAGAAAGGTGCTTCTTGCTCTGAGGAATAGGACTACAATTCCCAATATTTAAATTTTCTGGGGTTCTGTATGTACAGCTGTTCCCTGCTGGTCCCTTTTTTGAAAGGGAGAGGAACACTGTCACCAGAGAAGGCAGTAAAGATGATTGTAAACTCTACTTTCCCTTACATTTGGGAGTAAAGTCCTCCTGGAGGCAGCATTACCTCAAGGGATGGCCATGGGAAGAAGAGAGAGGAAGGAGAGTTACAGTGCATAGTGAAGCTCCATCAGGTAGCGTGTTACAAATATGGGAACAGCAGTACTACCAGTAGTGTGAGATACATGAATCCCCATTATCATTTCATGCATCTATAAATATGAGTGGAGAGGCCATTGAAAAAAAAATACCAAAAGAGACATAAATTTACTTATATATAACACCTTTGAGAATATAGCTAACTAGACTCACCATCTGCCACTAAACCTGGGGGATACAAACACATTCCAGCCCTTATTTAATTTACCAGGTCTTGGTTGCTTTTATTCTCTAGTCTCAAGTGTTTACACACTGTTGCAGTTCATGCCACCATTCAGTTCATTCTCCCATCTCAGATTAGACCGTGCACTATCTGCAACAGTCACAGGAAATCTGTGATGCTTTCTCCCCTCTGTAAGCAATGAGAGTGGAATCCCATCCAAAGCAACTTTCCAAAAGCAACCTTTGAGTTACAACCAAATGCTCTGAAATGGGAATGTTTTGGAGAAAGACACACTAAAAAAAAAGAAATCATACTGTAAAAAGGCATCCAAGTATCTACATGCCTATGTCTCCTCCCACTGAACTTCCTATTAAAAGCATAATTTCTATGCTTTGGTTGATCCAGTCAGTAGATTAAAAAAAAACAAACCTGCATGGAGAGCAAATGAAAACTGATATTTTCTCCATTGCTGTTAATATATATATTATTTTTTCTGTATGATTTATCTGAATCTTATCATATTGCTCTCCTGCTTGTTCTACCAAAAAAAAAATCTACTCAATAAAGGTAAAATAGATATGGAATAAATATTCTTCTAACAACAACAGGACTATAAAGTCTCTCTCTCTAAAAGTGTGAAATATCGATGCATTGTTAATGCAACTATTAAATAGCCATCTCATGACTCTTACCTCTAGGGTCACTTAATTTCCAGAAGGCATTTATCATTTTCTGTTAATATTTAATGCATAAAGTCACAGATTTTCATCTCCCAGTTGACATCTAAAGTTTGAGCTTCTATTTTTTCCCCCCACTGGTTTAACTCACTTCTTTTGCAGTATTTTTTTAACATTTTATGTTTGCAATGACAAGCAGAAGAAGCATAGGGACACTCTTTGACAACTGACGGTTTTTGCTCTTTTTGTATCTTTATCTCTGCTGTGAAGTGCATCCATCTGAACACAAATGGTTGCCTCTCACTTTCCTCGCAAACATTTCCAGCAGCGTCTTAAAACACATAAGTAGGCAAAAGCACAGCAATCTTGTCATCAAGATATCAAAGAGGCTGGTGAATTCTGCTCAACGGTTTCAAAAAAAGAGGTGCAGGCAAAGATCTAACTGAGCTGCAGAGATCTGACTCCCAAGGGGACAGAAGCACTTTTTCCAAGGTTTCAGTCAAGTGCCTGAGCTGCAGAAAGAGCAGGAGTTCAAATGCATCTCAGCCACTCAGTGTGATGATATTTCAGACTGTCTTTTCAAGACAGGTGCCTGCTCCCCACCGTACCTTTGGTGGGGAATCTCTGATGATCTTGCTTTAGGCTCCAATTTTGATCCTGAGTGCCAGTCACTCTAAAGTACTGCAGCATGCAATGTCCAAGTATTTAAAATGCCTGGGAAGATCCAGACTCATAAAAATCATTTTTGTCATTGCCATTATCAGTGTATCTTTATAACTTCATTTTTACAGATCCTGTTTCCAACATACCCTTTAAGATGCATGAGTTTCTTTTCCTGCATATGTGAGGACTTGCTGGGCTAACATAGGCTGGCTAACAACAGAGTTGGGCTAATTGCAGATTTCCAGTGACAACCTCTTCTAAGCTAGTCACCCTGAGTCTCTTTATAGTCAGCTATGAAAAAGGGCTACTTTAGAAGGAAATAAATGGCAGTCCAGAAACATCCTAAGATGTAGTTTAGGTGGACACACACACATTAGGTCAGATGAATCTCACTTCACAATATGTTTCTGGTTACTTTGTAGA
The DNA here is from genome assembly GCA_035047845.1 of Dendrocincla fuliginosa. Taxonomy (NCBI): domain Eukaryota; kingdom Metazoa; phylum Chordata; class Aves; order Passeriformes; family Dendrocolaptidae; genus Dendrocincla; species Dendrocincla fuliginosa. The sequence continues at coordinate 85,506,512 of JAWWMO010000001.1, read as the reverse complement.
GACATAATGTACGGCACTGAGATTGCTACATTATAAATTTAAACTCAGGATACAAAAAAAAAAAAATAAAAAAAATTGATTGTTCTTCCTAAGAACAAGTGCACTTAAGGTTTGCTCACATGGCTCCATATGACTGAGTTATGCTTCTCTGTGTAGGTGATGACATTTTCAGTGTCATGAGAACGTCTATATCAGATGAGAAATGATATGTTGCGAATCTGTAATAACTCAAGACTTGTGATTGTGTGAACTTACCCTTTGTTAAACAGAACTTGCAGAACTGCTATAACAATGCCATATGTCAACTACTAAAATTAGGACTTGCATTTTATTTCTGCTGTTTTCCTCCTCTATTTTGTGTCCTCCTGGCAAGAGCATATCCAATGTTTATTCCTTCCTAGAGTGTTTATGACTTACTATTTTATCAGAGGCTAGTTTTGAATCTGTTTTGGTAAATGGTAACCCTTATGCTGACCAGAGTAAAATTGATGTGAGCAAACCCTACTCTGAATGTTTAGGTTCTAGAAAGCTAAAACATTGTACTACACAGGAATGATTTTATGAATGAAAAATATATCTCTCACCTTCAGAACAGAGAGTGCTTTCCAAAGAAATATGAAAAGTGAAAATGTGTGCACTTTACAGAATAAAGCTTTTTTAATGTGCTCAAGAAAAATAGACATTTTCTGTGTCAAAATTTAGGTTAAGGCATAGAGGCATTCTAGACCCATAGAAACTTTGGATTATTATTTTTAAAATGTCATTCCCTGCTTCCAAATTTAAGTGTCTATCTGTTATTTCTGTTATGTATAAAATAAATATTCCACTTTGCAAATAAGACTTGTAACAGCAAATGGAATTCCGAGTGCAGTCTTCCCAGTTTTGATAATTTAAAGTTTTTGACTGTGTTTACAAAATGCAGCAATATTGTGCTGTATCTGTTGGCATTTCCTTTTTGCAACATAGAATAATGTAAACAGTCCTTTAATAACATAACAATTAATTCTCCATTGTAGCTGGTTATACTCAAATCAGCTATGTTTCTTAGGGTTTTCTGGCCTAACTCTGATTTGTTATAGTTTTAAAACCAGTAATATATGTCCCCTTTGGAACACTGAGGAGTCTGATTCTTCTGAGTAAATTGCAAAGTAGCAAAGAAATAATAAGTTATTTCTAGACTTATCAAGGAAAAATTCTTTCTAAATATCTCCAGTAAACTAGTCAGATTTTCCAGTCTAGTCATAGTTTGTAAACCAGGTTTGCAATCTGGGAAGTGCTAGAGGTGCAACAGGGATGTGTGAGTAGATGCCCTGGTGAAGCTTCTCTTGTACAGATATTGCAAAGTCAAGATGTGTCATAGAATTTAGTTGCTTTAAACTTCTGTACTTTCAGAACTGCAAGTGTGTATCATCAAGCATCTGGTCATTGAAATAAATTCAATGTGAATGTCAAATAGATAAAGTGTATACACTTGCTATGAGAAATTATTTTCAGTGTTGCATATAATTAAGATAATGCATAACCTTAGAAACACACTAGCCCAAGATTTTTGTAATCACAAACCATTTTTCTGATATTAACTCTGACCCATTTGTATTAATCACTACTGCACTTGTGTCCTTGAAATAGTGAACATTTTCAAGCAGATCTTGTCACTGTCTGTGTATTTATGTAGTATGAAGTGCTACCTTACCTCTGTTCTCCACTGAAAATATTTAATAATAATATTTAACTTCAGCCATCTACAAGCTAGTTGGCCACTTGTTGTAGTTGCTCAGAACCTTTTTGCTATTAGTGGAGAGAGCTGGTGCCTGCCAGGGGAAGTCTCCTTAAAAGCCTATTGAAGATTGTGAGAAATTGTCTCCTGAAGTTGTCTCTACTGACTATGAAAGGAGGCAAAGACTGATTGAAACTATGTGGGGTGCACTGCCAACTGACTTTCATGGGAATTGCAGGGAATATAGCCCACTCTTAGGAGCTCACTGCAAATTCAGAGCCAGGTTTGTTGGTGATTGAGAGCCAAGTCAGATAAAGAATGGTTTTTCAGTCATTGAAGTAACTTTCTTGATTTCCTATTGATTATGTCTATACTGCAGATGCAGAAGTAGGAAGTCAGGACTCCGGCACCACCCACTTCAATAGTCAGATGCTACACATAGCATCCAGATTCACTTTGCAAAATAAGCATGGGTCAGGAGTGAAATATTCTACAATTCCATGTTGAACTTATTACTGAAGACTCTCTTGAGATACTTTGCAGAAAGCTGATCACAAACTTCGAGCTGCCTGGGTTGATAGGCTCAGAGTGGATGAGGGTCTTTTGGCTCTTTTGGTTTAATTAGGTCTGAAGCCTGCCTAAAGTCCTTTTTTTGGGGTTTGCCATGAGCTAGTGGGCAGTCAGCTCTTAAAACTGTGCTTGCTAACAGCTCTAACAGCTCTAACATATTGTATCTTCTTCATGTATAGCTCCCTGAGCTTTCTCTAACTTTGGTCCTCTGCTTTATAATTAGACATTGAGACTGTGGGACTGTCATATGCACTAAGCTATTTGTAGAAATATATAAACATGAAGCTTCATGCAATTACAATGCTGGTCTTCAGAAAAGTTTCCAGTAAAAGTTTTTTAAACTACTTTTCCTCCCTCCAGTAAGTCAGTTCTCAAGCAATGAAGAGGCTTTTGGTTTCCACTACTGCAAGACAATTATTATTCACATCAATTATTAATCTGTTGCTCTTAATTCTTTGTTTGGTTTCATTGTTTGGTGTTTTTTGTTTGTTTGCTTGCTTTTTACTTTACTGCACTTGAAAAAACAGCAAAAAGAGAATAGGAACTAGACTCACAAGGGTACTTTTTCCCTCATGTCTGTCCTCTGTCTGCTGTACAGCCTCAGACAAGCCCAAGGAGTCTTCTCATTACCAGGAGTCCAGAGAAATTGTGCATGCTTCTGTCCCCCAGAAGAACACACTAAACAGAGCTCAGGATTCACTACTGATGGACATTAGTTCTCCATCTGAGATTTCAGTCACCACTTCAGAAAAGTTTTGTAATTGTTTAAGAGTAGTTCGCGTGAGGAAAAATTGCTATATGTAAAGATAGCTAAACTAAGTTTTCTACTGTGTGGTTGAAAACTCACAAAGAGGAGTGCAGGTGAATCAGGAAAAACAGCTACTGAGGCTAAAAGAGGCATTGCTAGACTCAGAGAAAGAACTGGAAAATTTTTAAGAGCTGACAAGAAAGAAAAGCCTGTGTTGCCACTGTGGACTTCTTTGAGCTGAAAGAAGCAGAGTCTGCAGGAGCCTTGATGTACAGCAGGTACCTGAGAGCCTAAGGAAATCTGGTGAAGTTTTGTTTATGAGGACTAAAAGTCACTGCTTTGTTCTGCACAGTAGTGTATGCATCCAGTGGAGCTTTTCTATTAAAGGACAGGCTGCCTTTGTCTCAGCTGCTGACTGCTCAACTGCTCTTACCCAGATTTATCACTTTGGCAACAGTGTGCTTTCTGAAGAGTTACCCAAGCATTGGTTATGTGCTCATGGTTCTCATTTTCCCTTCCACTCATTTAATTTACAAGAACCACTTGAAATAACTTAGCTCAGCTGGATAACTGTGATTTTTTTCTGTCTTTTGGTGTGATGTATGGGCCTAGTCTTTTCATAAAAGTTTCCACAACAAGCACTGGCAGTGCCCCAAATGTTACTTGTATTTAGCGCTTCACTTCTCAAGATCTATTTTGTCACTCCACAAAGCTTTCAAACCAGTGAACTGCAGTCCATGAGTCATGGTTCAGGTACCTGTAGCTTGACTCTCTCCCAGGAAAGGTGTACAGCATGGAGAGCGAGAGTGCTGTGTAAAGAATATAGGGGATATTGGGAGCAACATCAATTTTAACCATCATTCAGCTATCTTCACTCATTCCGTTGGATTGGTTTGCAGTGTTCATCCATTAAAGAAATATTGTAAGTGGAGCAATCACAATAGGCAAACAATTTTCATATATTGTAGATGTGTTTCTTGATAAGGTGGAAAACATTTTAGATACTCTGAAAAGCTTTAAACCACTTAGAGAGTACATACTTTGTGAGCTGTATTTTTCCTTAATAATTTTCCTTTGTCATGTCTGAATTAATACATGCACTTTTGTTTTTTTTATGTTATATATCCGAGGTTCCACAAAATGAGATACTCCATATTTTAGTTTACAAGGCAGATCTCAAATTCAAGGAGAAATTGTTGTTCTGGTTCCAAGCTGCCACATTTCAAGTAGGCTGTTACATGGGCTTCTAACTGCAATTTAATATTTTTTCCTTCAGAGTTCAGAATTTGGGGTTAAATAAATTTTGAGTTGCATAGGCTGCAAGTCCTTTGGGATTTCACAAAGAGTTAGCTTATGCTATGTTATCTGTGTTATGTCATGTCATGTCATGTCATGTTATGTTATATGTTATGTTATATGTTATGTTATGTTATATGTTATGTCTCCATGTGGATAACACAGTTCTGCACAGGCAATCTGCAAGTCTTCTTGATCCATGAGAATGAATTAAAAATAGACAACAAAATATCATCCTAGGAGGTAGTATATTAACATCCTAGACAAAAATCTGTTATCTTCGAACAAAGTAATCAATGTTCCTGAAACAAGCTACTGTGAATAAGTAGCAACTGATAGCCCACCAAGTTCTGCACGTTTGTCTTTGCTGACTTACAGCATGAGTAATAACCTGCTGAGCATTAGAAAAATCTGTGACTCTTAAGACAGAAATATGGATTCTTTCTTGTCCCAATATGGAGGAGGACAGAAATTAGTTTGATTTTAATTTGGACTGGGTTATATTATTATTGCCTGTTTTTGCTTGTATTTTTGCAGTCAAAGAGAAATTTCCCAGCTCAATCAAAGATGAAATGTTAACACTTTTTCCTTTCAATGTTACTTCATTTCTCCTTGATCTGGTTTGGTGTAGGCTTTATTTGAAAAAATACTGCTTTTGAACTTCTGTTTAGAAAAAAGGAAATTGCAGGTCAATGTCATAATTGTTTGAGAATATTTTTTTTGCCAAAATCTCACCCAGTACTGTGAGACTGCAAACAGTCAGAAATTACATTTAAAGAGCTGAGAATTTGCTTTTGGGCAGCATATGAAAAGTGGCTTCACATTCAGAGACTTATTTGCAGGACTGACATTACCCCTGCTTGTCTCATGGCACTATACTTAGCCCACAGCAGCCATGGGTTAGTTTTTTCCTCACGGATGAAAGTCAAATATGGTGGCAAATAATCCCTATCTGACCATTTAACTGTCTCATTGTTTTAAGTGTGTAATCCATAGACTCTCTCCAAAAACATTCACTGAGTCATGAGAAAGACTTACTGATCAGATCAAGGATCTGTATGACTGTGACTGAGCTGTTTTATGGAGCTTCACTTTGTGCTCCATAAAACCTTGCTGAGTCTTACCACGTGGAAGTTCTTCACAGAATAATAGGATGTCCAAGATTGGAAGGTACATGGATCTGGAGATTACCTTGGGGGAAATCTTTGTTTGGTGCATTCAAGCATTGCAGGACAAGAAAGACAGAAAGAGGTAAAAATATAAAAGTGTAAATGAAATTGTTTAAATATAAAGCTTCAAGTTGAAGATATAGAGCAAACTGAAAGCAATTATGATTAACCACTGTGGGAAAACACTGAGAGAGGTAGCCATGTCTTAATCTTTGGAAGTCTCTTTTGAAGGCTTGATGGTACTTCTATTTAACTAAATACCAGCTAAATAAGAAATAAATATCTCAGAGGAAAATCACAGAATGAGTAAGGTTGGAAGGGACCACAGTGGGTCATCTGGTCCAACCTCTCTGCTCAGGCAGCGTGTTCCTAGAGCTGCTTTTGATACAACCCAGGACATGGTTGGCTTTCTGAGTCATGAGTGCACATTGTCAGATCATGCTGAGCTTTTCTTTAACCAACACCCCCAAGCCTTTCTCCTCAGGGCTGCTCTCAGTCCAATCTCTGCCCAGCCTGTACTTTTGCTTGGGATTGCCCTGACCCACATGCAGGACCTTGCACTTGGCCTTGTTGAACTTCGTGAGTTTTGCAGAGGCCAACCTCTCAAGCCTCTCAAGTGTAGTGTCTGTGTTACTCAGAAGTCAGACTAGGTGATCTAATGATGCCTTGTTGGATTTAACTATTTATAACTGACACTGAGCTCTTGCTGATTTTGAGTCATTAATACTGTCAAGCTCCAGAATGCCCTAAACTACAAAAACCGTCACTCACACCATCTCCCTTGCCTTTATGGAGAAAAAATAATTATTCATCACATCTCTGAAAGAAAAAATAATTCATTGGGGAAATGAAGTAGTGAGGAAGAATATCCATACACTGCTAAATTCTCCCTTGATTGATTCAAAGATAAAAACCTGATTCTATAACCATCAGAATCTCTGACACGAGATAAAAGAGAGACTTTCAGCATTTTCATCATGCATGTATAACATAAGATTTGTTACAAGAAAGGAAAATAATTACATAATTAGGGGGATATGAGGAAGAAAAGCTATGGTAATTTTTTTCCCAGGATTTGTTCTGAATTGTCTTCTTAGTTTTGCTATGGCAAATACTGATTAATTCCAGCCAGCTGCCTTGTTTCTATTTGAAGGCACTGATATGAAAGAAAATGCAAATTTTTTATATTCAGTACATAACACATATACCTATATAAACTTGGTCCACAATGAGTTGCTAATGTTCATATTTCTTAATATGCTTCTAGAACTTTAAAATTCTTATCTTCTGTTGTTTGTGAGAGATATGATCTATCTTATCCTGGCATTCCATCAAATATGTAAAAATTCACTAACACAAAACATCTTTTGTCAACAGCAATATGACAGATGGCCTGCTGTTTTCACATCTGAAAAAAATACCAGTTTTTATTTTGTAGCGAAAACATTTACAATAGTGGAAGTTATTTTGCTTCATTTCACTGTGGTAGAGTTGAATCTGAAATATTTAGTAGGGTTTGATAACTGCATCTCTTGAATGAACTGGTTTTTGTCATCCTTTGAATGAAAGAGCTGTATTTGTGCCAGATGTATCACCTAATGCTGCAATACATAAATGTATTCCGAGTCAAGTTCTTACTTCCAGAAGCAGAAATGCTAATAAAGGTGCTTGAAAAGCAGCAATAGCAAGATACATCTCCTATTGCAAATAACTGTCCATATTCACTAGAAATGCCCTCTTCCAAGCTTGCTTTGAGTATAAATTCTCTTTGCCTGGAACATCTTCAAGAAGCATATTATTTGCTTAAATTTACCATCTAAGCACATAATATTGAAGTGGTACAACTTATTAATAAACAGCATGTGGTCAGACCCTGAAAATTTTACAACATAATCAACTTCAGTGATGACAATCTAAGCTGATAGCAGTCTGATCTCCTGCCAGGGGCTGGAAGGACACAATCAAGCTTCCAGGAAAGCCTCTATTGACATTTAGGAAAAAATAACAGGTATACTACAAAGCACGGTTTGAATTCTATGGACAGTTCATTTATTCCAAAAAGTGTTTGAACAGAGAGCTCCCCAAAAAAATGTGGTTATAATGGCAGGAGCCTTCATAGGTTAATTAATTACTGTTTAAAATAGTGTGTATGCTATGACTGGGCATATGACTCAAAAGAAAATCAAGGTCTTGATAAAACCAATGGTTACAAGACTCTTTGGATTTTTTTCCTATTTCTTATTATTGTTGTTGTTGTTGTTGCTTACAATAGACTTTCCAGTTGGGACTCGGCATCAAAAAGCCAAATGTGAAAAGCAGTTCCGAGAAGAGGATTTCCCTGTCCGAGGGCACAGAGCACTGAAGTTTCCAGTGGGAGCAGGTTTCTGACTGCTGCCTGGTGGGCAGAGTGGTGGGGCTGGGGACAAAGAAAGCCTTGGCTGGAGCCAACTGAAAGTCATCCAATTAATTTCTTTCCCAGTGCTACCCAGCAATGAATGGAAGAGAAAGAAGTCTGCTTTATTCCACAACTGATACTAAAGTCTGCACCATGGCTGAGGCCCCCAGCTTAGTAACAATTGCATGATTAAGCTCAAACTCCTGATAATTAAGCACAAACTCCTGAAAAGAACAAGTTTTTCCTGCAGCTAAGTTTGACTTCAGGTGTCAACAAAATCAGAACCCCTAAGAATAATGGTTCATTCCCTGCTTCATTCCCCTCCCAAATTTTTCTCCTCAGTTTGCTCTTGATCAAGCCATTGAAGCTGCCAGTCAAATGAAGCTTGAGGCAGTTTTACTTTGTAGTTCATTAGCGATGGAAATTATTGTAATCTTGGGAAAAATCATCTGTCTGAAATTTTGATTACAATATTTTTTTTTCACCGATAAAACAGATGCTGTAAGCTGCATAAAATTGTCCATTAATTGTTTAATATAAATCAGTCATACTGAGATGTATAAAGGAGGCATCTGTTCTTTAACTTCTGATAGTCCTAGAAGGTGCTAACTTTCATGTGAACGGGCAGAACTGGTTCATTATGAATATCTGCACCATGTGACCTAATTTTAATGGGTAATGAAGGAATTGTGTTTTCCAAATATGAATATGACAACAATACATGTTGGTTTTCAAAGCTTGAAATAACATAGAGAGATGCACTAGTTCTGCAGCTCAATCTGAAGGATTTTTTCCTGTTCTGTTTAAAAAACTGTACCCAACTTTAAATAGCATTTTAGTAGTTTCTGGAGCTAAGGAACTGAAAAGTCAATTCCCATCATACAACATTTTTAATGGAGAAATGAGGCAAAAAACCCTACTAACACAGAATATATATTTTTTTTTCGAATTAAGAAATCAACCTAAATCAGAGCTTGCAGTCTCTCTCTCCCATCTTAACATTTCAGTTTTCTTTGTCTCTTAATAGCTTTTATATGCTTCTAGTACAGCATAAAGAAGGATTACATGGTTCCACTCCTTCCTCCAGTATGAATGCTTTTCACCAAAACCCAGAACCAGAGAGGAAACTTCCTCAGTGTACATCGAGAGAGACAAAACAGTAAATCCAGTCAATTCACTTGTCCTGTGAAATGCCCAGAGGTGCACAATTCCCTTATGACCTGCCTTTCCTGTGGTAGGGCTGATTTAGGCATGTGTCAAAGCTATACGATTCACAGCACCATATACCTTGTGATAATAAACAGCTGCATTATCTAAAAAGACATCAAAGCATGATGTGCCAAACAGTTAACATAGAAACTTTGTGAGAAAAAGTGCAGAGCAAGCAACCTATTGCCATGACTGGCAGGATGCTTTCAGGATACTGCAGCACTCAACTGGCTTTTGGAGTAGATATGATTTTGCTGTTTTGACACTGTGTCACTTGAAGGTAATAGTAATATTTGAGGGATGCCACTCTGATAAGAGATCTACCTGACACCCCTTCTTGTTGCCAACAGCAGAAATCTTTTTGTTTCCTCTTAGCAAGAGACAATCGAAACATTTCTATAATTATGTAATATTGTACAACTTCCCTTGCATATAGAGGAAGACTGCACAAAGTGCTGCAGACTGTTTGAGGATCTTAACATGGCCCACATGATCCTAAATAGCCCATTGATATTTTTATTTTCTCTAAATCTATGTTATGTCTTCCCTTTCTGTCTTTTTTGGTTAAATTATTAAGGTCAGCCACTCTTCAGCCCCAAAGGCTCAAAGCAATGCTTTTGCTATTGTGCCATTAATGTTTGTGGTTTTTTTCAGTTCATTAACTTTGTTTTTTGGATTTGATTGTACTACTAACACTCCCCTTGCCACAGCACACTAGACATGCTGAGTAAGTCTATGCACAAAATCTATTTCTTCTATCTAGGAGATAATAAAAATGTGAAGACAACCCTTCTGTTAGCTTCTGTCTAGAACAGATTTCTCCAAACAGGTGTCGGTTGTGAGAAATTTTAACACAGATAGAGAAATGTCAGTGATAGCCTGCTTTCTGAAAGGTGATGTGCCACATTTTCTCACTATAAGGACTGTCTGATTCTCCTTTTAAGGTATCTTGTATTTTGTAACTGAAATTAACAGATCCATTGTTGGTGGGGAAAGGAATTCGGAAGGAATTTGGAATACGGAAGGAATTCGGAATTCGGAAGGAATTCGGAAGGAAGGAATTCGGAAGGAAGGAAGGAAGGAATTCGGAAGGAAGGAATTCGGAAGGAAGGAAGGAAGGAAGGAAGGAAGGAAGGAAGGAAGGAAGGA
>JAWWMO010000001.1:85465559-85492325 GCA_035047845.1 Dendrocincla fuliginosa | reverse complement strand
AGGAAGGAAGGAAGGAAGGAAGGAAGGAAGGAAGGAAGGAAGGAAGGAAGGAAGGAAGGAAGGAAGGAAGGAAAAGACTTCCTTGGTTTTACTGAGTCTTCTTCATTTTTATTCCTCAAAAATTTGAGGAAATTCCTCCCTATGAAAAGGTAGTTTAACCACAAGAGTTTGCCTTGGATGGTCGCATTGTTGTATACCTGCAGTAATTTACTGTTACCTGCAGTAACTTTCTCAGTTTTTACCAGGAGTCACAACGAGCAGTACAGCAATATTGAAAACCAGCCAGTTGGGTTTTTTAACTGTTCCTTAAAATACATGAGGTGTCCAGACAAGGAGGCGATCACTAGAAGACAGACATAGGTAACCCAGAAGAGTATAAGCCATGTTGCTTTTCTAATGTTTAGTTAAATGAAATTAATAATACTGTTTAGTTCAGGTGTGGTTTAAGTTTGTTTTGTGTGGGTTTTTTGGGGGTTTTTCCCTTTAAGAGAAGTATTTTTCTAGGAAGCCTCCCAGAAATACATATCTTTCAAGGATACAAACCAGAAAAAAAACAGGACTATGAAGGCAAAAATCAAAGTGAAGGCAACTTGAAAGTCACCAGTATTCAGTGTGACAGTCTCCAGCATATAACTCACACTTCAAGATAGCTGTCTTAGCATAAAACAATGTATATAGAGAAAAAAAACGTTCACATTAACTTTTACTAAAGTTAGCCCATTGTTCTCTGGGACTGGTGGCTAAACAGACTGGTGCCTGTCAATTGTGCTGTCACTTCAGCATGTAAAACCAATTTGCTTGCAAGCAGTCCATATGTTAATAGCATTATAAGTGCTACAAAAAATAATTAGCTTCTAGTGTACTCTATAGTTAAATCACTGGAGCAGAAATGATCAATAAAGTAGTCAATAACAAAACATTTTGTCCCATTTTATTAATGCTGTTAGAATTCATGCAGTTTCCAATCTTGTTTATCTGCACATCGTGAGACATATTTCACATCACACTCCAACTTTCATCACAATGAGACTGATGCCATAGGTATGCTGACAGAGGCCACCAGCTGTCTAAATCAGTAAATGTCTGGGAAATCAGTAATTATTTACACATGTAAAATTTACTCACAGGATATTATTGGGTGCTTTTTTACAGGTCAATAAAAAGCTAATAGATCAAAGGCTGGTGTAAAGGTATAATAGCTTGAAATTTAGAAATTATTTTAATATATTAATATGTTGTAGCTACATATCTGCATCTTCATGTATTGGTATTATGTACACCTTCAAATCACTCATTACTGCTGCACATTGCGTGACATGATGCAGGCTGCTCACCACTTCCCAAGAGGGACAGTGTGTGGGGTGTCCTGGGCTAACTCCACCTCCTCACCTCCCTGGTACCTTGCCCAGGAAGACATTGCCAAGCCGGGAGGAGAGCTGAGCCCCCACTCCAGACCCACTTACTGCTGCTTCAGTGCCTCCTCTTGTTCCTGTCAACCTTCCAACACTGCAGGAATCTGTGACCCAGGGAGCACCAGAAGGAGTGATAGGGTCTTTGTATTTCAGATCATTCTGTGGGATCTTCTTCCTTAACTCCATTTGATAACTCTTTAAAGAACTGTAAGCCCTCAGCACCTTGCTGTAATCCTTGATTTAACCATGTATTATCTGGAGACTCACTTCCTTTTCACTCTTTTGGATTTTGCTCCTGCTAGCTTACTTGTAGGCTGTATAGTTCTTACACTGGAATTGTTACCCATACCCCTGAGCCAAGACAGTGAAGATTTTAGAGACCTGTATCATATACATCTTGTCATTTGTCTCTTTTTCAGTCTGAACAGTCTGTATCAATTTAAGTTATTGCTTAAACAGAAGCTGTCTAGAAACTTTGATTATGTTTTATATGTACTGATTTTCACCTGCTATTTTATCATCTATGCCATATCTTAGGACCTTCTGTCATTATTTATTATCTTTTTACTTTAACTTTACCCTTATCTTTTTCATCCTGAACAGTTTCTTTCACTGATTACTTCCTTCAGCTTGAATCCCGAGCATTTATTCCTCCTTCTCTTTATTGATATGAGGGCATGTTCCCTTGTTTTATGGCAGCTTCTTTTAGAGCTTTTGGTAAAGAATCTGATAAAAATGCTTTTAGAAAACCAAATACATAGAGCAATCAGACCTTCTTTGTCCATTTTCTTTGTTTCCAGCATAATGTAGTTATTCTGTCAGATGGGACTTGCCTTTACAACATCTATGTTGATTCTTTCTAAGTAATTAGTACATATCCATATAATTTCTTCCTCATATAGACTTATTGATGAGTATTTCATTGCATCTAACTGGAAACCTTTCCAAAAGTGGGGTCAAAGCAGCCTGGTACAGTAATACAGAAGCAGTTTCAAGCTAAAGGTTGTGCATCAGTTCAGACGTTCCACGTTTTGAGAGACTTTGAGATAGGGCAGACTCCAAGAAGACTTTGCAATTTTTTTTATTATTATTATTTTCTCCCTGATCTCTTGATGTTTTACTCCAAGTTAAAGCCTTTGCTGTGTTTCCTAAAGACTTCTGATGTGAAAACCTTTCACAAGTTCCTCTGTAATCAAGGTAAATTAAAAAAAAAAAATCAGATTTTTTTTGGTACTGTTACGGTGTGGCTTCTGATTGTTCTGGTCTATGTTTTACAAGGAACACACAACAACTCTTATAGGTTTGAGACACAGGAACTCTACAAAGCAAGGTTTGCAGATCAGCAATATATGTCTTCTGGCCACCAGATGCTTTCTGATATGAATCTCTCTACAGCACAGGTAGAAACTGAATACTTTGGTTTACATATTAGTCAACATTTCCTGCTTTAGCTGTGTTATTATCATCTCTTGTCTTTGACTAACATAAGGAGACATATGCAAATTCAGAATATATTCCTAACCTTTAAAATTGTTTCCAGCTTCAGTGCAACTAAGTGTTAATCAGCTTCTATTATTAATTTCTTGAACTATTCTCTGCTGTAAGAAAATATATGTCCCCTTAAATAGCAGTTAGATATAACTGTTCAAATGATAGCCAATATCATGGTGGTCACAAAATTCATTGAGGAACAATTGGTCTAGCAATACGTTACCAAGATTGGATTTTATACTTTCTGTTCTGTTTCCACAGGAAACTCACTTAAAAACAATTTAAAGGATAAATGCTTCCTTGTATTTGTGCAGCTGAAAGCTAAATACTGTTGTAAGGGAACTGTGACTTAAAAAGACCAAGCAATACTAAATTGACATTTTCTACCTCTCTTTCTGCAGAAAAGTATGTTCACATGATTAAAATAATGAGGAAAGTTTCTAATAGCTATTAATAACTTCATAATATATTTTCTTGTAGAAAAAATACTTTCAAAACCACCGTGACTTGCAGTCCTTTCTTGTTGCTATCATTCATTTAATAGTGTTTTCTTTCTAACCTATGGAGAAGGTTGCACTACTTAGTTTTATTTCTACTCCTAAATATTCTGACTCAGTGTGGCATGGAGAAACTCTTAGCAATGATACCATTTACAGGCAATAGTTATAATAACAAGACAAACAGTGCTTAATGGTAATTGAGGTCTTTAATTTATAACATTTTAAATCCTAGGACAATCTGTTTGCAGTAAAACTGCTCAAAATTCTTACCTTTTATTCAGATTGTACCTAGAGTCATTGCTGTGCTAACAGGTTTCACCAGTATCTCAATTAAATCTGGCAAATACGAACTGCTTTGCCACATAGTTAGAAAAAAACCCCATGTTTATTTTAGAGCTTGTGGTAATCCTGGCTGTTGAATCTACATCTTGGTTCGGCTGGTAGCTGCATCACCACTAAGCCTCTGGTGTAGCATCACACAAGAAAGAAATTACATGGCTGTTATCATCTGGGAGGCTTGCCTTCCAGGCATCAAATATCACCCAGAAGGATTTACAGCACCTCCTTACCACCTAAAAACAAGCCAAACAACAGGAACATCTTCTGCATGGGGCCTTTAAGGCTGAAGAATAACTCAGTAAATGACTGCCACTGGGAACTGCATGTCCCTTGGGGATCCATAAATGTCCAGTGAGCTGGAGCTTCACTTTGGTGACAGATCATGGCAGGGAAAACATAGTGGAGAGGTTACCTGAAGCAGCTCTAATGTGGGTTCCTGTCAGGTCCTGGTGTACTACTGTATAAACTAAAAACTAGGAACTGTTATGCAAGATTTTGTAGCTGAAGAGCATCTTTAGGGAAAGTTGAAGGCATTCCAGCTGCCACTCTGCCCATCTGTGCTAGCACATGCTCCAGCTCACGTGACAGGGAAGAAGCTGGTCTTTGGCAAAGCATTTTTACTTCTCTCAGCATTGCAGAAGTGTTTGTCCCAAATGGCTTCTGCTTCAGATAACTGTAATTTGAGAATAGTACCCTGGCACTGAGCACTGAGAGCTGTGATTGGGTAAGTACTCGAAATCAAGCCTGAAATGGAAGTCTAGTTAAATTAAGAAATGTTTGCAGACAGAAAGGTCTGTCTCACATCTCTAAGGCTAAGGTTACTTTTACTCATCATTTTCTACCAGAAATCTTTCCTAGATAAGTACTTGCTGCTCACGGTTAAGATACATCTTAACCTTTCAGGTAAATGCTAAGAGATTTTCTTTGCCCTATGATTGTTAATGCTTTTTAAAAAGCCAGGAACAAACTATCAGATGTTTAAATCTGAATCTGCACAGTGTCAGATATCATTCATCTAATTTGGTATAGTAGGACTAAGGGTTTTTTCCTTTTTTGCTATTATTCACAAAATGGCACACAGTATTTAGAAAACTTTCCTATTGTTACACCACTGCAATATAAATTTCTCAGCTGGACCCAGTCATTCTGTTTTCAATTCCAGTAATCTCTGTCAAGGACTGTGGGTTTGGGGCAGTTTCAAATGAAGTCTTGGTGAGGGAAACATGACTGAAATATTAGAGAGAGGAAACCCCATCCTAGAGCTGCTTTAGTTTCTTTAAAATTCTTTTTCACTTAAAATGTGAGTTCATGTTTATATTGCTTTCTATGGTCATCATGAGGTGGATACCTTTGTAAACTTTTCATTGCAATTTTTCTTTCATAACCACCTCGAGTCAGATTCAGTAAAAGACTTTGATGTCTTCAAGTTACCTAGGGAAAAACCTAGAGCTAAATTCTAAATCTTGGAACAGGTTATAAATTTTTGCTTCACTGCAGAGCTTAAGTATTTTATATGCCATTCAAAACCCAGATCTGAAAACCCACTCCTAAATGTTCCTGAGCTGAGTGAGCAGGCAATGTTTGCCCCTCCATAGTTATCCAGCTTTTGAAGAAGAAAAATTCGAAATTCTCACTCCACAGAGTAACTCACATCACTCCCACGAAGGAGACCGGTTTAATGAAGGAACCCCACTGACGCCACCTATTGGTAGTTGGCCATTGTGCAAGTGAAAATAACGATTCTTAGGATTAGGAACTCTGGGAATTCTCAGGAAAGCAAATAAAAAGGATCTTCTCCAGTGGTTATGGCACAGAGCAGTGGAAAGAGGAGGAAAAGGGTGATCTCTAACTGATGAGTTTGCTTATATTCCTAGTTGTATTATTCATTCAATAATTAAAAAATATCTGAAGTCACCGTAGCTAAATGTCATTTGGGCCAGCTGTGCTTTCAGAAGCAGTACAATAGGTGTGAAAAACATGAATTTAGGAGAGCAGAAGCTTCAAACACACCTTCCTGTTTCTGGCATATCATTTCATGCCTGTTAGTAGCACTTACACTGTAAACCTGCCATTTCTCCACAGGCATCAGTAGCCAGACTTCAGGGATGTGGATTTCGCAAAGCAGGAAAGAACCATCTGAAGTTTAAACACCAAAATGAAATTAACTTAGATACCAAAAATTCCCCCCTTTGAGAAATTACAAAACATGTAGAATAAAAAAGATTGAGAGTTAGGAGAAAATAATATACTCTCTAACAGATGCTGGACCATCAAATAGTAAAGTGCTGTTTTGTCACAGCTCCAGAAGCTGAAATGAAACTTCAGTTCCGTACCTTAGATTCATTTTTCCTAGATTCACTTGATGCTTTTCCTTTGTTTGAGGAAAGATGTCAGAATCGGGACACGTGAAAGAGACAGGTAGCTTCAAAAAGGGCTTCTCTCATTAGCTACAGACTAGAGTGTAATCACTATATTGATATCAGATCCTGTTTCAGGCACGTGACATCCCTTTGTCACCAAGCACCAAGGCAGTTATTGCAAAGTGGGGTAAGGATGAAGCAACCACCACAGACTAAGCTCCTATTATACCTTTCCAGGCACAAACTATCACTTTACAACATTCCATCCCAAAATCCTGAATAGAAATGACAGTGCTGATTCTTCAGCCTGAAATGGGGACAAAAACAATCTAAAGACATATCTCAGTTCAGAAAATGAACATCAGAAATATGTCTGACTGCAACGGCAGTTCCCCATGACAAGTAGACTACAAGCTTTGACATGTTTTAGTATCTTTTTATATTAATTATTTAACTATGTTTTTGCTGGGATACAGTTTGGAATCCTTCTAGCTGCATAAAGGAGCACCAGGGAATATTTCAATACTAAATTAAAACACATTCTCTTCCAATCAAGCGTTGTAATTTTCCTAGGGTTTTGTCAGTGGTAGATCTGTGAAAGAACTACTGAAATATGTGCTCATCAAAACATAGTGTAGCATTTATACTCTTTGGGAGAAAGGAAAGAAAAAGCAGGATGATTAACATCTGTATTTGGGGGTGAACTTTCAAGAAGAAAACATTAATTGGCTTTCAAGACTGTAATGTAGATTTATGCTTATTTGTTTTTTATGCTAAAATATTTACCCAGTTAAAGATTTATGCCATGGCTGTGGTAGATCATGTTTTGGAACTAAATGAATGGTTATCTCCCTGAACTTCCTGCTTTAGGATTTAAGAGTGATTATTTGCAGTGTTCATTTGATTATTTGACTAATCTGAGGATTTACTGCTGGTGGTTCTGATAAATTTTTAAATTATTTTATTTTGGTCATAATTTTATATTTGCACTGTTTAAGTCCTAAGTGATAAGCAAGTACTTGTAGAAGGCTTAACTATTGTGTCCTCTTTGAATTGATTCCTGATTATTTATTATATTTAATAACATTCTCAAAGAGCACAATATTCAGTCACTTTTTCCTCAATACATGGTTTTAGATGTGCCATTGAGACTGAATCAATTACTTTCCTATACCTTCACTAATCCTATACCTAATCACTCTGGGTGATTTAATAAGATGAACAGAAGGAATTATCCAGTATGAACAAGTGAATTCACACTGGTTCTAAGTGCTTGGTAACTGCATGGTAAAAGCAGAGGTATTATTAATTTCAATTATAATCAGACTACTCTTTTCAAGTATGATTTCCTGACACGGAATGGCAAATAAAACAGAAGTTTCAGTGCACAAGAAAATTTTGGACATATGATCTCAGTTGAAATGAGATTAAAACCAACTTTTTATGAAAATTTCCAGTGAAGCACAAATTCCCCAGAGTCAGCAACTGTTCTATGAAAATGACATTCTTGTCAGTTTGCCTAAAAACAGCTGTAACATTGATTTATGAGAGCAGTGGCAGAGGAGTTCAGTATTCTCCTGCCCACAGCAGACCTGTTGGTGGGACACCAAGACACTGACCCCAAAGCTCAGAGGATCTATAGCTCTGGGATAGGCACAAACCTGGTTTGGCCCCAGGGAAACTATGCTGAGTCTGAAATGCTTTGAGTGAAGTATTTCACGCTTATTGAGCTAGTGGTTCCAAGCAGAAGTTTTTCTCTTCAGTAAGTGTCTGAAACTCTTGAAGGCAGTTTATGAGTTTCTACAATGTCCTGATTTTTCCTGCAATCAATTGAAACAGACCAGTTTTTAATAACTCCCAGTTGCATATCTCGCTCCTGGGATGAACTGATTACATTGCAGCCTAGACTTAATTTTGAAAATTAAGTTTCAAAATGTGGTCCAAGTGTTTCGAAGATCCTTTCCACCTCCCCCCACCTCCCCCTGCCCCCACCCAGCGGAGCCTGAAAATACACTGAAACAGCTCCAAGGCCTGAAGTTACCTTTCTTGTCTTTTTGAAGGATTAACAGGAAGAGATGGAAGTTCACCAAGCCACATGTTTAATGGACCACATCACCATTGGAGCAGAGAATTTCTGCAGTAATAGAAAATATCTGCAGAGCCAGCTGGTGCATGTGCTCCCAGCTGTTCTAGTACTTCAACAGGGAGAAAAACCCAAGCCACCAACTAGAGCCTCCCATGTGAAGTGTCAGCAGGTACTGTACTGTGATGTACAATCTATCCAAGCTCTCTAGCAGTAGAAAGTACCATTTGACTGGAAGGGTTACTAAACAAGTTTGCAGATGACACAAAACTGGGAGGAGCTGTTGACTCCCTCGAAAGTAGGGAGGCTCTTCAGAGAGACCTCAACGAATTAGAGGACATGGCAATCACCAACCAAATGAAGTTCATCAAGGGGAAGTGCTGGATTCTGAACCTGGAAAGGGGCAACCCTGGATGTACATACAGGTTGGGGAATGAGATTCTGGAAAGCAGTGCCATGGAAAGGGGCATGGAGGTCCTGGTCAATGGCAAGTTTAAACTGAGTCAGCAGTGCCCTGGCAGCAAGGAGGGCCAACCATGTCCTGGGGGGCATCAGGCAAAGCATCGCCAGCCGGTCGAGGGAGGGGATTGTCCTCCACTCTGCTCTGCAGTGGGGCAGCCCCAGCTTGAATATTGTGTGCAGTTTTGGACACCACAATATAAGAAAGATATTAAGCTCTTAGAGAGTGTCCAAAGGAGGGCAACAAAGATAGTGAAGGGCCTTGAGGGGAAGCCATTATAAGGAGTGGCTGAGATCACTTGGTCTGTTCAGCCTGGAAAAGAGGAGACTGAGGGGAGACCTCATTGCAGCTACAAGTTCCCTGAGGGGAAAGCAGAGGGGCAGGCATTGATCTCTTCTCTGTGGTGACTAGTGACAGGACCTGAATTAATGGCCTGAAATTGTATCGGGGGAGCTTACATTAGATATGAGGAAAAGATCTTTCACCCAGAGGGTGGTTGGGCACTGGAACAGGCTCCCCAAGGAAGTGGTCACAGCACCAAGCCTGACAGAATTCAAGAAGCGTTTGTACAATGCTCTCAGGCACATGGTGTGACTCTTAGGGATTGGTCTGTGCAGGGCTAATAGCTGGACTCAATAATCCCTGTGGGTCCCTTCCAGCTCAGCATATTCTGTTATTCTGTGATTCTGTGATTTTTAAGTGTCTGAAGCTGGAATGTAAATATGACACTTAGTATTTTTTATTTTAAAAAATCCTGTCTATGTGTTAAATGCCAGTGAGACTGTGAATTCCAGCAGGACTATGGATCTCAGTTAAAGAAAAAAAATCCCTGGAACTCCTACAGAAAATGCCTGTAGTCTCAGATAGGGCTCTTATTCAAGCACACTCAATACTACCATTTTACATATGAATCCTGAATATCTGGCACCTTAAGGTTAGATGCTGCACTGCAGTAATCAGGTGCCCATGGTGAATCTGAATGTCTAGATGTATTTAGGACCTTAAGCAGCTTTGTAATTTCTTCCCTGATGGATTTAAAGAAATAGACAAAAGATAAGACTGAGCTTCTTTTGTCCCAAATTGTGTGAACCACAGATGCTTCATATTTAATAAAAGCTACCACTTGGTGTTGACTTCCTGTGGTCCTTTTTATTAAGTGTTACTTTTCAATGCACCCTATGAGAGAATAATAATAAGCTCTGCCACACAAGTTGCACAGAACCCCCTTAAAACATCATCTGTCTTTGCCCAGTGAAAATGTGCCCCCTGAGATGTGGTATGAACATGGATTTTCAGATAGTCAAGAAGAAAATTGCTCACCAAACAGCAAATTTAAATTTCGGAGATCACATGCACCATTGTGGTACTTCAGATAATGCATTGCAAAGTTTGTTGATAATTCAAGCAATCTGTCTGCTTCTTGTCAAATTAAAAATTAAAATGCCTCTTTGAATGCTCTCTGATTTCCTAAAATTGGATTCAAAGGTGTCCTCCGTCATGTTTTGACCAAAAACTATCAAATGTCACCTGTCAGTGACTCTGAACTGACTTAGGAGAACAGTGAAATTCTGCCTTTTTTTCTATAACAAATTTGGCTGAGTAGCTCTGGGAAAATACTCCTCCTCCTTGTACTGCTCCGTGTGTGAGGGCAGTGTTTTTGGCTGCAAAGCACCTTGAGAGCTGCAGATTCAGCTCCAGGGTTTACAAGTGTTCTTAGACTAGTCTATTTCCAACAGAAGCAGTGGGACCAGTCGCAACAGAGGTAACATGACAGCTACATACAGCAGCAAACGGGTAAAAAAGGTGTAGGCTTTTGAATGGTGATTTTGGTCTGCATCATCCTACAGGAACAACTACCATTAAAAATCTGAAAAGTCCTATTAATAATGCAGGAAAGTAAGAAAAAATGGCTAAGGCTGTGATACCTTAAGATATTATGGACAGCTTTTATTTACTGTTATCCTTAATCCTTTTCTTTTTATAAGAAAAGCTCTTTTATGACTCCATTTTAGACTGTTTATGAAAACACTAATTCCTTACTTTCAGGGGGGAAAATAGTTAAGACAGAGTAGAGCTCATTGCTGATGCTAAATCTACTTCCTTTTCAGGAAAGTGAGGTCAACACACAATGTAAGAGAGAACAGCAAAGCCACAGCTCTTGTCTCCGGTGGTGCTTTCAAGCTGCTGGAGGCAGCCCATGCTGTGGGTGTTCCTCAGCCACTGTGCCGGTGCCAGTGCTGTCCCTGACAGTTCTCACTGGCACTGCCATGGTCCCTGACCCACCTCGATGCACTTGACCCTCATGGCACCATTGCCTGTGACCACATCACTTTGCAGGACCATGCTGCTTGAGTGCACATTGCTCAGGTGGCACTGAGGAGAGTTAAGAGACTGGCTCTATAAGGTTGCTGCCTTTGAGGATGTTACAGTAAGGCTCTGCACAAAGAACCCAGGATGGGCTCTGAATGAGCTTCTTCCAGGACTTGGAAACAAAAGCACTACTTAACTGAGTTCAGTTTATGAGTCTGTTAATTAACTCAGATGAGGCTAATTAGCACAGCACTACAGCACCATGGCCATGTTCCTTGCAGGGCCTGTAAGAATTTATGTGCCCACTTGTATAACTCACAGTTCTGCTCCACTTTAAAGCCTGAGAATTTCTCCCTTTCTGGCAGGGACCAGGGGACTGTGGGCACCTTGGAGAGGCTGAGCTGGTGCTACAGTACCCACAGTTAGTACCCACTGGTCAAGAGCTCATGCTTTGCCTGCATCTACATCCAAGCTGATCAAATCCACAGTGTGTTATATCCAGCTTGATATAAAAGACCAAAATGTATTTTGCTGCCTTGCAAACTGTTAAGAACAGGCCACTTACAGAAAAACTTGGAAATCTCAGATCAATTCTTCTCCTTATGTGGAAAGAAGTCAATAAATGTAGGTTGTCTTGTTCCAGGCTGAAAGAGTTAACTGCTTTTCAGCTGATTCTAGCATCTCCATTTATAGTAGTGACTTATGCTTGCCTGAGTTGTCAGACAGTGTGTCATTCCTGTATTAGTCATAATTTAGTTATATGTTTCTGCATAATTTTAATGTATGTCAAATATGATTCATCTGGGATGCTATTTCTACTATCACGCAGCACTTAGCCAACTGATATTTCAGGATAATGGAGATCTTAGGAGACTCTTAGAATAAGAACAAAATATTAAAGCACCAGAAGAAAAATTCAAAAAGTAGAAACAGAAAAAGTCATACCAAGACTGTGAAAGTGAAGGCTGTGGTTAGAAAAGGACGAAGGTTGTATCAATGAGCAGATCCTGTGTGTGCCTAGCTCAAGAATTTTATCTAGCAAAGTCAGTCATTTGTCTTTCCACAATATTAACCTGTGGATACCTTCACAGAGAGACTCACAATCTCAGAACAGGCATCTAAAATAAGAAAAATTACCCTCTTCAGTCACCTTTTCTTTTTTTTTCTATAGAGTCCAGACAACCAGTTACCTTTTCAGAAGTCAGTAGTTAGCAGATAAGTCCCACTTAGGCTAACTCAAAATTGAAAGAATGAAGATTTAATTTAGATCCTATTCCTTCCTTAGGTTTTCTTGAATTTTTGGAAGCTGTAAACAAATAACATACACGCTACTCAAGCATCCTTTGCTTCTTCCACGAACAGCCATGTCAGTTATGTAGAGCAGCCACCAATAACACTGCTCCTGAGGAAACCAAGCCGGAGTCCTCCAGGGGATCCACATGGTGGAAACCTCATGAAGCTCAACAAAGCCAAGTGCAAAATCCTGCACTTTGGTCAGGGCATTCTCCAGTATCAGTACAGACTGAGGATTGAATGGATTGAGAACAGTGCATCAGAGAAGAAACTGGAGATACTGGTGGATTAAAAATTGGACATGAGCAACTGAAAGATGGTAGATTTTGATTGCATATAACGAAGACATTTTTTACAAAAACTGTAATGCTGGTGAGACAACGGAGCATGCTGCTCAGAGAAGTTGTGGGTGTCCCATCCCTGATAGTGTTCAAGATCAGGTTGAAGGGAGTTTTTGAGCAATGTGATCTAGCGAAAAATGTCCCTGCACATCTAGGTGACCTTTAGGAATCCTTTTCAACCCAAACCATTCTGCCAAACCATTCTGTGATTATACTCAGAGATACAGAGCCTCACGACTCCTACCCTAGCTATGTGTGACTGATTTCAGAGACATATCAGGAATGCCTGAGGATTTAAATTCCTTGCTTCACCAACAGAACAAGTATATTTGGTCTGGCTGAGATGAAGCCCTCAGAGTGCTGTACTTTGTGCTGTTAGATAGAAAGGTGCTGATAACACACCAATGCACAGCATCAGCACTGTCTCTCCAACATTCCCCACTCACTAGCAGGCTGGGCATGGACAAGATCATGGGCAGGGACATAGCCAGGACAGCTGATCAAAGGAAAATTGCTCAGATAGAAAATCTAATAGAAAGGAGGAGAAAAAAGAAAGTGGGGGGCATTTGTTATTAATATGTTTTTCTTCTGAAGCAACCACTACAGGTTCTGAAGCCCTGCCTCCTGGGAAGTGGCTGGACATTGGCTGATGATGGGAAGGAATAAATATTTTGTTTTCCTTTGTTTCCCCACACCCCCTTTTCTTTTAGTTTATTAAGCTACCTTTTTTTTTGATCCACAGGGTTTTTTTGATCCACAGGGTTTTTTTCATCCTTTCTCACCCCTGTCCTGCCAAGGACGGAAGTGATAGAGCAGCTTGGTTGGCGCTTGTCATCCAGCCAAGGTCAATGCATCACAAGTCATTAACTGTTTAAAGCATTGTTCAGTATCATAAGCCATCACTTCACAATTATCTTTTTCAGTTGCTGCTATGTGGTGTGTACAGAGCTGCCAGAAAGCAGGCACTAGCCAACAGTTTAATACACAAGTTTTTTTGTAAGTCACAGTGCCTGAAATTTTTAAATATTATTAAGGCTTTCTCTGCCTTGTGCTGTCACTCTGTGGGAATGGCCAGAGTAGGTCTCAGTCAGGAGGCCACTCACAGACAGATGGACCATATCCAAGTAAATAAAGGACAGTGATGCAAAATGTACGTCTATTTACATAAATAAGTATATAGATACAAGTCTGTTCAAAAGTTTTCTCGTTGATTAGGTGGAATAACTTTAATTTCCCTGTGAGTGAACAGAACAATAGGATTAGATGCCCTTCTCTCCTTCTGTCCAAGTGAAAGCTGAATTCCTGATGCCACATGTGGTGCTCCATCAGGAGACCCTGAAAAAGCCCTATACCTAATATTTAGTACCCAAACATATAAACACAATGATCTCAAGTTCCCATTTTGACTCAGACAACAGAGAGATTTTGAGCCCTCAAGCTTAGACTGGATCAAGGAAGCGTGATGTGATGTGTGAGGTCAAGAATGCAGTTGGCTAGTAACACTCTTTTGTTTCAGTAGGAAGATTTGGCTGGCAAATATATGTGGAAATGTCATCATTTATAACTAATTTCTTTTTTGGTGGATCATTGCTGCCCATTTGTTCTCTAGAATAAAGCCCAAAAGCTCTCTTTAAAAATGAACCGTCTGTTACAGCTCTACTGAAAAATTGTACCATTAATCACAGGGTGACTATAACACCTTCAAATGAAATCAATCGAAAATAATTGAAGCCTTTCTAAAGATCTGACTCAGGTTCTTGCATTGATTCTGGTTATGTCCAGCTGAGATAAGATGAGGGAATGATGATATACTCAATTCGTATATTCATTCTCTAAGTCAGCTGAAAAAACAAGGTATGCATTCTGCCAATTATCTATGCTTGAAAATTCTGCTTTTTAATGGAAGCACTTAAAAATTGCATGATCAACAATAAATAAAATATTGCCTTTGTTTAATATAGATATAGATATACAGAGATATGGTTCACAAACCATGGAACTGGAAAGCAGATCATCCATTCCCTATTCCTCTCCAAGGGAGGTTCAGCTATACTTATGCCAGTCCTGACAGATGTTATGATGTTTTGCCCTTTTCTCAGAAAATACAGAGAAGACCTTATTCTCTTTGTCTTTATAACTAATTTCTTGAAAGATGATTTCATGTCTCTATTATTTCTTTCCTTAACTAAAGAACTGCAAGCATTCCTTTAGCTTTTCCCTGTTCGCAGTATTTTCCAAATCATGCTTGCATGGACTTCTGTCCAGTGATGCATATCTTATTGAAAATAAGTAATAAAGATTTCTTATAGGTCCACTCACATACCACCAGGATCCAATAGGAAGAATCATTTCATGTGTCTCATATAAAATAACCCCTTTTATCCACCCAAGGACACACCTTTTATCACAGTGGCAAAACATTACTGTTGCATGCTTGCCTTATGTGCCCCTCACTGAGCTGCAGTTTGGCCAGTTGTTCTCTACTCTGTATTTGTGCAACCTACAGCTCATGCCTGCAGTTGACATTTGGTTCTTGCTCTCAAGGAAATGTGTCCTGTTTGAGTTGCATCATTTCCCCTTGATCCCTCCTGACAACAAATATTTGACAAGAAAGTTTTCAGCAGCAATCCATCCACCTAAGAGCTGCCGTGCATTTTTCTAGTTTGTTTGCAAAAATCATAAGTGAGACAGATATAAGAGCCTTTGTAACACAGAGCTCAGTACTGGGTTGCATTTGATTTGTTTGATATACGTTTGACAAAGTGTATTTGCTAAGTTTCCTTTCTCTTATCTTCTAGGTGTTTATACTTCATTATATTTCAATTTCTTTATAGAAATAGTGTCTAAGCTCACAATTCCTTGTCTTGGGTCAAGGAATCGAAGGGGTGAGCTTTCCCTTTGAAAAAGACAGGTGTTTTTATTTTCTTTTTTTTTCAATCTTCTGAAGGCTTAACTTAGCTCCAGATCATTCAGATTTTCAAAAGTATCTTTCTGCAGTTTTAAAAGATCTTCAGTCACACAGATAACATAGGGTAAATTTTTGCGTTCTCTAACTTGTGTTAGAGAACCACCTGACTAAAATTAACCTTTCAGTGAAGACTGTCACAAAAAAAATTACAACAAAAACTCTGACCTTCTTACAGTTATCTGTTAGTATTTTTCCATTTCTATTGAGCACTACTCAGATGGTTTACTTGCTTTTCTTCCTTCTCAAATAATTCACTTTCTCAAAATCTTTAGTGTAATTCTTTGCTTATGTTTTGCATTTCCCCCCCTTATCATATGCTGATCTATTCATATTTTTATTAAGCTTCATTTATTTGGCAGGTGGGGCAGTGGGGTTGGGGTGTGGAAGAGATAGTTTCTCCCTGATCTTCTGGGCAGTGAAGAAACAACGATTTGGTCAGTCTTCTTTCATACGCTCTTTCCAAGCTGTGAATTAAATTGCTGTGTGCTGATATCCTTTTTATGATTTTGGTTCATATGCACAAAGTAGCTGATGTGGCTACTGCTACATGACATTAACTGGACAATTTTGTTGGTTTTCCTTTTATCACTAGACAAAACCACAATTCTCCAGCACACTGCACATGTAACAAAAGTCTGTGTTGAGTTTACCTATGGGACAAAACAACACACAGGTACAAGTAACAGTAGATACAGGGGAGCAGTTACATTACAAACAGCATACGTGAGTTCTGAAATGGGCAATGACATATTACCAGAGGTCTCACCTTGGAAATAACAATAAACTGCTGAGACAATTCAGTCAGTGACTTAAGGTGACCACAGTTATTTGTGCACTCACAAATCACCCAGAAAAGTGTACCCAGCATGATAAAAAACCCCACCAAAACAAACCAACACCACCACCAACAACAAAAAAGCCACCAAACCAAAATTAAAAAAAAAACAAACAACAAAATAAACCAAAACAACAACAAAAAAAACACCAAGAAAAAAAAAACACAAAAACAAACAAAACCCCACAAAAATAAACCCACAAAACCCAACATCCATCCCCCTCCCCAAAAAAACCAAACACAAACCAACCCAAAAAACTTCAAATCCAAACCAACTTAATGATCTACAGTACATAGACCAGAAGTTTATGCTGGCAGCAAGAGGACAGATGATACAGACATCATACAAGTTAACATGATTAGCAAGTGCATTTAACATGCTTTCAAATACTCTAGAATTGTTGCTCCAAAAGAGTTCAGATCTGTGGCTTATTTGGCAGCCTGGATGCCTTAAATATCCAAAGGCATTTCAAGTTATACTACATGTCTATGTTTGGGCAACCAAATTTCACCTCTAAATCTCAGTGGGAGGAGTCCCATCCTGGTTTGAATTCCAGGCAAAAGTCAAAAGCTGGATGACTATTTGCACTTGGAAATTGAAAGAAATTATTAAAGCCTTAAAACAGGTGAAAGTAAAAACTGTATTTGAAGAACTGCTCTTTAACTATTGCAAAATTCATCCAGAAATCCTTTCTTTGGCAGCCAAAACAAAAACCAGGTTCACACAGCACTCACAGGACTCCTGGGTGTTCCCAGGTGGAGAGCAAAAAAGCATTTTTGGAGTATCACTGGTGAGAATATAGAAGGTGTTCATCTCTGCAGAGATTTTAAATTTGTCTTTAAGGCTACACAGCAGGCAGATTTTTTTAAACTTAATCTATACTTGAGGGTGGTTTTGTTTTGTCAGTTTATGGACAACTTGTCTTTAAGATTGATGAGGTCCAAAGCTATTTGCAAAGCAAGAATGAAGATAATGAATGAAGACGTCTTTGAGGGTAAAAGAGGGATAAAAAGTGATATATGTGGGAAGCAGAGACCCACAGGTACACACTACTTAGTTGTCAGCTGCTTTACAAAAGCATTAATGAAAACAACTAAGAGATACTTGGCCTGGAGACGACTTCTGTGGAATCAGTTGTACTCAGTACCTCCGTCCCCTTCAGCTCTGCTCTCTAAGAGTGCATTGTTCTGTAACAACGCCATGTATTTATATGCTTTTTCTTATTTACAGAGGGACAGATATATACACATGTGGATAGTGTAGACAAACACATGCTTCTCTGCCTGTGCCCACCCTAATCTGGCCAGACACAAATCAGGTATGACACAGAAGAATCACACAGTGTTATGCAGGATCCTTGTCAGCAAGACCCATTGGCTCAGGCTAAAAACTGTACACAGCACCTAGATTGAATCTGACTCCTTCCTACATAGCTCAGAGAGTATCAGCTCAGTCTACAGTGAGCTGCCAGCCTTCCCACTATGTGTGTAAGTCATGTAGTGCAGGAGCACCTTATTACCAATCCCGTTGCCTTAGCTGCATGGGTAACCTAGCACAGGCAACCAACCTCATGCATTTGTACACAGCACAATCCACAGGCTCCTGGAATCTCACTCTGCAAGGGTGAGCTCCTAATATTCTTCACAATGCACGAACAGAAAAGGTTTTGCCCTCACATAAATGAATAGAAGCAATATTGTTCCTATTCATGATAATCCAGTTAACTTCTGTTGATGCCATGCTCCATATCAACCTCTTTTAAATGAGGCAAACAGATGGAGAGAGAACTTCCATTTTGGTGCCTGTTTCTTGCATCTTTATTTCCACATTCATCACTGCCACACAATAGTTGCTAAGTTAAACAATTGTGTTGCTTCTATTTGCTCATTCGAGCATAAAGACACAGTTCTATGGCCTTATACAGCTATTTAATTATTTTGAATAAACACAATAAGATCAAAGTAGCTGCAAAAAAGTCAATCAAAGCATACAATTTTCACCCTCTTTATTGTTCAATTAATAGTATATTGGGGCAGGGTATAATGGTTTGACGAGATAAGTTTCAGCCTTATTTTGATCTCAGAAATTTCATTCCTATTACAGAATCATAGAATGGATCAGGTTGGAAGGTACCACAGTGGGACACCTGGTCCAACTTTCTCACTTGAGGGTCATCCTAGATCACATGGCACAGGATTGTGTCCAAGCAGTTCTTGAATATCTTCAGTGAGGGACACTCCATAAACATTCTGGGCAATATGTTCCAGTGCATGATCAGCACAGTAAAGAAGTTCTTCCTCATATTTAGCTGGAACTTCCTGTGTATTGATTTCTTCACATCATGACCTAGTGGTTGGCTCTACCAAGAAGAGCCTGGCTCCATCTTTTTGGCACTCTCTCCTTAGAAATTTATCTACGTTTATAAGGCCCCATCTCAGTCGTCTCTACTCAATGCTGAACAGGCCCAACTCCCTCAGCCTTTCCTTGTAAGAAAGATGTTCCTGTCCACTTACCATCCTTGTTGCCCTCCACTGGACTCACACCATTTACTCTTTTCTTTACAGTACCAATACGTACACATAATTCATTTTAAGTTCTCAAGTTGCATCATAAAAGATAGAGGAAAATAGAGTATGAGAGGGTTGAGATTTCTTACAGAACAGTTCAGTTATTTGTAAGATCTAAGAAACATCTTCCAGCATCACAGTGTCTTGCCAGTCTCATCTGCCTGCCATCTGTACCTGCACTACCTACATTATATGCACTCTCCAATTTATCATGCTGAGACAGACTTGCTCAGACAGATGCTTGATTGAGATGGGGAAAAGCTCTTGCCAAGTGAATACTCATGGACTTTGCAAAAGTACACATAAGCCCTCCTCCTACATGTGAATTATCCACACTGTTCAAATAATGGTGACTGGAAAATCAATCTGTAAATGATGTCTCTTCTGTGATGTACTACAGTTCAGAATAGGTGACCTGGGAATCTCCTGTGTCTGTAGATTTGGAAAAAAATCTCAATATCACAGAGTACCCTCTGGTGGCCTTCTGTACTGCCATAAATTTCAAGTCAGCATTCTGTTTTTTTGTTGTTGGCTTTTTTTTTTTTTTCACATAAGGATGTTATTAAACTGTCAGACATAAAGTCATAAAACTCATAAAATCCTCTGAAGGGAAACACCCAAAAAGGTTACTGCCTTCCACAAATGTATTCTGTAGGTTCTAATTTCTTCTTAAGTATGTTATTGGTCTTTACTAAGACATCAGGAACAATATAAAAATCACCAGTCCAGAGGTTTAAGAGTATGGCTTTTTATACCTAAGGTTATTGTTGATGGAAGAATATACTGAACTTGAGTAAAAAATCAAGCCCTTCCTATATCTATTTCTGGTATGTAAACTAGGCAATCTAAGATTTATTAAGCAACAAATGTTTGTGGTATTATTTTGGGGGTTTGGTGGGGTTGGGGATTGTTAGTTGGTTGGGTTTTTTTGCTGGCATACATCCAAGGAGTAATTCTTCAATGCAAGACAATAAATAAAAAGATGTTATCTTCTCAAGTGGTTTGATTTTACAATTCTAATATTCTTATTCTATAATGACTAAAGCTACACTTGAAATATAGTTTCAGCAGTTGGTTTCGTACACTGTCTTCTTTG
Organism: Dendrocincla fuliginosa; assembly: GCA_035047845.1. Lineage (NCBI taxonomy): Eukaryota > Metazoa > Chordata > Aves > Passeriformes > Dendrocolaptidae > Dendrocincla > Dendrocincla fuliginosa. The sequence continues at coordinate 85,472,269 of JAWWMO010000001.1, read as the reverse complement.
CTGCAGTGTGATCAGAGAAATCATCACCTGGAGAAATTGTCATGATTCATGTTTGTAGGCTGTAGGATTTGAATTTTAAGTGGGCTGAGTTAACCTGTAAAGGCAATGACTGCATTTATAACAATGTCTTTCATCTAGTTAGTTCTACTAAAACACTGAGAGTTTCGCTGATGAATGTATTTAGTTTGTTTTCCAGATAGCCATAAATATAGCCCTGGTAGAAGGAATCTCTCTCAAATTCTGAATATGGGATTTTTAAATGGACAAAGTGGAGATTTTTGTTCTGTTTGAGAAAATTCTTTATCTCTATAGGAAGCCTTAAACCACGGAAGAATCAAAAAGTCTTTCATGCTAAGTTTTGTTCTTCTAGAATGTGTATAATTCTCCTTTTCTTCATAAATATTGAAAAAATGAAAGAACCAATCTATAATTTTTTTTAAGGTTCAAGGTATTTCTAGAACTAAACTGACTCTGACGTACATATTAAAAAAGCTGTTCCTTGCACAATCTATGTGAAATAGAGTTCCTTTGAGGTAACTTAAGGTGGCTCTCACAAACTGAGGTACTGAGCATTTTAGAAAGCTTGGGCTATATACACCACTACCCATTAAGGGAAAGTAAGCTTGTGCTCTTAGGAAAGGTCTGAGGGCTAATCTTGCGAAACTTACCCTGCATATCTAATGCTTACCCTGGCTACCACATGCTCATTATTGAGATCAGAGTTTCATTTGCGTACAAGTTAATTCAAAGACTTCTTTTTCACTTCCCACAACAGAAAACCAGTGTTATTTGGGAATTAGTGATGAGCAATGGGATAGTAAGTAGTGACTCATTTGCACTTTGAGTAATCACACTGGAGCACTTGACCTATACAGCTAAACCAAACCATATAATTCAACCTAACAATGTTTAAGTTCAAACATAATTTTCCTGAACACTTTATCTGAAAAATGTCTATCAAGTACAGAATGAGTCACCCAAAAGGAGAAAGAACTGCAGAAATATAAATAATTAACTACAATGTACTTACACAGGAAGATAGGCAGCAAAGTCTTTCACGGGAGCCTTAAGGACTTAAGTAGTGATGCAGTGAGCTAGCCCTTGAATGGAGTCCACTAGGGATTAGGTCTTTAGTCCTGGTAACACTTATGGCAATTGCAAGTATAAAACACAAGCCTGTGGAAGACAATGTACACATACACTTGGATGTAAGTCCCTGTATGTGCCTCCACATGACTATAGACAGAAAAAGTCAGTTTTGTTGTGAAGTCATCTGTCTGAGACTCCAAAGTCAGGATTCACTTTCCAGCTTTGGCACAGATTTACTTGTGACTTTTCCTCAGTACCAAATCTATAAAATCAGAGCAATGAACTTCCCTAATACGTAGGATTGTTGTGATGACACAAGTGAACACTGATGTAGCTACAAATATAAAATGCATTTTAAAAGCAGCTGACAAACTAATCTAGTAATCACAAAGTGGCTGAATTCTATGACTTAATAGTCCTCAAAATTGGATTTAATTTTTTTACATGATATATTTTAAGAGAATAGCTTTAATAAGATATGTAATCTATTTTCCAAAATAAGTCTTGTCTTAAAGTGCAGAGGATTTCAAACACAACTCATATTTTGTTTTAAAAGCTGCAGTTCTGATCCTGCAGAACTTTTGAGTATAAGCCCAAACTGTTTTATGGGAATAATTGTATTGACTTCATATACTGTATAGCACTTACAGATCTTCAGATGAAATAAACTATAAAGAAATTGTGACTGTAATTAAAAACAGTGGCTGAAATGGCTTTGTACACGTTATGTATGTCATGCATGTATGTCAAGCTGGAGTTTGAGACAGGAATGCCACAACTTTGCTACCTATATGTAAACAAATATTCATGGCATACTAGGGCCGTTTTTTCCCCCTTTGAGGGAATTTCTGTGTAATAACCTGCTAGTACCTATAAAGTTTGGCTTCATTTGATACTGGGGCTGTTGTTTGCTCTCAATGGGATCTTTCCCCCTTGATTAACTTAGTTACACAAACACAGCTTTGGGGAGAAGAAAGGAATAGGATATTATAAAAATATTGACTTTTTTTGACCCTCTCCATATGCTATTTGACCGTATCTATAGAAGCCCAGTCATCTGGCCTTCAGATGCAATTCTTCTATTTACCCCAGCACCAACTAAATGCACTGACTAATTAATCTACAGACTGTGTTACAATATGCTGTGTGACTTAATCTTGTACAGGCTTGCACTTTTAGTGCTAAGAGTTAGGCTCAATGATCCTGGTGGGTCACTTCCAACTCAGCATATTCTGTGATTCTGTGGCATCCCTTGTGTCCCAGCACAGTCATGTTTCCAGGGAGCTGTGATACCTTATCGTGTAAGTTTCTGGAATTGACAATCTTTTGAAACTCCCTTCACAGGCACCAAAAGAATTGCACTTCCTTCTTCTTAGTGCTGCTCCAACCTTCTCCTCTGCACCCCAATGACATGTGAGAAGCAGATACAGGAAAATGGACCCTGTAATGTTTTCTGGGGTTGCCTACTGGAAGACTTCCTCCCACCAGGAACAATGTAGCCTACACAGTACAAATTTATGGAAATTACATGACATTCTTGGCCATACTAATGTTTGAAGCAATTTTTTTCAACTTTCATGGTATTACACATCTTTGCTTTCCATGCTGTCTTAATAAGCCAGTTATGGCCGTTTTAATGCCTTGTATCTGGTCAAACAATCATGGAAACCCTGACAGATTTGCAAGAATAATGCTATCATTGTTTCAGTAGTAGATTTTCTTCTTTGTATAGAAGTAGAAATATAAAGAAAAGGACTCAAAGAATAGGGAGAAATCTGAGCAAATTTTTAACAAAATTAAGCATCATTAGTGTAACAAAAAACAAAACAAAACAAAACAAAACAAAGCAGCATTACAGGCTACCTATTTGGGTGGGAAATTACTGCAGTTTATAGAAAATTGACTTGCTAAGTCACTTTGCATAGTTTTTTTGTATATCAAGATGCTTATATTTCTTGGGAGTGGTTTTATTTAGTGTTGTGTCTGTTTGTTATTTTCTCTTGGCTACTAGCAGGAAACTTTTCTGTGATCATTACTTGAGTTCCCACTACACTGGTGACCCATGCAGATTTTTAGCCATTTATGAATATGCAATACTGAACATTTTACATAGTTCATTAATCTTCACTGCTAAATAATTAATGTCAAAGAGACAGAATATTTTTATATGCATGTAATTAATGTAATTATAAATGGGACAAGTAAAGGAAGAAAAAAGCAGCAAGCCAAGTAAATTAGTTCTGCACAGGTACAGGAGATTAAACAGCAAGCTCTTATTTCTTCAGGAATATGGGAAGCTTCCTTCTTTAAGAGATGATGAACACAAAAATTAATGAAAGGGTAGGAGGGCTTGACAGACCCCAGAGAAAGTTGATGGGCTCCAAAGCAGTTTGCCAAGTAGAACACCAAAAGAAAAGCTTCTTTAGCTTTGAGGGAATGGAGAAAGCAGAGGACAATGCAATCGTCTGTTGCATTCCAAATACAGTTTCTATCAGCAGTAAATTTCCATTTTAAAGCTGATGAACCTACTGTATCAGATTCTGCCGTTGTTATATTCCTGATGCTGGCTCAGTGAATATAAGGGGTGGCTCCAGCACAAACAGCAAAGAGTTTTCAGGGGGAATTCCCTGTAAGCATTAAGATAAAAGCAACCTTGATATGCCTTCTGTTTAGCCATTAGTGTAGAGAGGAATCCCCTGAGTTACAAAAGGCAAGGATGTAAAATGTACACACAATAGATGATTGCTTATAAAGAATTAACATCCTGTTGCTGTAGATAGACAATATTGATACTAGAGTATCTGGTTAATATAAATCTCTGCTGAGTCAATTTGTGAGTCTTAGCAGGCAGGCACTCTTTTATTATGCAGTACTGGATGACTTCAGTGCACCGGGTGCCCTGGGAATCATTTTGCCAAAGCGCACACAGAGGTACCTTCACGAAAGCTTATATGCTTGCATTACATGGTTATTAACTTTTGTTCCCTGCATTCCTGCTACATATTCATTACATTTCCCAACACTTATTAGCATATATGCGTATCCTTATAAGGTCTCTGAGGGGCTTCACCAAGGGACTCCAGTTGTTGTTTCTGTCTAAAGTCCCCAGAGTTCTAAGTGACCACCTTATGAACCTCTTTAAGACAATAGTCCTGGTTATATGTCAACCCAGTGTTGTCTGCTTGGCTGCTTCAGTTCTTTTCTTTATTGTTTTTACTTTGTTTGTCTGATTTCTTTTAACTGAGGCTTTGGTTACAGAGTACTTTTCTATGGTACATTTCTGCTGCAGGCAGTATTAATTCCCAAAACTCTGGCACCATTATTTTAGAACTGACCTAATCTAGCCTTGGATGGAGAAAGGATTTAACTAAATCCCTTGTCTAAAATCAGATTCTGTAGACTGAAGGCTGTAATGATCTTGTGAGGAAATCCTTATCAATCATCAGCTGACTTTTTAACTGGTGTGCTCCACTGAAGAAAGGGGTGATGACTATAAATAGAAACATAGTTGACTGCAGAGTCCTGGATGTCTTTCCTTAGCACCTAAAAATAATTGTCCTGGAAGACGTAGTTCCTGAACCTATTGTGTCATACTCTTATCTAGTCAGCATTCATCACACAAGAAGAGATCAGAAGGACGCTGCAGGGAGCAAATGTGTGCTTGGATATCACACATCATAATAAATGATTAAGATGCATCCTCTCTGAGAGCAGGGTATGTTTACAGTGGCTTGGTCTCCCAGAGTCTGGACATCCTGACACTTTGACTTTGCCTATTTCATGCTTTCCCAAACTATTTACACCCCAAGCTCTTTCTTTGAAACAGAATATTTTGTGAGTGTTTCTAAATAGTCTGTGCAAAGAAAAAAATTCCTGTTTCCTCAGTTACAACTATCAAGTAAATCAGTGAAAAAAAAGCCAATTAATTACAAGCAGTGGAAGCTTTAGTATTTGACATTTTTAAAGGAAGATATAAACTACAACAGTAGATCTGAAATAATGAACAATGCTGCTGTGACACAAAAATGAATTAGAAAGCACAGTAGGAATTTTTCATCACTAAAGTTAATGATTTTCTGCTCAGAACACTAATCACTAATGTTTTTAAATTCAAATTTTAAAAAAAATATGCATCAATCCATTTGACAGAAGTAGAACTTCAAAAGAGAAAATTACACTTCACAGTATTGCCAAGACAAAGAGCTCAGAAGTAATAAAAGTAGTTTAAAAATTCTAAGTACTTTAAAAAATACCTTGTTGCATTAAGGTTACTTTAATTTTTCCACAGTTTTTTAAAGCTTTCCAGAAAAGCACTGCATTTACCTTGAAATTCCACTCCCTAAAACTTTGTGTGACATTCAGGTCATGATTTGAGGTTGGTACTAAAGGTGAATCATTTCATTCAGCCTTGGAATTTCACCAGCCCTATCTGAAGGTTTCCCTCTGTGAGACTAAGATAAATGTCCTAGCTGCAGAGAAAGAAAAATCTATTCAGATATATACCTGTATCAAAAGCTCTTTACAATTCATTCTTAAAGTACCTGGACTAGAAATATCAAAGCCCCCTGGTAGCACTGCCACATTCCCCAGCAGTGAGCACACATAGAGAATAGAAAAAAAGTACAGCTTGACTCATATGACTCCCAATCTTATCAATAATAATTAATTATATTTTAGTTATTATTATTTTGTTATATAGATTATTATATTGGTTGAAAACGCTAGCATTTTTATGAACTATTAATGGTTAAATCAATTAAATACTGACTGTAAATGCAAACTTATAAAATACCAGAAACCACCTAGATTAATCAGCAAAGGATCTAACACAAAAAAAGCAAGGGGAGACAAAGGGACTGATTCTGAGATCAGCAGTCAACTAGAATAACTTTCCCTTTATAAATGATGCTCTTGTTCCAAGCTGCATTTTGTGGAACAGGCTCAATTATTTTGCTAACGCAGATTAATTATGTGGACATTGGTCAGCTTTCTCTGAGATGAACTGGTCATAGAGAGACTGATTATATTCTTTCTAAAGATAGTAGAAACATTTCCCTTCCCTGACAGTAGTATTGAACAAAATTCTAAAAGTCAAAATCGGCCTAGATATTTGCTGAGACTAACAATGATCCTGGAAATGGAAAGAAAAAAATTAAAACAGCTAAGAAAATGGCATGAAATGCAATATGGTCAATTGTGAACTGCTCCACCTGGGCTGAAGTGTGGATGAGTGACTGCTTGGTAAGGAACAGCTCTGCAAATGACATTCTGGTGATGACAGGGACCCCAATGTGAGCAGTAGTAAATAAGAACTCTGTTAAATGACTTAGTTGAACATTAAGCCACCACAGGCTGAGCATATTTGGCCCTGTTTCAGTTTGGGAGTTAAACTTACCATATTGTACACAAGTCAGCCTTCATGATTTCTGTTTTACATAAACTCCTAATTCAGTTACTGTCCAATTTGTATCATGTCCTCACAGCATATATTCAGGAACCACACTTTGAAGCCCACCCTGCACATTCCAGATTTGTCTCATGAAATTTCTGAAGGACAGACACCTGGATGTTACTACAGAATATTCACTGGATTCTTCTTCTCTAGTTTGTATAATGCTATA
>JAWWMO010000001.1:85436694-85465459 GCA_035047845.1 Dendrocincla fuliginosa | reverse complement strand
TTTCTGAAGGACAGACACCTGGATGTTACTACAGAATATTCACTGGATTCTTCTTCTCTAGTTTGTATAATGCTATAGCATACTACACATATTTTACATAGAGAATGAAAATATGTTAGTATATTCTCCTGTTTCAAGGAAAACTTTATTTGGGAATTATAGTACATCAAAAGAGAAGTGGCCGTCAATTCAAAGCAGGTGATTCTTCCTCCAATCTTCTGAGAATCCCACCCGAAATAATTTTGTCCAGGTTTGTGGTCTGTTAGAGCGGGTCCAGAGGAGGCCACAATGATCATCAGAGGGCTGTAGCACCTCTCCAGCAAAGATAGGCTGAGAGAGATGGGGTTGTGCAGCCTGGAGAAGGAAGACCTCATTTCAGATGCCTTAAGATGTTTTATAAAAGAGGAGGGACAGGGACTTTTTATACAGGCAGATAGTCACAGGTCAATGGTGCAATGGTTTTAAACTGAAAAGAGGCCAGGTTTATTTTAGGTGTCAGGAAGAAATTCTTTACTCGGAGGGTGGTGAAGCACCGGAACAGGTTGTTCAGAGAGATGGATTTTTTATCCTGGAAGTGTTCAAGGCCAGGCTGGATGGGACCCTGAGAAACCTGGTCTAATGAATGGTATTGCTGCCCATGGCAGGGGGTTGGAACTGGATGACTGTTACAGTCCCTTCCAACCCAAGCCATACTATGACTATATAATTTTAACAAAAATACTCTAACATTAATTTTAGGTGCCTTCTTGCCTCAAAATCTCTGTTCCCACTTCTTTGCTCCAATAAACATATTTTCCTCCTTTAAAAGTATTTTTTTTCTTCACTGTTGCCACATGAAATGTGACTTCAGGCTTCATTCAGACTTCAGACTTCATTCCTGCTGAAACAACAGTGAAAATTAAGTACTGATAAGTGTATAAACAAGTTTTAAAAAAATTAATTTTATTTCCGCGGTCTCAGAGAAAAGAATTTATAATTCATCTTTGTCTATGCAAAGGACTTCAGAATTCAGATTTTGGAGTATTAAAAGTGGACAAATTCCCTTTTCAAAGAGATTCTGGTTTTTTTTTCTTTTATCAGCTTACAGAAGAGCTGCATCTATACAGTTACAGCTGCAATTTTTTTCCAAGCATAGAGCTATCAGGGAGTCCTAATATACACCTTCCAGATAAGTGCTCTTTGCTCTCTTTTTCAGCTTTTCCTTTTACTGCTCTGCAAGAGTTATGAATTTTCATCCTTTACTTTCATCCTCTCGTTTCCTATGCCTCACATTATCAAGCCTTTGCATGTTTCAATTGAATTCTTGCAGTCATTACTCTGGTATCTTGTGGGGGGAAATATACTTCACTGTGTATTAGTTTGTAACAAAATGAGGGCTTTAATAGTATTAAAAGAATGAGCATTCCACTTCTCGGTTCTCATTCGTGTTTGGGCTTTTAATTATCATCTTCTAACTTTCCCATAACACTTGTAAGGATTTATAATTTAAGATGATTTGTCCCGGCTGTGCATAAATGGTACCATGGCCAAATGGAGAATAGTGACTAAATGTTGTTTGTGTCAGGTGATCATGGAGGAAGAGTAAAAATATTGTCTTCAGTAGGGCTGTGCAAATAATTAATTTTTCTAATTAATGGTCATCTGGAGAGAAATGAAAAAGGCATTTGAAACATTTAAAACTTTCCAATTTTCATTTGACCTAAAATGAAACACTTAATTAATAACCAAGGATGATCAATCATTTAGCTTTACAAAATCTCAATGAGAAAATACTTCCAGGCAACACAACTTGTTGACTTGATGCCAAGGCCTGGATTAATATTAACACCTAGTAAGATTGCTACTTGCTCTACTGAATCATGCCATTTCCTGATGGATTATTCTTTGGAGAGAATCCCTTCAGATGAAGCAGGCAGCCCTCACAGCACTTATTGCAGGACAAATAGAGATCACAGCAATAGCTGGAAGGTGCAACAAACCTAGGAAGTGTGAGAGAACTTAGGAGAGAAGCAGCAAAGCCAAGTGCAGCTGCAGCAGCAGCAGCAGGGAGTGGTAACAAAGGCAGGCAGATGGAGAACATAACAGCTGGTTGAGAGGACACAGAGAAAACCAGCTGAATAAAAACTAGGTGAGAAGCTTTGAAAGCACAAATGCACAAATTATTCTGTATCTGAAGCGTTGGACAAAAAGTTACTATAGTGTCATCTTCCTATAGTAAATGTCACTGATGAGCAGCACATAGTGTGGTGGGCTAAATACTGAGTTTTTAATGGTATAAAGCAAAAGACCTCATTCTTCATAGGCTAATGGGAAGCATTGCACAGGAATAAACACACTGCAGGCAGCAAAATCATCTACTTCCTTAGATGTTGTAAAGAATCATCTGTTTTCCTCTGGCTGTACACAGCACTGAGGGTGTCTCAGCAATGTGTGTTTTCTCATAGATGGAGGCAGGAATGCCAGCATAGTTGTTTCTCTTCTAGTGCCTTGCTCTCCTTCAAACTTTCAGAGGACTGCTTTAGCAGACCTGCTCTAGAAAAGGCAGACTCCACCAAGTATCCTGGCACACAGCAGTAGGCAAGCTGGATGTGCCAGTTCAGCTATTGTGATGCTCTCAGTCCATATGCAATTGATGTGAGTGCATAAAGAAGATCAAAGCTGCAATTCCATCTCATGTTCCTCTCCTCAGTCTTTCAACTCTACCTTCACTTGGCAGAGGCAGGTTCAGTAGTTAATTTTGGAGTAGCAATGGTCTATTTTGACAAAGCAGTTAAACCTGCCCTTTGCCATGCTGCTGTCAGGATTAGTGATAAAAAGGATCAGGAAAAAACAGGAATGCACCCTGGGACTTTTCAGAGCGCAGTGTGGAGTTGAGAGTACTGTGGTTGCTAGGGGAAAGATGCTCAAAAAGCCTTTGTTCCGAGTAGAACAATGGGTCCTTTAAGCCCACAACGCTAATTAGGTCTATTATTTCCAGCTTCAACAAAATACATGTTTATCCAGAGGCAATTTAATTTCTTCTTAACTATCAGCATGAGTAGCTATAAATGTGTACAGCAGGATTTGGAAATGTCCAACAGCTTCAATGTGTCCTGCATAGTGAGCTCTGGCCTGGTGGGCATGGGGTAGGGGGAGGGAGCCCAGCACTACTGGAGGTCTGCTTGTGCTGAAGAAAACTCTTATATTTGGTTGATGGTACAATTTAGTTGATCGATTTTGTGAAATACTGAAAACAAAGGCATGGAAGCCACTTGCACCCCCAGGACCAACTGATCCTTTATTTCTGACTCCAGGAGGTCCAGATCACTACAGAATAAATTAATCAGGTGGCTATGGGGAGGGTCTATTTAAATTAACAAATTAGTGGTTTTCCTAGACATGATAATCCTTCTATTCACCCTGAGGGGTAGATTTCTAATAATTACTGTATTTTCTGTGCACATACAATACTGCAATCACATGATAAATGCATAGTTTGGTTATCTGAAAATACAAATTTTGTTTAAAAAGAGAATCGTAATTACTAGGGGGAAGGTACAAAAAGAACACATACAGTTTTTAATTAAAAAGTATCACCGACTTCATCAGGAAAAATACAGCTACCACTGACTTCAAAATCGGAATGAATTTTCCCAGCTACTGCTGTAGGTTTTGCTAGAAAAAAGAAGGTGGAATTACCACTGCCAACATACATGTAATTCTCATCAATATAAAGACGAAGTTGTACCTCTACTGCCATGGCTTTGTTTTGGAATGGTGAAAAGACAAATCTTTTGGATCATAGTGTTTGTCTGCTTCATAAAGCCATCTGACTTTTTCAAAGCAGTCTGGAGGCTCTGCTTGTTGGGTCACAGGTGGAAAAGAAGGCAGAAATAATTTCCAAAGAAGGTACAAAATTCACAAGGTAGGATTCATCTGACCATAGTAAAGCATCTATATGGGAGCTAGGGACCACCAGTTTGTCCTAGAGTCAAAGGAAAAAACTGTGCTTCTGATGTCTTCCTGAAGTTACCTAAAATAATAGCCTACTCACAGATTAAAAGTGCCTGTTCCTCATAGTCAACTGGAAGGGGAATCAACATTAGAGTGATAAGTTCAGAAGACACCAATCTAGTGTCAAAGCACAAGAATTTCCATGATCCTTGATATTTACACTTGATATAGAAAAATCTAACTTTCTCTGTCTTACAGGGAACAATGCTTAGCCCTGTTTTACAAAGTTCAGACAGGTATCTTATTATGACATGACTAGACTCTAAAAAGGTATTTGCTACTGGCAGAATGAGGAATCAGACAAAATCTTTGTGGAACAGGACAGAAATACCATGGAGACTTCTTTTAAAGATAGAGGGGGAGAAAACTGAGGACCCGGGTTCTACTGCTAAAAAAACCTCTTGGTTTAATGTGTTACCAAATTTAGGTGAAAGCCAATTTTCAGTGCAGTGTATTGTTACTTCAATGATGCTTGGTGAAAGCAGAGAAAATTATTTCATTATTCAGCAGTGACTGTTGTAATAATGGGAGGAAAAATTCTGAAACTCTCATCCCATGCAGTGGTCTCCCACAGTGATAGCCTAGTACCCAAGAAGATCTACACTTCTGCTCTGTTTATAGAGAACAGGGAAACACTAAGTAATGGTAAACACTAGCTTTTACATAGGTAAGTAGAAACTGAAGACCTTTTTTTCCTTGTGTTTGAAATTAATAGTTTGCAATCATGATTTTGAAATAAGCATTATCTGCTGAATAAAATAATTTCACTCAGAACCCCAAACATTGTTTTTCCTGTAGTAATTCCTGTCAAACTCAAACATATCTACTGGGAAACCCATGAAAGACAATGTGAACATCCTAAGGGTACAGCAAAATCTAAAGCATTCTGTCTTTTTAATCTAGAAGAAAGGGGAACCACATAGAGCACATACAAATGAACTCATTGCTCTGAGGTGAGGAGCTCATAGAATCACAGAAAAGCTTGGCTTGGAATAAACCTTCCAAAGTCATCTACTCCAACTGCTCTGCAATGAGCAGGGACATCTTTCACTAGACAGGTTGCTCAGGGCCCTGTCCAATCTTACTTTGAACGTTTCCAGGGATGGAGAGCATCTACCACCTCTCTGGAAAACCTGCTGCAGTGTTACCCTCATGGTAAAAAACTTCTCGTTTATATCTAATCTATTTGATCTAAATCAAATCTCTTTTAGTTTAAAGCATTAGCCCTTGTACTATATGAAAAGTTCCTCAGCACATTGCAGAGAGTTATCATCAAATACAAATCTGAAAAACATGGGGGTTTTGCTAGTTTTGATCTTAATTGTTGTCCGTCCATATGCCCCGAAAGCTGAGTTAGTATGACACTAGCTAAAAGGAAAAAGGACCTTTACTCTAGCATGAATAAACTTCTTATTAACAGCAACTTTGCCCCAAAAAGTTTTCCAGTTTTTCAGTTTGTTTCCTTTTCAGATATTCTTAAGCTACCAATCCATGTCATCTTGTTGAAGAATATAGAAGTAACTTCTAAGAGAACTTTTCAGTAATCTTCAATCTAAACAGAAGTGTGTCTTCCTCAGACAACTGACATTGTAATCACAAGGCCAATTATTTATTTTTGACGTATGCAATTCAGGGAACTGCACACACATCCCAGTTGTGTGCAGCTTTGAGAACTTGACACAATAACTGCATTTCACATTTTTTGCTCTTTAGGCTTAATTACCTTTCATCTGATGACATTCTTCTCATCCATTCTTCAGATTCATGAAAGTTTCTCTCTTTCATTAGAAGCCTCAAAATGAGCTGTATTCATTGCCCTATGATCTTAATTTTACAAACTACAGTCTGAAATATTCTTTCAAAATCCATTTCTGCCCATGGAAAACTGTGTGCATAAATAATTCACTTTAGCAAGATTCAGCATGCTTCATTACACACACAAAATTAATTCAAACCCATAGGACATTTTTACCTCCTGTGTGTGCTTCACGTGCACTCCCCTCCTTGGCTGCATTTGGAAAGTCTTGAAGACCTCATGTAAAACCCTGATTTCAATGAAATCAATGCAAAAAAAGGCTTCCTAATAAACAGAATCAGAATTATGCCTTCTATTTTTGTTATGTTCATGTACAATTATTTGATTGAATCTGATGAAAAACTGCACTTAAATTTTACCAATAATGAGCCAGAAACCCTGTTAGGTTATTTTCCTTCCTCAACATGGTTTAGGTTGAGAAAAGAAGTTTTAATTGAAAAAATTCTCTCAGATCCTCTTTACCAATCTCTAAACTTCTGCTTATTCCATATTCCTTGTTTATGTTCAGTAATTTTTTCTCTCAGGTACACATCCTACTAATTGTCACATGTTCATTCAATCAGGAAGAAGAAAAAGTCTATGCATCTTTGGCCAGAATGCGTCTGACTTCAAATGCTGTGGCTTCATTATCTGCCACAAACCACTCATAGAAAATCACACAGTAGGGAGAGGGGAGGAAATGACATAAAAATATTGTCAGGTAACAAAAAGTAAATTCATGAGTCATAAATTACTTGCTGAAAGGACCATAAAGAGCAAAATTTTGTTTTTACCATTGACTTAATGGGAACACTACCAAAATATTAAATTTTTTGCTCTCATTTACAAGATTTAATCTACTTATGAAAAACTTCTAACTGAAAATGGAGCTTCTATGTTTTTTAGCAAAGTTGAAATGAATCTTGTTCAACGCTATTGCTCTACTTAGGCAGCAAATTAACACAGTCCTATCACTGCAAAGTTGAGGCTTCTGCTGCAAGATGATTCTAAAAAACTGACGTCACTCGCTTAAACTGATCAGATTAATGTGCTGGCACTTTGAGATATGAAAGGTGTCTGCACATTAATCACTGGGACCGTCAGAGGGAGATAATATGTTTAATTTCCCATGACTCAGGTATTCTGCAGCCTTGTGTGTGAATCTGTGTAGAAAAGATGCAAAAGATCATTCAGGCCTGTCTAAAAACTGTCTTCCTCTCCCCCTCCTGAAATTTTGCAACCCCAGTCAGGCTTCCTGGCAAACAATTCTTTCATATACCAAAATACTCAGAGGAACCATACATAAACCTAATAAATAGGAGCATGAGTTAGATCAGCTACAAGCTCCCAATCCCTCTGCAAGCAGGAGTAATTTGGGATTATCATTTAGCCAGTAGGGTAAAGGGACATAACAGCAATGCCAATTTCCTGATATCTCTTCTCCTTTCCCCCACTCCTAGAAGTATTAATCCTTGAAAAATGAGCTGTCATCTGCAGAATATAAAACAGAGGCAAGGCTAGCCTATTTCCACCAGATTCATGGTATGATGTCAGATACACAAAAATCATTATTTTTGTTATCAAGATTAAATTTTTTCTGATGCTCTCTCAGTCATCTGTGGTTTCTACACAATGGCCAAAGCCACTTTTGCCCATAGATTCATACTACCCTTGAATTATTCCACAGGGTTTCACAAGGCAGCACCTGCAATGGTGAAGGATCTTGGGAGATTGATGATTTCAATCTCTCATGCAGTTCTCAGTGTACAGAGCAGATAGGAAAGGTGCAGACATTTCAGATATGAATTATCTCATTTAACTCTATGGGGCAACTATATTACAGGCAGCTACAACTAAGCTATTCATCTAAATTCCAGTATAGCCAGTGCAAAAAAATATTCTTATGCATGAACCAAACATATTTTAGGGAGAAAAATAACCTTATATATGATCCAAACATATTTTAGGGAGAAAAATATCCTTATACATGATCCAAACATATTTTAGACATCTGCCTTCAGTTGAGAGTAATGTCATCCCAAAAGTGTCTCTTTGAGTTTAGACAAGTAGTCCAGATGTAGGGATCTATGCTGTGCATCCTAACAGTCAGCTGATTTGGCTTTTGCTTTTTCTTCTTCATCCAATGACAGAAGACACTTCACAGAGAATGATAGAGAGAACAACCTGAATTGAAACTGCCTCCCTGCTAAGTGATCTGGAAAGGCTGCAGCCTAGGAAACCATGACTGAAAAAAAAAACCAGTCCAGAAAGAGAAGCAGCCGAAAGAAGTTCATAACATTGATAGGAAAATTAAGGTTGGATGGGACCTACTTAAAATCCTGCCCAAAGCACAGTGAGATATGAAATCAGACCAGATTGATAAGGGCTTTGCACAACTCGGTCTTCCGGGGATGGTCACTGTTCAGCCTCTCTGGGCAACCTCCCCACTGCCTGACTGTACTCTCAGGAAAAAGTTTCTCCTCTCTTGATTCAGCTTGTGCCCATTGCTTTCCTCCTGCCAGGAACAACTTTGAGAATCATGGCCCCATCATCAGATTAGCTAGACAAGAAAAAGCATGATCCTAGAGTCCTGTTTGGATATTAATTCTGCCATCAGAGCATTTCCTCAGTACTCTCTCCATGAGAGACATGAAGGTTGTGTGGAACTAGTCCCTGGGTGAGTGGATCAGGGACCATGTTTCTGACTGCTTTGTATGGAAGAGGAGGTTTAGCTTTCATGTCTTCCTACATAGTCTACATAGTCTTGCTTCCAAAGCTGCTCTGAATAACAAAATGAGTTTCCAAGGGGCTCTCCCGGAGGTTTACAGACAGGTTCAGCACTCCGAAGATCAAGACTGAATGTGGTCTTTGGCAAGGTCTAGAAAAATTCTTCACAGCCTTTATGCCTCTGGAAATTATCCTGGAGGGTGGAATACAAAAAGTCAATGCATGTTGCATGTTTGCAACCTGTCAATAAATGTCTCTGCTGCCTAAAGCTGCCTTCAGTGAAGGCAGGAGGCTTTCTGGTTCCTGATCTCCTACAAGAAAGCAAAAGGGACATTTTTTGATTGAGGAGTTAGAGAAGGTCATACCTCATACAAAACTGATGACTGTCTGTCTGCATCCTCACTTGTCAAGGAAGGATGGTAAAAATTAGCTTTGGCTTGACTGGAGAACCATGAAGCAGGAAGTTGAGCACAAAAACTTTATGGTGTCCCCCAGTATCCTGCTAGTTTGCAGGGAAATATCAGCTTCTTCTGTAGTTTTAAAACACAAGAGCAAAAGCTGCAAAATGACAATTAAGATGTGCATAGAGGACTATGTCTTTGCTTTGCTGTACATCAATAATCCCTTACTTTGGTTAATCTGCTACCTTACATGAATCAGCAAAGCAAGGGAAGCATCAGCTGTGCTGTCGAAGTAACCACTGCCTTCAAGTACATGACCAGTTTCTCCAGAGCTGATCCAAAACCCATGAAACCATGGACAGAAGATTAAATTGGTTTTATGACAGACCTTTTCAAGCTGGCTCGTGGCAGTCTCCTTCAGGAAATTCTGCAACGTGTTTGTGCAGCAGAGAAAAGTACAGAAAAAAACCAAAACAAAACAATGCATAATAAACAAAATGAAAGAGAACACAAATTTTCCCTGCCCCACCCCCCAAGCTTCGAACCCAAGCACCACCACCACTTGAGATGCTTCTAATTGTATCAACTATTGGAAACCATCCCAGGCTTCCCAAGATATTTAGCTGATTTCCCATGGAATAACAGAATATTATCATATACATCAGAAAAATAGGCTTCATATGCATGAACTGGAAACCCAAGGGGATCTGAAGTAAAGGAATGCGTGGAGTTACAAAAACAATACATGACAACCTTCACCAACCTGGATAAACTTTTTTCCAATTCCTGCTGGATAAAGAAATAGATAAAATGTTGATTCATATAGAGCTCCCCAGACTCTTTATTCGCCAAACTTTCTTGTCAAGGTTTTCTGTTTCAGAGCAAATCTATTCATATAGCCACCACCTGACATGCAGAACACAAAATAAGAACATAAGAGACATAACACATACATAACACTACATAAGAAAGTTTTCATGAGAACACAAATTCACCAAAAAGATGGAAAAATATGATGTTCCCTTTTGTTTGGGGGTGATCCTGGAAGCATTTATGCCAAAGGAGATATGTGCATTTTGTTACATGGAGTAATTACAAAAAAGGAAAATTGTACATCAAGTAATAATTTTTACCCAAATATAACCTTTTACAAGTGATTTTTTCCATAAAATATTCCAATTTTCCACCATTAAAAGTGAAAAAATATGTATATATCCATTAGAGAATGTTTCGATAGTCACTTAAAAAATGTCAAAAACCCCAAAGAATGAAAAATGAGGGAAATGTTGAATGACATTGGTAGCATATCCATAGTGTTTTCTGTATGTAGAAAAGATCAATCTCATATGCCTCTAGCTTTAGCGTTAAAGACATTCCAAGTACATTTCAGAAATAATGACTACTTAAAGTTCTTCCTATGCATCCCATCTTAAATGTGAAACATAAGTAACATTACATTAATTTAGATTTCTGTGTTGTAAACATTTCACCCACGTGTCACATATTTATATCATATTTACTCATAAAGCTTTCTTGAAGAGCTATATGTACCTTTTCCTTTTTACTACTGTAATCAATAGTTACAAAATTTGGAGACGTCTAATTTTACACTCCAGTTAAAACAGTAATTGCTAGGGAAGACCTAGACTCATAAATAAAGCATCACATAAACCATGGTACAGAAGTTAGTAAATCACTCAAATTTTGGAGATTTTTAATATCCAAGTAAGTTTCTATGAGTGGGTTAATTTTAAACTTTTTCTGACATAGCTTCAAATGTCTAGAACAAAATAAATGTTGCAGAGGTTTCTAACATAGCACTGTCCTTTATTAAAACCAGGGGGGGTAGGCAGTTTTGTTTCACTTCAGGTTTAAAAATAATGATAATAAAAAAAAAAGTTGGGATTTTAACATAATACTCAATGAAATGTCACCTCTGTGAAAGTTTTTCTGCATTAAAGATGTTCTTACTGTACAGGATGTTGTTAGAATTGCAAGGTGATGCATTTGTATTGCACTTTTATATTCAACAAAATTCAAAGATTACTGTAAGTTAAATACAAAAGATGTTATTAGTCCAATTCAGTACACACATTGCATCTCAGTGAATTATTCTAATCTCAGTTTATTGTCTGTGGAACTACTTCTGTGGTTTACTTCACCTCAGCCTAAATTACGCACTTTCATTTGCTAAATGACTTTTGCTCGAAAAGCACCAATTGCCTGACAAGGAGTCCACAGGGAACTAGCTCAGGTTTCTAGACTGGAAACATCTAAGACTCAGTGAAAATAATCTCTGCCAAATCAGCTGAGAAATATTAGGGTTGGTTTGAATGTCCCAGAAACTGAAGTTATCTTGCTAAAGTCAGTCTATAATCATAAAACTGTTTAGGCTGGAAGTCACCTTTAAAGGTCACCCAGTACAACTCCCCTGCAATAATCAGGGACACCTTTCATTAGATCAGGTTTCTCAGAGCTCTTTCACTTTTCCAGCTCCCTCAGGACTATGGGATGCACCTTCTCATGTTGCATAGACTTTTGCAAAATCAAGTTCTTCACATGATCATGAGCCTTATCTTCTCTTACAGTGTGAGGGACTTTGTTCCCCGGTCCCTGCTTTGTGAGAAGTGAGGGAAGAGAGCTCACTATTGAAGACTGAGACCAAACAGTTGAGTACCTCAGCCTTCCCCTCAACTGTAGTCACCAGTTTGCCAGTCATATTCATTGTGGGGTACACTTTCTTTAGCCTTCCTTTTCTGGGTGACATAACTGTTATTCTTTCCATCCTTGACAAGTTCAGCTTCAGATGCACCTTGGCCTTTCTGACTCCATCCCTACTCAAACAGGCAGTAACCCTATGCTCCTCCCAGGATACCTGATCTTGTTATTCTCTTTACATGGATTCTGGGTAAGGAGACGTGGTAATTTGTGTTTTGGTAGTTCCTTGAGCTCATCCTTCAGCTGGAGTGATGCAAAATGCACCTCAGTGCTTCAGAGTGATGCAGAGCTGATTCATTCAGAGTGACTCATCCTCTTTAGGATGTTCCTTAGCTGTAAGCTGACCAGAAGTATCAGAGAAGTTGCAAATTTTGTGAAAAATGCAAACAAATGAAAAACAAACTCTTCAGAAAGTCATCATTTTGGCAAGAGATACTTCTCATTTCTCCTGGCACAGCTGTTCTCGGGGTGCCCCACCACAAGCAAATGACGCAGGATAGCTCGGGCATCTGAACAGTGAAGGGTGGGGAGAAGAATAGCACAAGGAGCACTTTGGCAGGAAGGTATTAGGCAGGAACTGCCTATATAACAAGTATGTGGGAAAATCTGAATTTTGGATGTTCTGTCTAGTGTGAGGGGTGAAGGGGAGTGGGGAATGTTTAGGGTCACAACCTGTTAATCTGGTTGGTTATCAGAAAAAAGACAAGCACCTGCCTACAGCTTTGCCAAAGCAACCGTGCAGAGCACCTTGCCTTCTGAGTCATTCACAGAATAAGCGTAACACAGCACTAAAGGACAGCTTTATTATGTGAATATCTCATTTCCTTCAGAGACGGATATTTTGGGTTTGTTTTCCTCTTTATCGTCATAGATTTTAAACTTTTAAATGTCTCGATTAACTTTAATTAAACTTTAAGTGCCACAGATCAGAGAGTCAATGAGCTTGCTAATTCTGCAACTTGTTTGTATTTTTTTCTTGGACTTAATACTCCATTTTCAAAGTCTACATTACAGAGATTTAGAGTGGGGTGGTTTTTATATTCAAGTCATATTTTTTGTAGATAAAACATTGTTCCACCTTTCCCCAGATCCCAGCCAGGTTTCCTTGGTAGGGAAGGATTTCTCCACAATAATTTTTTTACTCCTGCTCCATGGCATGAGCAGAACATTTAAAGCAGGAATACACTTAAAGCTACTTCTATAATCCAGAAACTATGCAGTGAACACCAAAGTAATTTGGCTACAGATTTGATTTATAAAGTCAAAAATTGTCTTTTTTAGAAAGCCACTTCAGAAATAATGTTAGGTTCACAATTTTTAATCAGATAAAGTTAAAGAGGAAAAAAAAGTAACAGCTGGCATAATCTAGTAATTTATTTATCTATAAAAGGCTGGATATGACTTTTGCTTCATAAGAACCACATTTGTTTTCTACTTGTAGCATATGTATAGTAGAGTTTGCGGCGCTAATGACATTAACAAAATCTTTAAAGTCATAAAGCTTCTGTTCTGCCTGCTGTTGCTCACCTATTGTTCTGTCAGAGAGAAGAATATATTATACACTTCCCTGTGAAGGAGCAGCAGTTGTTTGCACACAGAAGATTAGCATTGCATGGGATTCTTCCCTGCTGGTATGTAGAAGGTGTTAATAATCTAAAGAGTATGAACAGCTGTTATCTTTACAGTAATTAGCATAATATTTCCTGATTGACTACACTATGCACTTGCTCTTTATTTTTTTTAAACTGAAACTTCTATCAGAGTAATCCATTTATTCTCTTTTTTTTTTTGAGATTATTTTCAATTTATAGACTCAGAGAGTTCATAAAATGAATATAAAAATCAGAAAACAGAAGCAATGACTCACAGGTTTTGTTTTCCAAGATTTGGTGTGTTTTATTTTAATACAAACAATGTGAACAGTTGCATTAAAATATAAAGGGGTATACCCACAGAAGACCTCCTGAAAGAATGACACCCAAAAAAATCCATTTTTGAGCCTCCCACTTATTTGTGGCAATCAAAGTACCAAGTTTGGATGCTCAAGTTCTCTAGACTACAAGAAGAGCATTGAGTCACTTCAAGTAGAGGTACCTGGTGGAAAGTACTGAAGAAACAAGTTCAACATTAGACATCCCTCAGATTGCTAGATGTCAAGTTTCAAGCCCAAGCAACCCACTTTTGCAGGTTTTACTCTTAGAAGAATTCTAATTTATTAAATAGTTTCATTACCTCAAGTAATGAATTTTGAAAAAAATGGAGTAGGAAGAAAAATTATAGTAAAAAACCTTCTTTCACAGAATAATGAATCATTAAATTTCAAAAAGACCTTTAAGTTCATCAGTTCCAACTGTTTACCTAGCACCACAGTATTTACCACTAAACCGTATCTTCAAGTGACACATCCACACACATTTTGAACACTTCAAGGTATGATGATTCCATCTAAAGCCTTTTTAAAAGTTTGGTTCTTTTGAAATCTTAAATAGAAGTAATATTCCTGGTTAAGTGTGGGGCTTTGAAACTGAGGTGTTACATGGGCCTCCCAGCAACTTGAGTCATGGCAAGCAGACCATCAGCTTCATGGAGACTGTTTGTGCAAGGGGTGCTCAGTCTGCTCCACTCTGGCTTCATCAGCCTCTAGGAGAGAAGTTGCAGAAGGTTTGGAAGACACATTTGCCATAAAGCTGATCCTGTATCAGCTGTTTCCTTAGGTGACATTAACCTTTTCTAGTTCTCTTGAAAAGTTAGAAGGAAAAGATGAAATGGAGAATAATCAGAGATGGTGTAGCCAGTTCTTGCATTCCTCTCAGCTGGGAACAATGCCTAATAAGTGGTGCTAGTTGTGTCCAAGTACAGAAGGAATACTGAGGTGTCATTTTCTTTAGTAGATAAACATAATGAAAAAGTCATGAACTTTCATATTTAAATAAATCTACTAAGATGTACCAAATTACCAAGTATTATGTTTCTTGATTTCTTATTGTATAACAAGAGGTTATCTTGATGTGCTTGATGCAAACATACTCATAAATAACATCTGGATTAAAACCAGATTACTTGGTAAAAAGAAGAAACAGTTCTATCCCTCAGGAAAAAGAAAACCATGAACCCAGAACTTACTCCCCAGTTGGACAAATTAAGAAGCCTGTTGGGGTTATACCTGAGGTTCTGTGCAGCCTACAGGTTCAGGTTTTCTTCTGCTGAGACTGAGGCACTGCAACTGGAGAAGAGATGGAGGGGAAAGCATATACAATAGAATATGATTCTGTGCAATACACAGAAGAAGTTTTCTCTGTGATATGACTGCAAGGTATCCAGACTGTCCATCTGGATATTGGCCTAGCTAATATTGCCTGAATGCACCTTTGAACAAAATGCATTTCCATCAGAATAGACACATTTGTTAAAACCTAAGGGTCTCTGTGTGTTTTGAGAGACACTTAGGAGGATATCACGGACCTTACTTTTATAATAAAGACCATAGAGTAGTTTGACAAAGCAATGCAGAAATAATATACATGCAGAAATTCTAGTGAATAAGTTATATTTCCTATTTCACATACCTTTTCTCAAGGAATAAAAATTCAGTGCCGAATTGGCTTTGTGTTGTTGCAGTAGGTGGGAGTGTTGTAGGTCATTGCTCCTCCCCAAAGTGGCGCATGTTACTGTTTCTTATTCTGTATAAATAGATTTTAGAACTTGCAATATTCTGTTTTTCTTTTATGAAATCTCTGAGTCTTATTGTCTTGAAAATGTTTCCTTTTTAGTGCATGATTCAACAAAGAACTAAACATCAGGTTAGGTTTGCAAACCTGAGAATAAATTGATTTACTTCAACTGGAACTGAGTAAACATATAGTGTTGTATTTTAAGTGTTGTACTGGAACTCCCAAGGACTGGTTTCTGTATACAAATGAGTACATGCCAATAATTTTTTAAATTTTTTCCTTATCTATCAGCCATAATCTATCTCCAGCCTGCTTTTTATTTTTATCCCAATAATCTCTTTAGTGTCACAAAAAATGAACTTGTTGCTTAGTCTACCCTCAGTTCACTTTGTCTCCTGCCTCCTATTCTTGGTAGCTGTGCCTTGAATTACACTAGGAAGCACTATAAATCTTGTCCCATCCACTGTGTCCCCATTTTGTCTGTAACATCAATTTTGAGATGCTGAACCTGGATACTAGCTTGGAGCTAGTACAATTGCTTTGGTCATATTTTGAATTGCATGGCATGGATGATGACAGTAGAACTCAGCACTTACAAATCAGCCAGCTCTAAAGTAATGAGAGAGGAAGATTTATTCTGTTTCAGAGGCTCACAGATATTACAAAGCTCCAGTCTGCTTTTACTGAAGACAACAGGAGCCTTTCCTTTGATTTTAATAGGAGGAGGATCAGTAGAGAGAATGAAAAGAGTGCTATAGTTTCTCTCTTTCCCTTGCAAGGATAAACTATTCAGCCTTCAGTCTCCCTGTGCACTCTTGTAGGTCTCAGCATTTTTGCTAGCTTGAATGGTGTTGTATACAATGTAATGCCATTTGATTTTTCGTTATCACATCAGTGTCAATAATATAATTATTCATTTTAAAATATAACCAACCTGCACAGAATTCAGGCAGGTAAAAGGCAGGCATACTAATGCAAAAAATTTATTGAATTAAGCAATCATTTATGTAGGCACAATCTGGAGACAAAATACATTAAAGCCATAGCTTTAAGCTAGTAAGAGAACATTTCTCAAATCATTATTCCTATAATAGACTTTAAAATATTTAATCTAATCTTAGAATTATTTTACACTGTGTGAGACACTGGATTATTATATTAATTGTTGGCTTAGATCAACTCAAGGGGTGGAGGGGAAGGGACAGGTCAAATTCCACGGAGTTAGGGTAGTGCCCTGTCCCCCATGCCAGCCCCTGTGAGTCTCCAGGAGCAGCCCTGGGGCAGTTATAAGTCCCTGGACACCGGGAATACTCCTCTGTACCACATCTTGAAGGCCCTAACCCAGTCCCAAATTAGCTGGCACATTGGAATTCCTGCTTGGAGTGGAGGGTGTGGCCACCGGGGAGTCAAAGCAAATAAAAACATGTGCTCTCCATGGTGTTTGAACCCTGATACCTGTACATGTGGAAGCTGGGGTCTTGCAGAACTCTGGTAGCAGCTATTTTTTTCTCTGTTTTTCTTTCTCTCTCTTTCTTTACTTCTTCTTCTCCTAATCTTTTTTCTTAATATTTTGGGTAACTTGAGGCCAGATGGGCTGGATTTTACTAAGCTGCACATGTTAGCATGTGCTAAGTCAATGCTTTGTGGATTGCTTTATTTTGGTTGAATGTTACCATTTAAACTTTTGTCAAGTACTCTTATTTTCTAAAGTTTACCAGTACAAGTACCCTCTGAGAAAATGTGCAGCTTTTCTCCTATGCATTCTCTCTTAAGTTGTTAAAAGAACCGAGGACTCTTCTAAAAAATTGACAGGTGAATTTTTGGAACATTGTATATTTTTAAAATATAAATATTAAATATACAAATATGTATATTTATTGAGCCTGTAGCTCCAGTTCTCACCGATTTATTCAAACTATCAACCTAGTTCAATCTAGTTCAGAGTCACGTTTCTACTACAGCTTTGGAATAGATTTAAGCAAACTCATCAGTAACAGGAGTCAGAGGATATCTTCTTTGCAAGCTAAATATGCAGTGCTGCAATGCTTCAAAATCAGGAGAGACCAGGAAAGGAATTGTCAGAGGACAAATCGCTGTGGTTCTTTCAGTGAAAAAAAATTGCTTTGCAGAAAGACATCAAGAAAAATAGGCTAATCTACCTTGCAAACAAAATTGCTTTTGTTTTTACTAGTTTCATTATTATTTCTCATAACATCTCAGTTAAAGATAAATGGCACCTTACAGGAAAGAAATGAGGTAGTTGGTTCTTGTAGATTCTGAGTCTTCCTTTTGACCTATTTAGGTTTAGGAATGGTATTTTCCAGTTTAGTGTTTTCACTGACACCACTCCAAACCATGTGCTGCTTGCTTACTCCCACTTCCCATTCCTTTGCCCTGCAGCAGGGGACTGTTTCCCCCATTCCCAGAAAATGGCATGAAGTGGTATAGAATAAACTCACATGTGGGAAAATATCCAGAAAATATTGAAAGCCACACTGCTTGTGAACATGGTTAACAAATACAACAGGCTGTCAGAGCTCTCTTGCTGAAGTGTTGCTTTAATATGAGTATAATAATGCTACAATTATTTTCTGAAATAACTAGTGGTTAATGCAGAGAAGCTTTAAAAAAGAATGTACAAAAGGGAAGTGAATAGCTACTAGCAACAATTTATTTTGATTCGTAGTCTTTACAGCAAATGAGGCAAATATTTAAATCAGTGCTTACACAGAAATCCATACTCACCTGAGCGAAACATGATCAGTAAATGACCTTTCCTGTTTAAGCAACTTGTGTGTATTGAAGTTGTGCCATTTCATGTAACACATTTGCCATGATTCCATTTCAGTCAATTCAGTAAGTACAGGACAGGTACAGGAAAACTACATATTCAGAGGACAGTACATACTGACATAGTTCCATAGAAGTCTCAGTTCAGTAAAGTGTGTAAAGTTAATGAGATTAACTGTTACCATGCAAATAAACTGACTCCAGATTTACATCCAAACCAAGCTATTTACACCTGAAATAGTGTTAATTATTTGCTTTGCAAATGAAAATTTGATAGACTATATGAAGACACATAATAAAAGAGAAGGGAGTCCCAGTACTCTCCTCATTGGCCACATCACAGTAATGTTTGATGTTTTACTTGAAGGTCTGGATAATAAATAATGCTAGTATGCCTCATTCTAAGGGTGTTTCTATAAATATCCTTATGACCATTGGAACTCTACGCAATAAAACATAAAAGTAGCACAGGCTTTTCAACCTACCAGTTGAACATGTTTATGTACACAGAGCCAGCACAAGATTTGCATATGAATTTTGTCTCATCAAAGCACTATTTTGAAGAGCTGAGAGTCTCCAAAAGTGTTGAGTCCTTGGCTGAGTTAGGGTGAATTTATCACAGAACAAGAGAACATTCAATAGTTCTGCATGTCTCCAAGGATTTAGCCCCATGCCCATTGCCAGAATCAGATGTATTGATTGTCTTTATTTTTTATTTTCCCTGGATAATGGTGTGAACCCAAACATATCAGCATTTAGATACTGGTAAGAGTTCTTCTCATAGATGAAATAGAAAAGAGAAGGTATTGGCTGGAGAAGAAAATAAGTTATAGCTGTGGTAATAAGTGAATCATAAGTATCTTCAGTTAACTTATTTTTGGCAGAAAAATGAAAGAAATCTTA
This sequence comes from Dendrocincla fuliginosa, assembly GCA_035047845.1. Taxonomy (NCBI): domain Eukaryota; kingdom Metazoa; phylum Chordata; class Aves; order Passeriformes; family Dendrocolaptidae; genus Dendrocincla; species Dendrocincla fuliginosa. The sequence goes on along the minus strand of JAWWMO010000001.1, from coordinate 85,446,461 downwards.
TAGATCACTTAGTTTGTCTGTCCAACGAAAGTCAAAAGATTCATTTTCCATAGCAGAGGAAAAAGTAGAAAAATAAGTATAGAAGTAGTGTTGAGTGTGTTAAAGGCTTACAGCTCATTGTTTATTTCTTCAATAACTTAAAGCAATAATTGACACATCAAATAAAAATATATAAAAACTGATGCATTGGGGGATGGCTCTGAATTAATTGTATTAAATTAATTACTCAAAGTTCATGGCCTGTTTCATGTTATTTTACACACTTCTACTATGCACTTGCATTTCTCTCAGATTCATAACCCACTGACACATGCTAAATACAGCTAGGTTCTGTTTGCACGTTCCAGTTTCATCTCATTTGTTTAGCAAAACTTGCTGAGGTTTCATTTTTCTATCCTGACCTTGCCAAGATCAGTCTTGCGTTCATACCCTGTAGAAATATTGGCTCAATCCTGCTGTATGATGTCATTCCATTAGAATAAAATCCTTAAACACATGAGTAGCCCTTCACGGAATACAGAGAGTTTGTATCAAGGCTAAGTTCTTTTAAGATTTACCTTGAGTTGAGGCTTAGCTGTATGGCTGAATTAAAGACCAAAATAATTATTGGTTTTCATTCCAGAATATGTAATTGCAAAGTTTTTACATTTTATGTGTATTTCTATTTTATCTCTAGTGAATACCCACAAGTCTTGAAACACTGGTGGCATTTAAATTCCAGTGTCTCATTTCAAGATTCTCTGTAAACTTGCAGCAATAACCTTCCCACTGTTGTTTATTTACTGATCTGAGTATAAACACCAGTATAAAAAGCAGACAGACTCAGAGTCAACCATAACAATGTGTCTAAAAACAATCCCAGGCTGCCCAAGTCTTGTAGGACTGGCACATTTCAGGCAAATGTAATTGTCCAAGCCCATTGGTCCAGCTTTGACATCAAAAAGACACACATCTACAAAGCAAACCTGGCTGCTGCCATGGCTGAAATCATTTTGCCCACACTAACATAGCTTTGGAGCACTGCCATTGCCAACATGATTTACATGTCACTCAGAAGCACAAAGAAGAGGCAAATAACCCCGTTCTTTTGGTATCCTTTTCATCCCTACCTAATTCAAGATAACCTGTGTCCAACTCCTAGTGAATTCAGTGTGACCTAAAGACATGCTTATTGAGGAAGAAAGTGTGTTGAATCATATTTATGCATAACCATGCAAAGGCTGAAAGGCACAGAATAAACAAGTCATGGAAAAACCACATGGAAGTGAAATGGTGAACAAATGCTATAGCGAAGCATATATTGATTGTCTGATGAGAACTTAGAGCTCAGGGCTTTTTTTAGCCTTCCTTCCATGAGAAAACAAAGTACATCTATTCTCCACTTGAGCTCCTAGGAAACTCTACCAATCTGTCAGTGTGAATGAATTTGAACCAAAGTTTAAAAGTTGTTCAGATCACACAAAAGCAGATACATAACCAGAATTTTGTAAGCCACATATCCCTGTAAAATCAGGCTACAAACTGAAAAGGTAATTAGAGAAGAGGGATACATTAAATTGTCTAAACTAAGCAGAATTTCTGCTTTGAACAGCAGAAAAAAAATCTCATTTCAGTGCCATTGAATGTCACCCTAAATGAAGTGAGTGGAGATATTTGCTGTATTTCAAATCCATAATTTCACCTTGCTTGTTCCCAAATCCAAAGAGCAGAATGTGTGCCTGAAATAACTGATACCAGGGGTTTTGTGGTGACTTAGCTATTTCTCTACCACCTAAACAGGCATATTAATTCTGATGTACTTACATTATTAGGGTATTGCAATCAGTTGATGTTGATGTTCATATGCCTCTGACACAAAAGCGGTAAAAAGAATTGCTATTAAATGTTTTTTATGAAGCCCTGAAGACATTTGCCTGTTGAAAGGGTTGAAGGCAAAACTCTATACTCAGACTGGTTTTCTTTCTATTCTCCTATTTGTCCATAGAGATCGCTTTAATTAGTACTTGCTGGAAACAATATTAACTAAAAAGCGTAATCAGTATGAAGAGAAGCTGATGAATAGTTATAAAAATAGCATGCAAACACCAAAGTCGCCTTCTAAAAAAAATATTATATGAGATAGTACAGAACTGTTGTATGTCACTAGGAAATGTTCTATCTGCATGTCACTTTAACATGGTAACAACAGCAGTGGTTACTTCACAGTCAAGGCAATTTTTCAGGAGGCACACAGGGCAAGTAGAGCTGAGCCTTACATCTCAGATGAAATTTCTCTCCATTTTAAATTTATTTCAATTATATTCACCCCGTTTCCCTAAGCAAAGAAAAAAGTTAAACAATGAGCTACATTTGCTCAATACTTTAACTACATTACCTCCAGATTTCTAAATCTTATTTTAATTTTTATGATAGTGGGTGTTGTCTTAATGTCCTGCTCCTACAGCTAAGTGAGCAGATTATCTACTAATTCTTTATTGACAGATTTCTTGCCTCGAGGTAGAAATGCACTTTAATACATGAAGCTATATTCCAGAAAGAAAAAAGCTAAAAAAATAAGAGTGTGAATACGTAAAGAAAATCTTCAATGTATTAAAGAATTTGAGGGAGTGGGGAATATGGCAGTTTGTGGGACTGGGAAAACTCTGCTTGTCAACAAACACTAGTCTCACAGTATCAGGGCACCAGTTCAGGCAATATCTAAGCCTACAGCCATCTCCATTTCTCCACAAACCCCCTTTTTTAGTAAGTAGGAAGGTGTAGCAAACAAGAAGGAGTGACAAAGACCAGGGAAGTGAACCAAGATGACCACAGGAGGTGAGCAGGAGGGAAATGGAAAGAAGTGACAGCACAGAAAGGAGGAGGAATGTGGCAGTCTGGAAGAAGATATAGAAAACTGTGTGTTCTCTTAGCAAAAATAAGGAGAAAGACAAAGTGGGAGCAAAAGATGCTATATTGAGCATTACAAGATTCTCTGATAAGAGCAGTGCATGAAAGGGTCTGTGGCAAAAGGTATGGACTACTAACATGAGAGGTGATGTCAATAATCATACACAGATGACAAATGCCAGGATGCCAAAGCAACTCTCCTGACCCTCTCAACAAGACAAATAGCAAAAATTCAAAGAGATAATACTTTTTGCCTGAGCATAAAATATTAAATATACAATACCCAAAAACTAGTGTATGAATTATTAGCACTTTCTTTAGAAGTCACAGGAAAATGAAGCATGACTTAGAAGATCAAGATACCATTGAATTATACCCTTTCTTCTGCACAATGGGAATTCAGTACGTACTTACACGGCTGTGAAGATTAAGGGAAGCAAGGCACTTATAAAGAGCTAGAAAAAAATGAATTTAGGTTTCTCAGTAGAATTTTGGCACTGATGAAGGGAAGAGGAATATATAAGTCCTATGGGGTAGAGTCATTTGTCTCTATCCACAGAAGGCCTGTGTTCATTAATGGCTCAAACTGTGCCTTCAGAAGATGGGAGGGGACCAAAGTAATCTACTTCTAACTACCTATCTCTTTACACAAAGAGAAGTGTTTCAGGGAGATAAGCATGACAACCGGTACTGGTTCTAGTCTGACACCTGCATCACTGCATTATTGCAGTTTTGTGCTTGAGCTCGCAGCCTGCAGAGAGGGTATATTGTTAATTCTTAGCTCAAGTCCAAAGTTAAATGATGCATTTGTATTCACAAGATGCAAAAACCAAGCGCGTGAGTGAGATCTGATTCTGTGTGCGTCTAGCTTGAGCTCTTGTTCACCATGCTCCCCAGTGCCTATGGCAGTGCCTGTGTTATCCAAGAGTTGAAAACTCGAGGCAGAATTAAATTCTTGAAGTTCCATATGAGAGTGGACTTATATTGATCAACCTCTTCCTTAAGTTAATCACACTGAAATATTTTGTGTCCATAAGGATGACAAAGTTTTTTTTCCTGGAGATCAGGCACAGCTCAAGCTCAGGCATCTGTGCCTCTCTCGTTTACCCCAAGGTCTTCACTGTTCCTCTCTTTCTAAATTGTTGCTGATTACTAAGGATGCCCAAGGACTTTCTGCTGGCAATCTTTGACCCCCTGTAACTGATGCTGCCTATGGGTGAGTAGTGTTTGGCAAAGATAGCGTGATCTCTCTGAGTTCAAATAATTGCCTCCTAAAGTATCTTCTGCTATATTCCTTCAGTTCCATTTTGTCTGGGGAACACAGTTTCTCCTGTAAACAACTGCTTTTAATGGGACTGCCTCTTGATGACCAGTAGGTATATTTGGCAGGGAGAAACCATGCTCAGACATGTTAGGCATGCACAATTTGAGCCATAAACTGAATGTGAAATTACTTGTGGTTATGTGTTTTGGTTTCTCTTTAATTCACACCCAAAAATTAAACCTTTCAATCACCTCAAAACTCTTTTCTGCTCTTGCAGAGCTGAACATCTAGCCAGCCTTCCACCTCAAACAAATAATATTCATGTTTTATACCTCATGCCTTAAGTTTTGGGTTTTTTTGGGCGGGGCGGTTAGTTTCATTGCGCCATGGTCATTACAGACTTTGAAATCCTAGGGAACTTCAGCATTTCAACCAATATCCAGTGGTTGCTTCTTTTTTTTCATCTTCATTCTTGGTCACTGCCTGGCAAGGTCTGTGACTATGGATTCATCAGCAAGCAATGCAGGGCAGTAGGAGGGGTCCCTGTAGAAAGTTGATAATGAGGACTTTATAAGCCCACTATATCTTTTTCAGGGACTCATTCAGACTGGCTTAAACCATTTCTCTGAGCTCACACCACATTAGCAATTAGCTTGGGCATGCTTTGCTTTAAAGCAAATGCTTTACTTGAAAGGAGTCCAGTTTGCACATTTGTATTGTTGCAGAATAAGAACTAAATGAAGGTCAATAGGGACAATATAGAGATTTGCTTGAAAAGCACATTCTGAAACAAATAAAGTAATTAATATAAATACTTCTTACAGGTTTTGCCCCCTATGAAGATATCGGAGGTAAACCCTATTGTCTTGTGCCCTTATAAGGAGCAAGTTAGGAGTTAAAACAACATCATCCCATTTTCATCCCGAAACCTTTCTTGTTTCAGGTGTTCATTTTGTAGTTATAGCAGTACTATTGAAATTTTAAACTGCACATATAGGGCATATTAGTAGGGCATATTTCAATAACTTTCCCATCACAAACTCAGAACACATTAAAATAATTAAGTCATGATACATATTCTTATTGCATTTCTTTTCTTTTGTCCTTTTCATTGATTTCTCCTTTGGAGAAATCAGGGTCTTTTTTAATATGAATACTGGAGACAAGCAGAATGACTGACAAAATTTCCTCTGGACATAGTGTTGTATATTCAACCACAGAAAAAGTTTAGTTTGCTTTTGAAACATCTGATAAAAAGCACTGCAGTGCAGGATATATTAAAAATTATGAACTAATTGGATGATGCTACATCATGATGATTTGTGTGCCAGGTGGTCTTATGGGATAGAATTTTTTTATGTATCTAATATTTTATTTGAACAAAGCTATTAAGAACTAGTAAAAAAGCAAAGAATTGCAAGAAAGTATGTAAATGTAGTGATTCTTCTAAGTCCCAGTCCATCCAAATGATACAGTCCTTTAAGATGTTCTGTAGATTGTCAGCAGTGTAATTGGAACTCATTTTACAGACATGTGTCAGGGGTGACAGACAGATTAAAAAGAAACAGTTACTTGTTTCAAAACTTTATACAGCTGGAATGTTAGTCCAAAATAAAATGCATCTCTGACTTCGGGAATAACTTGGTTTCCTCGCACAGATCCATCTCTACTTAGCCTTTTAGACCACACAAAATTGTAAAATCATTTTAAGCTTTCTTAGCAGCTAAGAACACTTCCTAATTACAGCTCATTTGATTTGCTGGAGAAGAAATATGAATCAAGGCTATAGACTACAATTTGTAATGTCCTAAGCAAGCTTTGTCAAAGTCTGCACATTGCTTGCATGAACAGCTTTTAAAACTGTCAGGGCTGAATAGATCCTGTGGCTTTTGTGAATGTTTCTTACCCTTGCCTTGGTGCTAGCTGTTTGCAAACTGTGCTCTCATCCCAGGGGAACAATACATTGTTCTTCATTAAGGTGCTCAATACGTGCTGCATCAATATAAAAACAGTTTCAACCACCCTGCACAAGATTGTCCTTCACAGCTTTATTGACAGTCAATGAAAATTGCGGCTGAACTTTGAATTCTTATTCACCTTTTGCAGTTGTCTCCATTCTGTTTGTTAGTGGGCACAGGAGCATGTGTGCAGATCCATTTTAGAGGGCTGAGATATCCAGTGGTTTTGACTGTTGTTTTCTGGTTCACCATTGTCCAGAGGTTGAGTGACACTTCACCATGATGCCAAGAGACGCATTGTCACAATTGGCTCAATTGCAGAAGGCAGCTGCAGCAGCAACTAGGCTACTTAGGTTTTCTCCATGACAATGTCATACTTTCCAGTCTTTCCAAGATCTGCATCACTAATTCCTTGTTGTTTCCCCATAATCCAAACCTTTAGCTGTATCGAAGGTTCTTATTTTTTAAGCCTCAAACAGTTACTTTTATAAGCTGATTCTGCTTTTGTTTGCTGCCCTGGGGAGTTATCTGGACAGAAAAGGTAACTTTCTGGAAGGGTACCAGGGACACACGCCTGTTTCATTCCCTCTTTGAATTCAAGGGAGACTTCCTTTGCAGTCTTTCCTCTTCTTCTGTGTAAAAAAGCAATTGAACCTATTTTGCTGACAAATTCTTCAATCTGTAAGATTGTAACTCATCACATAAGAAACCCTTTAAACTGAATGCAATTTAATTATCCAGACTTTTCAACTCTTGAGCAGAATCATTACATTTATTTTAGAGGCAAAAGAAAGCTCTTTGCTTTTCTAAAGAGAAAGGCTGCAAAATGCTACAAAACATGCCTGTAAATTAGTTTGCTTAGGCTTAATCTGTTTCAGACAGTTTTGCTTGCTCTCCTTGAACGGAGGGATTTTTCTAATATGGAAAACTTATAGAATTCTGTGTTCTTGTTTTCCCTTTTCATTAATGAATATCACAAGGAAATCCCAGCGCTTACAACACAATAGAAACAGGTCATTCCACCTAACAAACAGAATGGAAAGTAATTGCCTAATCAAAAAAATAAAATAAAATAAAATAAAATAAAATAAAATAAAATAAAATAAAATAAAATAAAATAGAACCCTGCATCAGCTCATTTGAATGATCATTAGAAACCAAAAGAGCTTTTAGGGCGTAGTTTAGAGATCACAGTCAGGAGTCTAAAACAGAGATTTGACATTCTCTTCCTGAAATTACTATTTGGACTCATACTCGCAGCAAGTTCATGGAAAAGATTATTATATCCCAGAATTTGGTTTGCACCACAGCAGTGGGATGCCAGACTTTTTCAAAGACAGAGTATTTGATCTAGTTAACATGACATAAGAATTATTTCTTTTTTTAAAACAAAGGTAATTTCTGGATTTAGCCAGACCCATCACAGTGAAATGTAATCCAATGCCTACTAGCACCCATTCTCATGAAGAACCGTTTTCCTAGATGTGAGGGGAAAACTCCAACATTTTTTCGTCTGTGAAGTCATTGGGGTCAATAGCATTGAATTTGTTTGTTCCAAGATCCAGTCCCACCTGGGAAGTTGAATGGTGTGATGAATTTTTGTGCAGTTAACAGTCTAAGATGAACAAAACAGCAAAAGCAAGGTCTGTGTCCTCCTGTTGTTTCTTTGTTCCTCATCATCTAACTGATATATTCTCAAAAAGAGTGTTAAGTTGAACAGAAACACAGCTGTCAACAGGAAACTATGCAAAAAGAACTTTCTAAAAAAGGCCCTCAGGTGTTAAGAAATGTTCTTCATTATCTCCAGCCCTCTTTTTAGATCTTCCTCTGTTTTGTTTTTCAGACATAAGAGGGTGAGAACTGTTGGAAACCCAAGAATTCTGAGTTATAATCCTGTCCCTCAGCCAATGCCCTCTGCTAGTGTCCTGGGTCTTTGCTTCATTTGTCTCTCAGTGAATTATGGATAATAATAGTTATTTTTTGTTCTTTTAAAGGATGCTAGGGACTTGATTAGAATAATATTTTGCAGCAGTATGAAGGGAAATGGTATCTGAGATCATCTTTGTTTTTACAGGAATTTTAGTTATACATTATTCCCCTAAATTTGCTATCTTTTCAATGTTAATTCAGTCTTAGAATTTCTATTACTCTGTTGTGCCAAATTACAGGTTCCTCTACATTCCTTCATACTTCTGCTCTCCTGTGTTTCGTTCATGCTTATTTCTCTACCAGCTGGCAAATATTCCTGAATGTTAAACTGCAAAAGCTAAGCTACATCTCACACTCCTTTTCCAGCAAGTTCCCATTGCTGGCAACACTGTAGTACATCCATCAGAAGGAAGCCATGGAAATTCCTTTTCCCCCAGCACTCCAACTCTTGCCTCTCTAGGCATTCAGCAACAACTGTCCTGTAAAGGTGATTTGCAGTATTGTCTGTTAAAAACATTACAACATAGTGTTTATTCTGAGGAGGAGCTTTGGCTTTTCAGCCTGTAGTGTTTCACTCTTGGAAGTTAGAACCACCTTTGCAGCCCAAGGAATGACATTAATGCACATGGAGGGGCTGAGTCTCTTTCTTAAGAGCCTGAAAAAGTGACTGTGCTGATTATGCCTACTCCTGAGCAGTGTAGGCTGGAGAAGTCAAATCTTGTTCTATTGCTGTCAAAGAGATACAAGAAAAAGTAAGGGGAAAGTACATTTAGGACCAGAAAGAAGCTGCGATTTTTTGTTTATGAAAGCAGTAATTTAAAAAAAAAAACAAACCCACACACACACACACACAAAAAAAAAAAACACACACACACACAAAAAACCACACCAAAACCACATCAGTATTTAAGATTTATGAAAGCCAGGTAAAATAATCTACAGTACTTGGAAGAAATAATTAGAGAAGACAGGTGGACTTCAAATGTCTATTTCTGTAAGATTAATCGGCAGTAATTATGATGAAGAAGGAAACTGTCTAGCTAGGTACACTGTATTACCTGTCAGTCAGCAAAACAGTGTATCTGCTCTTCATAGGTTATACCTGTTCATAAGGTGTAACTGGAAAGGAGCAGCTCCTTTTCATTTTTCAAATGTTCAGACAAGCCAACGGCTATACACGGGATCTCTAGAGATGTTTATTAAACTGGCATTTGCAAATGTCAGACACTTTATTATCTCTACTGGGCATCCAATTGTTTTATTAAAGTCATGAAGACAAGGTAGGACAATGAAAAAAAAACCAGAAATCTATAAAAGAAATATAAGGGCAATTTCTGGCTTGAGGATGTTTCCAAACAAGATACACTGGCAATAATTAAGACTCAAGGTACCATCCTAACTCAAAGATTGTGGTGAATTTTATAAATCAGACTGAAAACTTATTTCAAATAAATTGTAAGAGAATGCATTGGTCTTCTTTTCAGAGCAAAAGAAAAAAAAACAATGTCAAGATATCTTTCTGTTGCTAGTGGATGGAAGTCTTCTTAGAAATATTGATTTCATTATGCCCTGTGTTAGCTGCATTGTAATGGTAGCTCTTAACTTTTGTTACACTAACACTCCTTTCCCACCATTTTTGCCTTTTAGGACCTCGTTCCCCATTGAATTGTATCTGGAATTTTCCTCTCAGCTGGATGGGAAACAAAATGCACTAATGATCTTCAGCTTGT
>JAWWMO010000001.1:85411582-85427889 GCA_035047845.1 Dendrocincla fuliginosa | reverse complement strand
TGCAGGAGTAGTATTTGATTTTGGTAACTTTCTCACAGCTTTGTCCACTTAAATCTTGTAGGATAATCAAAGCCCTTTTCCAGGTTTGTACTCTACAGACTTTTAGAGCAAAGTGTTGAAAAACTGGGTTTAGGCCTGTATGTCCTTCATGGATTTGGGGAGGGTTTTTTTCTTTAACTCATACAAAACTCAAATAAGACAGATTTACAAAGGGACCCAAAGAAATCATTCAGTTTCTCACAACATCTGGGCTTACTAAACCTATGACATTCCTAGCAGATGTTCTTAAAGATCTTCAGTAATAAACATTTGGTCATCCCCCTAAGAAATCTCCTCTAGAGCTTACCTGCAAAAAGTACTCAACTCCCTTCAAAAGGACACCTTACAAGTGCCAAGGACAAGCATCATGAAAAAATGAACTTTCTGTTTTTATCACAAGAAAATTTTAAAAATCCAAGTAATAAATAATGTAATAACACAAGTAAGCTGTGATACAAAGCTTTCCTGGGCTGCCTGTATTTATGGTCCTATTTTCTTTACTTCAACAGATAATGTGAAATTTGGGAAGTACACATCCAAACAGCAACCTTTGTAAGGGTAAAACACAAACACAGGGAGTACCGGGTGCAAAGGACCTAGTCACATATATAAGATCTCATAGCCTGGATGAAAATCTTAGGTTTCCTTGTAGACACTAGAGCTAGCCACAGTCCATCAACTCGAGCTCAACTCAGCGCCCCTGAATACCACAGGTATTCAGACGCCCTCTTTGAGAACCGAGCAGACTTCTGAGCACAGACGTAGGTGCTACAGACATCCAGGAGTTAAAGCATTGTTTGCAACACATTGGCAAATGTAATTTATTGGAGTGCAATGAGTATGACCCAAAGGAATACAGTCTGAATGAAAAATGAGAAGGGAGTAAAGTGAAATCTGTTGGATCCTGGTTAGGTAGGTAATTAAAAAAAGCTCCCAGCATTCCCTGAGGATGCATCTCTATGTCCATTACCACGATATGGCTGTCATAAAGATGTCCCTCTTAGCTTTTTCTAAAAGCTTGGTATGAAATCCTTTGTAATGTGTGAGGGGAAAAAAACAATTATGCTCTGAAGTGCTGGAAGACAATGATAAATGAACAATGTAACTACAGAATTCCTAGTCCCTTTTAATAGCCAGAAGGGACATACTCAATGAATCTCAGAAATGTGATTCTTGACACACCATGGACTTGCAAAAAAAAAAAAAAGCAAAGGTCTGTGTGACTTTTTCCTGGGTTTAGGGGATTGTACTTCAGTCTTTCAAACCAGATAATGAATCTGGAACCAAGCTCATTAAAAAAAAAACATAGTGCAGTCAATAAAATACATAATTGCTATCACCTCACTTAGCTTTTAAACTGGAAATTAAGCATTGCCTATACATGATCTCCCCTCTTTCCAAAGTGCAAATGTTTATTTGAAACAGAGAAAGAGAAAAGTTAGTCTTTTGAAGATCTTAAAGTTATTACACACATAATTTTCATGCAAAAATGCAACAAACCTTCCTATTGTTAAATTTAGAAATGTATGCATGCTGTACAACAGGCCTACATCTACAAATTTAAAGATGTAGGACTGTCAGTAACCAGGATAATTGCATTTAATATGAACGGGAAAATGAATGTGAGTCCCCCAGCTGACAGGAGTGACTTCTGATTCAACCTCTAATGCTTTTCATAGTGCAGTCACCTAAAAGTGTTTTAGTGTTTGTTTTTCTTTGTTGTTGTGGTGGTGGTGGTTTTTTCTTTGGTTCGTTTGGGTTTTTTTCTGTGAAGAACAACAATCCTGAGCCCTAGCCATCTATGGTTATTAGAGATTCCCTACTAGTGTTCCCAAGCAATAGGGAGCAAGCCACATTTTCACTATGCCTGTGAAATTTTTACTGAATGCACTACTCCTTATCTTCTGCCCTGAACTTGTGGTTGAAATGAGGGAAATACAGGCAAATGCTGAAGTTGACATCATGCAGCTTATCTCACCAGCTTGGACCTGAGTCCACCTGGGACCTCCCATGTGTGCAGAAGGAACTCTGCTTGGTGGAAGGGCTGGGCCAGAAATGGACAAGCCTGTCTTTCTGACCTACAAATACAAACCAGTATATTATAGGAGCAATAAACTGTGTTTCTGTAAGTATCCAAATATGCACAGGCAGTAGTTTGCATGGTTGTTTGTCCTCTTGACATATTGCTCTGCTGAGCACCATACTGTGCCTGTGCATTAATGTAAGCAGATCCCAATTACTCTTAAATTAGCTAGCCTGCACACCAAATCAGAAACACTGAGGTTAACACAGGCTGAAAAGTTCATCTGAGAAGCTCTTTACAGTCTCGAGCACCATATGTGAGAGGCAGCTAACTGAGGGTGCTTCAAGAATGACTGGGCTATGGTAGAAATCGAATTAAGTGAGCAAGGACAGGTTGACAACAGGCATATGAGCTCCTAACTCATATGTAGAGATCTGCTTATTGTACCATAGTAACCTGTGGCTGAACTGAGGGTCTACACAATAAGAGTCTCTCCTCAAGCAGATGGGTCCAGGCATAGTCCTCCAGGACCAGCTGCAAGCTGCAGCACTGCTCTCCTGGCTGCCAGCTGCCTGTGACAGGCAATGAGCAGCATTTGCAGAAGAGTTTGCTAAATGTTTTTTTAACATTAACTCTGCTGACTTTCAGGAAGTTTGAGGCAGTTGAACACCCAAATGATTTTTAAAATGGAAATTAAATTCTAAGGAACATATGGCCTGTCCACACCACAAAAAGAACATGGCAGATTTAATCTAGATAGGAGGGGCAGCAACAGCAACAAGGATGGGATAGTTTCAATGCCAGCATGTGCAGCTAGAAGGTCACATTCAGAGTCAGCTCCTGGAGTCAAAAATTTGCACCTTGGCAACTACCTCAGGTAAAGCCTGAGCTGACATATTTTCACTACTTTTATCATGCCAGTTATTTAAACTAGCAAATATATATGTGCAAGCAATAAAGATACATTTAAACTACGGAATTAAGCAACATAAACCTGGGGGAACTCTAGGACCGTTCTGACTCAAACCAGTCAGTGTGATGCAAATTATTCCCAGGCATGGTTCAGGTGTCAGCACATGGGAGGAATTGTTCCCCCCAAACATGCAGTTTGCAGGCAGGCAAACTGCTTTGGGAGCTGCTGTGGTTTAACCCCAGCCAGTACCAGGAGAAAAAAATAGACCTCATGAGTTAAGAACAGTTTAATAATTGAAACAAAATAAAACATAATAATAATAATAATAATAATAATTAAAAGGAGAGAAAGAGAAGACTAAAACTCAAGAAAGGCAAGTGATGCACAGTGCAGTTGCCCTACACCTCCTGACAGATGCCCAGATTGTCCCTCAGCAGCAATAGGCCCCTCCCAATTACGTACTCCAGCAACTCCCCCCAGTTATGTGCTGAGCATGGTGTTCTATGGCATGGAAGACCCCCTTGGCCTGTTTGGGTCAGTTGTCCTGGTCATGATCCCCCCCACCACCTGCCTGTGGACAGAGGATGGGAAACTGAAAAGTCCTTGACCAGAGTGAGCACTACTTAGCAAGAGTTAAAACATCAATGTGCTATCAGTATTATTCTCACACTAAATGCAAAACACAACACTATACCAGCTACTAAGAAGAAAATTAACTCTATCCCAACTGAAAACAGGTCAGAAGAGTAATAGGTTCTTTGCAGAGATGCACACCACTCGATACCAACTGATGGCCAGGATTGTTCCTACGCACATTTTGTTTAACATTATAACATAGACTTTGAATACAATGCTTTCACTTTGCTCTATGATCATGCTAGATATTTCAGGCATTTCTTAAAGCATTTATTCCTTAATATTTGCACAGCTTTCTCACTTCAGCTTTTACTGTAACTTTGCTCCACCCTGAAGAGACAGCTATGACCAGCTTTGTCCGAATTAACTAATTACTATTATGTATCTCCAGCTGCAAAAACAATTCAGTAACTCAGTAACACAGTAACACAATGCAATGTGCTTCCACAGAAGGACTACTTATATGCTATGAAATTTATAAGTACTTTCCAGAGGTTAAAATTGATTGACATGTCCAGCAACACATTAAAGCAACACCTATACACCTGGCCCATGCACAAATGACAGTGTACTCTTGAAAAGTGACAGTCCAGATGAGCTGCAGATTGGGATTTCAGGTCTTGAAGCAACTTGCAATAAACCTGAAGAAGCTCAGGATCAACAAGAGGATGAACATTATTCTCTTTATTTGTTGTTTTTTGGGCGGGCCAGAGGAACTGTTTCTTCGAGTGACCAACTTCAGAGGAAAATTGGAACTACAAGATGTTAATCATCTTGAATCTCCTAGAAACTCATAAAAAGAAAAGTATACTGCCTGAAAATGTTAAAATCATCTCCTATTTTATGTGAAAGCATGGGCATAAAAATGGAAATAATCCCCTCAGGACACAATCCAGGGAGAAACAACAACATGACCCTGAGTTATAAACAGGAAGAGATTTTCAGTGTACTGCAGGGGATTTAGTGAAGGGATCCCCATTAATGTTAATAGGAGGCAAAGGGATGAATCTCACGCACTGAAGTGGAAATTCAGCCTTTCATGTCAAATGTTCTGAAAACCAAGCAGCTTGCTACTGCCTGTGCATCCAGCCATAAACAGGGATGAAAACAGTTAATTGCTTTCTGATGTTTGAGTTGAACTGAGGATACAATATAAGCATAAGGCATCTGGAAATAATGCTCCTTTTAAGAAATCTGGGAGCTAAGTGCCTGCTTCACTGCACAGGCATGGGATCCCCCGCTCTGCAGCTCTCTGGCAAAATCTAATGTGAGCGTCATTTAGATTAGATGAGATTAACTTCAGACTTCATTGCCCATGCAAACAAGACAATCTAAGTACACTAACATATATGCTAACCATTTTTATTGAAACATAAATGCTTCTCTCTGCAAAGCTTTTAAGCAATTTACAAGCCAAAATGAACGTAAAGGGCAAGGGGTTTGTGGTTTTTATATAACTTCCAAAGATTTTTATGCTTTGCTATGTTTAGCAATGCAAACCATAAAACATGCTGGTATATTCTTCATTCACTATGCTTCGTCAACTGATGTTTGTCTTTTTATAACAGAAGAGCTAAAACATTGACAAGAATCTACTGAACTAAATTACAGATTCCCCTCCGTTTTGGAAGAAGTTCAGATTTCTTGTGCACCAAAAAGTGAGGGGAAAAAAACAATGGGAAACAGAAGTTTAAGCCAGTGGACAAAATAATGGCCGTGCATTAGATATAATTCTATACTTACCTGTGTAACTAAGTTGTGTGGAGCCAGGGAAGAATGTGAGGAGTTTTCTCCCTGAGGAGGAAGGCAGAGACAATGTGCATGGAACTGACCACAGCTCCCATGCCAGTGAGACAGGAGGAGATAGAAAAATTGTGAGTGAAGTTAAGCCCAGGAAGAACAAAGTGTGGGAGAAGGGTGTTTTAAGATTGGATTTTATTTCTCATCATTCTATTCTGCCTTGAAGTAAATGAAATTAATTTCCTGAAGTCAAGTCTGTATTGTCCATGATTGTAAGTGGTGTGTGTTCTCTTCTTGGGAGGCCAGACTTCTCAGCTCCTCAGCTACACTGCAAAGAAAAAAAGACAACAAGCAAAAGTTGCCACAAAAATTCTGATTGAACACAAGGAAACCAGTGTTCACAGTGACAACTGTCAAATACTGGAATATCCTGTCAAGAGATTCTGTCTGAGCACTATCCTTGCAGATATTCATAACTGGATGAGAGCAACTTGATCTAGCTTTGAAGCCAGCACTGTTTTGAGAAGTGTGGATTAGAGACCTCCAGAGCTGTCTTCTAACCTAAATTAGTCTCTGATCTTATGTGAGGTTAAAAACATTGCTCAGTTCCCTAAACAATTCTGCAGAAGAACAGACATTACTATAATCTTTATAAAAGTCTAACCTGGGCCAGGAAGGCACAAGAGGCCTGTGAGGCTCAAATTCACATGTGGACTTCTCTCCTTATCTTTTAAATCCCTCTGCACCTGTGCTTCAGGATCACATTTTGAGTGCAAAGTAATACATGTAACACCATTCTATTTTGAAAGTGGTCACGAAAATCTCAAAGAATTTACCTCGGAAGCTCTGGCAAATTCAATTTAAAAGCTGGTTTAAAGTGAAATTTCAGCATATAGGGAAGTCTTTGCTCTAGTTTCAGTTCCTTGCTTCACTGACCTTTTCCTGGTGGAGAATATGAAAGGCAAGGTGGTGTAGGGCTCCAGTCTCCATCTCTGCAACCCTCTGTAACTTGTCCCAGATGTGCCAGGAATGCAAAGCCCCATAATGATGTGGCACACTTGCACTACCTGCCTCACATTTCTAATTGCTCAGTTTGAGAAAGAGCTGTGAAAAAGTCTGTAGAGCAAAGATAAGGAAGATAAATTTGCAGAAGGTAAGTATTTTGAGAGAGGTTCATTAGTAACTCAAGGATTCCAGAAGGAAAGCACTGTCATGGAAGGATATAAAACTACAAATTTAAAAAAACAAACAAACAAACATATGCAGTGTTGAAGGGTAGCAACTCAGGAATAGCATCTATGACAGGAGCGAAGCCACTCAATCCTCTTCCTGACTAATACCTTCCCGGCCTCCAAACAATCTTTCAGTGTCTTACGGGGGTGGGGAACATAACAAACCACATGGCTTAGTAAATACAGCTATCTTTTGTGTATGTTGGCTAAGATATATTTATTTCATTATTTAAAACTGTGTATACCTTGTTTTCAAGGTCTCTGCATGGGGTTAAACATGGAGGAACAAGTGGTCCAAAGGGACACCATCACAGGAGTACCATTTTGAGCTGTGCAGCAATGTTTGGATTGCATTTTGGGGCTGGAAAAGAACATTTTAATCTGTCATCTTATTAGTCAACTTGAAGTGATATAAAAACATGCAGGTTTTGTGACAAAGCCCTCAGGAATATTCATGTCGTTTATGAATATAAACTGACAACTTTCTATGTGGTTACTTTGCCTGGGTATTTCGTAATTAATCTCATTCCCAAATAGGCAATTAAAGACTAGCATTTCTCAAGGGTTTTCAATGCAAAATTACCCTTTTTTTAATAAACTTTGGGCACTGAGCCATGAAACCAAGAATATCAGCATGGTTTTTTGCACTTTATGCAGCTGATTGCAGTTTTAAAATCATTCTTAAGTAAATCTGCCTGAATTCAGTTCATAGTAGTGGAACTCCTACAACTCGGAAATATTTATAAGAAAGAAGTAGCAGCAATGTTGTTTCAATTGGCAGATCCTGAAAAACCCATCAGTATCTACTGCATACTACCAGGGACCACCACAGTCTGTGCCAAGGACATCACATCATCCTCCAGAGAAACCACTCTCTGTTTCTTCTATCAGGTTAGAAATCTTTGTTAGGTACTTGCTCTTTGTCAAGAAACAACATTACAGACAGAATCCTGGCTGTTAGCTCTTTTACACAATCTTATTTAACCTTCTAGATTTTTGGCTTCCATACCTATTAGATCTGATGATGTTGATCAACTAGACATGGAATTTTCTTGAGAGATATGTTTCACAGAAGTTTGGACAGGTTAAGAAAGGAAATAATCATGGTAATAGTCCCCTTCTTTGGTGTGACCTTAGAGATCAAAAGGATGGAGGCTTCACAAGAGCTGGCCTGAGTTTATTTACAGTAAAGCCTTGACTGACCAAGCACCTGGGATACTCACGTAGTGGAAGGAGACACCTTGGCATGTCAGCAGTAGCTAGTCATGAAAGTATCACCAGCTCAGCAAGCCCTAAAAAGCACAGAATTATTCTAGTCTCAAATATCCTCAAAGAGACTACACTTCCACATCCACCAACCATAGCTGTTGGCATATTTGCCATACATCTAATAATTCCATCCTTCCTTCCCTGCAGTAGTATCCTGCCCATGGGAGGGGCTGTAAGCTTCAATCTAAATTCCTCAGTTGAAGCTGTCAAGCTGGCTTCTTAGCAGTGACTTACAGAGCCAGGTATCATTATTTCTCTGAAAGATACAAAGGGAGGAAACTAAGCAATTAGGGGATGCTGTAAAACGCTGTCAAGGGGCAGAGTGGTCTATTTATTTTCCTATTGATCCTGCCTGTCTTTCTTTGAAGAATAATGACTGTCTCATCAAGTACCTCAAGTTCCCCACTTCGCACTGTGCCTTAACCTTTGTAATGCTAAAAAACTCAAATTTGCAGTTCTGTAGCCTATCTTTCACTCTGTAATCGTTCAACTAAACTGCTGCGGTGATATTTTTTATGATATTTTTTATTCATTGTTCTCCTGCTGTTATTCTCATGCCCTTGCGCTTTTAAGCTCAGACACCAGATTTCTCAAAGGACGATAATTGTCCCTTTCCCCCTGCTTTTCCCTTTACCATATTGTTTACATTTTAGTTTAGCTATATATCTAATAAATATTATTCACTATTATGCTTGGACAATGCTTAGCCAATTATTTTCCCTTCTGTGAAGATGCCCCAGAAATGAGCCTGAAGTCAATGTTCACTCTGCAGGGTACTACATAAAAACCCGTTTAAAATTTATTTGACATATGTCGCTGGCAGGTTTAATTTTTAAGGAAGCTACAGGATATTGTAAAGCACTTGAGATAGGAATGGTGTTTTCCCATGAGCTAGTTGAACACCAAATGTTATGGACACTAAATGTGACTATGCTCTTCTAACTGCCACCACTCTATTTGTTTATGCATCTTAAGTTAAAAGTATTATTTTACTTTTATGTCCCTGGGTTTACAAATACTGAAAAAGTCTAGAGAAAACTTTTTTTTCAGACATTAACTTTCAGCATAAGTAGAACCTTACTGTTGTCTCCTGGTCTGGCTGTGAGGACTGAGGTAACTGAGATATTGCACCTGCCTCTGCCATGAGAAAACACTGTGCAGGCAAACACAGCCCTCCCCGCACATCCATGCTCAGTCAGCCACGTGGGTGGGTGCTTACTCCTGCTGTATACTTTAGGAATCCTGCTGAGTACATTTTGTGACAGCAGATAAATCACAAGCAGGTTGAATGAGACAGCTAACCTGGTTACTTACAGTCCTTAAAAATGCTCCAGGCCAGGTATTGACGTGAACAATGTCAGAGTGACCAGGACAGCCCTGCAGCAAACATTGCCTTGTCTCTGGGCTCCTGAGCCTTGCAGGAAGATTGTATCCTGAAGGTGTAGAGAAGAGCCAGGCACAAACTTCACTGGGAGTCAGAGAGTCATGAAAGGGAGATCAGGAAGCCTGTGTACCCTTTCCCTAGGTCAGGTCAGCTGAAATAATGTCATTCCTGACAAATATATATCTAACATCAGGCATCAAGTTTTGACGCTTTACTACTTTTTCTTGTTTTTTTTTTCATCATTCGTAAAGGAATGACTTAATTCTACCTCAGTAGATCCAACAGAACAAGAAGAAAGGAAAATCTGAGGGTCTGTAGATTATCTGGGTTTGCATTTGAAAAGTGAGGTCTTATAGATAGGTTGAATATGCTCGGCTGGCAGCATTTTATGAACACAAGCTATGGTCTGATGCCAACCAAGAGGAGGTATAAAAGGAACTAAATAAAGAAATATTTAAATCTGGCTATAAGGGCAGATAATAATTTTCCCCCTGCAGTTAACAATAATTACTTAAAAAAAATACACTTCTATTTACGTTGAAGTAAGTGGTTCTGATTGGATTGCAAATGCTATTTTTCCTCCATAACTTGAGGGGAGGGAGGCACATGTTTAAGCATAATTTAAAAGACTAAGTAAATAAATAAATATTTATCTTTTGAGTCTCAGATGTTTTTTAATTTGTTCCTCAGTCACCAGAATGAAATGTCTATGATTTGTTCAATTAAATCTCTGAATAAAAAATTTATATTCTAGGAGAAGAAAAAATCTATCTCAGAGTGGTGAAATCTTCCTCTAAAATTATATATATAATGAAGAGAGTTTGTGCCAGAAATCTTGTTTGCTTACCTGACTTCTTTCATGCATTGAAGCCTTATTTTTCCTACTGCCACCCTGGAAGAGAGCTTCAGTACCATAGCCAAGCCTTTTTTGCAATTCTACCTGATGAGCCAGAATAAAACCAAAAAGCCTTCCTTCTCTTTGCACACATATATAAATGTGCACGTATATACTAAAACAGGGCAGATGCCCTGTTGTGACATGCAAAATTATCGCTCACCACACAATATGGTCCAAATTTTCTGATCTGGTGTCATTGCTTTGCATTGCATTGCAAACACAATCCAGATCTAGAGCCTTGTTCAAATTGACATGGTGAGGATTATCCCATTGCAAAGATAATCCTTTCGAACAGAGACCAAGTCTTACAATTCTCCTGGGACTTCTTCCTTTGCCATTAATTATAGCAAGGAAAGAGGGGTGTTGCTAAATGGCAAGAAAAAGTAACTAGCACCCTACCACATCACACTGGGTAAATGCTTGTGATGACTTGCAGCCTGCCTGTAATAGGTTTGGCAGAAGGACTTCCCCCAAATGTCACCAGGTAGCAAGAAAGAAGGTGGAGAGTGTTGGGCTATATAGTGCAAGCATTCTCAGCTGGCTCATTAGTTTCACTGTCTAGGGATATCCTGTTTAACCTGATTCTGGATCTTGCCTGAGTATCCAGAGGCAGTCTGCAAAGTACTGGTATGGTAATGTTTACACTAAAAATGCAAGAAGAACTTCTAATTCCAGATGCTGTGAACTTCTTTCAATATTTGCTGAAATAAACAGTAAATATATATCATGGGATGTTCTGAGATAAAATAGAGATCTATGTGTACTCTACAGTCTCCAAAGGATTTTTCCAGCACGTGTTGAGGACACTGTAACAGAGATTAGTGGCAGCCAAAAATTATTAAGTACAATATATTGAATTAAGAAGGAAAAGAAAGGGTAGTAAAATAATCCCCAAAACCCAAGGGAGTGTTCTCACATGCAGTCAGAAGACAGCCAAGCCTGGAAAGAAAGAAGAGGCAGTACAGGCTGTTGTGGCACAGCCTCAGACCCTGCTCCCTGTCAGCAGGGCTGGGTTGAGCTCACCTCAGGAGCCCCGGGAAAACAGCCCCTTCTTTTCTCAGAATGAAGGTGGTGTGCTACCCCTGAGCTGCTAGCTGGCTTCAGGAGCAGGAGGATTAGAGTTCGATCCTATCTTTAGCTCTTTTACTGTGTAAGATGATGTAGGCAAGTTGGAGAGGAGAGGATCGTTAGCAGAGAAATGAATGAGTCAGAGATGGAAATTGGATTCCTGGGTTGCAAGTTGCTCTGGATTTTCTCTTTGGAAAGGGATGAACTTGTGTATAGAAGATCAGAATATTGTTGAAAGAATCCAGCTCTCCCTATGGACCCTATGTGAGCTCAAGCAAGTCACCCAGTCTGTCCGTGTGCCACTTCTTTCATCTGTGACACAGCAAGAATAATTCTTTTTTCCCACATCCAGAGAGCATGTGTTGTTCCCTTTTGTGAAACAAAGAGCATCTCAACTGTGAGCTGATCTGAATACAAGAGTGTTTTGTTATTTACTGATATCCAAATAATAACAACAGCTGGCCAGGCACCCCGGGAAGAGTTTAAAGCAGGTAAGGAGAGGACACTTACACTGCTTTTCAGTTTAGATCTAAATATGATGCCATCATAAACTGATACATCAGTTCTCCTTAGTATGGAAGAAGATAAATATAAATTCTAGGCCAAGGACTTCAGCAGGATGGAGGATTCTTTAGGTGTTAATACAACAGCAGTTTATAGACAGCAGCTGACACGTATGCTTGTCAGCTGCTCCTTGGCTGTATAGAAAACCCCATCAACCTTTCTAACACATGATGTTCCTTAAAACTTGTATAAAACGTGTGAGATTGTGCTCTTAAAATACAGAATAATGTATTTTAATTATATTTATTTAATTATGTATTTTAATTGTATTTTTAATAATATTCACATGGGTCTTGGCATCCACTGATGTTACACAAAGCTTTGAGTTCAGTGACCCATACACCCCCATATCTACATCTTAACACTAGTGACTGCTCTGGGCATATACTGGGCTCGTTCTCCTAATTTAGGAAGATATTAAAAGCAGTGCTGCTCAGACAGCTCATGTGAAGACAGCAGCAGTGCTTCTGGCTGTGCAACATCTGAGCACTAATGTCAGTGGGTGCTTCACTGGCGGGACCTGTGCAGAGACCTTAAAAAAAAAACCCCCTGTAAACACTATGCCTGTTATCTGAAAATCAGAATATTTCCTCTTATAAGGATAATTTTGTTCAGCCACTGAATTTTTAAGCATTAAAACTACAATCTGTCCCTCATTTTCTCATGTAACTACAGCTGAAAGCAGTTAAACTTAAAAAATAGTCTTAACTAAAGTTGAGAGTATCTCAACCAATATTGTGTCAGTATGTTTGAGCTGCTGTACGCTTTACAGTAAAAAAAAAATAAAAAAGGGTTTTTTCTACAGTATGGCTGACCATTAAAAAACAAATGAGAAACTGTTATATGAAATCCATATAGTACATGATCTGTGCTGACAGGCAAAATCCTGCACCTTCCTACATGTGGTTTTGCCCTAACATCAGGTGCCTGTTTAGGAAAGCCTGGTGCAGCACACACTGCAAAACCTTTGCTTCTGCTGAATCAATCTGGTTGCCACAGAGATGGTTTTTTTCCACTTATGTGAGGAATTCATTGCTCTGTGCTACCACCTCATTTTCTTTAGACACATAGAGCTTCATAAGGGCACAATGCCTGTGATATTTGAAGAATTTCTGCTTAGGTATTTTTTGCCTAGAGAAGTATCTGTGAGTGAAATAGTGGATGGAAATATGTCTTTTCCTCTTTGCAGCAATAGTGTAGGAGTGATCTTGGCATTTGTTTTCCATTTTCACATGAGTAATCAACAGGACATAACTGGAGAATGTTTTTTGTTTGATAAACATTGGGTTTGGGCCAAATAAGGAAAAAAAAAGTATCTTGGGTTTGCATTTCTGAAATTAAAATTGAGATTCTTTTGCCTCCTTGTAGGAAACTAGAATCATCTTAATATCCCTTGAACACACCTGGCCCCCACTCTACAGCAATCTGAGACCTATCTCCCAACTCAGTGTGAATAGTTCAGCTATCCTAACAGAGATCAAATAGCATTTAGACACTTGTGTTTACTTATCTTCATCCCATCCTTGGTGTTTTGCTTTTAAGGGCCAGGACTTTGATGCCATTCAGAAATACAGGGGAAACGAGGTGTCATGATCTCTTTTCCCTCCTCCACAGTCCCCAAATCCAGCTCAGTGAGTCAAGTCAGAAACATGAGTTGTAATGGGACATATAACTGCTATAAGTGAACAGCCTTATTCTGAAAGTTTGTAAATTTTTGCAAATGTTTCATTCAAAGAAGAAATTAAAATACTAGTACAGCTCCAATGTTATTGTTCTGTCAGCTTTGTTGTGGTCTGACATGGAAAAGTCAGTCAATTTTTTGTTTGTTTGAAAACAATTTTCTTTATCTAAATATTTATTTAGTTTTTTTGTATTTTATAGCAGAAGAAAATTCAACAAACGCTTCTGTTCTTTTTTCTGTCCTTTCCAGAATTATTACAATTTTTTGGCATAGTAGGTCTTACTACCACTGCCAATGAAAGATGTCACCTTGAGGAAATATCTTACTGTATTCAACGGAATTAGGATAGTCTACATTCATCTTTCAAAAAACTACATAGAGGGCCTGGGGTAGCTAGATAATGGATGTTTAAGGGCTTGTGGACCACATTTACATTCAGGTCACAGGTATTGACTTTGCCAGTCTAAGGTCTTCCAGGTTTCTCTAAGTGACTGTATTGGTGTTTCACCAGAAGTACACTTTTGAACCAGATTTTCCTGTTATGCTTTGGTTCACATTACTGAAGTGTCATCGAAGTGCATGAAATGGATTACTCATGGATTAAAGTAAACTAGAAGAAGTGTGCCAGGACCACATGTAAAACACTTCAGCTCCTAACTAGCATATAGTCCACCAGAGAAGGCAAGAACTAGTCCAAAATAAACTCCCCCTCAAGTCTTCACAAGCATCTTCTTTGATCTGGAGTCCTGCTGTGCTATTTACTTGTACATACAGCACAAACATAGCCTTTGCATTTTACCTGTGAAACAGCACATTCCTACTCTGGTTGGAGCAGACACAGTGTTAAGGACAAGGAAGATGCATACTTGGTCAAAGAGCCCTTGGTGTCACCGTGTGGGAAGAGGTGACAACTCCTCAGTGCCTCTAGAAGGCATGGTG
The DNA here is from genome assembly GCA_035047845.1 of Dendrocincla fuliginosa. NCBI lineage: Eukaryota > Metazoa > Chordata > Aves > Passeriformes > Dendrocolaptidae > Dendrocincla > Dendrocincla fuliginosa. Next base: position 85,413,503 of record JAWWMO010000001.1, on the reverse strand, counting down.
GAACCCCTTGTGCGCAGTGTGGATTCTTCCTTACCTGCCAAACTCAACGTGCATTCAAGAGGCCTCCAAACACAGCTAGATTAGGAGCTGGCTGCTCCTCACAGGACTAAAGGAAGCCCAAGAGAGTGCAAAGGTGCTACCTGCCTCGCTGGGAGGGAAACAGATGCTTTTAAGAGCAGTAGAAAATGCTGCTAGATGTGGAGTCTGGGTCAGGTTGCCGCTCCCTGTGTTGGCTCTCCATGTTATACAGAATGCCAGACACGTCCTGAGAAGTTGCATGGGTTGGGGGTGAATTTGGTGAGCAGTTGCAGTGTTTGGTCCAAGGCTTTACAAAGGCCCCTCAGAGCCATGTCATCCCTGATGCTTCTGGAGAGCACAACTGGATGGCTTGAAAGAGCCCTGCTGATGTTCTGCCTGGGTGGCATGAGTCTCCTTCATGGCCTTCTCACTGGCCTCCAGACCATTGAGCCAAGCAGCTCAGCAGTAGCCCTGTGCCTGTCAGTAGGCACTGCTCTTCTAAGCCCGCATCCAGCCCCTCAGCACCACAGCAAACACAGCACTACTCATAACGTCTGCAGCTCAGGAGTATTGCTCAAAAACAGCATAAGAGATGCAGCTATCTTATTTTGAGGCAAGATTCAAGCACTTTTCTGTTTCGAACAACATTTCTGTCTTGCAGAGTATAATTTTCTCTCTCAGGTCTCCACCTTGGTCATCACCAAGGGCAAATCAAACACCTTCCTGCTCTTACAAATGTAGTCTATAATCTTCTGCTCGTCTACTTTCTAAATAACTGCAAATTCCTTAATTTGGACCTAGATTGAAAGTCTGGCTTTGTTTCCTTTCAGCTACAAAAATATACGGTGGAGGGTATGGGTGGACTGCGAGCCACATCAGCCAATTCCAACCCCCTCCATCCATCCTGCTGCCCATCATGGTGCTGTGACCTCTGCAGGGTGAGTGTGGTCAGGTACAGCCACATCCAACTGAGACTGAATTCAGTTCTGGCTTTTGGAAACACATATGTACCTAGCAGTGAAACTAGTTTTCTAAAGGCAATTTGTTCTACATACAAATGTATGGGTTTCATGCTGAAGTAGGAGACAAATTCCCTTTAAAATACTTCCCTTGATTGTTGTCTTCTTTTGAGGGAAAAGGAACAAAGCAGGAGGGCACTAACGTGGTTTTCCTCTTAGTTTTCATCACCTCCATAAGAGGTGATGATGCCTGCAGCTTCTCAAATAAGGAAAGTCACATATTTGATTCATTGTATGGTACATATTTACTTTGAACAAATGCCCTCATTATTACGGGAAATGGAGAAAGTCAGATATCTTTATTGCATCATCTTATAAAGGCTCTTTTTATCTGCTGAAAGAAACATACCCATCTACTATGCTTTTTTTTCTCCTGATGTTGGTTGTCTGCCAAATAGCAGCTGCTCACTGGTGGACAGATTTAGGTGTAGGAGAATTCTTTGTTTAGGCATAGGGAAGCCTCAAAGTAGGAGGACAGCAGATAATGTTCAAATCCTTTAGCTAAATAGAAGACTTCTGAAATAGCAAGCATCCAATATTTTTAGCTGTCAAGGGGAATTCAGTAGGTTGAAGAATGTGTTCAGTAATAAATTTCATCTATAAACTAAAGAGCAATCTTGCAGGGAGCTATTGCCAAATTGAAAAAAGTTATGTCTACTCACATTTTTCTGCTCTTCTGGGAAATTACAGGAAAACCTGCAAGAACCTGTCCATCCTAATTACAGGTTATTTCAGCCCAAACCAAGAAAGTTCCATACTTTTTCTTTTCTTTCTTTCTTTCTTTCTTTCTTTCTTTCTTTTTCTTTCTTTCTTTTTCTTTCTTTCTTTCTTTTTCTTTCTTTCTTTCTTTCTTTCTTTCTTTCTTTCTTTCTTTCTTTCTTTCT
>JAWWMO010000001.1:85384390-85408270 GCA_035047845.1 Dendrocincla fuliginosa | reverse complement strand
ATGTAATAAAGGTTCTCGTGCTCAATCTTGTTCTTGCAATGCAACTGAGTGTGTGTAGTTGCTAACGGGGACCGTGCTAAGATCATCCTGCTGCACATGCCCAGGAATGCCCAGGGAAGAAAAACATATTGAAATTAAACAAATTGGAAGGGAAAAATTACTGAAAAGTAGAGGGGTAAAGGATAAAAGAGGCTGGTCACCTGTAAGTAGCTGGCTGGTTGGTACTGTTGTCAGGCCATTCTGTCTGTTGTTAAGGGTCTGACCTTAGCAACTGTCGCAAGTGTTGATTTGTGAGTAACATGTGCTGACTCATGAGCATCAAGCCCAACTAGCTATGGTGTAGATTGCCTGGGTGCCAGAGCAAGATCAGGGGTGTGTTGGACAGTGAGGACCAGGGGAGTCCCAGCCAGCTGCCAAAGGAATGTCACCGTCCAGGGTTTCTAGGGATGAAACTTACGTCTGTGTGAGTGTGTGTGCTCTCAGAGTCTATACCAGCAACTGGAGGGTTGCTGTGGCCTTGGGGACTCACATGTTGAGCCTGGAGCCAACAACTGGACAGACTGACTGTTTGAGGAGCCTGGCTGCTTGAGGAATCCATGTTGTATGAGTGTGTGTGTGTATATATATATATATATATGTATTTCTACTAGTGGATCTGCATCCTGCTTAGCTGGAGAGGAAGGCAGGAGGCTGTTGGTGCTGCCTGTTCTCATGTGAGTGTTCTCTGTGTATCTGTTTGTGATTTGTGTGGCTGGCCATGTATATCCTGTATATCATGATGCATATATGTGCTGTGTGTAACTATGTTTATTGGGAATGCATCTTCAGCCTCTCTACTGGTTGGACCTGGGGCGTGGAACTGCTGTAGCCTCATCTCTCTTAGACTGTCAGATGCATTTTGTTTTAATCCTAACATTTAGGTACCATTTCATACAGGCACAAAAGTTATGCTCATTATCCCTTCACTATTAAACAGATAAAAATTAGACTAATTCAAGAACAGACATTAGAACTTAATTTTCAATTGTGTTTTAAATTATCTAAGGAGCCTGTTGTATGATGCCCTGGGTTACACAAACGTTCTGGTGTCCACCTTTTCTTTTCTCTTTTCTCCAAATATACCTTTTTGGCTTTTTGGTTCTTTGACTTTTTTAATATGACTGAACTCCTGGTGATTAATGACTCAAACAATTGACCACCTGCAGTGACTGCCCAGGTGTTATAAGAGACCAGACTATTTGGTGCTCGTGGTTCAATCAGCAGAGTGCTTTGCTAGCATGTACAGAGCCACACAGGGCAGGGGATGAAGCTGTGCACATCCAACACCTCAGGCTACAAGCTGGGTGTTAAACAAGAAAAGGAAAAGGGCAAATCCTATGGGGTAGGTTAGTTGTTTCTTTTTCCGTACACAAGAGACTCAGCTGTGATAACTCCCTGGAACATTCACACTTAGCCTGAAGGTTTTCATCTCTTGTTGGGGAGCTGTAATGGGCCATGGTGGACTCAGCACCATGAAGCAGCTGAAACATCTTACAAGGTGTCAAAGACTCACAAAGTATTATATCATTCAATGTAAAACTTCCCTTCAGGGGAGGTACTGGAGGCATTCCCACCTGAACTTGAGCATATATGAGTCTGAGGGCTTTCATCAGCACTTTGACAGATCCAGACTGCGACCACCCCTTTGATGGGGCTACAACCACCACCTTGACTAACAGACATTGAAATTGAAACAACGAAGTCTCGTTGCTGGATCCAACAGATTTCTTGCAGGTCCTTCCAGCTGCTTGGGGGATCTGCAGCCCTGCTCTGACTGCCTGTACCAGCACCACAGCCTCACTCTGGCACCACACAAGCATCTGCCGGCATCAAATCCCATCTCTCCACCATTTCCTGCCAGCACTGACTGTCCAGCTGTTCCTGTCAGATTCCCAGGTGTAGGGAGGCAAACTATGCGGAAGGGCAGTGATCTCTCTGTGTGGGGTTTTTTTCCAGGTGGGGGAGTCTGGCCATCTTGATTCAGTCCGGTGGGTGTGACTTGAGAAGTTTCTCCCCATCAGTTGGCTTCACTCAGTTTTGTCAGTACTGTTATTAGCATTTCTTCTTGGTAAAGAGTAATTTTTTCACTTATATCTTGGTGTATTTGCTCTCTCTCTCTCTCTCTCTCCCTCTCTCTCTCCCTCTCTCTCTGTCTCTGTATTGGAGAAGCTAGGGGTATTGAATCCCAGAGACAAGACTTTTGTCCGAGGTCTCCACCCCTCCAAATTGTCTCAGACTGAGACACATAACTAGCTCTAGATAAATTGATTACGGTTCATATGTGAAAAATAAATATGAAATGAAATTAAAAGGAAATTAATTGCAAGGTTCCAGAAGGACACAGTCAGCTTTTATAAAAAAACATACCTAGAATCTTAGTGGCACTTGCCAGGGCTGTCTACAGATTCAGTGTAGCAATTCCTGCTCTAGAATTCACACCTTGAGTCCTGTGTTCAGTTTTGGGCCCCTCACCCTAAGAATGACATTGAGATGCTGGAGCATGCCCAAAAGAGAGTTATGGATTTGGTGAAGAGTCTGGAGCACAAGTCTTGGGAGGAGTGGCTGAAGGAGACGGGATTATTCAGACTGTTGTTGAGGAGGCTCTTATAATTCTCTGCAACTGCCTGAAAGGTGGTTGGGGAGGGGCAGGGAGGGTTGGTGTCTTCTCCTAGGTAACAAGCAGCAGAGGAGGAAATGGCCTCCAATTGCATCAGGGGAGGTTTAGATTGGGTATTTGGAAGAATTTCTTCACTGCAAGGGTGGTCAGGCATTGGAACAAGCTCCCCAGCAAAGCAGTTGAGTCACCATCCCTGGAGATATTGTAGATTTGGCACGTATGGATATGGTTTAGTAGTGCACTGGGCAGTGCTGGGTTTAAGGTTGAACTCAATGGTCCTAAGGGACTTTTCTGACCAAAATGATTCTGTGATGCCTTCCCCATGTATGTCTGCTGCTGGGTGACCAGATGGCATCACAAGGTCCTCTGTTCACCAGCTGGGGCTCAGGACCCTGTGTAGCCAGCACAATTTCTCAATCTTTTTCAGCTCAAGCATTGCAAGTCTGCTCTGCCTTGGTTTTGGTCAGATCACTGCAGCAACGAAACATAAAAAATAGTCCTCTACCACTCTACAGTGTCTGCCAACAAGTAGCCAAAAGACATATTTTCCCAGTCTTGCCCTAGCAGCATCTGCTGCTTATGTTCTAAGTGCACAGCAAGACTATGCTTGCCAAATAGGAAAAGAAATTTTTAAAAAAAAGGAAAAGAGGAACTTAGAAGAAGTTGCTCCCAGCACTAAATTTTCTTTTGAGAAACTCAGAAAGGGAAAACATATTCTCTATTCAAGACCTAGCAAAAAATTAAGAAAACTTGTACAGGACTCCTCATTCATCTGTATAAAAATGGATTAAGCATGGTAATATACTCCTTATTTTAGATATAGATAAAGTGAGGTAGCAGTTAGATAGTTCCCCTGTAACTGTCTGCTGTGAGGCAGACAATAAAAAGATGAATAAAAGGAAAATCTATACATAGTATTAATCACAGACAGTGCTCAAAGGCCTAAGACTTGTTACAGTGCAAAATATTTTTTTATTATTATTTTGATTCAGGCCAAATGCAGACCTTATGTATTTACATGTATTACTTCATTGTTTCACATTCTTAATCACTGTCTGGGTTTTTGTTGTTCTGAATGGGAATGAAAGCATCTATTAATAATTGGGTTTCACAACAATGCCTTTAGAATATTTTCATTAGCATGGAATATTTTTTTTATGAAATGCCATATTACATGGTGTGATACAGCAGGAAACAGGACAAGGTATGGAAAAGACTAGTAGGAAAAAAGAGCTCAAATATGTAATTCAAATCTTAAAAAGGCAAGGAAATGACATTTCTGTACAGTTGAAAAAGTCTGCAAATGTGTGCAACTTAAAGAAGCTTGAATCAGAAGAAGCATGCAAGTACTAAGTTCATCACATACTTCTTTATGTTGTAAACATTCAGTCCAAACTTTATATATAAACCCAAGTGAAGTTCTGTGCTAGTTTTGGCTGGGTTAGAGTTAATTTTCTTCACAGTGGTTGTATAGGGCTGTGCTTTGGATTTGTGCTGAACATAGAGTTGGTAATATAGAGATGTTTTTTAATGCTGAGACACAGAGACAGGGCCTTTTCTGCTTTTCCTACTGCCACGCTGGTCAAGGTTGTATGAGATGCTGGGAGGAGAAACAGCTGGAACAGGTGATCCAAACTAACCAAATGGATATTCCAAGCAATATGGCATCATGCTCAGTATCTAAAGAGGTGTGGAAAAGGAGGAAGATAGTGACATTTGGAGTGATGGTGTTTGTCTTCCCAAGTCACTGTTATACATGATGGGGCTCTGCTTTTCTGGAGATGGCTGAACACCTGCCATGCCCATGGGAAGCAGCGAACCAATTGCTTGTTTTGCTTTGCTTGCATGTGTGGCTTTTTCTTTGCCTATTAAACCATCCTTGTGTCATGCCCTGAGTTTTCTGGCTTTTACCCTTCTGATTCTCTCCTCAATCCTGGTGGTGGGAAAGAGCGTGAGTGGCTGTGTGGTGCTTGGTTGCTGGCTGGGGTTAAATCATAAGTTCTCAGATTCTCCCTGTTCTTCCTTTTTATTGTGCCACTGGTACAGTAAGTCCAAAAAGCTCACTGCATCTGCAGAATGCCTACCCTTGAAATGTGTGATAGGAGTCCTATTTGCCCATGGAGCTGAACAACAGCTGGAAAAATACCGGATTCAACAATTTAGCTTCACGTAGATAACATGCTTTGCGGAATGATAACCCAGCAAAGTATCAGAATATGTGTACTTCAAAGCTTAAATGTGCACCTTATCATTTGAATAATTCCTCAACTGATTGAGATATTTTTTTTTTAATACTTTCAAGTTTTTCACTGGGTTTGGTTCTGCTAGTGTGACATAACCTGTTTTTTCATCTGCAATAGTGCATGCCATCTCCCAGAAGTCTGAGAAATATAACTTATTTCAAATGCTGAGATTTCCACCATGAATTTGTCCCTACTCTTTCTCAGCAACTTTGAAATACAGGATCGTAATCTGCTCAGAAATAAAAGTAGCTGAATAAATTTGCAACTAACCTTTCAAATCGCTTTGGGTTTATTTCTTGTAATTCTCTTGTGTTGACACCCTGTTCAGTAAGATATCATCAGTTACTTCACGTTTACATCAGGGTCAGGCTTCTGTCTTCAGGATGTTATTGGAAATTTAGGATTCTGTTTATAGTCTTTTGTACAGATCAGCTTCTTCAGACTTTGAGAGTTTTAGTTCCTCTGTCAAACTTTTTTTCAGTTAGGGAGGCCAGACTATGAAAACTTCCATGTATCCCCAGTCAGATGCACTTTGTACCTAAATGCTATGCAACACTGAAACAGCTGATACCAGTTGATGTCACTGATACCAGCATGATGGAGACATTGAAATTGCTGAACCTGAATGAGCACATCCTCTTACCAAAGTGATTTACATGGAAAGATATGCCATATTTAAGGAAACAGAACAGTTAATTTATTTGCTGAAAACAAAACTTTAAAATAAAAAAAATTGTTCTTTCTTTGTCTTCTTTTCAGTCAGGCATGATTTAAACTATTTTGCTTTAACACCTTGAAATTTTTTATCGTCTTTACACCACACTAAATCACTACTCTATAAGCAGAACTTGTGCAGGCTTGAAAGATAGAAATGCAACCAACACACTCTGAAAAATGGAAAAGTTAATGTGGCCTCTGGGTTTTGCAGCATCCTTCTTTTTTCTCTTCTTTCCTTTGAAGAACATAAAATTAAGGAATAGTCTAGACTGCATCACTGGGAGGAGATGGAGCAGCATAAACATAATGCAGAGATAATTTGGATAACTGCTGTTTTCATGATTCTAAGTAAAAACCCTCTGTCAAAAAGTGCTCTAACAAAGAAATGATTGAAGTTTGACTAACAGGCATGACAGTCAATTCATGGAGTCTCACACAGTGTCTGGCTTTTCTTTTCTAAGTGAAAGAACAGCCTAGAGTCACACAGTGATGGAAGGAAGGAAAAGGGGATAAAAGTCGGTGGAGAGACTTGGCAAGTCTCAGAGAAATGGCAAGGCAATCTCAGATGTTCTCTGATATGAAAACACTGTCACACAGAGGGTTGAAAACAAGTAGCAAAATGTATGAGTGAAGGAAAGAAAGAGTTTGCTATGCTTTGGAAAGCTAGGGGATAAGGACAGAGCAGGGACAGATAGGCAAAGAAAATCCAAAAGAGTAACAAATGGGCCTCTTGGGGAGTGATTTTGCAGCCAGGGAAGGAAGTAAACAGGTTCCCCTGCAGGCCAGTCTTCAGCCATATCAGCATCAAATGGATGGGCACCTGTCCCTACGGATGCCCCATGTTGATGTTGTTACCTCCTTCAGAGTCAGGAAATTTAAAAAGCTTTTCCCTCTTCACGTGTTCTCCAGTTTCCCCAAATTTGTAAAAAGAAATGTAGGAAGGGTATGTTTCTTCTGGTACAGAGAGAGGCCTTCCTTTACAGCTGTTTCTTCTTTGTAACATGCCATATTACCTACAAAACACTGCTCATGCTCATGCTGAAGTACCCGTGATTTGTGCTCATATGACTTTTTAGTGGCCTCTTGTTCATTGCTCTACTAAATTGTTTCAGTTCCCTCTGAAAGGCCCAAATATTGATGACCCCCATGTGAATAAGATGTTTTCCAGTTGATGTAGTAAGTGAAGTAAGGGGACCGGACTGCTAACTCTGTCTTTGAATAGCATTATTGTTTCAGGTACCTGATTTTCCTGGTTTGAGCTAGGATAGAGTTAATTTCTTCTCAGTAGCTGTTGCAGTGTTGTGTTCTGGATTCAGACTGAAAATGGTGTTGATAACACACCACTGTGTGTTTTGGTTTTTTGTTAAGTCATGTTTATGCTAAGTCAAGGAGTTTTTTTCTTGTCTCATGCTCTGCCAGAGAGGAGAGTCACAAAAGAAACTGGGAGGGAGTATAACCAGAACAGGTGACTTGAACTGCCCAAAGGGATATTCCACACCACAGAACATCATGCCTAATATAAACTGGGAAGAGTTACCTGGAAAGAGGGCCAGTCTGGATTCAGAAAGTGGGGTCTGGCATCAGTCAACAGGTGTTGAGCAATTGTATTGTGCATCGTTGTTTTTTTCCCTTTTTATTATCATTATTACTATAATTTACTATTATTATTTGATTTTACTTTATTTTCAATCATTAAACTTTTCATGTCTCAACATGCAAGTTTTACTTTGTTTCTCCTCCCCTTTGAACTGGGAGGTAGGGGGAAGAGAGGCAGGGTTAAGCAAGCAGCTGCATGGTGCTTAATTTTCACTGGGCTTAAACCATGACACTGATTTAAAGTGTAAAATGTTAAAAAGAAAAAAAAATAAAAGGGGGAAAGGGAAAAAGAAGAAATCCACTGTTCTTTGAAAGATCTTACATGCTATGCAAAGGAAAATGCAAAAAAAACCAGTTTTATGCTTTCCAGTCCACCTTTAAAGTATTTCAGCTACAGATTGTGCTTGATCTCCAGCTGCTCTCTTGACATGCCATGGAACAGTTATTTCTAACTCAACTGTCCTTAGAGGCAATCATGATTTTTTCCTGAAAATCACAGGTCTCCCTTGTACACTGAATGACTCTGTAGCATTCCCCACTCTATGACAGGTCTGCAATTATCATTCTTGCTAACTATTATTTAAAAAGCTCCAGCTTGCTCCTGAAGCTGTTAAGGGGTATGAATTATAGGACCTGCAGCAAGAGTGCACCAGAGAACATTTCTGCCAGTGTGTGGTCAATCGTGAATCACATTTCAGCTTGATGGAAATGCTCATACATTGCACTGCAGTCAAATGATGTGTTTGTCTCTTAATTTACAGTTTATTATTTAAGACTTTTTTCTTTCCCGCTCATTTTTTTTTTTTTTTTGCTTTTAAAATTATGACCTGGCAGTACAAGAATTCAGGACAATAGAATAGGAAGAAATGCATTACTTTCTTCTTGCCTTGTAAGGATGAAATAAAGGAGAACAGCTCCAACTCCTGAAAACTTTGTTCAAGGGAGATGTTGCAAAGGAGGCAGAGATTTTCTTTGAGATGAAAAAATGATAAGTAGTTTTCAGATGTGGAATAAATCTATAATATCCAATCTAGGACACAACTTTGCTACCAACATAAAGAATCCTCTCAGGACAACTCTTGCTCTACAGAAAAGAAAAAGAGGCAAAGGTATGAAAGCTATTACTTGGCACAAGGAAATATAGAAAACAAAGACAATGTTGAAGAATGATAATGTCAACAATGGTTTGGTGCAATTAAAACAGAGTGAAATATTGTAGACTTGAAGGATGGATTGAAGTTATCAGAAAGTTTCAGTACATGAAGATACCATACAGATTCAAAAGTCTGGGTTCCTCATCATCTCTGTTCCTTTTTGCTGCATCTATGAGAGTTATGAAGCACATTGTTGACTCAAAAGGCCAGCAAATCTCCCCCTAGGAAATACACACATTCCCAGCTGCAAACAAGTAGCTGTACCTATGAGAAGCTCAAAGACTTAAATACTCAAAACCCTTGCTTCATCCTTTGGGACAGGTCTGGGGTTACTTCAGAAAGGCAGTGGAAAGCTTTATAAGTGGGTTTGCAGATGACCCCATAAACTTTCCTGCTCTTTTCCCAAAATAGTTCTCTAAAACTTAAATGAAGATAAGGTTGGAACAGTGTATGACTAAAACATGCAGAAGGAAAATTTCTTCTCCTCTTGTAATGCCCAGTTACCCAAAGCATATGAATAACTAAAGAGCACTCAGGCAGTTACATGGCTGAGGAGCAGGATCTGAAAAGATCTATTGACCCCATCTGACATGCTTTGCAAAGCACAGCTACAGCTGAGCCGAGTGGTGCCATTCAGAGGCGGCTGATAAGAGGTAGCACAGCAGTCCTGAGGGGACCACACTTTGTGAACACAGACAGTGATAATGCTGAAATAATTAACACTGCTAATCAAGCAGAGGATGCAAGGTTCAGAACACTGATTTTGTTCCTTTTATTTAAGAAGCTCTTCTTTTATCCTAAACACTGTATCAGCCCTATGTTCACACTGCTACAAGTTGCAAAGCTCTTATTTTTTCACAATCCACTCTGAACACACCAAACTGCACAGCATGAGCTGATAAAGCTTGACTTGAACATTTTTTTCTGAATGTAAATTGCTGTAGGCTTTGAAGGATTCCAGATCTCCCTGGGGTAGGTACGAACTATTTTTAAAATGGATTTGATAAGACATCTGTTTTAAAAGTCAATTTGAAACAGAGTGTGTCTGTGTGCTAATGGGAGAAAATGGGATTGTAAAACATATGCTTCAGGCCTTTTTAAAAAATATAGTCCAAATATGTAAGCACACAAATAATAAAATAATAGCAATACTAGTTCACTCTGTATTCCAGTCATTCTCCATACACATCCAAATGTACAATCATCACAACAGAGACATACTAGGCAGCTGTCTGTAAGTCATGCAAAGTGCAACTGATTTCCATGCTGACAGCAGCCAATGCATGGCATTGGGGCAGGGAGAGTTCCCATGCAGAAAAGGTTATAAAAACTATTTTATGTGCCAGGGTATACCTCTATACATATATCTATGCATGCTTTTTATATATGTAATACATATATGTATGCATACACATATTTTGGACAAGATGTCTACAGAAGATTTTTACTTACCAGCAGTGTCAACATACCAGCTGTTGCCCAGTCGCTCATATATTCCCATCTTGAAATATCTCTTCTCTCATCTGAGCTCTCAGAGAGCATGAAACATTCTAAGAGTAAAGTAAGGTAGTGTATTAGGAAAGTTTCCCATCTCCAAGGGAGGCAACAACTGACTGAGGGAACACACTGCATACAGGGGGCAGGAGGGCAAGACCCTGAGACTGTGAGTCCTGTGAGATTCTGTAGAACTATCTTATTACAAGAGAAATCTTTGGGGAAAACAAAACATAATAAAACTAAAACACAGAAATTAAGAGTAAACAGATCTGTGGATTTCAAAGTCTGGTAGCAAAACTTCCACTACTTTTAATAGAGCCAAGGGTTTACCACCTTTATAAAAGCAATATGTCTAAAGTATTCACCCACTGACTGTCTCAGCACAGTAGTGGATGAGAGAACAAGCAGCAGTCTCCCCCATGGATTACTCCTGTGCCCTTGAACAGGAACTGGGACACGTGGAAATTGTAATTTTTTGGTGGTGACTGATTCTGGCTCCAGCACCATTCATGCCTTCTTTCTCTGCCAGCACCCGCAATCACAGTTTGCCAAACTCAACTCTCAAATTAAAAAAGAACAGAGGTAAAACACAAGAAAAGAGAAAGAAAAGAGCACTTTGGAATATATCGGAGAGTTAAATAGACACATTGAATCACTTATCTCATAGAAAACATCTACCTGTACTCATCACTTTGTTCTTTATGTTTTATCCCATTTCCACAAAACAGTGGGCTTAAAATGACTGTTTCAGTCAATATTTTATGGAACTGCATGAAGCAGTCAGGAAAAAAAAGACACTATACCATTTTGTCATTTTCTTAGAAGAGAAAGCAAAACAAAGCCATGATTTTTATTCTTTTTTAAACAGATGTTGCAAATGTCTGCAGCAGGGATAGGATTAACTTGTTGAAAACATTCTCTCTGTTCTCATGTGCTGGATTCTTGGTAGGTCTGTAGGTCCTGCAACTCCTTAGGCACTTCCCAACTTGGCTAGAAAAATCCCAGAGAGCTTGTTCTGGTTTGCTAGAATTTCTTAGAACTGCCCATTGTGCAGACATGGATGTCTCTTCTCTAGTCTATGTTTTTTTATAGTGTTGGCTGAGAATAACAGGGACCTGAGTGCCATCTAGGTTTGTCACTGTGGCATTAGAAGGGATCAGAGCTATAGCTTTTGTAGTAGCAGAGGCAGCATTCGAGTAGTAATAGGAACATTTCAGTAAACAACCAAAGTCTTCCTTTCTTCCCTGACACAGAATTTAAACCAAAACTGTGATGCTAACACTTCAGTGTCACAGTGCCTAAAAAAAGTTTGTGCTCCACCACAGAGCATCAGGGACATGACAGTAAAAATGCCTCCACTTTTGAAGTGTAAGGGACTCGAGACTGACAGCACCCCAAAATGTAGGCCAGTACCACAAGTTACCTCTTACTGTCAATACCGCAGGATTATTAAAGAACCCCATCTCAGCAGAACAGACGGGTGGTTATGAAACTGTATGGTAAACCAGGAAAATATCCCTGTAGACAAAGCTGTCAAGGCGACAAAAATCTGAAAGTAAAATTGGTATAAATAATTGCCCAGAACCAATGAGGCAAGAAAGAGAGAGAAATACTGTCAAGAGAGAATAAGATACAAATCTAAACCCCAGGCTGCAGAAAGTAAAACACATGAAAGCCAAACATTGCCAATCATTGCAAGATGAGAGAAACAGTGCTATGGTGATTCTTTTCAACAGAAAAATGGTAGTCTTAAAAACAGTTAATCAAACCCAGAATGTTGATATGTTGCTAATTAATCTAACTTTTCAAGAGTTCTTGCTTTTAATTTTGAACACAACTGAAGACGAATGTGGAGATTAATCTAATCCTGGAATTAATTTTCACCATAGCTGCTGAATAATTGTAAACAAATACCATATTGCTGAAATGCATTCTACACTTTTAATTTAATACTCTGAATCCATGAATGCCTCTTTGGACTGAATTAGTGGAAACTTTTAAAAGGTTTATAGTCTGATGTCAAAAGCTGCACATGAATGTTTCTAAGGGGTATGCATGAACCACCAAAGTGAGGTTACCTGTGCTTTACATTCTGATTTTTGCTGCCTTATAAAACCCTTGCCACAGCACAAGCCTTTGGGACTGTGCTTAACATTTAGCTAATGCAGCCAAACTTTTCCTACCTTTGTCCTTCCTGCCCTGTTAGGCTGAAGAGACATCCTGTCCCTTCCTGACACACTAGTCACTCAGAACAAACTCCCACTTATTTTTTCCTTCTCTCTCCTTCCTTCCTTCTCCACCTGAGATGAAGCTTTTCTGCCTAATCCCTTAATCCTTGCATGGGTCCCAGCTGGCTATTTCTGATGAGCCTCTTGACCATCATGGGCCATCTTACCACCTTGCTTCCAGGCTGCCTTTCCTGCAATCTGAACCACAGAGTGCAATGACCACCATCTTCCCACAGCTGCCAACATCTCCAGGAGCCATGTCTTCCCTGTCCCCTCCTAACATTTGCTGTTCCTGTGCTTCAATGATTATCAGCTCTGTAATCAGCTGAATATCAGACAGCGATAAACTCTGGAATTTATTGCTATTATCAGAATCGCTCATACTAATATCTATGGAAAGAAGATACTCCTGGGGCTGGGGGCCAGGCCTTTAGTATCCATTTGCATGAAATTCAGGAGTTACAGCAAATGGAACAAAAAGAAAAAAATCTCTTTGTTTCTTTGTTGCTGAGACTTCATGAGCAAGGAGAGCAAACAATGAGTATTTTGTCCTCTCTGTATCTCAGGAAGATGTTGCTATAGGCAATTGCTTCTGAGAATAACCAAACTTAGAAGACAAAAAAATTACTGGAAGTCATAGATTTTTCTCTGAGGAAAGCAACTCTGTCAAGGCAGAGCAAGTCTCACACTTCTCAGCTGGCAGGCCAGTGCCACTTCCACCCTGTACGAGGGTCCTTGTTTTGGTCTCAGCTTTGAAGCAGAGAAGCCCTTTAGATCCACACCACAATATGCTGCATTGCATTGCAACTAAATATGCATCTATTCACAGTCCAGAGTTAAAATTAAAACCCAAAAAAAACCTCAAAAAACCCCCACCAAACCTACCAAGTTTATGTATTGCCATCTCGCTCCTGCTGATGTTATGTGGCTTAAAATTTAGTTACAAGCATTTCTGCTTACATGTTTTCCCATGTCTCCCATCTGTAACTCCATAAGCCTTTCTTTGTCCCTTTGGTGCTCAAGTTGTTTGCACACCTTTATAAAATACTTAATCATTGTCACTAAATACTTCTGTGGTGTTGTATATCACACTGGCTTAGAGCACTTACATAATAGGAAAGCTATTGTTAATTATATCCTAGTTAGTGCACTTATAATTTATGGACATCTCAGACCCAGTTGCAGCATTTGCCTATCCTTAAGATTGTTTTCTGGCGGCATTTCTTTGATTTTATACCATCATGAGACACAAAGGCTTTCTTATTTTAAGTACCACTGGGATCATTTCTATCTTAGAGGGTACTGCTGCATTTATTGTTTACACTATATATGTACCCCCCAAAACAGTTTTTTCTGATTTTTAAACCTCTCTTCGGAAGAAAGTAACAGGCATATGAAAATAATGGCATGGCAAATCCACTTTTATGGACAATGACAGGAATGTGATTGACAGTATTATACCTGCCACCACTCAACAGCCAAAATGTGTGGCACCCTCATTTGTGAGATCTTTGTTTTTCCCTATGGGATTTCTTGGACAGAAATGTGTGCTATGTGGGTACCATGGATTTTTTACAAGAGTGTGTAGAGATAGAACAAGGGCAAATGGCTTTAAACTGAAAGGGGGTAGGTTTAGATTGGATATTAGCACGGAATTTAGCAATACTCCCTACTGTAAGAGTAGTGAGACACTGGAACAAGTTGCCATGTTGGATCAGGCTTTGAGTGAAAGGTGTCCCTGCCCATTACAAAGAGGTTGGAACTAGGTGATCTTTAAAGTCCCTTCCAACCCAAATAATTTTGTGATTCTATGAAAAAATGAAGAGTTGAACAGACCATACCAGATAAGTGTCAAAATTTTTTTTCTCAAACTTAGGAGAGAAATAGAAAAAAAAATAACAGAGGGATAGATGAGTTTCAAAAGTATACCTTCCCTCCCCAAAAGGTAACAGGTATCAAATATGTGTATGCTTTTACAAAAATTCCCTTGAGCACTTACCTGAAACTGAAAAAAAAAAAAAAGGCAAAGAATAAGCAAATAACAAAATGGATTAATTTCCACTCTCAAGTAGCCTGTAAATGCATGAGAAAAGATGGGGAATAAATGCCAGAAGGACAATAAAAAGATAGATGGAAAAGAATGACAAGGAGCTAGGTCAAGTTAAGCAAAAAGAAAAGTCTAGGAGATAAGGGGATAAAAATGGAAGGCAGAAATAGGAAATGTACATATCTTAGAAGGGAAAATAAAAAGAATTAAAAAGGAGTAAAGGTAGGAGGATTCTAGTGAGACTGAATGTTCATGGATCTGAGGCAAGACAGCCTCAGGGAAAGAATAATGACAGAAAAGTCATATTGCTTTAATCATGCTATATAGTTGCACTAGCAAAACCTCCCAAGCATAGACTCAGCAGTGTAGATCTTAATGTTTTTGTATCAGTAGAGCATATTCATAAAAGAAATGGAAAATCTGCAGGGCAGGAATACAGTTAATAGCAGCAAAAACAAAGCAATAGGTTAGAAAAGAAAGAGGTAAGGAATTGCACATTCTACTCAGCAGTAACAACAGAGCAGCTTTTTAATGGAGCCTCAAGTTTATTTCAGAAAGATTTCACTTTTACAATCGACAATAAATTCAGCTTTCAAACACAGGTTTCCAAACCTTTCATGGTTCTCTCTTATGCCAAGACATCTCAGATGTAGACTTCAACTGCACCTTTTCTCATAAAAGAATATTCTCTCCTTTGCAGAGAACATTATTATCGGTATAGGCAATTTCATTTGCTCCTCATACACATGGCTGAGGTTCTAAGGGAAGACTTTTTAAAAGTTTGTCTTCTAACTTCAGTCCTCTTCACTGCATGTAAGCTCAGGAAGGTAGATGGCAGGCATACTCACCTGCACACCACCCAGGGATCCATCAGAGTCAGTAATGGACTCTGGGGACGTAACCTGATACTTATATATTTTAAATGCCTTTTGAATGCAGTTAAGAATCACATCAAAGACAACAAGACTGCTGCACATACTAATCCTCTTTTCTCTTGAGTTTCATAGCAATTACACTGCTTTCGAGGCACCATGGATTTCAGCTGACTGAACCACTGCCTCCGTGCCAAAGGCGTCTTGGTAGGTCTAATAAGCCAGATAATTCAGGCACAGATGAACAGCAGTTACTGTTATGCTCATCCCTTCCTACTAATAATATTTTTGCAGCTGGTTTGCTTGCTTAGATAGAGGGTAATAAAGATTCATAGGATAGAGACAAGAATCTCAATTATTAGTATGCAAAACCAAATTTCATTAATGGTTACTGACAGCATGACTACCCAAGCGATTCCGTCTGGTGTCCTTTAGTCACAGGCTCTTGAGGACTAAGGCTTTCTATATAGCAGCAGGGACTACTTCCACACTAAACACTGATGCTCAGTTAATCCAAGTTCTAATTAATTGGCTTTCTTCTACTGTGTGTTCACGTCTACAAGGAATTTTTATATCAATTTATCACATTAAACAAACCAGCTCAAACCAGAGTTAGAGCTGTTGCAATTATTGTATCCTTTTTCACACCAAGTGAATACAGAGCATCAATTTAATATCTAGTGTGAGCCGATGCATTCAGACAGAAGCCAGTCTTGATTCAGTGATCTGGAGCAAGATGCTCAGTAGGCCAGTCTTAAAGGTGACAGGGCTACGCTTCACTATATTATGTATTAATAAACCCAGTCCAGCAGAGCTGGAGACATTTCTCCAGTATTACAGAAATATCCATAATGAAGCAAGATCAGTGGAGTTAAGCTCATTAATAACAGAGCCAAGTGCATGTCAACACAGTAGCAAGTAAGCTATTAATTATTAGAAAAAATATACTGTTGGAAATGCAGATTTGTGCCTCCATCAGCTTACTAACCAGCCGTTTCCTCAGAGCTCTGGGTAGAAGGAGGGTTATGCCTCATTCGCTTTTTCATGACAGCACAGGTGCTTTGTAACACAAGCATAATGGATTTGCCAGCCAGAGTTTCTCTGGGCAGAAAATACAGGCTCATCTTTCTGCATTTTGAGTCATGGAAGTGTTACCATTGAGTGTGACAAATGTAACCTCTAAGCAGATCTTTATGCGTCAGCTTTCTCTGACTCCTCTTGTCTGTTTTCTATAGATGTATGTGCTGTCAGCCCCTTTATGTCAGTATAGCAGCTTGCATATCCCAGCAAAAGAGCTTCTAGTTGTCTAGAAAAGGAACTAAATTTCAATTTCAGTTCATGCCTTAACTTTCTAAGTATAGTTTCATTTAGGACTAGCACAATTCTACATTTTCAAAGCCACTAGCTTACAGGATCATTTCTTTAGGAGACATTAAAGAGGTACACATTTACACTGTAGAGGTGAGAAAGCTGCTGGAAGACTTTGGGAGGGTTTCTACTCCTCAGGAATAAATAAGAGGAATCAAAAAATTTTCCTACATGGAGAGAAAATGAGCATTTAGCATAAGTTTTCAACAAGACCACTTCAGGGTTCAGATACTTAGCTGAGCCTGGTTTAAAAGATCAACACATAAAGCTATTTAAACAAAACCGAGAAAAACAAAACCCAAACCAAACAAAAACAAACAAACAAACAAACAAAAACAACAAAAACCAAACTACCTAACAACAAAACACTGTAGTTTGATCAGAAGTGTCAGAGCTAGAATTAGGAGGGATCAAAGCATCTCTTAAAACAAGAATTTTGCTGAGGTATGGATTGCACTAAGTTCTGTACATGTAAAGTTCTGTCTTAAAACAATTTACCCAACTCATAGTCATTTGGGCATATTATATTGCTAGATTTATTTCCAGACTTGACATGGGCATTGGCTGTAGGCCATCCTTACACTACAGTATTCTCTTTTTCCTTCATAACTCCTTGGTTTTATTTATTGTTTACATTGACCCATCCCTAGATGCATGCACAGAAACTGAGCCAATTCTGCACAAGATTTTATGGGTGACAAGGGAATTCTTCCTTCCACAAAATCAGTGCTAAACACCACCTAACAGCACTTGCAATGACATAAACAACTGTACTAACTGCTAGGGTACCCTGCAGGCTTTTTGGTCATGGTCTGGTTACCCTTTTCCTTCCATATCAGTTGCAGCCTGAGAGAAATTGCCTTACAGGACACTACTACTGGCAGTTGCTTACAGCCAAGGAGCCCCATTCCACCCCCACCAGCATCTATGACAACACCAGCAACAGAGACCAGGTCCTTCCACCAGGCCAAATGATGAGAACAATTTCTAGAAAGCAGAGACAGTCGTGCAGACAACAGTTTATTGGTGCTTCTCTCGCATCTATCTTCTCCTGAGAGCTTTTTTTGTGTTCATTGTTTTTCACGTTTTGTCCTGTGATGGCCCCCTTGGCTGCTCTGAGCAGATGTTTTGAGTTGTCATTGGAGGCAATGACTAACTATAAAGTTTAGCAAAACAGAACATCTCAGTGTGAAATGAAGCTTCTATAAGAAGCCACTGGGATCTGTGACCCTCAGGATGGTTTCAAGGGGGTGTTATTTTCATGCTACCAGTCCAAATTGGTTCATGAACAGCCCACTGATGACAAAGTCCTACTTCTTGCTTCATTTCACCACAGGAGAATTCATTAAGTCCTAAATCAGGTCTTCTGTGAGGAGGAGCCACCAAAAAGTGCAGATGTCTCATGTCAAAATCAATGGCTCCATCCTGAGGGCTTAGTTTGGTTCATAAGCAAGGCTGAAGAAATCCTCTCTCCTTTCATTTTCTTCCTTGAGCATGGTCTTTCTTCAGTTACCAAAGCAAATGTCACTGCTGTGCTGTTTGAAGCAGCTCTGATTAATTCATCTCCCTGATATATAATGACAGTAAAGGGAACAGAAGTGAAAAGTTCACACCAGCTCCTAGGCACCGACTAACCAGAAAAACAGAAAAGAGAGCAGGTCTGACTGTAACTGCTCTGTTTAATGGCATGGAGATTGCAAACTGAGTATACATTTCTCATCGGCTGCATAAAACCTCCCGCTATCCCTTTCCTCTATCATCCTCTGAATTGTAATAAGAAGTGCAGTGTCTTCACTGCTGCTTACCTCTGCCAGTATGAGACATTTTTCTTTTCAGCATATTGAAGAGCTAGATATGTATTTATGGTATACAAGATGCTTTACTTAGCATTACAGAAGAGAAAACTGTATGGACCCCTATATGTTCTATTATCACTGGGATGCGTTTAGCATTCCACAATCAAATGTAATGCGAGTTGGCATAAGTTTTACTAAGAATAATAAGCCAAAACATAACGTGAATATGAAAAAAGTGGTGCTGACGGCTTGTTTTCAAAATCCAGAACTTTAATGCAGATTTTGTTTCAGTGCAAAACCTACTAACATAGTAAGAATACCATTTTCATAGAAAATCTGTTAGCCTCAACTGCACTTTTTTTGAGAAGTTGAACTTTCTCAGACACCCGAAAATTTTGGTCACACACTGTCCTCACTGCCGCTAATGCCAAGGATCTCTGACGATTTTATGAAGGCTTTTCTACCAATACATATGGATGTTCTTCCCACTTCAGTTTACAGATAGGTTTATTTTATTAAATGCTTATCCTTTGGGGACACATCATTTTTTAACCCTCCAAATGCAGACTTGCATGCACAAATTGGGCAATTATATATATGTTTCAATAGTTCAGCACCTTTTCAGAGACAAACTCATTCCCTTTCTCCATGTGCAGAGGGTCAAATTAGTACAACCAAGATAAATAACCTTAAATATTCAAACTAATGTCCAGTTCAGGAAAGCAATTAATCAAGTATTTCACCATTCAACAAGAGCACAGATGGCTTTTTAGAAATAAAATATCAATTAAATATTTCATAAATAAAAAATGTTTTCCTGAATTAGATTTTCTATGAAGAACATATGCTTAGTACATCAGGTTGGGAAGGAGCTGTTTCTCTTGAAACTTCCTGAGCTTTGTATGGGGTCCAGTCTTATATGGTATCTTTATTAATCATTATAACAGAAAACATAAACCATACATTTGAAACCTGTGGAGGACTTCTGCAGGCAACACTACATAAAGAAAAAAATGCAGCCATTTATCACAGAAGTGGTGCACAAGGCTCTGTTTTATCTGTAAAACACAAAGGAACAAACCTAAACTTGGTTGTATAACTTTAATTTTGGTGTTCTTCCTCTCCTGGGTGCTTGCCTTGCAAACTCTTTCAGTGATTGCGCATGCAACAAGTAAATGCATTGTGTGCATATATCCATCCCATGAATACAAAAAATAGTTGAGGGGTTAATTCTTATTTTTTTCCTGTGCAGAGATGCTATTTGACAAATCTTATACAGAGGCAATAAAAAAAGCAAACAAACCAACAAAACATGCCTAATACTGCCCATAGGAAACTCATACAAAATATAATTATGTTGTGAGATATTTACCGTAGAGGTTTAAAAAACTCTTCCAACAAATGCTAAATCTAAACTATTTCTTTACAAACATAAATAGTTACAAATATTAGTATTTACAAATACAAATACTTAAAAGTCTCCTCTCTGTTTATATGCAGAATATATAACAGATGTTCTCTGGATTTCATTTTTATCTAATGTTGTTAACAGCAATTAAATTGCAAGAAATATTCTCATTTTCTGGAAATATAGAATATTTATATTAATTTGGAGTATTTATCTTGAAACAAATTTCCAAATCTAACCTGTGTTGGAGAAAATCTAACCACCTACTTATTTTTCCAGTCTGACAATGGAAATAAGATTACAGCAAGCATTTTATTACACATGAAACAGGAAAGAATTTGCAAAGACTGTAGAATGGAAAAATACCAAATTAAAAGTTCAAGTTGAAGGCAATTTCTTTATTCATCTACTTCACCACACAGTTTTTAGTTTCATGATTCTATATTTTTTTATTTTTATTTATATTTTAGTTGATAAATGCTATGGATATTTTTTGGCATGTTGCTTTACATCAGTTCATGATGTAGACACACATTATACACTGAATGTCAGTCAAGCTTATTTCTGAAAGCAGAATTGGTGTGGGAAGCAAAAACAAATGAGCTGAGCTAGGGTTTCGTTTGGCAAACAGAATGTGAATGAACAAGGAATAAGGTTTAAAATAGCAGATGACTATAAAGGGAAAAAATCTGGTGGACAATAAATTTGAGAGGATAGAGGGAAGGAAGTAGGAAAAAAAAGAAAAATCTGTGACTCCCCACTGACTGTGACTCTTGTAGCACTCTGCAGCAGCCTTCCTCCTTTTATCTTGTACAGTTACACAGCTCATATACCATGGAAAAAACAGCATGTGTTAATTTTCTTAAAAATAGCAGCAAGTCTTTTACTCCAGCCAGGATAATAGTAATGATGGCGAAGACCACATCTTGAGAGGGCTTTTTTCCCATTACTGATTCATTAGATGGAGCACTAATTGAAACTACTGCTAATAAATCACTGTTGCCTATCAAAGTTGCAACAGAAACCTGAAAAGAGAAAATAACAGCATGTGATCAAATTTAAACAGTGCAAAATCTTTCTTTCCTTTTATTATTTTGAGTTCCACTAGGATATTGTTAATCCTGTAATATTCTCCCTAATAAGAAATGTATGAAGAAAGGTTTCTTCTCCCATCCTCTCCCTTTAGAGTAGCTATGAATGAAGATTTTAATCCTTCTCTCAATGAATCACCAGCAGTTGCTTATTTTCAGTTGTCCTTAATAAATCACTCAGATTTTCATATGCTGACTTCATCTGAACTGGTTAGACTTATTTTGAGTTGCTAGGATATCCTGCCGTAAATTCACATCAGAAATATTAATTTAATGCTTCAGCTATTTCTTTATTTTTTCGACTTGGTTCCCAATCAATTTCCGAGCATCCCATTGCAAGAAATACAGAGGCTCATGCTGAGCATATTTATCTTCTGTCTATTTCAGGTGCCACCGATTTTCTGCTGTTTGGAAGCTATGAATTCTTTAATGGTGGTTAACATAGGGAGTAACCATCTGATAGCGATTACGCTGGCATTCCCCCATTTTTTATTAATATCTTTAACATAATAGATGGTGTTTGCATATAACTGCATATTCCGCTATGTGATCGATGGTATTTATTTTTTTACAAAGCCAAAGGATCCATATAGATAAAGTACCTTTAGTAAGCACTTGGGAAAGTTAGATACATTCAGAAAACAAATATGTAAACAAGTCTATTGACAATAAAAAGTTACAAAGAAAGCCAGCAACACAGCAGGAAATACAAGCCCTTTATTTCTGAACCTGTTCACAGCTACTTCATATAAAATCACTCTGAGTCACTGCAGGAAGTCTACAGTGCAAGTTGCCTGAAGACAGTTTTTGCAAATACTTTGTAAATAACATTTGACTTCTTAGATGAAACCTTTCTCTTTTTGAGTGGTCAAGCAATTTTCATTTCTAGCTATACCTTTTAAATTTGTTTTCTTAGAAATAATACATTTTATTTTGACTTTTATTAAGAAAACCAGAATTGCTTTCTAGAACTGCACTTGGAGCTAATAAAGACATGATAAAAGAAACTTTATTATGGTCTAAAATAAGCTCCTATGAGTAGCTGTGGAACAATCCATTAAATTATGCAAGTTTCCTTTTATAGATATGATCTGGAGTTGGCTTATTTCTCAAAGAATAAATCATTATATCTTTTTCAAGACAGTTGGCTATTTCTAAATCCCACAGTTTAATTCAAATACTCTAATAGACATGAGGAACACTTTTTCCATCAGTAACATCTGCTGGCAAGGTTCACTGTGCCATAGAGGAAAACCTTTCCAGTTTTTAAACTCATTTCATTTGATCTATAGTTTCTATAGGTATTAAATATATCCAATCCAACAGCTCTTAAAAATATTAAACTACCACAGAATAAGGGGTATGACCCTTCCATGACAATCTAGATGGAATAAAGCTACCTCTGTAATGGTCAACATATTTTTAAATGGTCTAGATTTTGGAGAAAAAAGTTAAAAGTGGAAGTCTAATGGTTCTTCAGAAGACTGCAGTTAATAGAAAAGAGTTACAGAAAACCCTTGAACGAGCAAGAGACTGGGAAAAATTGGTCTATGACGTTCACTGTGAACCACTGTGAAGTAACGTAGCTTGTTACAACCCACTCCAGCTTTACTGGGTGTTACATCCTAATTTCAGGCTTCAAGAGATATTGCAGGCCCAAACCTTTGTAAAACCCTTGGTCCTTTGGTACCTTGAATTAATGTCCACAGAATAACTACACATTTTTCTCTAAGAGATTTCTTCTAATTTGGTGAAAATATAAGCATTTTGGCAAGAAGGGTTTTACAGAGATAAACATGAAGCTTCACCAAGCATTACAAGAAGTTACCAGGATTAGAAAGCATTCTACACATCACCTTTGTTACACTCAGCAAACACAAACTCCATGCTGCTTAAAGGGAGGTACTTGCAACTTAAGGTAAATACTAAAAATAGGTGTTTAGGTTACCCACAAGAGGAAGTAAAAATAAAGGAAGAGAGATTACAAGAAGAAAGGGTAAAGAGAGGAAAGAGCACAGCACTCAGAAGGTCCCATGCTGACAGCTTCCAGTTGAACAGAGCAGGGTCCACAACGCAGACCTGGTGCTGCCTCCTTACCTGCTCTGGTCACTGTGGCCACTCCCTCCAGGCAGGACCTTTGGTTCACTGACCGCTCCCTGTCCCCTCAGCCAAGGTGAGGGTGCCACAGACAATCAGAGGCTCTGGGGGAATGCACTGTGGGTGGGTTACCAGGCAGCCCTTCCTTGGCTGCCAGCCCCGCAACAGGGTTCCCCTGGTCATGTGGCTGCAGCCAGTGGGCTCTGGGCAGGGCCAGCCCTTCCCCTGCAAACACACACGTGTACACAAACACGTATACACACACACTCACACATGTGCACACAGACACACCCCCATAAGGGGGTTCTGACCCAATAATAACTGGCCTGCTCTATAACATAGATAGAGGAGCAAAACTGACCTAAATAGTATGAGTTAATAATTATGAGTCAGGGAATGCTGTTATTGTAAGATGTTCTTCTATGAAAATATATTCCTCAGTTTATTTGTCAATAACTAATTGTCCAAGAACTAATCTTAATAATTATGAACAATAAGACAGAAAATCAAAGAAATCACAGAATCACAGAATATGCTGAGTTGGAAGGGGCCCACAGGATCATCAAGTCCAACCATTAGCCTTGCACAGGACCATCCCAAAGAGTCACACCTTCCAAATGCCTCTTGAAGTCTGGCAGGCTTGGTGCTGTGACCACTTTCCTGGGGAGCCTGTTCCAGTGCCCACCACTCTCTGGATGAAGAACCTTTTTCCAATAACCAATCTAAACCTCCCCTGACGCAACTTCAGGCCATTCCCTTGGGTTCCATCACTGGTCACCACAGAGAAGAGATCACTGCCTGACCCTCCTCTTCCCTTCATGAGGAAATTGCAGACTGCAGTGAGGTCTCCCCTCAGTCTCCAGTTCTCCAGGCTGAACAGAAAAAGTGCCCCCAGCCTCTCCTCACATGGCTTCCCCTCCAGACCCTTCACCATCTTTGTTGCCCTCTTTTGGGTGCTCTCTAAGAGCTCAATAACTTTCTTACATTGTGGCAGCCAAAACTGCACACAATATTCAAGGTGAGGCTGCCCCACTGCAGAGCAGAGCAGGACAATCCCCTCCCTCGACTGGCTGGTGATGCTTTGCCTGATGCCCCCCAGGACACGGTTGG
>JAWWMO010000001.1:85361188-85377348 GCA_035047845.1 Dendrocincla fuliginosa | reverse complement strand
TGCAGAATAACTAGGAAATTAATAAAACATAAACACTCTAAAAAATATCTTGGAATTATTTGTGAAAAAAAAGTTTGTCCATAATGCCTTCTTCATGGCCACTCTTGAACCAAAGTGTGCCAATCTCACATACCAGTAGAAACACATGCAAATCAAGAACAAAAGGAAATTATTGTTAGAGAGGAAAGGTACAAAGGGAAAACTGACAGGGCTGACGGATCATCTCACTTCTGTCTCCTTGACATTCCTCTGAAGAAGTTGGCCTGTATGCCTGTGTCCAAAAAATGTCCCTGTGTCCATCACCCAACATTGCCTGCAAAATCTGTCCCAGAAGGGCAGTCACCACCATGCCTGGCTCTATAGGCTTTCCCCTCCTTCTCTCGGGTTTAGGACCTGGTGTGCCAGCCTCTTCTGCCATCTTAGTATCAGGCATCATTATTGCTGTTCTAGCCCCAAAGACATTAATGTTAAGCTGCTATTCAAACTTGGGAGAAGAGAAAATGAGAGTAGAGAGAAGGGCCAGCTGTGTCCAAGAGGTCAATGGTGAAAGCAGTAAAAAATTGTTAGAAAGGATCATAGAATTGTCACAGCTTTCAAATATTTCCTGAAAACTCTGAAATGGGTTTGGAGGATTTATTTTTCTTTTTTTGTTGTTTTTTTTTGTTCATGTGAACATGCATAATACTGAAGAGAAGTGTTACTTTTTTTCCAGTCTGACTGGTCAGATCCTTGCTTTTGAATGACTAATTTCTTGAAAGAGCTGAATCACTATTCAGTCACTAAAATATGATAGAGCTGATAACATTGCAAAACAATAAACCTAAAGAATCTCCTGAAGTTATTTTAGAAGAAAAAAATAAAAAGCAAAAACTAAAAAAGTTAGTATGCTGCCTAGCCAACTGCTTCTCAGACCCTCTTCATCCCTCTCTAATCAAATCCGATCTGCAGTGCTCCCTAGCCTCACTTAGGCAAAACTGTCCTGATAGGACAAAAAAAAACAAACCTAGGAATGGCTATAGAAATAAAACAGAGTGGCTAAAAACCCTGCTACATCCTTCAGTATATCTAATGAATTCTCCCTGCAGTTCTATCTACATGACACGCTGGTGAGCCGGAGATTGCTACAACTCTTATAAGAACACTGGCTGTTGTTTGACAGAAAAAATAAATCTATTGACCTCGCAGTTAACAAGCAATGAGCTGGCATTGGGAGGAATGGGGACAGAGCAGATCTTTATCTGTATTAATGCAACCTAACAAACCTCCCCAAAGAATGTACAGTAGCTCAGCAGTGAACGGCAATATAATGCCTTTGTGAAGACTGGCAAGGGGAGGGAAGGATCCAAAGAGATTAAAGGGCTACTTGACCATTGAAAAGAGAACAAAAAAGCTCTCTCCAGCATAGAGGAGCTGC
Source organism: Dendrocincla fuliginosa (assembly GCA_035047845.1). Lineage (NCBI taxonomy): Eukaryota > Metazoa > Chordata > Aves > Passeriformes > Dendrocolaptidae > Dendrocincla > Dendrocincla fuliginosa. Next base: position 85,375,934 of record JAWWMO010000001.1, on the reverse strand, counting down.
ATGCAAGAAAAAGCATTAATGATACAGGGCCACATACAGGAATTACGATCATACCGCCACCATCACAGTGCCAGTCGACTGTGTAGCTGGAGCCAGAAACAGCCAGTCTGGGGAGGAACCTCATTTCACTTAGTGTGGATATTTGCACAGGGCACAAATGTGAAACTATTATTCTCATTGCATGGACAATTACCCCTCAACTTGAGGTCTGAATTTCAGGCTCGCTGGCCTGAGCACTAATGTAATTGGATCAAATTCAATGTGGAATTTGCGTACCAGAGAGAGAGGAGATAAACTCAGTCAGTGTTAGTTACTGCAGAGTTAATCGATTACTTGAGTGGGTTCAGTGCCCTGTCATGCTATTTACACTAACTGTTGCTTTCCCCTAACGAACATAAAGGTCCTGTCGCAGGCCACATACGACACAATGTACAGTCACAAATGTTTTCTTTAGTTATATTAATCTAAGAATGCGTCTTAAACAATGTAAAAATTACTTCCAGCCACTCTCATTTCCAGCATACTCCTTAGTTGAAGTCAAAAAGCACGTTATTCAGTTGCTCCTGTCCAGCAAAAAGGATCTGTAGAGTTTATTAATCAGATAAACTTTTCTTGTACTAAAACTTCCAATTCATAAGAAACACTAGCAAGCATATTTGGCATAAAAATATATTTTTGTGCCCTGCACTGTGCAGCCTTTCTTTGTCTCTCCCTCTCTGCAAACTGGGATATACACACAGCCTGCATGATTGAAAAGGTGCATCCAGAGTCTCCACAGCCAGCTGAGGGAGTTTTTACTACTGCAGAGTGGAAGCAAGGTCAGATATAAGGAGGGGAAGGATGGCAGAATCTGGCGTTCACCCCACTTTCCCCCTCCTCCTCCTCTTCATATTAGAAGCTCACATGTAAAACTGTTATCTAAATGAAATCACCCAGCTTAAATATACACGAAAAACAGATGTCAGCTCAGTGTGAGATAGTGAGAGTATTTCAAGTGAGAGCCCCAGGGATTTGCCTTGGACAAAGTTTTACTTATTAATAACTTCAGCAATCCAGTAATGAAAAGCTTGCAAATCGTCCCAGCGCAGGAGAGATGTCAGACCCTGACAGAACAGAATTCAGCATGTTCTTCACAAATCAAAATGAGAATTTGAAATTAACAAAATGAAACTGTGAAGGTAAGTGTGAAATATGTATTAGAAGTCAACTGCTGGCACAAGAACAGCACAGAGAGTGAAGCTTTTCACTGGAAATGACCTAGATATTTCTAATTCTGCCTCACTGTGAGATTTCTGGCCCTGTATTTACTTAGAGGAAAGCAAACCTGTGTATAATTATTCTGGGAATAAATTCCATTTTTAATAAGTTTCTACAGAATAGAATACTACAGTTTTCTTAGGTTATAAGTTTATTCAATAATATTTGCTAATAATAAAAGTGAAGTCTCTAGAGTTAGAACTGAGTTTTCTTGGACAAACTGATCTTCTACATTCCCCTGCAGCTCTATTTTGTGATGCTTCAAGAGCCAGAAGGACCCAGTATTACAAGACTCACGTTCAGTGCCCTGTTCTGCCTGATTTGGGACATGAAATACAAGATGTTCTCATGCATGAAAACCTCACCTTTAGGCACTACCTTCATTGACAGCTCATAACTTGCACAGCCTGTGCATCCTTGGGGAAATCTGGAGAAGGACCATGCCTCTAAGGAAATGGGAAACTTCCAGTGGATTCTCAGTGGAAAAGCAACAGCAGAAATCTCCCAAGGCCAAACCACTGGCAGTAAAAGAAGCTTGGTGGTAGACAAGGGTAAGAGTTAAAAAGAGTTACAGCTAACTTCTACTCCTACTTGTATTTGCAATTTAAGACAAAAAAATTCAACTGGCGGAGTTTGGTTCTGTCTTAAAATTTTGTTTTTCTCACTTCATTTCAGTTTCATAGTACAAGTTCTGTAGAAGGTACAACATCAGCTTTGGAGAAAAGGATATAAGGTTCATAGTGAACACCATGTTGAACATGAGCCACTAATGTGTCTTTGCAGCAAGGAAGGCTAACGGTATCTTGGGCTGCATTAGGAAAAGTATTGTCAGCAGGTCAGGGGAGGTGATCCTTCCCCTCTATTAAGCACAGGTGAGGCTTCTGCTGGAGTGCTGCATCCAGTTCTGGGATTCCCAGTACAAGAGACATGGACATAAAGGAAAGAGTCTGATGAAGAGCCACAAGGATCATTAAAAGACTGGAGCATCAATCATACAAGGAAAGGAATGAGATCCGCAGCCTGGGAGAGAAAATGCCTGGAGAGGAATTCATCAATGTGTTTAGGTTCTTGAAATGATGGTGTAAAGAATACAGTGCCAGGCCCTTCTCAGTTATGCCCAGTGACAGTGGGCACAAACTGAAACACAGGGGATTCTCGCAGAACATCAGGAAACATTTTTTTACTGTGCTGGTGACAAAGCACTGGCACAGGTTGCCCAGGGAAATAGTGGAGTATCCATCCTTGGAGGTACTTAAAAGCTACATGGATGTGGGCCTGGGAAATATGTTCTGGGTGGTCCTGTTCAAGAAGAACCTCCAGAGGTCCCTTCCAACTTCGGTCACTGTGATCCTCACCCACCTACTTGTTCCTCTGTTATTCAACACAGGATGGGTAAGTATCTTCTGCACACCTGAAGATGGACATTTCATCAGAAAATATTTAACAAAGAACAGAAGACAGATAATTCTTCTCAATCTTGCACAGTCTCACATTATACACAGCATTTTGCTCTAAAATTATGATAATCAAGAGTTCATTTTTAAAAGAACACCTAAAAGTCTAGGAAAGCAGCCTCAAAAAAGAGACTCAGGTGTGGCATACTTAAGACATATATACGGTTAGTTCTGAATGAAAGTTACACCTTTTAATGAAGTGTCATAAATCAATTTGCAAAGTAAATAATTTTCTTTTCAACAAAAGAATATAACCACAATATTCATCCTATTTCTTCCTTCCCTTTCTTTCAGTGCAGACTACCTTATGAGTCTCCTATCATTTCAGTTGTATCAACCTTTCCATCATTCCTAGTCTTTGACATACTGATCCAGTTTATCTGAAGGGGAATTATGGACTTTAATAACAGCTTAAAGAAAACATATTCAAAATATTTATCACATGCCCATGACTCCCTCAAATTGAGACACCTGTTGTAGCTCAGAAAACTGGTGGCTAAAACCGAAGTGATCATTAATTTAACATTAAATTGCTATGAATTTCATATAGTCTGTAATTACATAAAAATTACAGTGTGGTTACCTACTAGTTACCATACACAGGAGTTACTGTGTAATTTAAAACACAGAACAAAACCTATGATTCTATTTTCTTTGGCTTGCTAAAATTATAATAATTTCTCATGATATTTTATCTGTTTTGAGTCTATGCCAGAGTAATTCTACTCCCATAGAATTACTGCCAGGAGTAAACTTAAGATAGGAAAAACCATATCTTGAGTGAGAAAAAGTAAAGGTGTTGGGTTTCGCCTCCTACACTCTAGAACATTTTCCTAAAGGTGTTTTGCTGTAACCTCAACATAATTATATGCAGAACAAGCAATGGTCCTTTCCTTGGCCTTCCAAAACTCTGATTACAAAAATAAAAAAGTGCAGGGAACTACAGGCCTGTCACCCTGACCTCAGTGCCAGGGAAGGTCACAGAGCAGATCACCTTGAGTGCCATCACACAGCACTTGCAGGACAAGCTAAGGATTAGGTCCAGCCAGCAAAGGTTTTTGAAAAGCAGGTCCTGCTTGACCAACCTGATCTCCTTCTATGACAGGTAGACATTCTTAGTGGATGAGGGAAAGACTGTGAATGTTTTTTGCCTAGACTTTAGCAAAGCCTTTGACATTGCTTCCCACAGCAGTCTTCTGGAGAAACTGGCTGCCTATAGCTTAGACGAGCACACTGTTCTCTGGGTAAAAAGCTGGCTGGATGGCCGGGTTCAGAGAGTGGTGGTGAATGAAGTTACATGCAGCTGGTGGCCAGTCACTAGTGGTGTTCCCCAGGGCTCCATATTGGAGCCAGTCCTGCTGAATATCCATATCAATTACCTCGAGGAGGGGATTGAGTGCACCCTCAGTCAACTTGCAGATGACACCAAGCTGGGCAGGAGTGTTGATCTGCTGCAGGGTAGGAAGGCTATACAGAAGGAATCTGGACAGACTGGATCGATGAGCCTAAGCCAATAGTATGGGGTTCAACAAGGCAATGTACCACGTCCTGCACTTCAGTCACAACCACCCCATGCATTGCTACAAGCTTGGAAAAGGGTGACTGGAAAGCTGCCCCACGGAAAAGAACCGGGGCATGCTGGTTGACAACTCTAAACATGAGCCAGCAGTGTGCCCAGGTGGCCAAGAAGGCCAATGGCATCCTGGCTGTTATCAGGAATAGCGTGGCCAGCAGGACTAGGGAGGTAACTGGAAGTGCCCTCTACTTGGTACTGGTGAGACCATATCTTGAGTACTTGTCTAGTTCTGGGCCTCTCACTTCAAGAAAGACATTGAGGTCCTGGAACATGCCCAGAGAAGGACAACCGAGCTGGTGAAGGGTCTAGTGAGTAAGTCCTATGAGGAGTGGCTGAGGAAGCTGGGGTTATTTAGCCTGGAGAAAAGGAGGCTCTGGAGAGACTTCGGCACCTAAAAGAAGGTTGTGTCAAGGTGGGAGTCAGCCTCTTCTTCCAGGCGGTCAGTGACAAGACAAGAGGAAATGGCCTCAAGTTGCACCAGAGAATTTTAGGTTCAATATTCAGAAAAATTTCTTCATTGCAAGGTGAGTGGCATTGGAACCTGCTGCTCAGGGAAGTGTGGAGTCACCACCCCTGGTGGTGGACTGTGCAGTGTCAGGTTAATGACTGGACTTGATAATATTAAGGGTCTTTAACAGCATAAATAATTCCAAGATTCTATGATTACATGGGGATCATCTTCTCTGTAGACAGATTAGTTCACTTCATACCCTACTAAAGAAGTAGAACATGCACAGTATACACATGCACAGAAGTAGAACATAAAGCACAGCATAAAGATTCAAGAGGATCTGTTAGCGATTTTTTTATTTTATCAGCACTTCATGTCATCCTTGGATCTGTCGTCATATCTTATATATTTGCTCTCCACATCCTCTAGGGCAGACCCCAAAAGAAGTTCAGTCTTCAACTTGTTTCTTTGAAACCTTCAGACCATTCTAAAGTCTAGGAAATGCAAATATATGTAATTGGTCCAGCTTCTTGGGAAAGCCGTACTTATTCATCTCCCACACATCTGTGTAATGAGGTGTAGTTGTGAGTCTGAGCTTAAGAAGATTAAAATCATCATGGCCAACTAGAAGAGAAAAATCAATGAAGTATGTCTTCTCTGACAGTACTTGTTCTCACGAATTGTTTGAATAGTTCTGGTATAAATATTCTACTAATGAGACAGATTTATACAAAACTAGTGAGGTTTACACTTCAAAAATGAATGCATTAGGACTGCTGAAATGGGTTTTGCAATGTTTGCAGTTATAGTTTCTGTATTTTATGAAACATTTAACATATTGTAAACTCACTTCTGACAATTATATGCTTTTCTGCCTTGCAAAAATCAAATTTGAGGCTTAAGGACATTTTTGTTAAAATAGCTTTTTATAGCTCAAATCTCTCTGCCATAAAAGTGTCTCATAAAACAAAATCTTTTGCATATTTTTGAAACGTCTACAAATTTTTTGACTACATTGTATTTCTATATAGTCAAAAAAATCAATGATAATGGATATAACAGAAACTAACTGTGATTTATTTTAGTTCTGAAATGTTTCAAATTAAATAACCTTTACAGAGTCTGTATTACCTTGTTTTTTTCTCACTGAGGACTCAGGATTGGAAGTTGACTGAATCTTATTTCTATTAATGTCCTTAATCCTAACCCTCACAAATTGTATCTTGAGGCACTTTTCTTAAGTTTTGTTTTCTTCCAAATGTACTCTTTTATTTTGATTAAAGCAAAAGATAAAAGAAAATGACATTTTACAGAAGAGACTAATGAGTCAATTCTTTAATAATTTCATCAGAGCACTCTCAACTGTTTTAAAATCCCTAGACTTTGCTCAGAAGCCAAATGTTGCATAAGGAGTATGTTCCACACTGTTCCCCTCTTCTCTTTCTCTCCACTTTGAGATTCCCATTCACGTGCCATGCAATGTAATGATAGAGAGCTCACGTACAGCAGCTCACCAGGACAAAGGAACAATATAATTACATTTTGAATTAAGAAGATGTTTCCTGCACACTAATGATTATTTTTCATTATGAACTCAGTGGATGCCTCTTGATAAAAGGCCATTGATGACGATATAAGGCCAGTTGACTTTCCACCACAGACCCTATGTTATAGGCCACACAGCCTAGGCAAAGAGCAGAGAGTGAAGATTTTCATTCCAGCAGTGTGTACTTGGAGGCTTCTCTCCCACCCACCATGAAACACGAGCCAAAGGCAAATGAGGGATCAGATGGGACCTCAAAGCCCTCACTGCTATCACAGTGCACTACATTGTACAGAGAAACCACTTCCCAGAGAAGCCACAGATCTGAACTTTTACATGCTCACTACAAGGAAAACTTCTATAAACCACAGGCGTAATTTTAAGTGCACTAGCAAACTAAGATTAAATACAGTGAATCCTATTCTACATGCATCCATTCCACAGCATGTTAAAACTCCCATATACAAAGCATTAAAAAAGTAAATAATACATAAATATATATCTCTGGATTGTCACAAATATATACCAACATTTCTAATGAGATGAAAGAGAATCATAGAATCATAGAATGGCCTGGGTTGGAAGGGACCTTTAAGACCATCTAGTTCCAACTCCCCTGCCGTGGGAAGGGACACCTCTCATTAGACCAGGTTGCACAGAACCCCATCCAACCTGGCCTTGAACACATCCAGAGCTGGGGCATCCACAACTTCTCCTGGCAACCTGTTCCAGTGTCTCACCATCCTCACAGTAAAGAATTTCTTCCTATCTAATCCAAACCTACTCTCTTTCTGTTGGAAGGAATTACCCCTTGTCCTGCTCTTGTAAATAGTCTCTCTACATCTTTCTTGTACCCTACAGGTACTGGGAGGCCACAACTAGATCACCCCAAGGAGACCTAACAGATGGACAAGATAGAAAAATATAATATAGAGAGGCAGATAAGTACCACACAGTACCAGAATGTTTTAACATGGGCTTAACTATATGACCAGTTCACAGATGTTGCAAGTCAATCAGAAGCATCACTGCCTAATTGTTACAGTGGGCAGAAAGCCCTTAAGGTACTTCCAGCTGAAAGGTCAAAGCTCAAGAAAGTCCAGTTCTCAACTCCTAAAAATGCACTACATTTTCAGAATTTTCTTTGAGAAAGATACATTAGTTCCAGTGTTGTCATCCAACCCACACCATCATGAGTGTTACTCAGGCCTGCATCAGGAATAGGAACTAGAGTGACTGAAATAAGGGAAAAACAGGAATAAAATAATTAGGTTTTTCTTTTAATTATGAAGATAATTAACTATGTTCATATTTTCAACAAGTGAATGAAAAGCAAGATGGTTCCTATGCCAATTTCTGCCTCCATCCTCCCATCTTCACCTCTGCAGTGGAAGAGATGGATTGCTACTCCAGGAATTCAAGCATGCACCATAAACCCTTGTGGGCACTGCTTCATGGGCCTGCACTTAGCTGGTAACAGAACACAGGAGTGTCATAGAAGTTCATGAGTAAGCAAGTTATGCTTACTCATGAGATGGTCTGGACCAACCTTTTACACTCAGGGTACATGCAACCCTTTTTCCATTTTAGCCTTTTGAACAGGCTGGGACAATCAAACAGCTGGTTTAAGTGTCATCAAGTGATTCTGAGCCGTTCCTAAGTCCCACCACAGAAACACACCATTAACTTTCTAAAATAGTAGGATTATTTTTTTCAGATGTGTTTAAGACATTTTCCATTTTAGTTTATTTCTCTGAATTTGGCCTTTCCAGCTAAGGTCAATAGACTTTTGATTTTCCTGTCTTAGATACAGAAGGTACAGTGATGCATTTTAGTGTATTTCAACTGTAGCATTACAAAACAAAATCTGAAACAAAAGCTTGGTATTAACATCCTTACAGTGTCAGAGATGGAATGTGCCTATTTCTTGACTGGGATAATTAGGTAAGGGTTTTTTTTTCCCTTTTGCCTTTAGAAAGTCTATTCTTTAGATAATTTCCATAGTACTAGGAAAACAATTTACTTGTATGATGACATTTGGGTTTGAACCACTAATAGTTTTTGTTCAGCCTTCATTATCAGCAAATAGTAAAGAAAATAACAAATGGCTTAAGAACAAATGAATCCAGAAAAAGACCAAAAAAATCCCACAAATATTTTTTAAATTGTTTACTAATATTTAGTAATATATGTCAAACAGTACTACAAAGGAGAAAAACCCCAAACATTAGAAACTTCTAACCCAGTACTGCTTTTCAAACTTCCCTAGGATGAATCCTTTCCTTTTTCTTGATGAGACTTTTTCAAGGCATGTAGAATAAAACTGACACGTCACAATAAAAATAAGAAAAACCCCAAGCACACAAAAACAATTCAAACAATCTCCCTCCCCCCCAAAAAAAAAAGGAAAAAAAATAAAAAACCTTATCTACTTCTCAGGAACAAATTTTATACCTGCTCCCATAAAAGCAGCTCTTAGTCACTATCAATTTTAAACCACTATCATTGTCTAACCATTATCATTTTAGCCAATTGAGCTGTTATGCATCTGTTTTAAACTTTTGAGTAGCCCTTTTTAAGTAGCCTTCATTGAAGATGAAAAGCTGCAAGTGTTGATCAGCAAGTTATTATTCAAGTAGTTTACTAGTGCTGTTTACATCAATGCAATATGCTTGAGTGTAAATTTAATTGGGAAGTTAATGATTTTTTTGTTATAAAAATTCACTGCTAAGTTCGAACAGTAAAAAGCAAAGAATAGGGTAAATACCACTACATCTTTTGTGTGACAAAAAGTGTCAAATTTACACAAGAAAATAAAAATCTATTTATTATTGCATAAAAAGCATTACTTAATTCAAGCAGTTCTAATTTCAAATGCATTTTAAAGAAAATAATGTAAGCAGTAAATCCTCCTGTCTTCTGATTGTCTTGGGAGACACCAGGGTAGTCTGTTTGACACATTATCTAGTAACAGAGTGAAAATCACTTTGCCAGTTCAATTAAAAATACTGAATTATTTGAGGAAATTAAATGCCCTGTAAAACCATGACTATGATGTAACTCTAAATGTGTGCATGATGCTTTGGCAGGCAAACACGAAGCATGGAATAAAGCAAGCTCAAGTTGAGAATATTTTCTCTTAAGATCACTTGTTTGTCAAGGTACATAAGACACATGTGTATAAGCTTCATACTGACAATGTTCTCCGAGTTTCCCAGACTTCATATCTCTTTCTGCCTTCTAATATACCTTTTTGTTTGGATCTTCTGCACATTGTTTTGCAAAACAGTGTTTAGAGATACAGAATTTCTCCAAGCAAGTATTCTCAATCCAGCACTTTCTAACTAATTTTGGTAATTGCCAAAATACCCTATTTAATTAGAAAATCACTTTCTAATTTCAGCAATTTTTGAATAAGATTCTTGTTCAGCAACTATAGTGACTGTCTAATCAAATTGAGTTTGTCGTAATTAACTGTAAACTTGGAATTTGATGAATCTGAATGAAGCTGAAAAAAGTAGGACGTTTTTGGGAAACAAAGCCAATTTACATCATCACATATGACATTACACATGTGAGAATTCAAATATGTGTTGCTCAGTACAAACAACTGTGTATAAAATTTATTTCATCTCCCAGATGGAACAGAAACAGAAACTGAGTTAAGGAAGTCTGGCTTTTTATCTCCCCAAGTCAAATTACAAAGAGCATGGAAATGAGCAAGTCCTTCACTAACTCTTCTCTTTTTACAATCATCTCTACTTGGCTGAACTTGTTCCCTTCTCGAATTTCCTTTCCTCCCTTCTCCCACCAACTCGCTTATCCCCAGCTTATGACACACAGTTTGTCAGAATAAGACTGTTTCCCACCCATTTGTTTAGAATCTTAAACCCTGTTCCTGGGCATATAACTGATACTCTGAAATGAATCACCTTTTAAGTGCTGTTTCTCTCCATTGACTACAATGAGAGCCAAGTGTGAGAATAAAGATATCAACACTGTAGAATGGAAAAGTGAGGTGAGATGAATCTTTCCTTTACTGACAAGCAGCTCCATGAACACTGGAAAATAATGAAGCCTTATTTCCTACTTATTTGTGTCTCGAGTTTGAATGACTTTCTGTCTAAGTAGAAATCTTTCTTCTGCAACTTATAATGATGTTCACCTGCATGGATTTTTTTCAATATGTGAAGAAGTATAGCCTCAGACTGCTCTTTTCCTCAGTAGGAATATTAATAGAGTTTCTTTTGTTCTTCCCAGCCACTGACTTTGATGATATTTCAGGGATTTTAATTACATTTGAAAAATCAAGCCCCCTTTCCCCACCATTCTCCCCCCTGTCAAAAGTGAAGTTGATAAGGACGTTCAGAAGTTATTAGATGGAAAAGAGCAACATATTCACAGCAGTATGATTTCACAGGAAAGCAGATAAAGTTAGGCTTTCATGGAAAGAGAGGAACAAAAATCTTTTCAAATGCATCCTTTTTTTCGGAAACATTACAAGGAGATAAATTGATATGACTCCAGAAGAACTAGAGAAAGGGACCTAGCTCTGCATGTGCTTACATTATATAGTTCTAGTCTACAATGTATTATCAGAGTGCTTATAGGTGTGGGAACGTAACAGGAAAGAGAAAGAAACGTGGAGTTAAAATTCAGCATGAATTAGCATATATTTTGATTTGAAATTTCATGTAAGCCCTAAGGAATTGTTAAGTTAAATAAAACCCCTGAAATTCCATTATTAAGTTATAAAAATAAAAAAGGAAAATTACTATCACAATTTTAAATTTCAAGGTAATTTAATTATTGTGCTGCTATTGACACCTCCATGGTATATATCTCAGACTTTAATAAGGAATAGAAAAGTGAAGTTCCACTTACCAAAATATTTTAAAACATCTGTATGACTTAATGAATGATCTCTAACAAAGCTCAAATATAAGGAGATTTTTAATCAGTTTACTACTCAGATGTATATCTATTGAACATGAAAACATTACTGAAGTAGGGAATAATGTATAATTCTGACTCTAAGTGATAATACTTTTGAATGCAGTTTGTATTCTGAACAGTTGCATATTCTGAATACTGTTCAGAAATCTCACAAACCCAAAAATTAATATTCCAGCAGTGTATCTCATAGCTGAAAACTCAAATTATTCTTATGATGAAGAATAATATCTGCAAAACACGCAAACTTATTGTATGTATTCACTGAAATTATTCAAGATGAAAAACGTGTTTGTGGCTTTTTCTGAATGCAGCTACATTATTAGCTTGCACCAAATATACCATGCTCTGGTAGTTACAGTGGAAATAAACTACTTGTACACGTGTCCCTAAAGTAATTTATATAATTATAAGCTCCAGCACATATTTAGCATTTTAAATTCTTCTAAGCACTGACATACTAATTGCTCGCACTTCAGAATATACAGTAACTAAATATACTTTGTGTCAGAAGGATGTACACACTAGATTTGCTGTACAATATTGAAAACATGGGATAATCTTAGCAACTATTTAAGTGAGAAGATACTTATTCTGCAGTCTGAATAGAACAACAAGAGAGCATTGCAGTCCGTGCAAACATGTGAAGTGACTGCAGATATAACCACAGCCTTTTTGAACATTAGTATACCAGACATAAAGCTTGTTTTCCTTGGTATGCCTGTACAGCATTTGTGGCAGGGAAGAGAAATTAGTTTATGCTGTAAGTCAAAAAGCCCTGCAGGGGCAATGAGAAACATACACATTACCTTCTGCCTATTTCTTCTTGCAAAGAGCATAAATCTTGTGCAATATTCACAGCATGTCGTGGGGTCAGCCCTACAACCTAATGCAGGCCAGGTAGTTCTCCTCCATGTTAGTGTGTATATATATATATATGTGTGTGTGTGTGTGTGTGTGTGAAAAAATAGAATTTTCCTCAACTAAACTCTAATGTAAACTACTACAGCCAAGAGGGGATTTCATTTCAAGCCTCAGCTTGGCCCTCAATCCATTTATTTTTTTAAATTCTGTCAATGACAGAAACTTCAAAAATCTTTTATAGTGACAAAGTACGTAATTTTATTGCCAACAAAATCACTCTCAGTGTAATCCCCTCCACTGACCTTTTAAGTGCAACTAGAAGCAATGTTCCTTCCTCTTCCTCCCAGCAGTCACTGTCTTCGCCATGGCTGGCTGTACTACTCTTGGCTTTGAAGGCTGCTTCCTCTTACAGCTCTTCACTGATTTCTCTGCACATGTGTGTCATTGTGTCATCTCACCAAAGAGATGCTGTCCTTGATCTTTTCTCCCATTTTCCCTGCCTCTCATGTCTGGATAATTTCATCATGGACTACATGCAATTCAGCAATGTCCCCTCTGCTGGAAATTCACTAATCTTGTCCCTCCAATTAGTCTAACCTCACTCTCTTCAAATCATAGTTCAGTGCACTCCTCTGCCAGGTCTTTACTGATGTCTAGCTATCAATTTATTCTACATACCACCCAGTACCATTTTTTTTTTCCCCTGCAAATCTTTCCATTTATTTCCTTTCTGCATAGCACCGTCATTATACTCCTTACCTTCACATATTGTTTATCACTTTGGATTCCCATTTCAAGCTATATCTAAAGCTCTTGCAGATTAGTTCTGTGTCTAAGTGTTCTTTCCTGACTATTCACATAACTAAAACACTAACTTATGGCTCTCCTACCTCAGTTTCTTAATGTTGTTTTCTTTGACTTCTTTGACTTCAAGAAATACCAAGGATTATTCTCCAGCTCCCAAAGTTGCATCTTTGCAGAATTCTCTTTGCATCCCTACACTAGTTCTCTTCTTACAAAAGAAGCTGCATCAACTTCCCTAGACTAGCATCTCACTGTTTGTTCACAGTGCAGTGTTTTCAGCTGCATCCTGGTGTCAGCCCTCACCACCATGAGCTATTTTTCAAGTTGGTACATTACTCCCAGAATGTTTCCTAACGCTGGTGGGGATCCCTTAAATTGCCTGTGAAGTCATCTTGTCAGTATTCTTCCACTTCATCTTGCCCTGGCACGACTGGCAGTACAGGGACACCTTCTTTGCAGTTCAGTATTATATTTGTGTTTCTCTCTCAGTTGGACTAACATCATCTAAGACAGAGTGTCCAGAACTGCAGCACTCTGAAACAGGCAGAAGTCTATCCAGCTATCACAAAGGGTTCAGCACATACATGCATGCATGAGCACTGAGGTCCCTATCATCAGATCACTTGCATGTTTTTTCCATCTATACTTAGTAAGTCTGACATTGCTTCCTTCTACAAACGTCATTTGCTATGTCCCTGAACTATATATCCATACCTTTTCTCTGAAGAGTACCATGTTTTTGATATGAGCTTTTACTCTGCCTTGCCTTTTAACTGTGCTGATACTTGGCAATAACTTGTCTCTGTGGTAACAGCAAGTGCACGATTCAGCACAACAAACGCAGGTGGAGTAGGCAGCTTGGGGCTCAGAACATGCACATTAATGCAATCCTCAGGAAAGTACCTTCACAATAACTCCACCTTGTACTAGCATGACATAAACCAGAAGCATAATATATTTCCAAATGAAGTGCTTACCAGAAGAAACTTCACAAACTGAAAACTGAATTGGTATGAAAAGAACAACGAAATATTCTGCAATACTGAAAGATTTTACCTTGACATTTTCAGCTCACAATCCAGGCAACCAGGAACAATTTAGTTACAAAACAACATACTAACCTCAGGAACTGATAGATAGCTCCTGCAGTTTGGGGTGGGGATATGACCTCCTGTTACCTGAATTTACCACACCTGCAACTTATATAGTAATGCATGTTTCTGTGAATTCCATTTAAATTAAAGAAGCATTGAAAGAAAAAAATGTGGTATCAGCAACCAGCAGATGCAGATATTGCTGAATTAACCAGGTCATTTTGGTCCCAAAGCAAGACAAAAGGTTCAAGAGCCATTTGCTGTTCTGTGCGAAACCTTGTAATCACCTATTCACAAGGTACAGCTCCATCTGGCAGAAGACAATTTCTTACATTAGAATTTTTGTATTGCCTGCCACGTTACTGAGACATCTTCCAAGCTCTGTACATAATCCAGCAGTGCCTACAGTGACAGCACACAGTCTGAATGTTTGTATTAAGAAAAAATGTGCCCTTTCAGAGCAAGAGATAAAACAAATGTACAAGAGATTCTGGAAAGGCATAGAAAATATTTTTTCTTGTTCAACAGTATAATTAACAGGACTGATGTTTTCTCTATAAATGCCTAACCTTTAAAGAGGCATGAGCAACAACAGAGTTTATCAAAAGGGCATGGTCTGGCCCAGTTCTGCACTCCCTCAAACTCTTTTAAGAATGTCCATTAGTTTCAACTGAGACATATTAGACCACCAAAGTATACTTTCAGCAATCACAATCCTCACAGTTTTGTTTTTAAAAATGATACAGGATC
>JAWWMO010000001.1:85318827-85361088 GCA_035047845.1 Dendrocincla fuliginosa | reverse complement strand
CTTTACATCTGAGAATGCAAAAACAAATCAGTGTCCCTCCATTTTTGTCTCCTAAACACACTGGACAAATGATGCCTGCTTCTTACAAATATATCTATTTTTATGCAAAATGAAATACAATGACTGACACAAACTACCTAAGTTTCCATGCACAACCTTCACCAAGAATGTAATAGAGGAATCCCTTTCAAGTCCCCATATTCCCAGGGAATCAGAACTTGGTCAGCATATGGCTACACTTCACTGTGAACTGCCCTTTTATGTTCATTCCAGGGTTAGGAGGGGAAGTATAAGTGGAGAAAAAGCAACACAAGGGAAGGAGAGCAAAGACCTGCTGAAACCATGATCCTGTCCTCTCCCCACTCTGCATCCCTAAGGACAGCCCTCACTTCTTTCCTCTGCTCACCAGTGCATGTGGCTCGGCCACATGACATCTGATATGCAGAAATCATAAAAAGACCACCATTGGCCCCAAAACTGCATGCAGTTGGCTGAAGAATGAG
Organism: Dendrocincla fuliginosa; assembly: GCA_035047845.1. Lineage (NCBI taxonomy): Eukaryota > Metazoa > Chordata > Aves > Passeriformes > Dendrocolaptidae > Dendrocincla > Dendrocincla fuliginosa. The sequence continues at coordinate 85,360,585 of JAWWMO010000001.1, read as the reverse complement.
GCTACCATTTCAAGTCCCTTTCATTTCTGTAGCCAGATGAATTATGGATTTGAACTTGGCTTCGCCAGATCCTGCTGATAAGTCCTGACCATTGACCTAACAGCTACGCGAGAGCTTGGGTAGCACTAACTTGTTTTCTAAGCCTTTCTCATTATTCTCATGTATCTGTATGGGAGAGGAAAGGACTACAGGCTACTGTGAAGGAAACAAGGGAAGAGATATGAATAGAGGGACAGCAAAGGGCAAGAAAAAAGAGTAGAACGCAAAATAAATGTAAATGAATGTGTTGCATCAAATCTTTAAAAAATTAAACCTTAAATCTTCAGTGTATATGTTTTTTCAGTGTGCATAGTTTCTATTAATATGTTTCTATCCTAATTATTGCTTATTTTCTCTTTTGCATTTTCATTTGAAAAATTTTTGTATGTCTGATGAGAAACTTATGCTAGGATTCAACTCCAGATTCAGGCACATGTAGATGGGAACTTTATGTCAAAGCATTTTTTTGTCCAAGTTCTCATAGTGGAAGGTGAAAAATCTAGACAACACACTAAGCAGCATGTAGAATAGATGTGTCTGCTGCAGGTTGAGATGACTGACACATTAGATTCCTTTGATTCTATTGTGACATGCTCCAATGAAGATAAGCAGCACCATTGGAGATGTGAAGATTGTGCCACTCAACTTCCTCCTGCCATTTCAGGATGGCATGGGTCTATGTATCTTATGTCATATCTATCAGACCAATCATGTCCTGGATAAAGGACTAGCTTAGTTTGTGTGTTTAGGCAAGTGAATAAAGACTGACATCCCCATCAGGAGCTTGGATGGGAGCTTAGACAATTAGCTTTTACCAAATCAGGTATTGTAATTGAAGCTGAAGCCCATCTTCTGGTAAACTATTGTATTCAGAAACAAGATATTTTTGTTGCATGAAGATTAGTCAGAATAAAAAAAATGTATTAAAATAGTGCATTCATTCACTATTTTGTTCTACATTTTTCTCATCTAACCCAGAAAATTTTGTGCATGAATTGATCAATAATATTTGAAGACTGCATTAGGATGGCTGAAGACTAAATTATTTCAAAATTGATGTGGGTTTGATTTACTTGTTTTTCAATTGAAGTGGTAATTAAAAATTGGAAAAATTAACTTTTTAATTAAATACACTATATTAATATAGAATTGCTCTCAGTTACTGGGGCTTTCATAGACATACCCACATTCATGCATTAATTCCAATAAAATTTGTCAAGGTAAATGAATAGTTTTACCCTTTAGCTCTCATGAATCAGAAAGTAGTAAAAGTGTCACATATTTGTATATGTGCTATGGTGCAGCCTCTACCTAAGAGCTGCTAAAAATTAACTATGTCTGCATTACCTAAGGTACAATCAGCATGATTTAGCTTTAAGACACAACAGCATAGGGTTGGTTTTAGTCAGCTGGAAGAAAGGGACTTCAAGAAGGTAAAAAAAGGTTTTTTTTAAAAAAGATAAATTTAATACTTTTTCTACACTAAAATAGTTCAGAAATCAGCTGCTTTTCTGAAAAGCATTTTTGAAATTTCTACATAATCAGAAAACTTGTAAATTCCAAAACCTGTAATTCTACCACACCTGCAGCAGTAATTATGACAAATGCTAGCTTACTACACTTTTCTTAATTATTTATCTAATGGTTTATTTTATTTACTAATAGAATCCTATTCACTGTCTCAAAACTAATGGAAAAGTTGACCACTCATTTTGAATTTGTTTCTTTGTCTTCCTATCTGAGTAGTCATAGAAATTAATATTTTTATGGCAGTTTATTCTGTGCATATAAAAGTGTCAATTATTTTTAACCTCTTACCTAAGAGAAGACACTTTATCTGTCACTGAACTTTTGAGCTGACATCAATTAAAGTTCTCCCATTAAAAAGGAGTTATTAGAGCAACACAAAGATTTACCCGGTCAATCTATCAAAAATATTACTCCAAAACCTTCAATAAGAAAACCTTTCTTGTCAAACACGCACAATTTGTAGGTGACAGGCTACAAAATTAAAGCCCAGAAATCTCAAAGACCCTACTGTGCTCCCATATCTGTGATAAATAAGAGTGATTTTTAAAAATTATTACATTTGAGTAATTTGAGTAATGTGACACACTATGCACTACACAAGAGAATACTGCTATGTTTCTTATCATATTAGCCACTAGATCAAATAATCTATATAGTGATAGGTCTAAAAATGAGACATAATCTAAGCTGCTTTTAGTCCCATAAAGTTTATTTATGAAAATACATAGAAAAATAAATAGAAAATATTATATTTTATTAATATATGAATGACATATAATATATGATGGTTGTAATAATCAATGGAAATAGTGCATGGAAATATCACTATCAACAACAATCCAAAGTCTTTTAAATGTAAATAAAAGAGACCAGTTTACAACGAGCTCTCACTGAAGAAGCAAAAGCAGCGGAAAGACCTGTATTTGATTGTTCTCCCAGTCACTGCAAATAGCCTCTTCTATAAACAGTCATCATTGATACATTATATTTAAGAAATACAAAAGAATTCTTTTGGTGGGCTTGGATTTTTTTAAAATTTTACTGGGTTTTGGCCCTTGTTGTTTTGGAATGGTCTCAATTTTCATGTCTCTCTCCCTGGTTTGATTATTCATAGTTATATTGTTGATCTTTCTTTTAACATTTCATTTATCACTATAACTACAGACAAACCTCTACTCTTGCTGAGAAATGTACACTTTTCAGACTGAAAAAGCTCCTTATTACACTAGGAGAAGCAAAAATGTAATTCAGTATATTTCAAAGAGAATCCCCTTCAGGACACATTAAGTCTTGGTCACAATGAAACAAATCCGTAAACAAGAATTCCCATGAATAGAAGGGACAGCAATCAAATTAATTTTTTCAAACAGTCCAGCCAGCACCTTGGTAAGTCAATTTTTCACAGCTATTTAACAAACTAAGGAAGTGTTTCAACACAGCTTCTGTATTTGCTTTTCAAAGGGCAAGGATTTAAGCACAAGACAGCAATTTAGAACCTCCCAGAAGGCCCTGCAGGAATAAAACAGAAAGGGTAAGATCAAGAGAAGCATATGTAGTAGCCACTGTCTTTCTGACAGAGAAACTGGAAAACAGAGTAAAACCTCAAACATGTAAAAGTAATTAAATACAAACAGCTGTGAAAGCTAGCGTAAAAAGACAAAAAGAAACCCTTCTTGCAAGTCCTGTTCCATGCACAAGTCTATACGTAGAAAACCTGTAATATTTAGCAGGATCATTAATAGCTCATAGTTTTCTTCTTTATGGGTGCGCTACTCGCGCCCACCTAAATGGCCATCTTACCTAACCACCTGCATGATAGAAAACACAGCTCTTACACTTTGCAACCCCACAGCTAATCTCAATATGATTAACTACTTTTGGACCTGGTACCACCCAAGACCAAGCAACAAGACACCAAGGGCCAAGTTGTTTAGCTGTCTGCAAGCATACCTTTTAACCTACATGGCTGTATTGCCTATAAGGCCCCAGCAAAGATGGATTTCCTCCCAGGAAGTCATAGGGAAAGAAAAGGGCTTTGTACATGACCAAAACACTTATTTAGTGTTGCATCGAGCACAGGAAATGGATGAGTCTTAGGATAGCAAATACTATGGAAGGAAAACAACTTGTACCCTAATTACAAGAAAAGATTATCTCCTGCCCAAAGAGACTTTACACAAAAAAAGAAAGCCAGTTTGGACTAGTTGAACCTTGACGGTCATAGTAAGAAGCAAACGGGCACATCTGATGTGTTGACATCATAGAAGTAATTTACAGACTTCAGGAAACTGTATTTGTAAGAGCATTGACTTTTTTTCTTTTTTTCTTTTTTCTTTTTTTCTTTTTTTCTTTTTTTCTTTTTTCTTTTTTTCTTTTTTTTAAAGGTGTCTGTCCCATTTCTTATCCTGTTTTACCTCTGAGATTTAAAATTCATAGAAAGCTTCCCCTATTTGTGGCAAACATCTTCTTTTTATAAATATTTTCTAAAAAAAAAATAACTAACATTAGGACTCTGCATTATTAGATTTTTTTTTCCCCTTGTATAACATACAGCTACCACACAACAGCCAGGCCAATTGGGCACCACATCTATCAAACGCAGACCCTTTCCTTTTCCATGGGTACGTAAACTAAGATGGTAACAAAAAGAAAACCAAGCCAGTTGCTAGCTCAAAAACATGGTAGGAAAAATCAGCAAAGACTATTTCTGTCCTACCTCTCTTCTTGCCCTAAATATACCTGTAGTCTCAGCTAACAAAAGCAGCTGGAAATATGAGGTGTAGACACTCACAAGACAATGTGGACACTCCTCTCTTCTCACACCAACTTACTCATGATCCAGGTAAGGCACCATCAAACCTTTTATTTAAAGATCTGCAATGAAACTCAAGTGGGAGACCACAACAGCAGCAGAGACATGGACACAATAACTCCTGACACATGGCCCACATTCTTAATAGCACTGCTGACATTGATGAATGATCTTGGAAAATAATGCACTGACCTCTTTTAACTGCTCTCTGATTTAATAGGCTCCATTAAAAAAAAAAATTTAAATCAATCATGATGACTCTAACAGCATAATGGTACATATGACCTTCAGTTTGTGCTTTTTAGCATTTAACAAAATCATATTTACCTCAATGCAAAAGCAGAAACTTCTCTTTACCCCTCTTTAAAGATTGCTTAAAAAAAAAAAAAAGAAATGCTAAAACATTTGAGCAGTCTAAACAAAAAACTCCCTATATAAATAAATAATATCTTTCTTACTACAATATTCACTCATGTAATGATCATCATAACCTTGAAACATGAAAGAGGAATTTATTTCAGGAAATTTGTACATCCTCATCACATGCAAAAAGTAAGCTTTGGGGACACCAACATCAAATTAGAATCTAAAGAAAGACAAGATTTTACTTTTTTCACAAATGTCAAGCCAAGGCAAGAATGAACTTCTCCCTCACAGACGTAGTTTAAATCTCCATTTTAGAAAAGTTTAATTTTTATTCAGGACCATTCTAATAAAAAGAGAATAAATGGGATCTCTTACATATGTTAAAATACAAACCCATAGAGCAAGTGAACTGTGGAATAATTCCACAACTGATGGAATAATTCCATCCTGATGCACATCTGATTCAGTTCACCTGTTTTAATACTCATCTATATGTAAAAATAGTCATTAAATTTAATGTAGCCACAGTAGAGTAGATGGTCAAGACCCATACAGGTGAAGAATGAGGAGGTAGGAGTCAACAGCAGCGCAAAAAGCCTTGCTCCAAGAATGTTAGCAGTGTGAGTCCCTGAAGGGGCTATGTTCTAGCCAAGTACCATCTTCAATCTGAAATAAGACCTGGGTGCATGATGGCCTCTCTCACCCTTCCCTCTCTCTTCACCTCTTCTCCCCCTACCTCCACCCCCGCTCAGTTCCTATAAGAAAGAAATACAGATAGGAATAGCAGATTGGAAATATAGTACATACCAACCTATTTATCAAACTGGAAGGTTCAGGGACAAGGACCCAGGGATGACAAACCATATTATGTCACATCTGCACCATGGACCTTTAAGCCGCTTCTAGTACAGCCAAGGTTTTCTTTTAGAAGACAAAAAGATTAAAGTTTTATTCTTCTTTCTAGCTTTACAGCTGGCCTATCATTTTAAAATATGAATCAGAGAAGTTCATAGAGTTTTCTGTGAAACGAATTTAATATTTTTGTTTGCTATAAGCAGGCATAAGCCAAAGTTCATGATAGAAATGCATCTTTTTCTGTTTGCATGGAGCCTGGTGATGGGTTCTGATAATGGGGGTACCACAGATTAGTGAAGAAGAGAGAACTAGAAGAAAGTAGTCATTAATTGTGCTGGAAGTTAAAGAAAGCCTACACATATTTGTTAGTTGGCAATATTGGCCAGAAGTTAACTAAGCAGAAGAATATATTGTTCTTTTATTAAAAATGTGATAACATTTCTTCAAAATACTTTAAAACAGTGTGAGTTAGGAGAAGCCAAAAGGCATTGTTTTATGTATTTGCCTTTTCTACTCTTGGGGAAAAAAAATATTAGGGTTTTCAAAATGGACTGCATGAAAGCTGTCCCTTCATATTTCCAGAACATCACAGAATAGCTCCCAGTTTCTTTAATCTAACTTTTCCCTTCCTACTCTCTAGTTTCCCCTTGCCATCTGTTCTGAACATGAAGTATTATTAGAAAATGTTGGTTGGAATAGACAAGAAAGGGGTTCTTCTTGCCAGACTTTCCCTGTGTAGGAGTTCCAAGCTCTGTTTGTACTCAATACAGCAGTATGTTCATAGAGAAAAATCCATCCCGTGTATTTTAAATACAAAGCTTGGAATGCAACGCTCTCCAGATGTGCTTAGGCAAATTTGCTCAATGTAGATTAGCACTGTAAAATACTGTAGAATAATATTAAGTCTTAAAAGATGACTCCTATCCCAACAGGTTGTATCAGCGTAATGACTTCTCTAGTACAGATGCAATGGGGGACTACTTTATGCCTTTCCTTCTACAAAGGAAGACATAATCCAAGATACCTTGAAAACCTTTCAATAAAATAGTTTCTATAGGAGTAGCACTGGGCAAACACAGCAGAATATCTGTTTTCTGTCACTGCCAAAAATATCTAGAAATCATTACTCTTAAAATTATCTCCTTTTCAAGTGCTGTTGGGAAGTTACTAGGTATTGATTTAGTATGTATGTAGAAAAGGTGACCAAGAATGGGTTACAGTCCCTTTTAAGAAAATATAGATATATATTACATTTACCATTCTTCTTGTTGTTCAGTGATATTTTTTTTTCAAAGTGTTAAATTGGTTTGTACTGTTTGTGACTTATAACATCCATTGCATGCAATTTCTAACAGAATGCAGATCACTCCTATAATATGTACATCTAGTAGGAGCACTAGTGTGATCATAAATTCTACAGTAAAAAACCTAATTCTTACATCCATACTGGAAGCAATTATGTGTTTTAGAATAAACAGGATCAATATCCTACATTTCAGCTTAAAAACAAAATTTAAATTCTCATCTGGTTTCAGGGTAATCCAAAACAGTCTTTCTCTCTATACTCTATTTTTATGTGTCTGTTTTCCTTAATTGACTTAGTGATATGTAATATCAGTAAACTAAAAATATCTTCAAAATTGTGTGGATAATTTTATGCATATTACATATACATATAATATTGCACAAAAGGAGAAAAGGCATACCTACAAACACAGCAGAAATATGAAGAGTTGGTATCCATCCAACATTTAGGGAAGAGCCTTTAGAATTACATTCATTACTTACTTGCATAACAGACCAATACTCTTTAGAACTTGTCCAGTATTCTTCCTGAAGTTGCACATTCAAATTTATGAACTTCTGAATACTTCAAAAATCTGAGTTCCAAAGAACCACTGATTTGCAAAAAAACCCCAACCTTCTCCACAGTTTGTCACCATCCCATATCTAGACACTGTGTTCAGCTGGGGTTCTCCAGCATAGGAAAGACCAATTGGAGGTACCTCACAGAGGGTCACCAAGGCAGCATTTGCCTCAACAAGAGGCTAGAGGAACAGAGCTGGGTCAGCCTGGAGAAGAGGTAGCTGCAGGGGCACTAAGTAATGTGCTCAGAACATGAAAAGGGTGACTGAGAAACTGGAGCTGTGCTCCTTACAGTAGTGTGTGGCAGGATGGTGAGAGAAAACTGGCACAAGCCAAAACAAGAAAGGAGCAATACTTTCCCTGCAGAGACATCCAGGCAGGGGAGCAGGTTGCCCTGAGAGGCTGTGCTGTTTCTACGCAGCCCATAGCTGACCCTGCTTTGAGCCCAAGACCAGATAAAAGACCCCCTAAGGTCCCTTACAGCCTGAATCTGTCTATGATTTTTCTATCAACCTACTACTCCCATGAGCCTACCCCATAATATTCAAGTGGCATATGTCTAGAGGGTCAGTGCTTCCTACGGTGCCCAATGAAACACTGGATCATTGCATTTAGATTTTAAATGTCCTTGCTCAAAATCTTAGAGGGTGAAATGCACACATTTCACAGACTTTAAAAGATAAAACCATAATAAAATTTTAATAGCTGAATCACATAGCCTTATTTTAAGCTGAGTGAGATGACAAGCATTTAAATCCCATCTTTTTTTACTGGAAACTAATTTGCTAATCCAAAAGACTTCACGGCAATAAGAGAAGAAAAAAGTAATACTTGTATGTCCACAGGCTAATCAATTCAAAGTTATTAGCTCTCCATAGAAGACACAGGAACATTTTAAGCTCCATGAAGACTCCACAGTGCAGATAAATCATGTTTCAAGTTGGAAAAGGAAATATCCTCTTACATAAGGGCTCAAAATACTACTTTTCTCCCTTCTTCTGAAAAATAGAAAAGGTAAATCCACATTCAATCACATTTCCACTTACACTGTTGGCCTCAAATAAAATCAAAAGAAACATTTTAAAAAAACCAAATCACCCATAACTCAGGAAATATTCTTAAAATAGTGTGCACCACACTATTGCAGGAATACTTACTTGCATGGGGTTTGACTCAAGCAATTTAAGTATTTAAAATAAGCAGCATTCACTTTATTCAACTGCCACAAATGTTGATGTGATGTTTTTTTGAGAGCAGTTAGATCAACACTGACACTTTGAAACATTGCAATGGTTGCTAGTGGATACTCAGAGAAAACTGACATTCTCCTTAACAAAACCAGCTTAGATCCTAATAATGAAAGATGAATACATGCTGAACTACCTTTCTTTTTCTGTTGAGTGATCAGCTGAAAGTCGTTTATAGCTTTGCCTTTTCTAGCATAATAGTAAAAAGGATGTTAATAACTAGATTATATTTGTTAAACTCAGTTCTCTATGTCTGATAATTAGAGATTTTAATATGTAATTGCATTTGAAATTTAAGATTTAAATGAGCTATTAAAAATGCTTATGTTTTTCTTACATAGGTAAAGAAATCAAGAGAAAGATAAAAATAAGCTTTATTAAACTTAAGAGAGACAGATTTTAAAAGATAGAAATTTTATGAAGGAAAAGTTGTGAAAAGCTAAAACTTGATCATGTATTAATGCATGTTTGTTGAGAGGGATTTATCAGGTGCTGCATTTACTCTTCTTTTAATGGAAAAAAATCTGTTTTCATTGTAAGCATCAGCATTTAACCCATGATCAGTTACTCTTCCATATTGATCAGAAGAGCACTGGGAAGTGAGATTGCGATAAATTTAGTATCATAAGCATTAAATTTTTAATCAGCAGTTCATTGAATCTTCCTTAGTTACTTTGAACATCCCCAAATTCTAACTTCTGGAGCTGCACAGTTGATGAAAAAACCAACTGGTGAATTATGTTCAGGTGTTTGCTCAACCTAAATCTCCATCATCAAAATTCATACCTAAAATTCAGGGTTGGTTTTATTCTGATCAGAAATAGCCCTAGAAGAGCAACAACACTTTTGTGGCATAGAGTGGTGTTAATAGAAAACAGGAGAAAGAGACACTAAATTATCAGGAATGAAAAGGACTACAGCTGTCTAACACATAATCCAGTGAGACAATTATATGGCTTTACAGGGCCCAATGTTTTTTTTAAAACAGTTATTTTCAATAAGTTGTGTAAATAGGATACACAGGTGGTAGCAAAGAACATGACATTTGTCCTCCCATGTCCATGAATGACAGTTCCCATGAGAAGCACTGTTTCATAGTCTTTACTACTGAGTGCTGTCAAGCATGGATAAATAGGATATCCTACTGAGAATATTTTTGCTGTGAACACCTCCCAAAACAAATCCCATTACAAAATCATTTCTTTTTCTAAACAGTTATCAGAAAGAAGTATTTTTTGACACTTCCAAATTATTGTTACTCCCAGAGAAGACAGAGAATATTTGTTCATCCGCAGATGGCATATGAAGGGAGAAGAGGAACAAAAGAAAAATGCAAAATCTGAAAATATGCCAAGCCTTGCAACTGTACCCTAAATTAGGTTCTTAGGTCTACAATGGTCCTTGTGTATCAAGTCATCTGTCCCATACTCTTATTCCATTACATAGAGTTATCCAATCCATTCTTCCCTAACCAATATATCCAGGACGGTGATACAGTCACAGTCAGCCAAAATTTGTTTGAAATAAAATCACAATATTTCCCATAATACCTACTTTATTTTTTTGTCATATAGGCTAATCATTTGTCTGTGATACTTTTTTTCTATCACATTGTGCATTATGGACACAGAGGGGTGATTGGTACTGAATTATGATAGGATAAAGGAACATAACTTATTTTATGTTTGAAATACTATGGATCTTTATAAGCTTATAAATGCCAGTCTTACAGAGAAAATTAAAATCAAGCTGTCAAGTTTATTAGCAAGTAGAAGAAGATAATTAAAGCCCCTACAGCAATGAGAACTTCTTATCCTATTGGTAAAAGAAAGATTTCTGTGCATCATTTTCTTATTCCACAGGGTGGTCTGACCTAGTAGAATGCTATATTGCAACAAACAAACTCAGACACATACTAGTAAAACTTAAAAAAACTGTCATGAAATTAAGCATCTAGATTAGAAGAGACATCTTCAATGCTATTTCTTTTGCCTTATTCCTTCAGAAAAACAAAGCTCCATTGATTATTCTGCAGTCTTAATTGATATAAAAACATTATGCTAACCTTTAGAACTCATCCTGGCAACATGACTATAATGCCCTTATCTGACCATTTGCCTAGAGAAAGAGTTCTGTCCTACATTTTGGGTTTTCCTTTATGTTAAGCTCTTATTTATGTTTAATGATTCTTTGATAACTACACTAAAAACATAATAGGCTTATTATCTTTCCCTGCCTTCTGCTTACTCCTATATGCTGACCCTGAGAAATTACCTGCATATTATTAACATATCTGATATTTTCTACAGGGTCAAGACTCCAAAAAAAGTTGCACTTCCCTCCAGAGGCATAATGATCATCTGTTTGCTCTGCTGTTTGCTTCTTCTGATGTTTACCCTTGACCACATACAGCAAATATCCCACTGCTCTCTAGCTCTTTTTCCAAACTCCACTGACTCACAATTCCTTCCATTTTTACCACTTAAATATTTGGCTTTGTGTCCACAGTGTAGAAAAAGTATAAGAATTTGAGAGGAGAACAGACATACTCACGCTCATGTAAGTAACGTGAAAACTGAAAGGGACTTGGATTTAGCAGCGAATAAGAGGAATTTCACATTGCCTAGATTAACAAAGAAAAGGCAAATAGCTCCACATTTTCTATTAAATCTTATCTTTTAAAAATGTGAAAAAAAATAAGAGGACTATGCCTGGAATCTCATGTTCAGCTCTGCTTTCTGAATTACTAGAAGGATAATGAAATATTAGGGCACATCTAAGATTTTTTTTTTTCAGCAGGAAAGATTAGAACACATAAATACAGTTTGATGAGGAAGTTGTGGAAAAAGAGCATAATTTGGCTGGACTTATTAAAAAATGCAAGAGCATCTTTAAGTAAATTGCTATTCTGAGGTTGATCTTCCTAAGAGTTTTAATTTTCTTTTTGTCATAACATTGCTTTCTTTCCTTTTGAATTTGAATTATTCCAAATGAATCATCCACTAGCAGTCATTAATTATTTGCCTTCAGATTTCTGGAGGTGGCTAAAAGCTGAATCTCTAAGTGTCAGAGCTTGGAAGGCACCACTGGGAATCACAAGAACCTTGGGGAGCACTAGTGACTGGTATCCAGCTGGACTTTGTGCTGCTGATCACAGCACTGATAACTTCTGCCTTCTCCATGTTCTTTGGGCAAGCCATTTCCCCATTCCATGCGGTTCATGTATCCCCTATTCTTCCCTTTGCTGCTGATATACCAGGAAAAGAACATTTTGTTGCCCTACCACTGTCTCTAACTTTTAAAGGTAAAAATATTTTCGAGGTGATAAAGTAAGTTTGTTACAGTATTGTATATTCTAAATGCAATATTTTTATTTCAGTGGAAAAGAATGAATAAAGAAGAAAAGCTCACAAGGTCCAGAAACAGCAAGTTGAATTCATAGGAACCAAGAGAACTTTTCTCACAGGCAATCTTGCTCTTCCCCTTGTGAGCGCTGTTAAGATAGGAATTGTTTCTCCATGTAATATCCCTCTTTTACCCCTTCTTTGCTTTGTTGGCAAAGTACAGCTATATCATACTCTACCCTATAATCCCTACTGAAGTTTGTTGTGGGAGTTGGGAGCTTATTGAATTGTGCTGTAAAAGTTAAGGGCCTGTTAGCCAACACTTTTGACACTAAACAGTGCACAACTTGCCAGAGTCAAGATGATTAAAGCATAAGAGTTCCTTGACAGATGGACTAGTGTCTTTGTTCAGCCTATATAATGAACATCACCCCCTAAATGGATTGTGGCATCAGTCATACCCAGCAGTATGGGAGATGAGCACCCCCAGGTTCTTGAGGAGGTGGGACTCTTGATCTAGGGAAAGAAGTGACCAGATGCTCTTCTGAAGGGGGAGCTTCCCAGAAGGCTAGAGAGATTTCTGGAAGACTATAGCATTCATGGTCATATATTCATGTGCCCCCCCAGCACAAGATTTCTTCGGATGAAGGCACTTCAGAGAGAAATACATCAAGCTTGTAAGACAACAACATTTAGACAAGTTATCACACCTGGCCACCTTTGGCTCTGGCTGGGCAGCAGAAGAGCACACCTGCTGGGCTGCCTCTGCTCTCATCTGAAAAAGAAGAAGAACCTCAAACTGCACCAAATGCCACTGCACACAGACATGCAGAGCAAAGGTCATGAGCCCATCAGCCCTCTTACAGAGCCTGGTTCTTGCCTCTTTCACTGCACAGTCATCATGGTGCCTCTTGCCACCGGGAACCCACAGCTTCCATAGACTCTCCACCACTGCTGTATCACAATGCACTCACTAGACATGCTTATCAACACTGCCCAGACTTTCTCTTACAGACCAACACGTCAAAACATGTTTTTCAAAAAAGCTGCTTCTATCAAAGGCCCACCTTAAACATGGTTGCATAATTTTGGCTTAGCATGCAGGTAGGGAGGAAGAGTATTTAAAGTAACATACTCTGCTGTATGACCCCAGGCACTACTTGAGACAGACATGCCATAGGTTTCCTGTACAGAGATACTTGAGAAGGACAGAACACTACCAGCACAGGTTGCAATGAAGACATCTTAGCAAAAGTCAGTCAGCAGAGGGTCATTGTCCCCCTACACATGCTATCCGTGTTTTTTCTCTGGTGACTCAAAGGGTTTTGAAGATGAGAGGGTAACAATCTGACAGAAGCATTGCAGAGGACCCTCAGTGGGTATGTATTATTGAGTCAGTCTGGGCAAACAGGGAAGAAATGCAGAAAATCACTTAATTCTTTGAGACAATCTTCTTAAAAGTAAGCAAGATCAAAATCCTCAAGGGATATATTTAATACCTCTTAATGCCAGAAGAAGTCTCAAAAAATAGTGAATTTTGGCACGTTTGACCAAAACAAATATTTTTCAACACAAACTATGAAGGACCTCACAATTTGCCCACTCAGTGATTGAAAGGCAGCCAGCAAAAGTGGGCTCTTGTAACATCCATTGTTATCTTCCTGAGACCACTATGGATTCAGTTCTCACATCTTTATTCACAATGATACAGCCTTTCCCAGTAATCATTTCCACTAAAAGCATATGTATGGAAGGCAGTTTCAGAACATTTGTGTACTGTCATCAGTGTTCCCAAAGAATTCACTGCTGAAGAGACTAGTCAGTCTTTATACCAGTCAGTGTCATGGAAGCTTTAAGAACATTTCATTACAAAATCTACATGGAAGACACATTTTTAATGCTATGTATAAGTTCAATCCACAAATGACAATCTATGAAATATGAGCAGAACAATCCACAAGCCCGTTATTGCTATATCACCATGCTTTGTGTGCAAGGGCTTGACTTCCAAGAAGTCTATTAGTTATCACTGTGTACTACATAAGACTGCCTTTCTTAAACATATCATCAGAAGACTATGGGTGAAGAGAGAAACTGTGCTATGAGTAGCACATGCTCATAGCAAGAATTTTGGCAACAGCACTTCAGACCACTTCTCTTTTTAGGGTTATCGTTGGCTTGTCTCCAGACAATCCTGTATGATTACTCATGTTAATAACACACGTTTGAAGGCTTTGAGGTAAACAATATAGCAGAAGGCTGATAGAGAAACTAAAATAAACAATGTAAATAAAAAAGAGGGGGTAAATGGTGTGAACTTACCAGTACCCTTTGCCCTAAATATGCAGAAAAATAAGCAAGGAACTATATTTTAGTTAAATGAACTACACTTTAAAATCAAACTTCATATTTAGTGCTCTATTTGCCAGTTTCCCTTTACAGCTTTCAACCACAGTCTCAAAACCCAGAGGTGTTTGGGAAAATATTAAACTGCTGTATGCATTAAGTACACCTTGTTTCTTAAAAACCTGATGATGAATGACCTGCAAATAAAATTCCATTATTAAACAACAGTTATTAATTAAACAATAATGAAACAAAATCTTGCGCTATTACTAGCTGCCCATCACACTTTCACTCATAGTTGCTAAGCAGCTGGTCAAAAGAATTTCTTATAGATATATAGGTTTACTCATGGGATCATGGACTAAAAGCTGACTTAGCCTAAATTAGGACAATTCAGTTTTGCCTGACAATAGAACATTCATGAAAATGTGCAGAGAAGAAAATAGGTTTAAACTGGATTTAACAATAAAGCAACAATTTAGTATTGCTACGAAGCTGAAGACTGAGGATGATCAAAACAGGAATTTCTGAGCCTTTGTTTTTCCTGAAGTTCCACTACACTGCCACCACCTTCAGGTATTCTATCAACATTATGCAAAAATGAAGTTATTTGACCTCCATGTGCATTTCAGTTGCCAAAACCAAATTAGGAACACAAGCCTATTTTATAGACCCTTTCTCCAGATTTTTTCTCCTTAGCGATTTCATTTTTTGCCTAGAGAAAAAAAAAAAAAAAAAGAAAATCAGATTTGAGGTGAGAAGTTTAAAATTGTACCTGAAAAACTCCATGAAAGAGAAGCCATAACCATGCTGTTCAGCAATTCCCGCACAAACAACATTCGCAGATGCTCCAATCAATGTTCCATTACCTGTAGTGTAGAAAACAAATACCAGTTTATAGTTATGCTCTGTTTCTTACTCTTCCTCTGTTTATTCTGTACTAATGCCCTAAGATGTACTCACTAGAAAGGTTTTTTTCTTTCATAAACTTAACATTGACAAATTAGTGCCTTTTTTATAGATAAACTAATTCCTAAGACTTGTTTTTTTTGTGTTTTGTGGGGGTTTTTAACAGAAATTTAAAACAAAATAAGTGGGACAATGGAGGGGAATGGATCTGCTTTACACCTCTCTGCTAAGGCAGATCACAAACTTTCCTTACCTAATCGTTAGGGTTCTTTAATATGTGAGGGAACATATTTCATTCAGTGAATTTCACCAAATTATATGAGTCCCCATAAGAGAGGAAATTTACAAACCAGGCCAGTTATTACTGGGTCAGAACCCCCTTATGGGGGTGCGTCTGTGTGTGTGTGTGTCCGTGTCTGTGTGCATGTGTGTGTTTGTGTGCGTGCACATGGGTGAGTGTGCGTGCAGGGGAAGGGCTGGCCCTGCCCAGAGCCCACGGGCTGCAGCCACATGACCAGGGGAACCCTGTTGCTGGGCTGGCAGCCAAGGAAGGGCTGCCTGGTAACCCACCCATAGCACATCCCCCCAGAGCCTCTGATTGTCTGTGGCACCCCCACCTTGGCTGAGGGGACAGGGAGCGGTCAGTGAACCAAAGGTCCTGCCTGGAGGGAGTGGCCACAGTGACCAGAGCAGGTAAGGAGGCAGCACCAGGTCTGCGTTGTGGACCCTGCTCTGTTCTCCTGGAAGCTGTCAGCATGGGATCTTGTGAGCGGTAACCGTGCTCTTTCTCCCCTCTTTTACTCTTTCTTCTTGTAATCTCTCTTCCTTTATTTTTACTTCCCCTTGTGGGTAACCTAAACACCTATTTTTAGTATTTACCTTAAGTTGCAAGTACCTCCCTTTAAGTAGCATGGAGTTTGTGTTTGCTGAGTGTAACAAAGGTGATGTGTAGAATGCTTTCTAATCCTGGTAACTTCTTGTAATGCTTGGTGAAGCTTCATGTTTATCTCTGTAAAACCCTTCTTGCCAAAATGCTTATATTTTCACCAAATTAGAAGAAATCTCTTAGAGAAAAATGTGTAGTTATTCTGTGGACATTAATTCAAGGTACTAAAGGACCAAGGGCTTTACAAGGGTTTGTGTTTGCAAAATCTCTTGAAGCCTGAAATAGATGTAACACCCAGTAAAGCTGGACCAGGTTGTAACAGGAACACACCAGAGAAAAATAATTTGCCACATTTATAATGTGAATTTATAGTTCTCTTGGAAGAACTATACACCTCTCTTCTTTTGAGCTTTTTCCAGTAATTAATTTCTGCATTTTCTCTAAACTTTCAGTAGTCTGGTAATGTAGAGAAGTCAGGTATTCTGAGTTCAGAAAACCCGTTTTCTATATCTTTCCCATGAGTCATACCTCAAACTTAAGACATGCTGTACACTTGACTTCCACAAAGCAGATGGCTTCAGCAAATGTTTCTGATTTAAGGCACGACTCAGGAAGTGACAGTGACTCCTACATTCTGTTCTTCAGCTGAAATTTTGAACAAAGGAGGTAGCAATCTTTTGTACATTGTGGCAAGTAATCTCTTTTGCCCTACTTCACTACATTAACAATCCTTTGTTCTAAGCAGAAGCCTTCCTTTGCTCCCATTGACATACAATTACTCCTGTCACTTTGGTTCCTTTAAAAATTTCAGCTCATAGAAACTCTTGTGATCTGACTTTGAGAGAAACAGATCAGAATGCCATTAATGCCCCAGTTAATCATTTTGACTTAGTAAATGCTTCAGGTCACTTCAGTTTACGAAAGAGTATCTCAGAATAATGGCAGAAGTATTTTACCCCTAGTATTCACCCATGGTACCCATATGCCCCTGAAAGTGCACACAAAGTGAGCAGATGTTCAAAAAATATTCTTAATAGAACACTCTTAAATTCAAGTAAGATTATGGACTATAGTCCAGATGAGAGCCAAAGCTCTCATCAATAAAAAAGCCCCAGTATGGCCAAGATTTTTCAAACTGAGCCAAAGAAAAAGCATGCTTCTTATTTATTCCAGGATGGTCAATTACTATCAACACCAAAACAGGCAGCAAACTGAGAGTTTCATCCTGGAATAGGGATCTGAATAAAGGTATCTGTTGTCTCGGGTGAGTAGCCTAAGCAACACCTATTAAGAACAAGAGACTGGTTTTATTTTCTCATCAGCAGGTTCAAACAGCTCTTGAGATGAGAAAAGCATTCCATTTCCACTCCCTGTAATCCCAAATAGACATTTTATTTCATATATTTAATTGTCCTTTTATTTTTTTATTTCTTTTTTTTTTTTCTGTTCCCCCAGGACTTATGCTAGGTGAGTTGCTTCCTACTTGCTCTATTTTTTAGGCTTTAACATTGCAAGGAGCTGGAGCTCTGTGCAGAGGTCTTGTTTGTCTATGAGGAGTTCTGCTGATGTTGTTGAAACTGCACATCTATACAAGGGTGTATCCTTACTGATTATAATAGTATTATGATCATTCTTGTGAGACACCAAGGGCTATTTGTGACCTTGGCTTCTTGTCATACACAGTTAATCACCCCTCCCCCCTTATCCCCCCCTGCCAAGGAATTCAAGTGTGAGGAAAAAAGGATGACTAACCTTACTAGAGGAACAGAAACCTTCTAAAAATAGTGTCTGGCACTGGTCATTAGAAATGGCAGAGCTCATTTCCCTTGCCCTCTCTTTGCCTCAAAGCATATCTTAATTACTTTAATGCATGCTTAAAAATATTAAATTGAATGTGGACCAACACTGCTCCTGGCAGTTACTGGCATGAGAAAGCTAAGCCACAAAGCGTGTGGCTTCACGCAAAAACAGAACAAATGAATACAACTGATGTTATTAGAGAAGTCAGACAGGAACACTTTAGGAATTTTCAATCCCAAACTAATCACTAATCTACAGCCTCCAAACATTTCACAAGAGGTTTCTGTTTTATGTGTAGCAAAATCAGTCATCAGAATAATATTACTGTAGACAAGGAATATAGCTCTGGCTTCAAATTAAAGAAAAGGAACTGAAACTGTGTTTGTCCCATGGCTGTGAGTACATACAGCTGAGATCTCCAAACAGCACATGCTCTCCTATACTGTAAATGGGCTATAGTAATGCCTTCACGTAATGAAGTATTATGGAAAGAGTTTCTGCTTCAGCAGTGAATTGTTTTCCTCAAGTAGATTTCACTTGAGAAGAAATCATCACCTCAAATGTTATCTGAGAGGAGCAGCATTTCTTTTTCATTTGTTTGGAGCGTGTCTGCAGTTTAATTAGGTACTGGCTCAGGAGGCTTCAAAGAACTGCACTGAAATTAACAACAGAGGCAAACTTTTGTTCCACCTCCCAGGAACATCTGTCTCCATGGCACAGGTTTAACTCAGTAGTGAAACAGCAAGACTATGACCTTGAATCACAGAAAACCCAAGTCTAGGTTAATATAGGTTAATATGGAAAAACCTACACATCCAAGTCATTCCAATTGATGCAAATTAAGAATAACACTTTTTAGGACTTTACCCAGTCTTGACTCCTCCTTCACATCATCTGCAATCTTAAGAACAATTCATCTTAAAAAGATTCCTGCTCCCTTGTTTGCATGATCAAAGCAAAATAGCACATGGGTGAACTGTATCAAACAGTAACATTGAAATAACCAATCTGTTTTGATGACTCGTACTGTAACTTTTTTTTGTTGACTCTAAGAATAACTCATCCTTAATTGCAAGGCAGATGGATATTAAGATATTGGACTCACTACAATGAATTATATGTTATTTTTTTAATATCACTACTGTATGATATGTATTAGGTTATCCTGAATATCTATTCTACCTTTTATTCTGGATAGACTACCTTCTCTGTTACCAATATTAACTATGCTTAAGAGTTTATAAGCATGAAGTTAAGACAGTAATTTTTCTTAATGAAAAAAATAATTGTAATTCTGAAGTGTGATTGTAGAATGATACGGATCTGTCACTTAAACACATGCTGCTGCCTAGGCTACAGAGAAGAAAATGACAGAGGACTCCTCAGACTTTATTCATTGTTTCATGGAGTTACTCTAGCTTTGCACAATCATTTCAGTAACATTAGGAGGGCTTCTACCACTTCTGTCTAGAAAAGGCGACATAAAAGTTTCCTTCTGATATTTCTGAAGGCAAATTACTTTAAATATCTTTAGGGAATACGAAATGAACTGCAAGTATAAGGCAGTATTCAAGAGTTTTAGGTAAGAATAAATCTATCAAGAAATATCCAAGCCCCACACATTAAAATGTGCCTTTGCATCTCCAGCTAACTTAGAGCTACAAGCAGGAAGATGGTGACAAGGTTTGGTAAGCCTGATTTGATACCTGCACTATCCACCTGCCCTGCCTTTTCCAGCCTTCTACTTACATTTGTAGTTACTTCTTTGCAACCCAGTGTTCAGCCTGTGCTACGTGACTCCTTCAGACATTGTCAAATTTGAAACCAAAGCCTGCACACCACATGGAATGCCCCTCACTTGGGCCCAGACAGCCTCTCTCTCAGTAACCAGGGTCTACTCAAGCCACTATTACCTGCAATGCACCGAAAATCAATGCTAGGACAACCGATGAGGCTTACTGAAGGAAGGGGCTGGGAAAACAGATTAGAATCGCAAGGAGAAAAGGGAGAGAGTTTGCAGCAATAATGTGGTTCCTCTCACTTTAAGCCTCATTCTCAGCTGTTGATTTTTACAGCAATAATGTGGTTCCTCTCACTTTAAGCCTCATTCTCAGCTGTTGATTTTTACTTGTCAGCAGCAGCACATCTATTGTATCTAAATATCATTAGCTCTCAGGAGTCCCTTTGGTATTGCCCCCATCAAGAGCAAGCCTAACCCTCGTGATTGCTGCATTAATATGTTTGCCTGGAGAATCACCTCAAAGTGCTTGGCAGGATTAGTGTTTATTGCTCAAAGCACTAAGAAATCAAAGGGAAGGGATTATCACTAATAAAGCTGTTTGACCAAGCATGAGCAGCCTTCATAAACAGTAACTTTCTCAAATGCAAAGGAGATAATACCTTGGGTAACAGCAAGCTAAAAAGTGGACGGCTTACAGAAAACTTTTGTTTTGCTGTCAGAATTACAGACCACTTCCCTTCCATGTGTTCTGATGATGGAGAACAAGCTACACCTGTGCTTAACTGAGACTTTCTGCATTTTCTCTTCCCTGTATCTCTGGCCAACTAGCGCAGAAGCAAAAAAGACTACCCTACTGTCCATGTCAACAGTGGCCTTGAAAAAAGCTTTTCCTTGGCCTTTGGCAAGTATCTGTGACAGGCCCAGTTTTACACAGGCCAGCTGTTCTCACGACTTTGTCTGGCCAAGGGTTCTCTTTCTGAAACTAGGAGTTTGCTACAGAATCAGGAATAATTTTAGAGTGAGGATTCTCAGCCCTGCTTTTTGCTGTAATCCAACCATCCCATTATAACATCAAAGCAAAAATTACTGAAGGAAGCCAGCTCCTTGCTTCCAATCCAATTTTAAAAGAAAATTCTCCAATATATTTTAGATTGTTAAATAAAGGTAGATTTAAGTGCCTGGCTTCCTTTCCATAGCATATTCCATTTCTCTACTTAAAGCACAGACTGAGCAAATGTAACAAATCTGTCTGCCAAAGTGAACACTGAGCAGTTCTGTCCAGTTCTGGTTTTGATTAGCCTTGTAGGAGACAGCCTCCATAGCTTTCAAAATTTTCAGTTTCACATGAAAGTAATCTAGGTTTGCCTCATTAAAAAAAAAAAAAGCCATTTATATTGATCTGTTAAATGTCCACAGGTCTTGAATATCTTCTAATAATGTGCAAGTGTTGAGTACCTTAATATTTTTTTATATGTAAAAATTTACAAGCCTTGGATAATCAAGCTTTGCAGTCAATAAAAAACAGAATCAAGGATAATTAAACCATTAGCAGTCCCTAGAAGGAACTTCAAGACATAGGCACACATAAACTCATTTAATACTGTTATTTGTGATAGATTGCAGTCTCATGATACCAGCATTTTTTTCTTGTACTGATTTGGAAACTTTTAGTATGGTATGCTTCTACATAAATACATACATTATAGGAAACAAACGATGAAAGAATATGAATGAAAATTTTGAGTTAACTTATCCAAAAAGTTAATCAAACTGCATTCAATCCAATGCTTTAAATCAGGTGAAATTTATCATTTTATAGCACCACTACAAGACCACCAGCAGGAGTGGTGTTAGATAGTCACTCTAAGTATTACATTAGTCAATGTTCACTGCTTCCTTTTTGCTATGAGAGGAAAAGGTGAAATTCAAATTTGTCATTTTTCTACCAGAATTGTGAAATAAATAAGGTGAGTTGCTGAACATCCCACACTTGTTACTTTAATGACATAAAGAAACCCATAAGCTTTTATCAATCCAGACATCTGTAAAGGATACATAAGACCTGAGATGAGCACTAAAGCCACTTCTTTCCTCAAAGTCCACCTACCCAGTACAAGCGTAAAACAAACTAGTATAACGATGGTGTCGGCAGTGTACTCTGACAAGCCATTTCCCAATGCCTTGAGACACATATTCCAATAGGTTCCATTTAAAGCTTTTAATGCCACACACAAGTCCCAGTTTCCGCATATTTTATCTCTGACTTTTAGATTCATAGACTAAAACTCTGTCAACTCAATTTCACGGCTTTGCCACATGTGACACTAGTAGGGACCAGATGTTGAAAAATCGTTTCATGTGTAGAAACCTGGCATAAAATTACATTATTCAACTTTATCATAACATCCTTTGAAGAACTAAATAGAACACAAAATGTTCCTTAAATTGGAAAATGTGTCCCTCCTTTAAGTTATTTTCAAATATATAGCTGCTTTAAATTTAGATTCTACCTTGAATCACATTGACTTTCATTTGGAGCCTACCTGTTAAGTTTTACTATGGTTCCAATTGCCTTGTTTAAAACAGTTTCACAGCTTTTGCTATTGCCCCTTTTTGCTTTAGGTGTGTTAACTGCAACTGTACTGGACAGATCTAGTAATATATATATAAAAACAATATTTAGAGCGTGATTATAACTTTCCTTAGTGTCATACCGAGTGTCTGATTCATCAGTATAAACCAATATGAATATGGCAAACCAAGATTTTTTTTTCCCTCCTTAAGGTGCAGAAGAGGGGGTATTGTCTGGAAATTGTCTGCAGAAGAAGGAAAGTAGATAGTCCAGTATTATCTTCTGCACTCAAGTGTTTGAAGCTTGCCATAGCTTCCCTGCCTTGTTCTGTCTGATAGTCCATGTGCTATCTCCTAACTGAGTACAATTCTTCTGCTGACAGCTATGCAGAGTCTGTATTCTCATATTGCAGCAACTCATCCATATAACATAATGAGATTGTCTGTCCCACATAATTCTGAAAACAGAAGTGGCCAAGGCTTCTGGAAAGAATCTTCCATCATTTATGATAAAGAAATGTACTAAGCAAGTAAAGAAAATTAAACACATCTCCACATATACTTTGTGGAAGCCTCTAATTCCATTTCTGATCACTACCCTATCTCTAATTTGTGAACTTTATAGCTTGCAGTTATTTTACACAGATTGAAAACCATTATTAGAAGCATTTCAAATTTATCAATAATGCTAGCATTAAAATCAAGTGATTTGGGGTTTTTTGTATAATTTTTTCCCTAAATCAATATTACATATTACACACGGATCACTTATTTCCATTTTAAAATCTAAGTTTTATCATCCAAACTATAAATCCTCATCAGTACATCTGAAACAACATCCCTTATCCCATATACTTAATATTTTGCCTTTAATGGCATACATACATCTATATATGCATTTCTGCCAAGGTAACTCTTTCCAATCTTAGAAAAATATCATTGCTGAGAAAAATCTACTAGTTTCAGCAAGGGGGTTATTTCCCATATTAACCTGGTATATTAAAACCAACAGGCTTCTGATTCTGCCTTCATACAGACAAAGATAAGCCTGTCAAATAGACACATTGAGTTTTAGCTGGTTTTATGTTTTAGGTTCACAACTTTCTTCTGTATGTCTTCCATGCCACAGAGGTTAATCTTTGGTAATCTTAAAGAGTAGATAATATCCTTTAACTGCAGGGACTCTGGTAAGGAGTCTGCATCTCACATCAAGGACTTTTCAGCACTGCTGGGCTTTAAAAATTTCACACTGAAAAAGCATGAAGATAGCTCAGAGCTTGAATATCATGAAGGAGCTAGGCAAACAGCAGCTGGATTTTTAAAGAATGTTACAAGTTCTGACTGTTACAGAAAACAGAGAAACAGAAAGTTTGGGGTCTCAACTATCAATAAAGTGAAACCATTCCTCATGTTTATATCCAATGATGCTGTTTTTCAGACTCCAATAAAGCCCAAAAACTTTCAGTTAACTTCTGAATGAGCTCTTCATTAAGAATAAGCAAGTAGTACTGCCATTTAATGGACAGCAATCACAGTTGAACTCATTTCTATCATTCCAAACATCATAGAAACAATGCAAAGTATACTCAGAAAGTAAATTAGATAGTAGTGTAAGACACTCAAAACACATGCTTCTAGATGTGTACAATTTGGAGGCATAATGCTGCTAAAGACTGCACTGAGGTCTTCAAGGAAAAACTGTGAGACACTTCTCGAACTTCCTTATTTGATTTGCCTGCCTTTCCAACTCAAGAGCAGCAAAGACCCTTTCCTTTTGAAGGATTGCTCTCATTCCCTACAACATTACCCTTTGATCTGGATTGAGTTTTATATCCATAAAAAAATACTTATCTAAATCAGGACTGTCTCACCCATAAGACAGGAAACTGAGCACTAGGATTTCCTGTCATTAAAAGACTCCTTTAGAAACAATAGGAACTTTCTATATCCATGTCCTGGTTAAAATCAAGGTCAGGAAGGTATATGGTCTCCACTCAAATTTTTTCCTACAGTTTCAATTACACATTTTATGCAACAGTTAACTTCAAAACTAAAACTGAATAGCGCTCATCTTAAAAAACAGCTATATTTTTACACCATACATTCAATTTTTGATAGACTTCTTTAATCTTTCAAATTCAAACATGTTATACAAACCTGATCTATTGTAACTATCAAAAAACTTCAAAGTAACTACCTTTTTTCATAATACTAATTATCATATATTTAATACATTTTATGTTTTATTGAAGAATGTCACTTTTTCCTCATATTGCAAAGGAGGGTTGGTTTATGAATATAAATGATATTTCTAGCTTTATACCTTTAGTGTGTCTGAATCTTTAAAACCAGTTTACAATTTTATTGAGCAGAATCAGCAGGGAATAACAAATCAGTGATACTGCCCTGTGCAAGGCCCTGTCTGCACCAGGGACCTAAGGAGGGGTGCTGAGAGGCAGAATAGCTACAGTACTGGACTACTGAGCAAAATCCCACTGTTTAGCTACACTGTGGGATAGCTGTAATAGCTGTAATTAGCACATGTCCTGGGGATAATGAATTTTATTCACACCTGTGTTTTGACCCTGTAAGGTTAAAAGAAAAGTTCCAGCAATCTTGATGTAGAGCCTACGGCCAATTTTTTTGGCCAGAACAGCATAGCTGTATGCATCCTAGAGACTGCCTATTTCTGCAGAATTGTGAAAATTATGACTTTCAGGTGGTGTCCTTCAGGAAAATGTACAGAGGAGGAAAATAGTGCAAAAACTATACACTGTAGAAAATAGTCCCTCTGGACCACAGTCACTGCAGCAGTTTTTGCACTTTTCTGTGCTAGCAGCTGAGGTCTCAGATGGTAGGTACTTTCAAGAATTAGTTTGATATTTTTCTTCTCTTTTCAAAAGCATCCTGTTTATAAATCATGAAAAAAAGGAGATAAAAAGCCAATTAAATGCCAGCTCTTTAAATGTCAAATGTAGAAAAACCCTTCAGATAATATTTTAGCTGTAACCTCTCAGCTCAGTAAATAACCTAGTTCTACACAATTGAACAATCTTAACAGGTGAATTTCTGACCATACACTTACTCAGTTTAAGTTGAATCCTTATTTCATGTTATTTTAAAACTCATGAGTCAATAGGAAAACTGCAATTAAAGTTCCTCTTGTTCTGAAATTGCTGTAGCTAGCACCTTCATTTGCTCTGCACAATTTCAGGGCAGCATTCCCTGGAAACTATTGGAAGGCCTATGTAAAACTCAGTCTCCAAAGTGTCATAATTCTATCATGTACTAAAATAGGAAGCATTAATGAAGCTTTATTCAGTGTCCTCTCATGCAAAAGAAATATAAATATAGATTCATCCAAACAGCACAGAAGTTTCTTCCATGTTTGCTTCCTTTAATACCTTTTAGATTTCCTGTTTTCTTTTCCTTCATTGTCAAAATGTAATTGAAATACTGGCAGACCACACATAGGAAAACCTCATGAGCAACACAATTTTTCCAGATACTTAGTCAGCCTGACCACTAATGCCCAGAAAAATGTGAATTAATAGGGTTGCTCAGCATTCAGACTTGACCAAGCAAAGGGCCCAAAATCCCAAGTTCATTTGACCTGTCTTTGAGAACCCCTCTCAGTCACACAAGGAGCTCCAATGTGCTCTACAGAAAGCACCTGGGAATTTCAGTGGAGGAATAAACATCTTGAACATTCCAGTAACCCCATCACCAAATAGGGAGGCTGGGGCAGACAGACTCCTAACTCACAGCTGACATTTTTAAAGATAGCTGGAACAAATATAAATCAAAATTTCTAGAGCCAGATCGCCTGGAAAATTGCCATGTTCTTAACTGTGTAAGACTGACCTGACCTGAACAAGAAAACTTTGGCCAAAACCAACAGGCAAACTCCAAGGATATCCAAAGAATTCAGAATTGTGACTCTCACCAGGAGCTGCTCATGGCTATCACTGTCCTCGGCTTCCTTGATTAAGAGCCAGAATTTTTCATTCCTTCTCACCTTCAGAGACACATTTTACAGCACAAGGAGCATCTCCACAATATTCCATTAGTCCTTATGTGGGAGCCCAGTACCATGAAAGACAGAAATTTAACAGCAGCAGCATTCTTTTGGGAGACAATGAAAACAGTGCAGCAGTTATACTGTCAAAGGTCTTTTCATCTTATTTGAAACTGGCTCCATCCTTCTTTCATTTCCAGGACAACAGCTAAAGCATTGAAGGAAAATTACTGTCTTTTCCCATCCTATCATCTTTCAAACCTTTAGCTGTCTGTGCACTTTGTGACAATAGGAAAAATGTAATTACAACCACTGGAAATTTTTTCAGGAGAAAATGCTGCACAGCATTTTCCAAGATGGGCACTAATGCTGATGCTCCATTTACTGACACATAAGCAGTGTTTACCCTGAACTCCAGAAATACTATCAAATTACCAGAAAAGAAGTTCTGCATTACATAGTAAACAGCTAACCCTAAAATATGTAGTTATAATGTATTATTCCATCAGACTCTTCTACAAAATATCGTGTTTATCCAAGTTCCTTGGGTTGCATAAACAGTAATATGATCCAATCTTTTGCCTTAAGCACCAGGCAGTAATGACATCATTTTCATCTACTCCTTCCACAGTGGGATTAGCCTTCCCTGAGGATTCTTTCACACCACTTCAGGGCTGAAAAGAATTCTCTTTTGCAAATAATTTTTAAAGGCCATCAATGTTTCCTTTTTTAAAAAAAAAGAAAAGCAGCTTTCCCCCTACCTTTTGGGGTTACATCTTCTGAATATTTTCCATGCTTTTTATTCTCCAACAATAAGCTCCCATCCGTTAGCTTTTTGTTTTGACAGTGGAAAGTCAGAAGCTTATTAAATTTCAGGCTAACACTTCTTATTTGCCAGTATGATTCAGAATATGCTCTGCTTTATCCTAATAGATCATAGTCTAGAGAGTTTAAGCTTTCGCTAATAATGATGATAAATTTTTATACTAATATTTGTATGGAGCTTATCTGAATACCTAAACACCTCCTATGCATCTCTAATCTCTTTAATTCAAATAATTCTCATGGTACTGTTTACATTTTTACTTTTGTCTCCTACTACATACACACAGAAACCTGTTAAAATCCAGGCAGCCCTTCAACAAAGGGAAGGGAACTTGGGTTAAGATGATAACTGATATTTAAGGAAAATTAGATGAGACTTGTTAAGGCTCCAAGGCTGATGAAGTGCCTCCCACTGAGAATATGTCAGCATAATCTGGCTAACTATATGTTCCTTATTTTTTTTTCTTAATCTGAAAATTTAATGAAATGAGAAAATGTTCAGTGATCAAAAAATTCACAGAAACATAGTGTTATTTAGGTTACAAAAGACCTCTAAGAACTTTAAGTCCAACCAAATTGTGAAGAAAGACAATATTTTTATGGCAAACATCTATATAAAGATATGCTGATTATTCAAATCACTGGTTTTAAAGAGGAACAGATTAAAGTCGCCATATAATGATGGGTAATGATGAGCACAAGGAGGTAAACTGTTGTTTGGTATAAATTGTCCTGGAATTGCAACATGCTCTTAAAATTCAATCTGTAAATGACATCACTATAATCTTTGTTAGGTATTAAGGTCACTTGTACTGGCAATCACTTAGATAAATAAACAAACCAGAACTTCTGTTACACACAAAACTGGTTTTAGTTTTAATTCCTGTAAAGTCAAGAAAACTATTTGAAAGGGCATGGAGGGGAAGAAGATGTAGATCCACAGTGCAACTTTTTATTCATTTTAACTTTATATAAACTAACTACCTAAATATTTAGGGATCAAAACAGTGTAATTAGCATCAAAATTCTTAGTAGTAAAAAAAAAATAATACTAACTTTATTTCTCATTAAAAACTTACACATTTTAATTGCACTTAGTGGACCAGCTGTTTGGAAATCTTGTTTGTAACATCTTCTTAAGCCATTAGCTGAATATTAAAAAAAAAACCCACCCACAACAACAATAAAACAAAATAAAACCAAAAAACCCTATAAACATTAATTTAAAAATTTCTGGATGGCTTTTCTCTTTTGTTGTTATAACAAATACAGAGGAAATCCTGAGCCTACAACACATAAATGCTGTATTTTTAATTAAAACCCAACATGATGAAACCAACTCATGCACTGACAATACACAAAATCCCAGTTAACAGCAAGATGGGCACTAGAAGAATGCTTGTTAATTGCACTATTAGAGGTGCATATCCCAAAGAATGTCATTATTAGAGGTGCATTTCACAAAGACTTCAAAAGGACTTGCCTTTGAATGAGGAGTGAAATAGGTCAGCAAATGGATACTCAAATCATTTCTGTAAGCCAGCTAGAAAACCTCCCAGTGACTTCAGCAGACTTTGAATCAAGCATTCAGATCTCAGCTATTATATATTTTCTGCATCTTTTCAACTAGCAATGATGGCTTTCTGTTCTGAAAGCTAAATGTATCTTTGTCTTTTCTCACAAAAGATCAGAACCCTATAAGCACCATCTGGGCTTCTTTGTGTGCCTGTAGATTATGCAGATACAGACTTCAAAAACAGACTGCAAAAATCTTATTGTAGCAGCAGCGACTGGGATACTCATTCAGGAGTGCTTTGAAGTCAAAAGGAGCTGGATCAGGCCCTCCATATGATTTGCACAGTAAGATGACTAAACCTATTGTGCCAGTTTACTCATGTCATAATTGCATAGCTATTATCTTATGTCAGCTTCCTCACATAAAGTCTTACCTCCGAGGCACGCACCCATGGCCAATGAGAAGATTAATGGCTTCATAGGCAAGTTAACATCTGGATCTTTACTGAGGTTAAGAATTACAGGAATCTGTGGTTTAAGAAGAAAAGAGAGGGAAAATCAGGAGACATTATCCAACCATCAGCACAATATAAATAAAGTTCATTAAAGGAAACAACTTAAACCACCAGTAAGTCCAAAGAATAATGTGGTGGGGAGAGGTTGTTGAGGGTTTTTTTGAAGTGTTTTTGTTGTTTATGTTGTTTTTCTTAATTAGTATCTTTGCATCATATGCTTAATCTAGGCTCACTTTTCCCCACTGACTGTGCTAATCTCACAAGCCAAGGAGAAGGTATCGATACTAGGCCAAGCCTGACACAAGTACTGCTAACAAAACCGAGGCTGTCTTAAGGTTTTGAGTGCCTTCCATTAGATCCTTCTAGTTCCTAAGGGAACTGACAGTGACTATAAATCAATTCCCCTTTCATTTCTTGAAGCCTAAAGGACAGAGATGTATCTTCTCTTCTTGATGGAGAAGGCAATAAAAGATGCCCAGACCTTCACAATCGAAATGGCTGTAGATCATGTGTCAGTAACCAAAAAATTAGTGGATCTTTGTTATAAGCAAAAGTATTTGATGTGTTAGGAAAAAATTGAGAAAGGTCCATGTGGCAGGCTTCCAAATTCATAAGCAGATAAGAGTTGTTTTACTTCTTTTTCCAGCATTATATTTACCAGAGAATATAGATTTAGTTCACTGGAAAATATTTGCCAGTGGTTTAATGCCAGCCAGCATCTACAAACCATTCAGCCTTCATCTCGTACTCCCCCTATCCCCCTCAGGTGGGGAGGAGAATCAGAAAAAAACATTAAACCCTTTTTGAGATGAAAAACATTTTAATGATTGAAACAAAAGCAAATATTATAATAATTATTAGCAATTAATTTAATAATAGTAAATAATTATTATAATAATAGTAATGAAGATGAGAGAGAGAGGAATAAAACCCAAGATAAATAGGTGATGCACAATACAATTGCTCAGCAATTTTATAGGCTGATGCCCAGACCATCCCCTGACAACAATCTGACACCTGGCCAACCCTCACAGTTTATGTACTTTAAATGTGACGTTTATGGTATGGAATATCCCTTTGGCCAGTTGGGGGTCAGCTGTCCTGGCTATGCCCCCACCCACCCAACTTCTTGTGCACCTGGCAGAGCATGGGAAACTAAGTAGTCTTTCCCTTCGAATAAGCATTACTTAGCAACAACCAAAACACAAGTGTGTTATCAACACTATTGTTATAGTAAATCCAAAGCACAGCACTGAAGTAGCTACTACTAAGAAGAAAATTAATTCTGTGCCAGCCAAAACCAGAAGAGCAAGTTTTATGGATTTCATTTAAAAGCTTGAGCAAATGAAATAAAATAAACTCCCCTGAAAAGTGAAATGAGATTTGTAGGGAGGCATAATAGAGTTCATTAGGCGATTGGTATAGAGTCCAAAAATACAGCAGGCAGGCTTTCTAGCAGCACCAGATCTCAGCCGGTAACATCCTTCAAACCTAAACAACTTTCACCTTAATTGGGAAAAACCGGTTTGAGTTCAAGGTAATTTTGGAACCACTTGGTTTAAAAGAAAGGTGTATTCCCTTCCTGGAGAGAGAAGGTCATTAGGAAGGGGAGAGGTGACAATGTTATTCTCCTGTTTTTAACGTGTGCAGAAGTCTACGGGACCAAAAGGGAGGGAGAAAGAAGCAAGCGTGGAACAGCAAGAAATCAAGCAGGAAGCGATTTCTGGAAATAACTGTGATATGCCTTAAAATAAATGCTTTCTTGGAGTCCAGGAGTTTCAGTAGTGAATAGAGTTATGGCTTTTAATCCTCCACTTAGTCATTTTAATGTATTTTACAGGTGCCCCTCAAAGGGTATGATCTCAGAGGTGGAGCAGCTGCTTCCTGAAAAATGCTTTCACTTTGATAGCTGAATGATGCACACCTTTATTGACTGTGCGTATTCTTTATGGAGTAATATATAGGCTTTATGGAGAATCACAACCCTTTCCCCATTCCTCCCACCGGTGGTGCTACTCATCCCTCTTAAATCCTCTAATTGATTAACCTAGATAAGCTAATGTCTAAACAATTATTCTTGAATTTTACATTGCCCGAAGACGTCTATTTCTATTTTAAGGCCTAAAGAAGGCTCACCATGCCCAAAATCTTGTCTGTTTTTTTGCATTAAACAGTAATGACAGATGTCATTTCTCCCCACAAACTCTGTCTCTCCCAAACCATCACTGCTCGAACATGATATGCAATCCAAAATGAAGTTATATTTATTTCAAATAAATTTTGTGTTTCAACACTAAGAAAAGATTAACAACAAATGCCAAAATCACAGGATACGCCATCTTGTTCAACCTAAGTAAAGAATTTTCCCCTACTGTATAATTTTGATCAGAGAACTAAACCAAACTATTCAGTTTCTCAGAATTATTTGTAAGTATCCTGATGTACTACAGTAAGTCTCTTGTTGCAGGACACAATCCTCAGCTGTGCAGGCTAGCAACACCTTTTTCATTTAGACTTCTCCTTGTGTGTATCCTGCCCAGCACAGAGAAGGTGATTAGGCAGAGATTAAAATGACAAACCTATTTTCTTGCCATTGAGGTCAGTCTTAAAGCTGTTGCCAGACAGTTCCCAAGTGCAAAGTAGTGTCATTTTCACACCCCACCAATAAGAGCTTTCCAAAACCAGAGCCCTGTAGCCCCTCCAAGAACAGCACTGTGAAGGACAGGGGAAGTAAGATGCTAAACAGAGATCCTAGACATAAAGTCCATGAGGTAATTCATTGCTAGGGAATTTGCAGCCACATATGCATAATAGTACCATGAGAAAATGTGGTTCCCTGTTTAATGAAGGAACTCAGCTTCAGGAGCTCTCAGTGTCCTGTAAATTTCTTTTGACAGAACACACAGAAACCCCCTAGAAGAAAATCACTGAACAAAGCAATTTTCAACTCACTGTGTGTTCTTTCAAACACAAAGATATATTGCAACATATCAAGAGAAGATGCAATTGTGTATTGTGCTTGAATCTCCATTTCTTAATTTTTTTTTCTTTAAACCCATCAAAGTATTTTAGGAAACTTAGTGTACTTAATTCACAGTGGTTTTATTGTTCCCTCCTTGCCATAGCATTGCTTTTCTTTCAGTTTGAAATATTGTGTCTTCTTTCTGAAACACCTGGTAATAATTAATCATCTATGTTAGAATTATCATCAGTGATGTTATGCTCCTAAGTGCATCAAGAGAGGTAGGAGGGCTAGATCAGGAATCTCTGCTCCCATGAACGTACATTTTTGTAGTAAGGGGCAAACATTGAAACTTACATTAGTAATACATATTTGTGTGTACTTAAATTTGAACATTTCCCCTGTCTAAAGGAATTAATCTCTGCCAAAGCAAAACAGCTGCAAGATATAAAGGGAATGGAAGTCCCTTTTGACATGGATATATCTTTTATAAATAGGAGGTATTTGTAACAAGGAATGCTGCACAATAAGTTTCAGTTTTGAATAGCCAGATGACAGGTGGGTGTGAAACATTCAATTAAATTTGTAGTGTCTCAGACAGAAATATTTAGTTAATCCATAATGAATACTAATTTTTTGCAAATATTATGGAATCTCCTGTGTGGCAACTTCATGACACAGGTCTCCAAAAGTCACTGGCATCTGATTCTGTTGATCAAAAAGTAGGCATAATGCAAAGGGTTTGTCCATCACAAGAAGTTTTGTGCTCAGAAAAAGAAAAAAAATTAAGAAATTTGTCTCATCATCAGGAACTCTTGAAGACTTTTTGCAAAGCAATTGAAGCCAGTGGACATTTCTCACTGGTTCAGTGTTTGCATTTTAGATAGATAAGGATCACACACAGAGTCATGAATCTGCTGCTCTGTTTTCCCCGAAAATCATCTTTAACACTTTTTGCAACATTCAGTCATGCAATTATGCATTAGGCAACATTTTTGAACTATTAAATCTCAAAACTCAGTTTAATCTACTATTTTAAGTAATCTGAGCACTAAAGACAGAAATGCAAAATATAAAAGGGTTAGAAGAAAACCTTTCACTCTACTTTTCAATAGTTTTGAAAACATGAATTAGTTTTGCAACTCCTTCCAATTCAAGTCGTAAGAATTTACAGTAGCTAGGATACTTTGCAAATGGGGATATAGTTAGCTGTGATACATACTGTAAAAATATCTTTCTCATATTGATTTAACTGATTAGGAATGCAGATTTTTTTCATGGTTTCATGAAGTTCTGCCTCTCAACACAGAAGAAGCCTCACATTTACTTTATTATTCCTTCTTCAGATTATGTAAGCAGCACCTTTATCAATATTAGACAGAGAAGGATAATGTCTTATCAGGAAAATATTTTCTTATTCCCTTTATTTCAGTACAATAAATGATTCTTACCACAATAAATCTGTGTTGGACTAGCTTCTCGAAAACTTGCTAAGTCTGCTGGGAATTTTGATATTGAAGCATTCTTCAGTGCAGCTCAATTGGCAAGATTTAGGTAAAATGAGGGATGTAGCTCAGTAGAGCAAAGCCAAAGCCCCTCACCAAATCTTTGCAAGACTATCTGCCTTCAGGTGTTAAGAGAAAACTGCAAGTGTAAGAAATAATGATTGTACTCGGGAAAAGGAGAGTGTCCTCAAACACTTGATACAAAAAGGAGATAGCCATTAATCTTGATTCTATATCAGGTATTATGTGTATTATATTCATAGCATGTAAGCTGATGCACAAAAACAACATTAGTGTCTACAGATGTTGGCACATTTGTCTATATAACTATCCTGATCAAAATCAGCCTTTGTGAAGAACATGTTTGTTTACACTATATAGCATGAAAGTATGTAGGGTATGTTGCAAACATAAAAAGAAATTAAATGGAAATGTATGTGTTTTTATCTTTCTCACCATTTAATCTTAAATCAGTATTGCAAGCTTTTAAAAATGGAACAAGATTTTATTATTGTTATAAATGAACCACCTTCCCTAGAAAATAAAATTTATTAACAATTAATAATAATAATTAATTCAGACTCAAAAAATATGATTCTGCAGGACAGTGTATTTCTTTGTATCCGTCTCATCTCTCTAACAACTTGAAAATTTAAGCTAGATGAAACAATCAAAAAGAAAGGAAACTCAGTTTTAAGTCAGGACCATGAAAAAGAGAAAACTACAACATTTTAGACCAGAATTGTACACAGCAATTACTATGTCTCAATTCTGTTACTTGGCAGAGATATTTTCATACCTTGCTGTCACAGACTCTTTTGCAAGACTCCAAAACACCAAGAGAACAAGTTGAATCAAGACCTTTATGCTATTCACCTATTTTTATAAAATCTTCTCTTGAGAATGGCATTCTATCAGACAAGAAATGAGGACAAAAGACCTCTTTTGAACCTATGAAGACCTTTCAAAATACAAGAAATGATGATTTAGCTTTACTAGCTGGACCTAGATATGCAGAGAGGAGACCAAAGGGCAGGGGCACTGGTCCTTCTTTATCAGCAAGCACCTCCTTCTGGGATGGCGGCAGAAGACAGTGAAGCCTTCTCAGCTATTTATACTTCCCAAACATAACACTTGTACAAGTAATCACAAGCACCCTCATTGTGCAAGAAGAGTGACTTAACCAAGTCACAAGGCCCTATACTTGCACAGCACAGTAAAGGGTATCAGGCCAAGAGAGGCTCAAGAAAGTTGGTTGATATTCAAGGATCACCTCCTCCAAGTTCAGGAGCACATCCTTACAAAGAGGAAATCAGGCAGAAATTCCAGGAGGCCTCCATGAATGACAAAATAGCTCCTGCATAAACTCAAACACAAAAAGAAGCCTACAGAGGGTGGAAGCAAGGACAGATGTCCCAGAACAAATACAGAGAGATTTTACAAGCAGCCAGGATCAGGTTAGAAAAACTCAAGGCCTGATAGAATTAAGTCTGGCCAGTGACATCAAGGGCAACAAGAAAAGCTGCTATAAGTACATCAATGATAAAAGGAAGACCAGGGAAAATCTGTGCCCTTTCCAGAAGGAAAGAGGAGACCTGATTATCTGGGACATGAAATAGCTGAGGTATTCAACGACATTTCTGCTTTGATCTTCACCAGGAAGTATTCCAGCCACACTGTTCCAGTAGCAGAAGGCAAAGGTAAGGACTGGGACAATGAAGAACTATCTACTGTGGGAAAAGATTACATCTGATACTACCTAAGTAACCAGAAGATGCTCAAGTCCATGGGACCTGATGAGATGTATCCACAGGTCCAGAGGGAACTGGCCAAGGAAGTGACAAAGCCACTATCCATCATATTTGAGAAGTCATGGCAGTCTACTAAAGTTCCCCGTGATTTTAAAAGGGGAAACAGATCCATTTTTAAAAAGGGGGAAATGGAAGACCTGGAGAACTATGGGTCAGTCAGTTCAGTCTCACCTTGGAACCTGGCAAGGTCACGTAGCAAATCCTTCTGGAAAGTATGGTAAGGCAAAGGGAAAACAAGGAAGTGATTGATGACATTCAACATGGCTTCACTAAGTGCAAATGATGCTTGGCAGACTTGGTGGCCTTCTCAAAAACTGGAGAGGCATGAATTTGATAGACCACTTGGTGGATAAGGAATTGACTGGACAGTTGTAACACTCCAGCCTGAGGGCTGCTTGCTCATGGGCTCATATATATATACATATATATATATATATAGAGAGAGAGAGAGAGTTCTGTAATACCTCAAGAAAGCATCAAGAGAATAAGCCATGGACCTGTTCCCAAGAGGTGACTTTATTAATTTAGAGGAGAAAATAAGAGAACTTGGCAAAAGTTCTAAAGTGCACCACACAAGGTGGACAAAGTGTTCCATCCCAATACTGACCCAGCACATACTATTCCACAACACTTAAGTCCCAATCCCTCCAGCTCCAAGCCACCCAAAGCATCAAGAAAGACGCAAAGAAAAAGAAGCAGAGGAAGCAAGAAAAGAGAAGGAGAAAGAGGGAAATACAGATCATATAGCTACAACTAGGACCTTGTGGAAGATCAGATCTCACACGTCCAGATGGCAGGGCCGTGACATGTGGCACATCTATGCCTTTGGTTTTATCTTCTTTGGTCCATATGGCCAACTCCCCTCCCCACCCCCAGGCAGGACGTCTGCCCCACTGGCTACTCAGGGTGAGGGGCAGAGTTCTCACTGTCCCTGCCAATCTGAGCTTGGGTCAGGGGTGCCAGGAGTTGTGGGGTGTTATAGTTTTCCCTGGCTGTTTGTGACTGAGAACTACTTCAGGGCTTGCTGATGCCACCTCATCTCCATGAGGTTCGACTCATTCCTTCCCCCTTCACACACACACACACGCACCTCCACAAGGTGGTTCCGAGCCAATAATTACTGATCTGGTGTCTAACAGTGTTCATACTTAGAGAATTGTAGAAAACAACTCAATGCCAAGTGGAGCCCATTGACAAGTGTCGTTCCTCAGGGGTCAATACTGGGACTGGTGCCATTTAACATCTTTGTCAGCAACAGGGACAAAGGGTTCAAGCCAGGTTAGACAGGTCTTTGAGCAACCTGGTCCAGTGGAAGGTGTCCCAGCCCATGGAAGGAGGGTTGGAACAGATGATCTTTAAGGTCACTTCCAACCTAAACCATTCCATATATAATATCCTCTATAATGGGCTTCTATAATATTGCCCATTTTGTCTATTTGTGCAGAACGACAATGAAACGGCAATTTATTTTAGGGATTCATTGCTGCTCTACACCATGGAACTTCATAACACATACTTTGCTAAGAACTGCATGTGGCAAAGATGTATTCCGTAAAAACTTAATAGAAAACAAACTATTTGTAGCCTCTCAAGTCACTGATGATTGCTCTGCCTCTGCAGACAGCTACAACCCAGTCTTACACTTTTATCGAGCAGTGAAATCCAGGACATCATAGAAAACTCTGGTAGGGCAGAAGGCAAGGAAGATTTAAAAATAAAGCTGGCACTAAGAACAGGAGATACATACAAAACATTCAACACTGCAAATGAAAAGTCTCTGATAGTTTTAGAGGCAATAAGTATTGGGCCCAAAATTATTTACTTTCTAAAAAAGACCTGTCAGAGACTAAGTCACCTTGCCAGCCAGATGGTTAACAGAAATTGTTTGCTACACTATATTGAGGAAATAGTATCTAAACTCAGCTAAAATGGTGATTTACTGTGTGTGTATTTTTACTTCTGGTAATAAAAGAAAAATATAAACAGATGGCTCCAGCATATATAGCTGATAAAACATGTCAATTAAACTAAAAACCATTCTGGTGATAAATTATGTCAACTAAAATTCTAAGGGCGGAAATTCATGGCTATTTAAATGACAATACTAGGAAAATCCAGGCCTTGAAAATTAATGTCTGCCTCTCACGGAATGTCAGTGTGAGTTTAACATGTCGAAAAAGGAGGAGAAATATCAGAGGTTTAATGGAATGGCAAATAGTGCTTCAATATGATTCACTATATGATATATGATTCACACTTATTCTGCAAACAAAGAAAGCTGGATATGCAATAAGAAAAAAAAATCCTTGCCATTCAAAAAAATTAAAATGTGTGAAACATAATAACTAAGCTTCTGGTTTATGAATTTTTACGTATGGAATATTTTCTCTGTGTTACTTCAACAGCTCCCAGATGTGTCTATATATATTAGATTTGCTGATGGCAACAAAGTGCTTTACATACAGTCACAGTTTCCCACAAAGTATTTCTCAAACTCAAAATTTGAGACACTGAAACTGTAAAGAGGCCAGCAGATGTTATGGCAGAACCCCTCTTGGTCATCTACCAGAGGGTCTTGGGAGTCTGGGTAGGTCCCTGCTGACCAGCAGCTTGCCAAAGTTATTCCAGCCTAACAAAAAGGACATGAAGGAAGAATTAGAGAACTACAGAACATCAGCTCCTGGAAAAGATAGATTATCCTGGGTACTCCTGAAAGGCATCTAAAGAACAATGCAATCATCAGGCACAGTCAACATGTGTTTGCAAAGGGAAGTCCTGTTTAACTACTTCAATATCCTTCTATGATAAAGTCACCCACCTAGTGGATGAGAGGAAGGTAATAAATGTAGTTTTCCTAGGATTCTAGGAAAGCTTTTGCTACTGTCCCTCACATCATCCTTCTGGACAAGCTGCCAGACAAGCTCTGGGATGCGTGAGTTCACAGTGCTCTGGGTGAAGACCTGGCTGAAGGGCAGAGCCCAAAGTGTTGTAGTGAGTGGGGCTATATCTGACTGGTGAGTGGGCACCATCGATGTTCCTCAGGGTTCAGTTCTAGGGCCAGTTCTGTTCAGGAGTTGAATGCACCTTATCAAGTGTACTGATGATACTAAACTGAGAGGCGCTGTTGACTCACTTGAGGGACAGGAAACTCTGCAGAGAGTTCTAGATAGACTGGAACATTGTGCTATGGTTAATGGGATCAAATTTAACAAGTCCAAATGCCAGGTTCTGCACCTACAATGGAGTAATACCTGAAGATGGCTATCACAATTGTCAGTCATGCTTATGCAAAGAAGTGCAATAGACTCTCATATAAGCATCTATTTAATTAGGGACCTGGATCATTTCAATGCTTAAAGAGAAGGGAAAAGTCCTGGGATAACAGCTCATCAGGCAATTTTGAATACCCTCATCTTATTTTGTGCAGTTCATTATCTTTGCATTCAGGACAAATTATATGAAACAATCAATTAGAAGATATTTTGAAGACTTTTTAGTCTTTATGTCGTTCCAATGTTTTATTTTAGTTTAACACAAACAGAATTTTGGCAAGACAGAAACAGTAGAAGTACTCAACTTATGATGAGATAAGTGCCCTCAGAAACTCATTGTACTGTTTCATGTAGGCAATTATCTTCCTACAGCATCCTCTGTAGCAAAAACTACTTGCTGTGTTCTGACCTCTTTGCAGAGATTTCAGTTTAGCAACTTCTGTACATGAATTCCATATGGTTCTGACATTTTTACTGTTGGGGTTACACCACGTTTACACATTTACTCCTGTCTAGAGCAAAGGAGAATTTGACCAACAACAGTGTTGCACTGGAAAGGTTTTTTTCAGGATAAGGTGCTTAAAATAATAAACTGATCTCATTTTTGTAATTTCAGAAATTTTTAATAAGAGAGAAGTCTTCTCCATGATGCTGGTGCTGAAGGTTGTTGAAAACCATCAATATGTTCGTTCTGTTTAAACAGGTGAATATTTTGCACTTTAAAATAACTTAAAATAAAATCTTATTATTACTTAATTATAACTTATTATAATTTAAAGTAGCATCTTAAAATAACTGAAAATATTTATGTTTTGTTCTTAAGACTGCAGATAATGTGTTGAGTTTTAGGATAGGGAAGAATCCTACTTTGTCTACAGAAATACATAGAAACTCTTGAAAATGCCTATAATTTCTTATAAGAAGCCATTTTTCTTATCTGTTTTTGTAACTTCAATTCATAAAATAGTTTATTTTCCAGAATTCTTTGCAATGTTAACTCAGATCCACTCCTAATTCCCTTTTTAAAATATCAATTTTCAGCTTCTGCTTTTCACATCCTATTAAGTTAACTAACTGTGAAGTCAGCTGTAAATTTTAATACTGTCAAATCCAAAACTTTAAATGAAGCAGTCAGCTTTATCCAAACACAGATAAAGTGAAATTTTTAGTATCAAGGTCCATTAATTGGGCATTCACACTTTTTTTTTCCCATGACAAAGTAAGTAATGAATCTGATTATCTCAGTAGTACAACCACAGACACTCGGATCAAATTTTAGACAACCATACATCAACTTGAGTTTTTTAAGGAAAATTTGGACAGCCATACTTAAAATTGATTTTTTTTTTTTAAGGAAACACAACATCACAGTTAACAGAACTATCTGCAGGTTTTTCTCTTTGTCTCCCCTTCGGCTATGCTCAGGCTCTAATGGAATTTCGCATTTCTTCAATTTCTCAGACAGTTCCTGGGTCAAAACATTCTACATATCAATTTTATGGGCTACACCTACAGGAGCAAGTAATGTGGTGTAAAAGAAGATTGAAAGAGTTGGAGCTGAACCTCTTCACATCTGTGTTGCCTTCAGCCCAGGGGATCAGTCACCTCCCATAGCAGAGCCCTACTCCTGTCCATTCTTGCTCCATTTCTGAGTTACTTACACTGATTGTGTGCAGTACATCTCCTCTCCCTGCTCCAATTCTGGACAACAAGCACTGCATAGTGCTGTAAGGGATAAATGCAAGACTCTATATAGCAACACAGAGGCAGTGTTGGGGTCATCCCAAGAATGAACTGAGGCCTGTTTTCTTGAAAGTTCCCACTCCTGAAGGAACAAAACAGTATAACTTCCTAGATGCCTTGGCCATCACAACAGTTTATCTGACAGTCAACTGGAGACTTACAACCAGAAGAACTGGGATGGCAAGACTGCCTCATCCCTGGAACATGGTACAAAAATCATGCTATATTCACCTTTTTATTGCAGAAAAGACACCACTGGTGTCCTTGACTGTGACCTACCACCAGGGCTTTCATCATCTCTGCATGATACTTAAGGAATTCATGTACAAGTCAAACAAAATGTCACCCCATGAGCCTGGTTTCCCTTAACTCCTACTGGCCAGTGGCAAACCCACTATAGGCAGAGGTCTGTGATGCCATCCTCGAAACACTCTTTCCTCAGTCAGAGCTGATATCTATTAAACAAAACAGACTTTTTGTATCTCTGGGTTCAAAAAGTGGAAGGATCTTGAGGAGTTCCACACCCGTACCCAGCAACTAGTCCATGAAACCTATGACTAATGAAAAACACAACAGAGATTGACCCATTGTCATGGCATTTGTTCACCACTGAGGGAGATTTATGGAGACACTTGAAGGGATTCAGTACTTCTGTCTTTCATTATTATGACTGCAGGCTTATCTGTGAAGCTGAAAACTTTTGCCAGGAAAGGACAAAATCATTCATGGCTATGTCATAGCAGGTGCCCCATTACTCCTATGTCACTAGGGAATGTCAAACCAAACTCATTTATAGAAGTCCCTGATTAGGGAAAAGTCATTCTACAAAAGAGCTGTGTTCAATGTATTTAATACCCTTCATCAGAAGTTCATAACTTCAACATACATACGGATGAATAACCTTCAAATACTGCCTGTTTTAAAATAGGAACAAAGTGCCAAAGAAAAAAAAAGAATTATAAATGAGAGCTTATACAATCTTGCATAAGAACTTGGGGCTTAGTTACTTAGGAGTTTTCTGTATTTTCTAATGCAGAATGACAAAGACTGAAGTACAAACCTATTCACTGAACTAGGTGAATTTAGGCCTCAACTTTAGTTTGCCACATAATACCTTAAAATCTAACACCGCAACTAATGACTGCTTTCACATAGATGAGAATATACCTGCCTTTTTCTTCCTATATCTTCTCTCTGCCTAATTAAAAAGAAAGAAAGAAAGAAAGAAAGAAAGAAAGAAAGAAAGAAAGAAAGAAAGAAAGAAAGAAAGAAAGAAAGAA
>JAWWMO010000001.1:85300770-85318727 GCA_035047845.1 Dendrocincla fuliginosa | reverse complement strand
AGAAAGAAAGAAAGAAAGAAAGAAAGAAAGAAAGAAAGAAAGAAAGAAAGAAAGAAAGAAAGAAAGAGAAAGAAAGATTGTAGCAGAATCTCTTAGGTTCATCCCAGAACACAATGAGAAAGATATAAATTTGAAATGTTAAAAATGTTGACAAGGATCCTTTCCTGTTCATCTCTATTTCCCAATCTCAAAGATATAAAAGCAATGGTCTTGAGGCATTACAGAGGATTCCTGCATTTCAGTCCCATTCCCCAAAACATACTCCTTTAAAAAAGGGTTTCTTTTAAAATGTGGGAAAGACCCTTTGTTTGATGTGCATGTAGGTGCTGTTTGGCTGGTAGCGCTCCAAGCCAATTTTTATAGACCAGCTGAGTATGAGACAAAATCTTCTACACTAAGAGTTCTCCATTATTGCTTAATATTCCTCAAGCATTTACTGGGAGGTGACTCATCCTGAACCAATCTTCCCTTCATGCCTATTGTTTGCAGTTGGTCACTGTTAAATCAATATAATTTCACAGTAAACATTACGATAATCACAGCAAAATACCATATTAATATATATTTATAGAGCAGTTGCAAATCTGCCCAATTTGTCATATGTTCTATAAGGAATGTCTTAAACCTCGACATGAGTTAAGGGTGCCCACGACCCTTAAGAAGAAAAAGGTGCAGAAAAAATAGCTTAGAACTAGGTGTAACAATGAAACATTCCTACAGTACAATTAATGGATTATTGCACTTTAAATGGAGAATTTGATTGAATAAGCCTATATAAGCATGCTCTAATTTGTTTTAATTTGATATTTTTCTGATATTAAAGCTCAGCTTCTGACAAGCATTTGTTATTCTTAACATTATTTGCTGGTTTTTAAACTAATTACATGAGTAAGGTAGCAATAAAAGGTTCAGGTGTTAAAAAATCATTAGCGTAAACACACAGCACATAGAGGGAAAAGACTGATAGCAGTATATGGATGCTGACAGTTTCCATCAAAAAGGCAATTTCACTTTTCAACAACAGATGTGGATATAAAAGGGAACGTACAAAAATGCCTCTAGTCCCACAGCTAACTGCAGCTGCTGATGGCAATGGCCAGCTAGACACCTTTAGGGTATCAATAAGTTCCTAATAATGATTCAGTCTCAGAGGATAAACTACAACACAGCAGAGGTCAAAAAACAAACAAACAAACAAACAAACAATCTGTAATCAGTAAGCTCAGCTCTTTTGCCAGCACCAGGAGGATGTGCAGTGCTGCACAGCCCCTACCATTGTAGCTGTGAAGGGGATATTGTCAATCACGGATGAGGCCAAAGCAGACACCCAGAGCACTAAAATGATGGCCACTGCCAAGCGCTGGTCCTCAGGAACCACCTGGAATTGAGAGAGAGAAAATTATAACTTTAAGATCAGTGTTGCTCTGTGTCCCCCCATGGCATAATTGCACGTTCTTCATAGTTTTAATTTATCGACACTTATTATTCCCTCAGGCTCTGAGATAGGAAAGGCATCTTGGAGAAAATACATTTAGTACCACAATTACTGTTCTTTCTCCAAGAAAATATGAACTAATAATAGTACAAAAAATGATATTTCTAATACTCAAATTTCTCCCACTGTGCAACTGTGAATTTTGGCCTCTAACTGTTTATACTTCCTTTACCTTTGTATTTTTTGAGGTTTTTAGACTAAAGAAAAGGTTTCCCTATTGCATTAATGGCTATGTTTATTGTGGCTCTGAACTGATATATACATATTAAACATCATCCATGCCAAAATATGATGTGCTTTCATGATATTGCTGATTCAGGAATGCAATTATAAACAATAAATTAAAACGAAACTGTATTTGTTATTCTATTGTAATAAAACTATTTTCCTGTCCTGTTAAAAAATTATCAATATTTTAAACACACCTTTATTA
This sequence comes from Dendrocincla fuliginosa, assembly GCA_035047845.1. NCBI lineage: Eukaryota > Metazoa > Chordata > Aves > Passeriformes > Dendrocolaptidae > Dendrocincla > Dendrocincla fuliginosa. The sequence continues at coordinate 85,316,799 of JAWWMO010000001.1, read as the reverse complement.
ACAAAGCTGTCTGCTCTCCTATATAGTCTATTAAGTGCAGATGAGCCAAAGCCTTAAAAAAAAAAAAGACATTGGTATCAGTTAGTGAAGTACACAATGTAATTACATTTTTTTTCATGGATATAAGAAAATGCAACAATTCCTTCCCACTTACAAGACACTGATATTCAACTCATGTAGCTTCTACAACAACTCTGTAATTGGAGGCAAGAAAAACCATACCAGAAATTGGTAGCTGTATTTGCAGAAGTGGGTTGGTTGTACTGAAACAAGTGGTAGGATTACTTAAGAGCATGGGACACAGGATTAGGGAATGGCTGAAATTTAAAGATGAAATTATTCAGTGGGTACATGTTTTCTGAATACCCAGTTCTGAACAGAACTGATTTTAATACAACTTCCCCAAAACAGCGATATAGATATATCATGTGTTTAAAAGGTCAGATAAAATCAGGCATCTCGTGCTCACTCTCAGATGAAGAAAAAGGAAAACAAATTATGTTTCTGTTTTACAGCTTTCTCAGATCCATAAAAAAAAACCTACAACAAAAACTACTTGAAAATAGTACCCCTATACTAAAGACAGGACAGAGATCTTGGGTGAATGGAAATGGGCACTGAGGCAGCAGCACCTGAAAGGCAGAAAACACAGCTCTCCAATGCCCAGGTTAGACACCTGAACCAAGGAGGTGAGCCCTGCGAGCATTGTACCTCAGGACAGCCTGGAGCAGTGTGCTCTGTCCTCCCTGTGAGAACCATTCCCATCCGTACAGGATACTTAGCATCCCATACAACCACAGTTGCAAAAATGGATGAAAAGACATAAGACTCTAGCTCAGTGGTGCTGACTCTGATTTCACCTTGGGCAGACAAAATACAAACTGAGTCTTCACACCCAAGAACAAAGACCTATTTACTCACCCACAAGATAAAAGGGTGATTTTAACTCACGAGACCTAACCTTTAATTCACTTTGGTTTTATTTTCTTTTCTTACAGGTGTGCAGAATGAAGAATTATTTTCAGGATGAATAAAGTATACCTATTTTTTGACTTCTCAGTTTCACATCATTTCACACAGAAAAGTTCACATCATTTTTGGTTCAGCCTAGACCAAGCTGGTTGGCTTGCTTTCTTTTTTTTAATTCTGTCAAGTAAAAGAATCATTCAGCTGCAGTGCCTCACTTACTAAGTTCCCTCACAGACCTACAGGAGTCAACATTCACATAACACAGCTCCATATAACCTCCACATGTGGGAGTCAGACAGAGCCCTTCAGAGACATCAGTTGGAAAAACAGCATTCAACTCACATGCTGTCAAATTCCATGACAGAGATGGACAAACATCCTAAAAGGCACCAATTGTATGGTAAGTGTTGTATACAACACTTGAGTCAGAGTGACTAAGGTGCTTTCATCAGACTGGCAGTTTCTGTACATGCAGCTTGACTGGACATCAGCTGAAAGCTAGTGGTTTGGGTATCACCACATAGTAAATTTGGCCTAGAAATAATACTTAGGTTTAACAATATATTGAATAAAAAAAGGTTTCTCTGCAATTAAAGATACAGCATGCAGAAAACAAGCAACAAACTTTTGAATAAACATACACTTTACATACCAAAAAAAAAAAAGAATTGTTTTCATTATTTTAACTTCCCAGGAAAAATTTTCTTAAGAAATTAATTCTTGCTCACAATTTTAAGTTATCATGGTCTTTCTATGCTATCTGTGTTGCTTTATGAATTCAAAAGTTATGACAGCAACTTTTTATATCTATGTAAAAGCAATATTCTTAGTGAACAGTAACACTTTTTCTACAACTGCTTGGTGTTCACACTTCAAAATAAACTTTTTAACACATAGTTGTCAGCAATTAGAGCCCAGAGTTACATTCAGTTAATATTGCTGCCTTATTACTTAACTGTTAACAGAACATATTACTTTTCAGGAACACTCAAAATTTGTTCTGGAACTCAGAAAAAGAGATGTTCAGAAAAGAGGGAAGAGAATGATGAATACACACATCCCTCCCAGGATCAGTCTGCAGGTAGCCCATCCCTTTAGAGATGATGACAATACTAATCACATCACCAGTTTTAGGATGTTTCTGTGATTTCCAGGTCAGGCTCCTGCAGGCAACTAACTGAATGTCAGCAATTAGCACCCTGCCACTGGCCTCCCCTACATGCAAAATGCACAGAGGGTCTCCTGGATATTCCAGTGTCTTCTAAGAAAAATAAGTATTTTTGCACTAATTGATGTCTTCAGGCATACTATTTCTGTCTGAGAGTTCGAAATAGAGTTTTACTGCAGAAAAAAAAATCATGTGCCACTTTAAAACAAAGTTTAATTTATGCACAAAAATTTGCATTAATCCCTCTTGTGGACAGTATGTCATGATGACTGCTGCAAATAAACTCTGCCTGAAGGGATAAAGGTAAAATGTCAATATTATAAAAGTGAACAAAGAACTGTAATTGTGAGAGGCACAGGAACTTATGCTACAGAGGCAGAAGCATCAGAAAGATTTTATAGCTTGTAACAGCCACTTGTGTACAAAGACTAAAAAGACAGTTGTAAAGATTAATTACCCAAAGGGCACAACAGAAAACAAGAAAGCTCCAAAGGATTTCCAAGTTTTTCACTGTAAAAGATGCACTAGACTGGACTGATGAGCCCCCAGAGGCAGAACCACCAAGAGTTCCCCTGTGGCTCACAAACTCAAATCACATTTTCCAAAATGTCTGGAACTCAAATCACATTTTCCAAAATTACTTGCAGCCTAAGTCCCACACAGGTTTTTAAATGTGTCTTGTAATAGAAAAGGGAACATTTGTAGCAGTAGGAAACAGGTTCAGACTGGGAACCATCCAAGCTGAAGGATCACCAAGGGTGAACAATATGAGCTGGCAACTGCTGAATGTCTAGATCATCTTATACTTTGCACCTTTGACTTGTTTATTCTTGACATTGGTAACTTAAAGGAAAGAAAAATGCCTTGAAAAGGACTGTCATCTATTACTCCAAAGAGCAATAGATTCAGATCAAAATTAGCAGTGATGATACATAGAATATTTTTCTCATTCATTATGTGGAAGAATTTAGTATTTCCCTTTTTTTTTTCCTTGATTATCTGTATTAGTTTCTTTCATGACCTTAAACTGCAGTTGTTCTAGAGAGCCAGGAAAAGTATTCTTTCATTAGCAAACTATTCACTGGTGACCTGAGAAGCCATAAAAACAAAGTTCTGTGACTCACAACACTTGTATCCAAAGTTTGGCAGTAAATGGCAAATAACTTCCTGCATGTTTTACTATGTTATTTTGCAGTCACACGGCACTCAAATCAAAGCCATTCAATCCAAGTTAAAACAATAAATACATCAGGGGAATGCAACTAATAAACTCTTATAGTAGTAACAGACAAAATAAACATGGCTTCAGCATGGATTTCCCTACAAGAGCTAGAAAAATCAAGCATATGTAGAGCCTGATAAAACAGATACCTAAAAATTGCCTGGACTAATGAGCGTACAATAAATCAGCATTTCCTGAACTTTATACCTAGTAGCTCACAGTCAAGCCTCTTAATGATAATCAGTTTCCATTCATCTTCTCAGAAGTTACCGGATTCTGATTTCCAGTTTGGCATTAATTAGAGTTAGTTGGATTGGATTTTGTTTCTATTTGTTTCTTTTTGTTTCTATTTGCTTCAAAAATCACCTTTTACTGCTGGTGATTTTTTTTTAATAGATCAAAATTTACAAATTTTTGGTATTTTTCCAACCACTGGGAGGGAAGTGTGGAGAAAAGAGGTGTGTGACTAAATTTGTTATCACAGGCTTTTCCCAGGTTTGCTCACTCAGTCAATTCACTAGCTCTGGCAGTGTCAGTGGTCACTTGGGTTTTGTCAGTCGTGTTTCTACAACATTATTATATCATTTAAACCTAAGAAATAATAACTGAAAAAAGTCAGCTTTTTAGATGCCTAAATGAAAAGTTAATGTGAATATTCATACAAAAAAATATCCAAATATTTGGGGTAAAAATATACAGGGAACCATCCACAGAAGGGCTGTATCTCAGGCTATACAAAAGCCTCAAATAGGGAGTAAACTTGGATGTAAACATGCAAGTACTATTGTCAAGCAGTTAAAGAAAACACACAGCAAGGTATCCAGGCATTTCAAGAGCTGAATATCTTTTAAATTAGCATTTCAAATTGAAATTCACTGATATTATCCTTTCCATACACACTCCCAGGAAGTATCTTTTGAACACCTTGGGAATTTGGAGAGATCTCAGCTGGCAAATGCCCCAGTTTTCAAGAAGGGCAAGAAAGAGGACCCTAGAAACTAAAGGCATCTCAGTCTCACTTTAGTGCCTGGTAAAGTTATGGAGAAGATTGTTCTGGGAAGTATTGGAAAACAATGGAAACACAATCCAGTCATCAGTCACAGACAGAAGCTTGGAGCAGAGGAGACTGAGCAGAGACACAATGGCATTCGACAACTTCCTTGTGATAGGAAGAGGAGGGGCAGACACTGATCTCTTCTCTGTGATGACCAGTGACAGGATCCAAGGGAATGGCCTGAAGTTGGCCTCGATGATTCTTGTGTGTCCCTTCCAACTCAGCTTTCAGTTCCTCTTGGGCCCTGTGCTCTTCAATATCTTCATAAATGACATGGACACAGGACTGGAAGGGATACTGAGCAAGTTTGCAGATGACACAAAAACTCAAACTGTTGACTCCCTCAAAGGCAGAGAGGCCCTGCAGAGAGATCTGGCAAATTAGAGGACTGGGCAATCACCAACCATATGAAGTTCAACAAGGGAAAGTGCCTGATTGAGTACCTGGGATGGACAGCTCTAGGATGTACGGACAGACTGGGGAATGACATGCTGGAAAGCAGTGCCATGGAAAGGAACCTGTGGGTCCTGGTCAATGGCAAGGTGAACCTGAGTCAGCAGTGCCCTGGCAGCCAGGAGGGCCAGCTCTGTCCTGGGGGGCATCAGGCAATCACCTGGCTGGCATCACCAGCCAGTCGAGGGAGGGGATTGTCCTGCTCTGCTCTGCACTGGGGCAGCCTCACCTTGAATATTGTGTGCAGTTTTGGACACCACAATATAAGAAAGATATTAAGCTCTTAGAAAGTTTCCAAAGGAGGGCAACAAAGATGGTGAAGGGCCTTGAGGGGAAGCTGTATGAGGAGTGGCTGAGGTCACTTGGTCTGTTCAGCGTGGAGCAAAGGAGACTGAGGAGAGACCCCACTGCCCGTACAACTTCCTTGTGAGAGAAAGAGGAGGGGCAGGCACTGATCTCTTCTCTGTGGTGACCAGTGACAGGATCTGAGGGAATGGCCAGAATTTGTGTCAGGGGAGGTTTAGGCTGAATATTAGAGAAAGGTTCTTCACCCAGAGGGTGTTCAGGCGCTGGAACAGGCTCCCCCAGGAAGTGGTCACAGCACCAAGTCTAACAGAATTTAAGAAGCATTTGGACAATACTTCAGGCTCATGGTGTGACTCTTTTAGGATGGTCCTGTGCAGGGCTAACAGTTGGCCTTGATGATCCTTGTGGGTCCCTTCCAGCTCAGCATATTCTGTGATTCTGTGATTTTAAGCCAGCACGTAGCAGACAGCATTAGAAACAACTTTCAAGTCTGGTTAGATCTTATTCTATTATTTTTCTTATCACTTGTATAAATAATTGCAAATCATACACATAAATTTGTATAAAATATCTGCATATGTAGACCACTGTCAAACCCAGAAATTAAAACTCAACTTATAGTAAAATGTTTGTTTCAGATAGATTCAGCAAATGCAGAAGGAGAGAGAGTGAGACCAAGTTTATACTGAAATATTAATATCATAGAGGTCCAATCAACTTACACTGCATCCCTCTCTGTACTACCTGCAATCTGCAATTCCTCTCTGTACTACCATAATTACACTTGATCAACAATATTCCAGTGGGATTAAACCAGCAGGAGGCCTCTTCACAGGAACATAATTCACATTTGAAATAATTTGTACCTCTTCAGGCTTTAGAATCAGAGAATATTACCTCCATGAGAACAAACAATGCTGCAAAGAAAAGGAGGGTTGCCCACTCAACTCTGTTCAATATCATCTCAAAATCATGGATGTCTGCTAGCACTAGCAGCCAAATGGCTCCCAACATGGCAATCCAGCCTGCATGAGAGAAAGAGAGAACAACACTTTACACTTCACAGACTTATTATGTGCTACCAACATATAAGTTACAGTATTGTGATTTTCAAAGATTTTTGCCACACTGTTTTCTGACTCTGTAACAGGGAAAGTTCACAGATACCACATGATGAATGGTTTCTGCTTTCAAATTGAAATAAAATATAAAAGAAAAAAAAAAGCAAATAAGGCAGAGTTGGGTTATCCCAATAATCAATGGGTTTGAATCACAGAAAAACCTTTGGGTGTTTAGAAATACTGAAGGATTTTTCAACTCCCGAAAGGCTGGCTGAATCCCCTGGACCTTGAAGGTTTACTGGCTACCTGTTCTAGAAGATAAACATAAAAGGATACTCTCCTTAGAACAGAAGAGGGACTTAGAGCAAAAGAGGCTCTCTTCAGACAGGATTCCTCTATACAACCTGAAGTATTTTAATACACATATTAAGTAACTGATTGAGAGAAAATGCAAATCAAATGCACAATCAGCCAGCGAACGCAATCAGAGAACCTCTTGTCCGAGCGAGGTTCACTTTCTGCACTGTTAAAATGCTTTTCAATCCCTCTGCTATATTTATCTTAAAAAATAGAATGGTATTTCAGGCATGAAACAAGAGCAGGTTGGGTGTTATTTTTTTTCTCAGAATAATGGTCTTCTTTCTGTCTTTCTTATCTATTTTTTTCTTAAATAGCAGATCTATTTTTTCATACAAAATCTAAGATACATAATTTAAGGGTTTTATAATGGCATGGAAATAATGATTTCCACCTCTTCAAGTTGCTTCTCTCTTTGTTGTGACTATTTCATGAACCTCATCCTATTTGATATATTCACAGTCAGGAAGTGATGGATTCACAGAATTGCAGAAAAGGTGACAAAGAAAGAATAAGGATCTTGCTCGCAAATGACTGTACCTCACAAACGTATAATCAAATACTAAATATGACACAGGGAGAATAGGCCTCTGCTACAAATTAGATAGATGAATAAAGTGAGCCCTCCCCAAAACCTTTAACAGCTGCAAGGAAATTCAGAGCCATAGACTGATTCATAAAATTTTTGGCCACTCAACTTACAGCTTATGCATAACTGTTTTTCCATTAAGGTAAAAGAAGAAAGAGACCCAAACCCATGCAACATTAAAAAAAAAAAAAAAAAAGAAACATTCCTTTTAAATCCTATCTAAATATAAAAGAAATAAAGACACCAAAGGTTCAGGAAGCTGTAAACATTAACTATTTTCTAAAAAAATCCCATATGGTGTCACATAAGTGGTCCCTAATGAAAGACTGCATTATACTTTCTCAAGTACAGTTTAGGAGCTTTCAGTGACATACTACACTCTTTCAATGAGAATTTCAGGTTAAATATGATAAGTAAGGAGGATCTGCTGAAAAATATTGCATCTCTGTGTGGGCAACTAGACCTGTCTGAAAGCTGAAACCAGCAGCTCAGGAGTCACTGTGGCTGGTCATTTTGGTACGGAGAGCCAAACCTAGTTTGACAGTAGCTCCAGCTTTCATGTGTACAGACTTTGCAAAAACTGTTGCAAATGACAGGAAAAGGAGTGCTCCCAGAGTTTCCAATGTAGCAGAGGAAACTGAGAACTGTCAGTTCCTGTCTACCATGCCTTTCTGATAGCAAAATTGATTTGCTATCTTATAAAACGAAGAGAATCTGTTCATAAAAATGAAAGAGCTATTTGCTCTGAACAAAAGGAAAGGGGTTCTGGAAATGCACTGCCTAGTTTTCTTCTGACTATTTTCTTGACTGTTCTCTGAATTCCATTAAAGAACAGTGGGCCCAACTCTGACTTAAATAAATAAAGACTATTGCAATTCCCATTAGTGGAATACTATGCAATACTATACTAGGGCAATACTATACTATATCTACGTGCAGATTTGAAGCTAAGTAGCAGAATTTTACTGCTATTTTATAAAATCATTAGTAACGATACATTTTCTCACATACATTTTGTATATAAGTACAACATCATGGAGAATTAAAGAATTTCCCAAAAGTTCTGGAACAATCTGTGGTAATATCTTGGTATTATTTCTATCTTTCTGTATCCAATGAAAACACATCAACTTGAACATGCTCTATGCAGATAACAATTAATCACTAAAGCTAATGAAATCTAATTGAATTGCACAAGAGGTGGTTGGAGCCAGGCATTTTCTAGCATACAGCTTTGCATGAGGGAACAGTGCCCAGCCTTACAATATTGTTGTGTGAGGATACAGACAGAGGGAGGTGTCCACCTGGAGTGCTTCAGCAAGTACAGCCCTCCAGAGGGAAGTCAAACACAGGAGCTGCCAGTTCTGGCTGCACAGAGTTTATTTCCGTCTACACACGTGGTCTGTTTAGAGTGTCTGCCTTTCTTGCTGTGCTTGCAAAGAGAAGAAACAGCCATCCACCGCCCAGAGGCTGTGCAGAGTAGAGGATGAGAAGGAGGAAGACTCTTGAGGAACTGAGGGGACTGCATGCAAGACTTTTCTTCACAACACAGTTTAGTACCACAGTTTGATTTCAAGCACCCCACAGCTGGACAAAAGTAAAGCCTCCTTCTGGAGCCCAAAGGCCACAGTAGTCAGGTGTGCAATGACTGCTTGACTACCTGCTCTTAGTGGAATGGTTTGTAAAGCAAGCTACAAAGTTAGGGGTGGCCTGCCTTTCTAAGAAGGCACGTTTGCTAAGGCTGTTCCAAGGCCTTTCTATATTTAGAAATATATTTCTATATTTATATTTAGAAACATATTTGTTCATGACAGTGAACATACTATATCAGTGTTTTATGCATTTCTGTAGCTGTGCATCATCCCTTGATCCAATCTGAAGCATTTTTGCTTCACTTTGAAGAACTGAAAGTACCAAGCTACATTAAAAACTGGCTCCTCTGTTCATTTTTTTTTTCTTGTTCCTTGGTAACAAAAGAGAGCCATGAGGAAGAGAAATAGAAATATTTTTTTTAAAATAACATCTCATTACTATAGTGAAAGCAAAGACCATTTACAGTTCCATTGACCACTTCCTTTACTGCCTTTTAGTGCCTCTGTTTCACAACAATTGATGTTCTGGAAGTAGAACTTGGAGAGAAACTGAATCTAAATTTCATTTCTACTTGTTGAAGAGGGTGACAGTTTCTATTTGTCTTAGGAAAAAGAAAGTGAAATTTTATTATAATATGCGCCTTGCAAATTCATAACAAAATTCCTCATAGGAAAAGATTTTCATGTCTTCTGCATGGTGCCAGAAAAAAATAAGTACACTAGAAATAGCTTGAGTGCTTTGCTTTTCTCATGCCAAGAAGGAAAAATGACCTTTGAAACAGTAAATAGCTCATGACAAACAGAACACAATTGCAATCCTACTCATAAAAACCCTTATTTTAACAAAATCAAGCAGAAGAACTTGAAAATATAAAAAAATAGAATTAAACAGAAGTCTAGAATTTTGAGGTAGGCAGGAAGAAGAGAAATACATGAAAGAGAAAAATTACTATGCAATTTGTAGGCCTTTAAAATGCTCATTACAAAAATTTGTATTCCTCAGGGAAAGCAATTTTGTCTGACCTACTGCCAGCTGAAAAGGATAACAAGCTTCTTCCAAACAAAGTGAAAATGTGGACACTCTGTGTTCACTTTACATGCACAGAATTTGGGTAATGCATATATGAACACTGAGGGTACTTTTTCTTTTCTGGAATTCCCTGTAAAACTTCTTTTTTCTGAAAACTGTAATGGCACTCAAGACATTTGCACTGAAAACCAAAGTCAGTCAATGAGGTCATTGCTTGACCTCAGTGCTGACCTGGGCAAAACAGGGTGCATTTCAAGACAGCACAGGATAATGTGTTTCGGTAAGAAGCAATAAAACTGTAAAAATCCACGGTGGGAAGAAACTGTATACCAAAGAGTCCTGCAGAAAAGACTCAAGAAATGCAGAGGATCACAACTGAACCTTATGGCCCACTGAAATACAGAACCAGAACCTTAAATAGTAAATTCTGTGGAGCAACGTCTGTTCTCCTCATCCCCGGTAAGCCCTGAGAATATACACTGTAAGATACACTCGCATTAGCAAATCTGAGGCAGAGAAGTAAGCACAATCAACAGTCTGAAAAGTTGACGTTTGAGGAAAAAATTAAAGAATCCAGGATATTTAGCTGAAAGATAAGACAATTAAAAGGGTCCTGGCAAGTCTTTGGGTAAATACCAGGCTGCTCCAAAAGGAAGAGGGCAACCTATTTGTAGCAGCAGTAGTGTGTAGGACAAGGAGTGAGAAGGAACTGTAACAGCAGCAAGGAAGATTCAGGAAACACAATATTCAGGGTCACATATTTATAGTGGTTGAGAAATACATGCAGGGTTTTTTATAAAATCAGCTAGACCAGCTTCTGACAGATGAAAATATAATTCTCCTATCTGCAAACAATGGGAAGGACACACTGATTTTTTATACATTTTTCCCTGAGAAAAATATGATTTTCATTTTCTGTGTCCTTTAAAATTGTCTATTTGTCAAAAAGGCTACAGTCACTTTTTGTGAACTGCAAAAACCCTTTAACTCCATGATGGCTTACAGGCTTTGCATGAGTAAAGTCGATAACTGTGTCCAAACACCTTATTCAGAAGACATCTAATTAGTTCCACAACCCCTCAAAATGTAGTCTACAGATGTATTCCAGTCCTGAATATACAACGGCATTGTTGTAATGTTATGCAAAATATATGCTTAATTATGCTCTTATACAACCATATAGAAATATTGTTGTGAAAAATTAAATAAAAGACTTATTTCCAGTAGTGCTTGCTCTACTTAAAGAATATGTATCATCAGTAGTTCTGAATGTGAATTAAAATGTTCTGTATTTTGGTTTCTACAGTTTTTTTGTTTTATTTTATCAGGTATCCCTGAAAATATACATTTTGAAATATTTCTGAATATATATAAGTAGTACTTGCTGTCCACAGAGTCCAATTGTCCAACTGTATAAAAAACGTTACCTTCTCACAAAGCAACTTGCTAGTCTTTTCAGCAGTCTCTTTTCACAGGCTTAGTTTCACAGAAATCATTTTCTGTTCTGTGCTATTTTTAACATCACAGTTTAAGGCTACTCCTTGGGGCCAGAACTGTGATGGGGACAGTTCAAGATTTGCACCACACCAGTAAATGCTTGGTACAATAGAATAGGAATAAAGGAATAGGGAAAAAATAATGGAAACTATAACCCCACTAAAGGCAAAAGAAGCAGAAACCTATGCTGATACAAGATAATTGCAGCAATAAAAAGCAGAAGTGTAGCATAAAACAAGGAGGCAGAGGATTGGCTGTTCTTTAGTCCCAGATCAGCACATGTGCATTAGGAAACACATGTGGAAACTATGCTGGACTTTGTTGCATAGATGCAATACCATGAAATCAGAATCAAAATCATATTCACTGTAGTATTGAAATATCAAGACCTAACTTCATGAACTCTTCAAACGCAATTTCATAGTTGAGATAGGACAGCATTCAAAATAGAACACTGTTAGAAAAAACCCTGGTTAGAGATTGTTATTAGCTAGGCACTGTATCTACAGGGAAGATGTGCTGACAGATATATAGCTGTATATATTGCACCAACCTGTAAGTCTAAAAAAATACAAGAGTTATCTCAGTAAAGGTCACTGCAAACAAACACACTCTATTGCCATAGCCTTATTGACTCTTGTGAACCAAAAAAAATACAAGAAGCCGCAAATATCAAGATAAAGGAAAGGTCAGCTTTTCTAGAAGTGAGCAATAAAGATTGAAGGCTGCAATAGTAAATACAAATGTTATTGGTCCTTGTTTTTTCCTCAAGTGTATGGGCAGCTGCACGGACAGGGGATATTCTCCATGCATAATTACATTTTCATAAAGACAACTCTACAATTTCAAGGCAGATTTTTTTTTTAAACTAATCCTAAAATAAACTAAAACTGCAAGGATCATGGAAAGCAGATTTATTGTATTTTCAGGAGCCAAGTCCTGAAACGCTGGCATCACTAACACACATCTGGACCAGTCATTCTGAGTCCAAGTCAATTCTGACTGCATTGATTTAGCTCCATTTTAACATTCTCATTACAGAATAATTATTAAATTCATTTTGAACTCACATTCATGTATATTATATCAGGAATTTATTGAACATGAGTATGAATCAAAGATGTACTGTCTCTCAAACACATTTATGTCCATTATAATTTTAAAACAATTTGCATCTTCATGGTGCAATCAAGTATCCATACTACACGCACAAAGGCCAGGAGGTCAGCCCCATACAGAGGCCTTCTGGACCTCAGTGTAAAAGTACTACACAACTTAAACCAATGCCACTGCATGCCAGAACACTAAACAGTAAAAAAATCTTCTGGACTGAGTTGTGCCAGCTGTGTGATGCTCCCAGTTAATTTCTGGTAAGTTGAAGTCCCGCATAATGATATGGGCAGTTGACTTGGAATTGTCCCTTAGTTCCTCAAAGAAAAATTCAGCAGCATCATTGTCCTGGCTGGGAGGTCCATAGCAGACTCCCACGATGACATCCACATTATTTGTTTGCCCCTTGATTCTTACCCAGAGTCTCTCAACTGTGCCATTGCCAACTCTGAACTCCATACATTTCAACCCTTCTATTACATCCACCACCCCTCCACCTCTTCTGCCCTGCCTATCCCTTGTGAAGAACCTGTAACCATCCAATGGGGCACTCCAGTCACAGGACTCATCCCACCAGGTTTCATTTATACCAGTGATATCAAATCTCTGGGACTGGGCCAAGCCTTTGAGCTCCTCTTGTTTGTTCCTCATGCTCCATACATTGATGTAGAAATATTTCAGGTGTATGATACAGCAAACCTAGGAGATGGTCAAAACCCATTTTAGGGGTAACAAAAAGCACAAAACCCCAAGGATGTAACACACATATAACACACCTCATGTGATAAAATCAGGATAACGTGGAGCCGAAGACCAAATTTAAAAAAGTGTAAAGTTTTTAGAAAATATATAAAAATGGGCTCAAGTGGACTCAAGCACAGAAAGTAAGAAACCATCAACATGAAAACTGTTCATGTCCTAGTAAAGAGGAGAAAGACAGCCCTATCATATTCATCTCTCCTCATCCCAGTAAAGACCTGAAGTTATCAACTTGTTGTGACTCCTCACAATCTAAACCTATGACTCCTAGCACCCTGGAGATCATCAAAGGGTGACCTTAATATCAGGAGGGGGAAAAAAAAAAGAGAGATACTGGGAGTATGGGAGTATTTCGTTGGGGTTTGGACTGGGGATTTTTGTGTTTGGGTCTTTTGGGGGTTTTGTTGGTTTTTGGGTTTTTTGGGAGGGGGCATTCTTTGATTGGTTGGTTGCTTGATTTTTTGCATTTTATACTTCATATTAAGGAGTTTTGTTCTGTACTAATTAAATAATTTAGATTGCACGTGTTAGTATTATCATAAGAGGAATAACAGTAACTGTTTTGATTGCACTGTTACAACTTTAAATTAAACTTACAAAAACTTCTCTGCTCCAGATATAGGGAATGTTCCCTCTTTCACCCACAATATCACAGTCGTAACAAGACTATGGATACTTTGAATGCAGGAAGCTACTGCCATATACAGAGAAAGCATCCCCACTCCAAATGTTTTGGGGACTAAAAGCATCTACTTTAGTGAAATGTGTAAAGGAGTTTCCAGGCAGATTATTCAAACTGATATTTTTAGCTGTACAGAAAAGGTCCACAAACGTTGCTTTCCAAACTTTGCATCTGGTTGCTTAATTTAAAAGTCATGTTGGAAAGTTTTACAAAGTAATGAAATAAAATTTAAATTAAAATAAAAAAAAAGACAAAGAAAATAAAATAGCCATTGTGACAGCTTCAAATATAGTTGATAATAAAGTATCATTTGAGCTATTATCTACAATTGAGTCAATACCTACAAGCTTTCATCAGCTAAAACTGATTAATTTCACAGACCCTAGATAATATCTAGATAAATGTTACCTTCAGTGACACATTAAGGAGCAAATATGCATTTTTTACAATGAGGATATAGTGACATAGGAAGTGAAATATAAGATGTGCTGAGCTTTACAATGTCATTCTTGGCATTTAGCCTATGCTTTCCTAAATCTATCTTTTTTACCAGCTTTTTTGGCTTAAGAGCTGTCTGTCTCAGAATTTTCTTAAGCATTAAAAAATTATACACTAGCTTATTAAACTGATCTATGGTATTTTATAACATTGAGTAGTAACATTGAGGAACATTGAGTAGTTCATTTTAACTACTGCACAAATTAACCTGAAGCCATCATTGTCTAAATATGAACACTTTCTTTTTACCTTCCTCTCTATGTGTACAAACACATAAATTTTTAAAATCAGTTTTATATGTTTCTGTATATATAACTTTATTGCTTGTAAACAAATGTCAGATTTATACAACTCCACCATCATCCAGGATAGTGGCATAACATGGTTTAATCTATTTATCACTGATAGCAGTCGAGAAAAAAGTTCCAGAATAAAATTTCAGAGTATAAAAGCGCCTTTGGCATTGATACCCCTTTCACGCCAATGGGATCTGCCCACACCTCTCTCAGCCCTGTGCCCCTCCATGACCATTTATAAATCTTTTGGACCTAAGAAATTCTGCGCACTGTGAGGCAGGATGTTTCCCATAGAGGTGTGGGGGAGATGTTCAAGCTTAAAATCATTTTCACTCTTCTAAATAAACCTCTTAGCACAAGTTCAAATGCACATAAATACTGTGTCCCAGGGCCCACATAAAAGCTGGGGAGATGGGGGGAGCTTATCAGAGCTGTTGAACACCTCCACTGATTATTGACCAGTCTCAAAGATTATTTTATGATCAGATGAAGATAATTAGATTAAATTTTGATGTCTAAAGGATCACAGACATCCACGGCACCAGATA
Source organism: Dendrocincla fuliginosa (assembly GCA_035047845.1). Lineage (NCBI taxonomy): Eukaryota > Metazoa > Chordata > Aves > Passeriformes > Dendrocolaptidae > Dendrocincla > Dendrocincla fuliginosa. Next base: position 85,301,608 of record JAWWMO010000001.1, on the reverse strand, counting down.
CCAAAATGGACTCAGACAATAGCATTAAAACAGAACCTCTCTGCAGAGGAAAGAAAAAAAAGAACCAAAATCCAAGACAGCTGCCTCAAGTGAGCAAATGGCAGTCTTAAATTATGGAAGAATTCAGTGAGTCCAAAAAATCTCTTCCTGTCCCCTTGCTTAAATAATTAATCAAAGGAACATGCAAAAAGCAATGGATGATAACACCGTAGGTTCACTTATGTGAGTCCAGCAGGGAAAATGGTGTCAATAAGGTGGGAATTAATATACAAATTAGGCAAAACCACATTTGTATTTCTCCTGGCATATTGTCCCAGCTTCCAGCAGTCTGCGGCCAAAAGAGAGACATTATCTCCTCTATGAAGTAGGAAACATATCTTCTCTTTGCTCTTGGTCTTGCACCTTGTTCACTGAATACGAGAGCAACAGAATCTGTTGTAACCCTCTAAAAATAGGGGAGAATCCTACCCTGTCACAGCAACTACGGACCCTGGCCCTGGAAAAGAGATATCCAGAAGAAGAAGGGAGCAGGAGCAAGGAGTCTGCAAGGAGCAGGCTACCGGCCTTGCATGCAAAGACCACTAAGAGGGTCAGACAAAAGCAGGATCACACAGATGATGGGCCCTAGAAGGAACTAGAATAGTTCCTAGAATAGTTCCTAGGTCCTAGAATATATATATTAGTTCACAGCAGCTCAGCAACTCATTGAACTGATCGCAACTAAACCAAAGAGGAAGGACCTGCTCCACCAAAGGAGAAGGAATTAGGCTACAAATTGATTTTGGTATTCTTTCTGACCCACTCTCTTTGAGCATCCTTCATTAAGATCGGAAGAGCG
>JAWWMO010000001.1:85235126-85299416 GCA_035047845.1 Dendrocincla fuliginosa | reverse complement strand
AAAAAAAAAAAAAAAAAAAAAAAAACAAAAAACAAACCTCGCTTAAATTTCAACAAAATTTTGCTTTATATTACTTTTTAAATCTTTTGTCTCTTTTGGAGGATCTCAATATAGTTCAAAGCTAGACATGCCTGCCTAAAAGTGAAAGTCAAAACAGAAGCTAGGTATAGTCTTCAAAGGGGTTTTACTTTCATCTTTTGTCATCTTTTCTCAGATGTTTTATCAATGCTCTATCAATAAAGTAGAATTCCATGGGCCAAACAAAAACACTGTAGGAATCTTAAAGTTGGTAGTATCTGTTTATTTAAAGTCTCAGTACTAATCTTTAATTAACATAGACATTTCATAGAATTAGAGTAACTAAACTGATGAACAGGTACAAAAAAATGAATAGAAAAGAGTTCTGCATTTAAAAAGGCAGCTAAGTATGCATATTTTATTATTTAAATTAAAATGTCAGCACCTTCAAATTATTTTAATGATTCCAAGTTCATAATGAAAAAGTATATCAAGGCTGGGAACAGATGAAGAATTCTAAAATCTTTCTAATTCACTCTACCAAATGCAATTTAAAGTTATTAAATTTCCAACACTTCAGCCTCTGTATAAACCATTCTTCTGGTAGAAAATTAAACACTGAACTACAATCTACTTTCATTTTTATGAGAAAAACATATTGAACAAATTTACCCAAAGCAACAGTGTGCAAGATGTAGTGTATATTAGAAAATTCATTTCCATGCACTGGAGGACTAAAATGCAGAGACTCAGAGAAACAGTACTTCAGTGATGATAAATAAGTGACATCTATCACCAAGATAGTGGAATTCAGGAATCAACAATGAGAACCTGTAAACCTGCAAATTAATGGAACCTGTAAACTTCTCTGTACAAGTTTACATGTTGCATTAATTGTTAGCAGAAATTATGTGGATGCTTCAGCAACATTTATTCATTAATCTGACAGGCTTGCCATGAATGCAGAACAGGGAGAAATTATACAGATTACATACAGCCTCTATTTACTTTCAAGGTTTTTACTCAGCTACTGAATAATAGAAACCTATGCTGCCAAACATTCCATTTGTTTTCATTTATTTTATTGGCATAAAGTGGGGCAAAAAATGATAACTACTTATTATGTTTCTTCTAGCATTGACTCCAACTACTCTGCAGTTTTGAAAAAAATATCCTACCAGGAACATACACAACCAGTTCTGTTAGGTCTTTACAGACTCTCTGTGACTTTTCTAAAGGACTTAGAGATATTGGGTTTAATTCAAGAAATCCTATATAGTACAGTGCCTCTTATCTGAGAAAAGTAAGGGTTTAAACTGATTTCTCAAATTGTCAATGTGAGTGCCTTTCTTTTCTCAGCCACCTTAGCTTCAAATGTGACACAATGATTGCACAGATTCACGTGGTGATTGACATAAATCGCTTTAATGCTGATTTTCCAGAGTTATATAGTGCAGCTTCAGTTAGGAGGGGCTAAGCAGTCAAGGCAGATTACAACTGCAGGTCACACAGACACCGCACTCAAATATCTTCAATTTCTGCCTATTCCTATACCTTTTTAATGTAGTACTTTTGCTGTTATAACCCATCAGTATACTGTTTCACTTCTAAACAGCCAATAATCTTCATGGACTAAAGTCACACATTTCCATGGCAAATAGTCTGTCAGCAGCACATATGGAAGGTCTTGTTTACAACGTGCTGACCATTGTAGAGCTATAACTGGCTTTATATTTTGCACAGCAAAAATAAATGTCAATATGATATCTATTTATATGTTTGTCCAGTCAATAATTTATTGATTATGAGCTATTCCTCTTCAAGACGGTTACATCTTTCAGCTAGTGAGATGAATGTACATAGTGGCGAAATTCAGATTGTTCGTGAAAAAAAAAAAAACCAAATGTGAAATTCCATAACTTTGAAGTGCTCAGCAGCCAAAGAGATGAAAAAAAAATAAAAACATTTCATTTTTTGTTGGTCAGTGAAGATGTACATTTTGTGACTGTCCAGTTAAATGTGAGATTTGATTTGGTTCTATTTTCAGGACATGCGGAGCTTGTCCTCATATAGATATAGAACTAGCTGTACAAAAACTTCCACATATATGTCTATATATAGAAAGTATGCATACAGCTACTTTGATTTCACACAAATACAGTGTCTTCCTGGTTTTATGTTGAGAAGTGATTTATTATGGTGATAAAATATTGGAGACTAGAAGTTATACAAAGAGCTCTCTATGCTTAAGTTTTATACTTCAGTATAATACTTATTATACTTAATAATCTCTCTACACCTCTTTGTTCTTCCATGGAGTGATTATTTTCTGATCTCTCTAATGCAACTTGGACATTCACTCAAACGTACAGTGCAATGATGCCAAGGTCAGATTTGCTCATTCAGTAATGTTTAGCCAGCTCATTAGTATTGGAAAGCCTGGAAAATGAAGTCATGAGCACTCTTAGTTATTCCTCCTGGGGTAACTGGGACGTGACTGCATTTTGAAAATCTTCTGAAAAATTGAATTTGAAAACCTGTTGTGAGAAATTGCTGTTCTGATTAACCTGGTGGAATTGCAAGGCCAGAGACAAATGAAAAACAGCTTTCTGAAAAGAGTCAGAAGATACAGACTCAGTTTGTTTTTTTCAGGACGGTTGCTTGTTTTATTTAGATAGAACAAAACTACGAAACTTACCAAGATCTAGGTAGATGCCTGGAACAAATGAGTTGAGAAAAAACATAAGAATAACACATCCCAGCACAGTCAGGCACTTGATGAGCAGAATTTTGTCTGTTATTCTGTGCTGTAGACACACAGACACAAAAATAAAATTAATAACTCTATTAAATAAGGAGCTATGTATTACACACAGAGTTCACAAAAGCATGTGTGAAGTGCATTCCTGCATTGTATATTCCTCTGCAGCATAAAAGACAGGACTACTTATATAGTTTTTATAGATATGCATCTTATGTATACCTATGAAAAATAAACATGTGGCTGAATGCATTTTAAGAGATACAACTATCTAGCACCTGCTGTATATGTTAAGCTGTGTTCAACCACCCCCATCACAACCTCATTTCACTAGGAAAAATAGGGTTGAAATGGAATTCCTACCTCAGAGGGCATTTTGAGCACTCTGTGGTTTCATGACCCTGCACAGAATCATTCTTTTGTAAAACTTATAAACTACCCTAGAGGTCAAATTTTTCATGCCCCCTGTACAGCTCTCACGGATATGCCAAGCCCATCATCTCTATGGAGTTTATATACCTCCATTCCCAGCGCCTGGCTCCCTGTGTCGATCCTCCTTGTGCCCTCACACCCAGTGCTTTCTGTTTGATCTCTGTTTCTCTGCTCTCATCTCACTTTCATCACCAACCCAGGGAGTCACCTTCTCCCAGACTGAATTCTTCCCCTGTTCAGAGTTTAAAGCTCTACTAAAGCACAAGCCTCTGTTCTTTAAAAAAATCTGTCTCTTATGCATTGCCTTGAAAAAAGTGTAAAACCTTGTAAGAAAATCTGTTGGGTTTGCTGTGGTTTGGTGTGACACGTAGGACAGAGGCATGCAAGTCAAGGACTTGAGCTCTCAGAAACAGGTGTAGATTTGTTAATGATGCCAGTGACATAGAGAGATTGTGACATTTTGACAATTAAATTTAGGAGACATTAATCCCACTACAGAGTTTACATCTCTTTGGTTTCAGTATAAAGATTTAGGTGGTGTGAATGTGTGCTCAGCTAAAAAAATAGGATTTATCCAAGTGCTTTATTCCTACTTGAAAAATAAAAGCAGTAAGGTCACACTGTAGTAAATTAAGAGTCAGCATTGGGTACATTAGGTGGAATGTACTCTATCATCAGTCCTTACAGCTGTAAACAACCTATTGACACCTTCTGATCCTTTCTGGCCACAGATTAAAAATTTATGAAAACTGTGATTAATTATTTATTGATTCTTTAAGTTATATTTTTCTAAGGAACAAAAGTATAAAACCTAACAAAACCCAATGATCAATAACCTCATTATCAATAATCTTGTCCCACCAAGAAGTCAGCACCCTTGGCTGCCAAGTTTTCTGCTATCATGAGAGTTATTAAATTTTCATTACATTCAAAGCACCATCTCTATATAAAGGCATAGCTTTATTTAAATGAATACTGAGAAGAACTGCCATCTACTTACTTTTTTCTGGAGTTCCTGAATATTTGTTTCCCAGTTTTTATCTTCTTGTGAAATTTGTCTGAAAGAAAATGACACCTGCTTTTTTCCAGAGTGAAATCAGAGCTCCGTCAAGAGTGTTGGAATAAATCCCTCCCATAACACATAGATCACCTCTTTCCCCATGCAGAATAACTAATACCACAATGGAGTTGTGGCCTTCTTACAGCCAGCAGCAAAATTCCCATGAGCATTCACTTAAGACTCCACTTTGTAACAAGCTCCACTAATATAAAAACCCTTCTGTCCATGGAAAGCCACCAGCTGGGAACGAGCTAGACTGCAGGGTATGAACCTCAGTAGAGGAATTGGCTATCTGCAATATGTAGTTCTCTAAGCAGTTTGAGGAGCTGATGTGTGTGTCCCACCGGATAGAACAAGGGTCGTGTGCTAACATTAACAAGTCAGAACACTTATGTTTCACATTTGTATTTTATAATGAAGTTTTTGAGATCCAAATAACTTTTATTGTGTTATCAGCATAGTCGGCCCTCCAGCAAAAAGCCTTGGGGCTTGCAGTTCAGCAGCACTGTTGTTAACGCTAATGAATTTTTACATTGCTGTAAATGTGCTGTGCTGGAGGAATCCCGATTTTTAAGATTAAATATACAATTTTTATTTATATAGTAATCTAAAAAAGGCACTTTTGAAGGAAAGTATAATACTCTGTTATAATCTTTTGAAAAGGAGGCAAGTTTTAATACTGTCACTCAATTCAAAGTACACAATATCAGCAAAAATATTGTAAACAACCATCACTAGAATAGTTTAAGAAATCATATTTACCTTTACTTGCTCATATTAACATGTTTATTAATTAAAATTAATTATTACAGTTTCACTTTAGTCAAAATATTTATCACTGCTGTTCTCAGTCATCAAATTCCATGGCATAACATCCGATTTTAATGGAATGTATACAAAACAAGGTTATAATTTCTGTTAGTCCTAGTTTACATAAATGTCTTTTCTATACATAATATATACAGATAATTATGTCTTCACTCAGGTTCACACTGAAAATTTGATTATGAATTCATTTTAAAACACAGCAATTGTCACCTGGTGACAGGTTTTTCAAACAGCCATTCACTAAAGAACACTTGAGTTTTTCAATTAAAAAAAAAGGAATTACAGCATTTTACTATGCTGGGGTCACAACTGCAAGGAAAATGTGATGACATAGTTGTGACCTTTTTAAACCAAAAGCTATCTGAAATTTCTAGGCCTTTAAATTCGGGTCACATTGATATATGCTTTCCAGGCTTTACACATCAGTTTTGTCCTGAAATACTTTGGGTTTTACTCAGGCTGCAGGTGGTTTCATAACTGCCCCAACACCCATGTGATCAAGAGAGCTAAGAATATAGGTCTCAACCCAGGGAGGATGCCTGAAAGCCTTCATTTTCAGATATTACTAAAATTTCTAGGTACGAGCCCTGAGCTGATCAAAGCAAACAAAAATGTTACCCCTGATATTAACAAAGCCACACTATCATTCCTGGCTGTAGACTAAGACGGGCAGGAGCTCCCTGCTGATGCAACAAATGGCCTGTGCCTGCAGCTTGACCCCACCGAGGGTCAGAGCAGGGGAGCTGGAACATGTTGGTCCTTGCTTACCTGTGAAACGTCCTCAGCTTCTTCCTCAGGAGCATCTCCAGAGTCAACACCTTCTGCATCAAGAGGCATTTCACAGCAGTCTCCTCTCTGCTGGCCGGGTTAATACGCTGTGCAGTCAGTCTCCAAACATAGATCTCATGTTTCAACTCTGAAAAGGAAAAAAGGTCCTTCAACATAAGGTCCAGTGCATATGAGACCGGAGATGCCCAAAATATGTGTAATGTGCCCTGGACTCAAAGCTGTTAAAATTATTGGGGGGGTTTCCCAACAATTTGCCAGTAAGGAAACTGCTTTTGTTATTAATTTTGCAGAACTAAAGGGAATGAAAAATAAATAGAAATTTTTCAAAATTTTAAGTAAGTTAATCTCAAAGTCCTTTTTCAAAGAAAAAGAAGTACTGACTTCAAATGCCTGCAAATGCTTTCAACAAGCTTTAGGGCTAAAATTGTAGCACATTCATTTTTCATCAGAAAATAAACTGTCAGCATACACTATTATACTGCTAACAAGATACTAATTCCTTTTGTAGTTAGGAATTACAGCAAACACACTTTCACTGCATTCAGAATAGAGAGGATGTTTTCAATCACTCTGTATTCATACAAGCAATTTTATCGATGTAAGGCAGAAGTGAAATTTGGCACAGAATAAAGGAATATTTTTTAATTATATTTTATTGGTTTCCTAAGAGGATTTCATTCTTAGGCACTGAAAATATGTGCAAACACAGCTACCATCACCTTAGTGCTGACCTGGATGATATCTGATTCTAAGTGCAGGCAGACAAATTAACACTTTGGAATCAGACTCAAAAATCTTGTCAGGATTTTCAATCCTTTCTGATTAATTTTTCTTCCCAGTATTGTCAAGGCCTCAGAAAATGGTCAAAAAACATTCATTCCTGTTCAAGAAGGATGTTAAACTGGGCACACTGGAAAAAAAGCTTCAAACTTTACAGGAAATCACAAAAGAAATAAAAGCACAACATTCATTCAGAAAGTGTCTGAGCAAATGCCTCCTATTGAAGTAACAGGATGTTTCCCCACCCTTCTTTTCTGTTCCACTCAAATTTCATGTCATTGAAGACAATGTGTCAAGAACTCAAGACTTGATATCTTAAGATCCCTGTGCAATCAGCAAATTGCTCTTATCCTTAAAGAAAATGGATGTGGAAGACTTTGAATCATGTAAACAAACTATATGCATTATTTATAAAAAAATAAATTATGCAATAACATAAGAAAAACTTACACACATTTTGATGTAGACAGTGATGTTAACATTTTCTGCTGCAAATCCCTAATGGTTCATGGTATCTACTATCAAAAAGAGTACTAAATGTATTTAATCCCCCACTTTCCTTTGTGACTAAGTATTTATAATGATAATACTGAGTGAATCGCGTAAAGATTGACCATGACAATGAATTAGACTTGACAGAGCTCAAACATTTAAAACCAAAAATGTGTCCAGAGTCTGCATAGTTGGGAAAAGGAAACAAAAAAAAAGAGATCTGAACAGGAACTGACTTACATTTTACACGGTTCCTGTCTATAGATGAGCACATATCAGTCAAAGTGGTAATGTTTGCCTAAGTTTCACATGTAAGACCAGAAATATAAATTCACACTATTAAAAACCCAGTGACTATCCTGGGTTAGGAAACAACCAGTGCTCAGCTAAAGCTCTTCTTCCCAGAAGGAATTAATAGCTGAACCACAGATGTTAAAAAGGTGCAGAATCTACCACTTTCCTTCACAATACATTTGATGATCCTTTCTAGGAGCATAATCTGACACAAAATTATATTAAAACATGGATAAGTCCTGTTTATCAAAGGACCCATGTGACTATGTAGAGTCCCTCTCCTGGTTATCATTTGTTTTTGCATCAACATCTGTGGCACACACAGGTATATCCACAGTAATTTTTCGCTCTCTCACAGATAAAAATAGTCCTTTCTGTACCTCTGTCTTACATGATTTTTGAGTCAGTTGGACTGTAGCTTTGCAACTGCCCTCAGTCCAAGAGTGTAGTTTCGTGTTTTTCTCTGTCAAATGCTCGTGAAGCATGATCATCCAGTTTGCTGTTCTACTTCCCTATAGCTTGCCTTTGCTGCAACAACTTTTCTGATGACATCTGTTCATCCTGCCATAGCATTTCCCCCCCATCCTTTCCAAGTGAAATTTCATCAAGGGTTTTGCTGATAGAGGGAAGGTGACTCATTCACCATCTGAGATGCAAATCCCTCACAGTTATTTCCATACAAAGAATCTTTATCTTCTCTCCTTCAGAAAGAGGCAGCTATCACCACTGTAGCTGTGCCACAAACAAACCCGCAGAGTGGAAAGCAGCATGACTTGGCGTTGCAGATTCCCATTCCACATCTGAAGTGCCTGGGGTCTAAGCTCCAGGTTGAGCAAAATCGGCCTGGTGCTTTCTTATCTATATTAGAAATACATGTGTGGTGTATACACATGGCCTTTATGTACAGCATGCTTGATTTTTTAGTCATTATTTTTCTAAACATCCCAAAGATGTAAACATCTGACATGCTTTGGAATTTACTTCAGACCAAACTGTACTGTGAAAATGAGAACAGTTGATAACATCTTTTATACTATGACTCCTGTTGCAGTAATAATTTGTGAAGAGGTTTTCTGGGTGATCCCATGGAGCCTTTCTCCTATTTCTCTTCCATGCACATTCTTACTGTAATAGCTCATTGTGGCATCAGGTGATGCATATTTATTAGCAGTGGTTTTTGTTTTGAAGGAAATATAATGCAGGATCCTGAAGTCAGCGACAACACTGAACATGGACAAAATCTTTTGGGTCTTCTTGCTATACTTCTCTCACTTTATATCTGCAAAACCATTTAGGCAGTAACCCCTAGAGTTTGGGAACATCTGATATTTTATGACATACTATGTTACACATGGACAAGGGCCTAATACAGCTGCAGAATCTTATCAATCACTTCGAAATTATGGCCAGGACAGCACAAAGGCAGGATTTGGTTGCCACTGAAACGGAAGGTCTCATACCCTGTTTCTCCACATCCATAAGTTCCTACCCTCTCCTCAGATGAGATCTAATGGCCATGTTACACAAGGGTAAGCTCTCTCCACTCATTCTTCCAATAAACCCAGTCCGCAAGGTCAGCTTTCTGGTGGATCAGTCTACTATCCAATTTATAATCCACTGCTCCGTCTATTTGGCTAGTAACCAAAATGGTACATGCGTAGCATGGCAGTTTATCATTAAAGCAGCTAAATTAACATTTAACTGCAATTGTAGTAGAAGTAGTCAAAGTGATAGAAGCAAAACTAAGTTTAATATGGAGTGATCTGAATGGAGTACAAGAAGACAGGAGAGTTGCAGCTCAGTCAGGGAACTCAGCCCACTATGATACTAAAATCTTTGTGAACATGGTAGACTCATAAAGCCCATGAGGCATCACAGCAATATACCTAGCATTATTACTTCACAAAAACGGTCTTATATTCTTTTCCCTCATTTTTTTTTCCCACAGAAAATCCATTTACAACATGAAAATAATAATTTTTGGCTTAGCTATAGGATCAAATAAAAGATCATCAGACATGCAAACCCTATGCTGCAAATCTGTTCCGGTTTGTCATTTATCATATTTTACCATGGAAACCGCAAATATGATATCCTGAACCCATTGAATTTAATGGAATTCCAGGTGTTGACCTGGACAGTGACATTAAAACATTTTCTGGATTTTAGAAAACATTAAATTTAATTTAAAAATGCATAATATTTATGAAATCTGACAATTAATAGTCAGAGTTATTTTCACTTGAGCAATCACACATTCTCTCCCACCCAACTGCCAATAACAAAGACATCCTTAAAAAATGAATGTAATTATTTTCTAGTCTTAGAATATGAAAAGGCCAGTTTTGTTAATTGAAAATACTCAGAAGAGCATGACCAACCTTGATGAGATGATAAGAATCATCATTAAAAGGCAGTTTTTAACTTGCACATGCACTAAATACATTAACTACCTTTTTGTATGCAACACAAGTTTGCAGTCCTGAGTTGTGACTAACCTGCATATTCCTCTGAATGTTTTGGTGAGGTGTTTTCTCCACATGCTACTGTAGCCTAACTATGTTCAGTAAAGCAATTATTTTTCTTACCTAGCTTCTCAGAATGAGAATATTTCTGTTTAAATGCTAATTATAAAGCAAATTAAGTATCATGAATTCTAGATTAGCCTAGTAATAACTTTTAGTAATTTTTAAATCCCTGATATTATGTAAACAATCTTCTAAGCATTTTTAGATGGCAATTAAGCATCATCTCCTTTTTAAAAGTGCAGAAACTTAATCCAAAAGTGAAAGGCTTTAACCCTGGGGAAAAAAAAATAACAAGCAAAAACCACTAAAAAAAAAACAAACAAAAAACCCCAAACAAAACAAAAATAAAAACACCAAAACACACACACATGCAAAAACCCAAACAACACAATCAAACAAACAAAAAAAATCCCAAAAAACAGCACCCAACTGAAATTTTCTTGTTTTTATTCCTTTGAATAGTCCATCAATAGTGGATAAAGGTAAGCAGAGCCATAACCATTTCAAGGTATTCAAAACTACAAGAAAACATGCTTTGCCTTATTCAGCTAAATACTTGCAATGGAATGCAAGAAATCTGCACTATGCTGCATAAAACAATACAGAGCATTTATTTAAGCTTTTCAATTCAGTCCAACAGCTGGGGTCCCATTTGTTCACCAAAGCACCTAACAGCAGCTCTGTTACCCAGCATGGGATTGCTTCCATCACACAGGAATTACAGGATGTCCTCACCTCTGCAGCAGAGCAGCCAGAGCCTGGGCAGAAAATTGGAAAGCTTAAATATGCACCCAAGCCACCTCCCAGGAGTCACCTTCTGGGCAAGCTGAAGTAGGCTGCAGCAAGCCCAGGAGTCAGGCTGTTAAGAAAGCTGCCATACAGCGGCTGTTCTTCAAAAAGCAACTAGGGTTTTTCCTCACTGTGCTTTGGGTTTCCTTCTGTAATTTTAGCTACTGAAAGAATCTACAACACTACAGTCCCAGTCCTGCATCTTATAAGGGAATAGTCAACTTAATACATATTAAAGAGGGTTAGATTTCTCATAACATTTCGGGATGGTTGATAAAGACACATGTTACTCTTCAGTCAGTTTGTCCCTGAACAACAGGTGGGATATTTCTCTCTCAGGTGATGTGGGCTCTGTTTTCATCTCTGAGTAAGTCAGACTGACAGCCAGGAACTTATTTCAGTCCCTGTGGTTTTGTCCCTTATTTTCACCTACTGCAACTCCCCAATTTGTCAAGATTACAGTTGTATTGGAAACATCATCACAGTGAAAGCTTTCTGCAGCAAACAATAACAGACCGCATGTTAACCTAAGTACTTCTTTTAAGCTCTGTATAATTATGAAGACCTTATGAACTTCAGAGCCATCAGCTTAAAGTGAAAAAATTTGTCATAGCTTCACCTAAGCACTCTTAGTGGAAAGGCCAAGTCTTCCCAACCAGTGTATATATCATTTCACAGTTGAGCTCCACATACAAAGACAGAAGGGCACAAGTGCTTTAAAAGAAACAAGAAGTATCACTACCTAATATTTTACCTTCCATCAGTGATTTTTCTGTACTGATTCCTTCCATGAAAAATGTGTGTAATAAATTGTGAAGTTCTGCTCTATTGATTCAAAATGACACTATATTATACTTTCTTTCTGCATAAGACAGGTAAAGTAATATTACAGCTGCCTTCTTGTGATGGCTACATTATCAATGCACTAAGCAAATAATATGAGATTGCCATATTCTCCTTGTTCTGCAATGTCAGAATACTATTTTTATCATCTGAAGACAAGAAATGACAGATCAGTGTTTTTCTCTTTCCAAAGTGAATACTCCATTAACTCTAAAGCAGTTCAAAGGACATATACAGGATTTTAAGCATAAAATTAGCTACATTATTTAAAAATATAGAAAGTTTCAATCTGTGGCAAATAAAAAGCTACACTTACTTTCATTCCTGATCATTGGGAGAGTAATTGAAGGTGCAAAACATTTTCAAAGATAAAAAGACATGACCCTGGTGGATCCTGATATATTATCCAAAAAGTAGTATACAAAATGTCTAAAGGCACATTACAACTACCTAGTTCCTTTGAGACTGAAAGTCATACAGTTCTTTCAAATAAAAGACAAAATATGTACCAGAAAGATGTTCTATTGGATACTAAGACAATAAATAAGAAAGCTGAATCATGTTAACATCAACAGTAGGAGAGTTAGAATGCTAACTATTCATTAGTGATTTTTAATATATAGAACTGGATTGCAGAGAAGAAAGAAAAGAAGGAAGAAATACACAAAAAAAAAAAAAACCCAGCTCACATTTTGCTATCTATATTGTTCTCCAAGGTTTAAAAATGCTTCCCTTATATTCCAAAGAAATTAGCACCCTGCATAAGGACAGCAGAATGCAGTGCATATTTCAAAACTGCCACCCAGATTGAGCCTGGAGCTGAATGCTTGAAAACACCCTGAAATACTCCTTTCTTTGGACACTATTTTCTTCATAATTTGCTTGCTCGTTTCCTCACTTGAACCAGCTTCCAAGTGAGTACAGCCCACTACTGGCAGTTATTAAAGTACCTAGATAGGTATACACATAACTCAGGACTGAGATTTGTCAATTCAGCTGTGCAACTGATGTATCTCTCTATGATTCTGGCAAGAAATGGTCCCTACAGGTACAAATATGTAATTAGCTAAAATAGGACTAAGGACTGTTTTCTGACCCTGATCAGCACACATACTGATGCTACTTAATACCTTATCCTGGTTCCCCTCTGGTGCCCCTGCAGTGTCCTTGTGGCCTTGGACATTGTTATCATTTTATGTGGACTTTTTTCAGTTTAGAGTGTCTTAAACAGTATTGGGGTTTTCTTGCAAGTCATCACAGGGTTTCTTCCCCAGCAGGAAACCTACACGTTTCACTGCAGGGCCATAGCATGAGGGCGTAGCATGCACCATACCTGCTAGAGAATGCAGGGGCCACCCACTTCATTCCCTAAGAAAGCAACAAAGCTCTTAACCCATTAACTACAGCCACCTGTCCCCAGGAACTATTCCCCCAGGTGGGCACATCAGAGCTATGACAAGCAAGGGGTTCACAAGGACAAAATAATAATGACTGGAGCTACACCATCTGTACACCACTGAACCATCTCTTCAACTACAACTACAGTTGATGATGCCTGTGCTTGGTCAACCACCTGCAGCATGAAGCACTACAGAAGACATTTGTAGTCACTATGGGACACACAGAGGGGAAAACTCACCAGACATGGAGTGTTAAATGAGTTTTTCAGTTTTACCTTATTTTCTTTCTTGACCATACCCTTAGCTCTGCCATTCTTTGCACAACTTCACACAAAATGAGTCCTGATACAAGTAGTACATATTCCAAATTCAGGAACAATGCCTGTAGGCATCACAGTCCTGTCAATTGCACAACTGACCATCCTAAATCATCATTCCCCTACTTCTTTCTTCTTCTAGATTTCTATGTTTCACTGATCAACTGGCGCCTCTTTTTTTCCCCTCCTCCTCTCCCTTTTCTTCTCTTTGAGAAGCATCTGTAAGGCTTCACATGGAAGAAAGAAAAACATTTGCTCATTTATCTGGTTACCACATTTCACGTTGTGGGAAACAGCACCGTGTTTTTCACACATTAAGCACTTTACACAAGACTATGATTAATTAGAAAATTCCTTCTGTTGTCGGCTTTACATGCTGACTCTCATACTGTCATCAGTATTTTCCCAGCTGCTGCAGACAGTGAGCTACACCAGAGGGAATAATGGGCTCCCCTCTCTCCTGGAATCACCACTCCTTCTTCAAGGGTGGATCTCTTTTTCAGACAGCAATATAATTGAAAACAAGAGGAAGCAACAGAGGAGAAATGCTGGTGCCAAGAAGTTGTTGTGCCAGGAGAAAGCTCTCCCTCTTTGGCAAAAATGGCAATAATAATACTTGTCACCAGATGACATGCCACCCACTCTCCTGGGGAGAGAGACCTTCCCAAACACTTATGTCCATATCTCCAAGCTACACACATTGTATTGTTACTCTTCCCAGAAACTAAATAATGTATTGTCAACTCTTAAGGAAAGAAAAAACTTTGATTTCAGGTTTTCACAGGGGCAGTGGGAACAGTAAGTTTAATTCCTCTTACACTCGTATATTAATATTTCTGCTTACATACTATTTTGGGAAAATATATACTTTTTAAACCTTCTCAGCTTACTTTTCTAAATCTGGCATCTTTTTCTGCAACACGCAGAACAAGGAACAAGTTTATCAACTGAAAGACTGATCAAAAAAGTCCTCAAAATATACCTTGATTCTTAAAAACTATTAGATTTTCTCTCTCGTGGCTGAGTTCTTCTGATTCTTTTTTCTTTTGTAATATGCCCTGCTTAAAGCCACTGCAGGCAGATAGTGGTTTCTGTGGAGGAAATGTGCATTTTTGCTACTGCAAAGGTGCTGCAGCTCAGACTGAAAGCCAACAGAGACACCAGTAACGTGCCACATGGAAATTAGGCTGACAATGTATCTTCAGAATAGGAGCATTGTTTGTTTTTAGAATTAGCACTAATCCATTCTCAACAATCTGCATAGCTTAAAGAAACAGGAAAAAAACCTTAAGGCACATGGTGCACAGGAGAAAAAAAACCTGTGGAGAACAATATACTAATTAAATCTCAGGTATCTTGTTTAATTGCTAATTGGGGGCAGGGTGAGTGAAGGCTGGTGTCTAAGTTGATTAAAACAGCTGCTTCAAACAAGCCATTTGAAGTTATCAAAGAATCATTGCAGCCTGAGATGAAAGGAAAGTACCTGAAAGTACCTTAGAACTCATTCTGCAAACCCAAACCAGGATAGCTATCTCCTAATGGAGCTGTGTTGGTCTCTTTCTCTTCCCTTCTCACAGAAATATTCGGTAGAAGGAGTGGCTCTTCAGTACTTACTCTAATTGAACAGCTACTGCTTAGGTTTGCAGCAAAGGACAAGCACCTGATTATAAGAACACATGGTATACTGATTAGGAGACAGCTACATCTGAACAGACTAAGCTGCAAGTAACAAGGATACCAAGAATTAATTGAGGGAAATATGCTAGCCAGTGTTTCACTAGTACAGTGTTTCACTGGCAAAAATACGATGTTAGTGAAAAAACTATACTGTTCAAACTAATTTTAAAAAATAAGTCATGCATACTTGATTTCTTAAAAATCCAACACATGTTTTAAGATTTCATAGCTGAAAGAAAAAAGTAACAATTCTCTTTTCTAAAATATATATTCACAAAATAATGCTATGATGTCAAGATCAATATTGCATACAGTTGGAAGAATGAATTTTTTTGGTCCTTAGCTATTTATTACTTATCTCAAAATCCCTTGCAAGCTGGTACTTTTAGAGACATATAAGTATATCATAGCTGTAGTTATTAATGGAAATATTCATGAAGCTATGACTTTTATTAGAAAATAAATATATAATACATAAATAATAAATAATAAATACATAATAAAAGTAGATTAATTTTTTTTTTAAATAAGAAAGTTGGGAAGTTACAAAAAATGCTGAATACCAAGAACTTAATAATGTATTTCCAGGAAAAGTAATCATTTTATATGCTCACACAGGATTACAGAGGATTTTATCTGAGAGGTTACAAAAAAAAAAAACCTTTTTCCTCCCCAAGAAAAAGATTCTCACGAGTTCTCTTAGAAAACAGTTAGTTAGTATAACCTCTCAAACACCTCAAAAACATTTTGGATCTTAATACTGGGAAAGACTTTGACGCCTAGAGATATAAACAGGTAAGCTGAGTGCATTTTGTGCTGAATGGACACTGAATCCCTCAAAACCAAATCTCTTCACAAGAACTTCCTAAACAGTGATATCTTTTCTCTAACCTTTTCATCAGATGGTATTCAGGAGACATAGTATAATCCACTGCAGAGAGGACTGTCACTTCTGCCTTTCTTAAAGCAAATTTTCACTGCAACAAGGCAAGGTACTACAAGTGGTACTTGACTAAATGAATTATCAGAGACCTATCATGAAAGTCTCTGACACCAAGCTGGTCACCTTGAACTCCCCTTAAACTCAAAAGAGAGAAGTAACTTTTGGAGGCTGCAATATATCTGTTCTATCATAGAAGGCTACCTGAGTCTTTAAGAACACTTATCTTTCTCCACGAATTAGAAATGAAGCCACGACAGATCAGCTGTATCAAAAGCTGTCCTCCCCATGCTAAAGAGACACCACACACCCAGATTCAGAGGTGTCATACAGCACATTCAAACACCTGTTGCATGGTCACTGGAAGCCTGGATCCTAAGTCTTCTGCAGCCAAAAGTGAAAAAAGCATCAAACCCGGGGAAGAAACAGTTATACTCAGCTGTCTTTGTACAAAGATTACTAAGAAATGATACTTAGTGAATTATTTCTTAGCTCATAAGGAAATTGAGAATGTTTGGGGGTTATTATTAAATTTCATCACTGAAAGAGCCCTAGAACAATGATGAAAACTTCAAAATGATGGAAAAGAAAGACATAAAAGCAAGAACACAAAAAGGGACCTACACAGTCAACAGTCATTGAAACTGCTTTAACAGCTGTAGAGACTACTGAGGTGAGGAATGTAAAATAACATAGATTAGCCCTACTGAATTGTAGAAATTATGCACCAGGGAAACTTAGGGTAGGGAGAGCCACAGAGGCAAGCTGGAAAGAACTTGGGAAGTTCTACTTTGATGAAATGTCTTTCAGTGACGACAGGCCAGGAAAAAAACTGCTGAAAAAATCCAATGGAAGAAAACCAGCAGTGAGGGAATGCCTGTCACAAGGGAAACCTGGGGTATTTATAAATCTATGCTGTGAACTCAGCACCTTGAGCAGATGTTATCTGTTGCAATACAGAACATCTTCGTATTCAAGCCTATGGCTATAATAAATGATGCAAAATATCCATATAAATTTTGAAAGATATTTAATAATTCATGTCAAAACCTCAATTTTAGCACCAGAAAAAACATCAATTTCAAAAAATCAGAAAATATCACCACTAAAAATAAGATCTAAATTATTAATTGAAAAATTATTATTCACAGACTGAATGAGACTGGGCATGTCCATCTGAAGACAGTATTGTATTCAGTTTCCATTTAGCACGGTGTAACAATAACTTTATTTCATGCTCACACTTACCAACAATTTCACTTGGCTCCTTATTGTAAAGTTTTTTGTTCCAGTAAAGAAGTCTGAGAAAAGGAAAGGAGACCAGAACAACAAGGCAGATACCCACAAACATATGCCCTGTGAAGGCTGCAAAATCCAATCCCTGAAAATAAAAATGAGAATCAAAATTAAAAATCACTTATTTTTCTATGTTACCTACAGGGAAAGCTATTCATCTGTATGTACTTTAGCTATAAAAAATAAATATAAAGCAATAATGTAAGTTCCAAGTACAGTATCTTCTGCATTTCATCTGTTTCAAGGAGACAAGTCACATTACAATATAATTCAGAGAACTAAAATATATCATTGCAAATTATTCTGAAACACATTCAGTATTCCTGACATGAATAGTAAAAAAAACAAAACACCACAAACCAAACTGAATCGTTGACTTTCACTTCTCACTTACTCTCTGAAATAGTTACATTTTAATGACCAATTTTTGTATTAAACTGATGACATGGATTTTTACAATAATTCTACCTGAACCATTATTTCACAATAAAAATATTATATGTCAATATTCTGTTTATTTTTCTGCCTGGTTAATAAGTGGACACACTTCTATACATTTTGCACAATGAAACCCTTTAATTGAAGGGGTTCTCAGAAGGGTTAAGTAGAACATATAAAGTTACTGTTTTCAAGTAATAAGAATGAATAGTAACAACCTGCCCTACAACTTTGAAGCTCTCCATGCTTTGTGCAGGACATTGGACTAGATGGCCTCTAGAGTCCCTTTCAACTGAACTATTACATTGCTCCATATTACACACGGTGTAGAGGATCAGGGTTAGCCTTTGGGCTGGAATTTTCTGAAGTAGTCATGACCAAAACAAGTTAACCATGAAGCTCCAAGGAGGATCACATCCAAGTACTCTGGTAGTAAGGAACTGCCTTATATTCACAGAGCAGAGGTTTTCTGAACCAGAGATCCCAGCAGAGCAGCTCTGTGACACTTGTAAGAAAACACGGTCCAAGCCCTGGACAGCTCAGGTTGTCCAAATTGAATTTTCAGAGCATCCACTGATTTCCCAGAGACTCTAGCAAGTTAGTGGATCTCCCTGTGACACACCTCTATGCCTTTATTGTCCCTTGCTTTTTAACCATGAGCTTCCTATAGATCCTTCTGTAATTTCATTGTATATTATAAACAGCTTTCTTTGCTGCATCAGCTGATACTACCTCCAATGTGTTAAGACTACTAGGAGCTTGCTACCTTAAATGTGTGTTCTTCTATATTGTCTCCTACTGAAAGAATTTATGTGGAAATTTTCTAGTTGAAATGTCTCTGCTTCAAAAAAAGAAAAAAAAAGTTCCTCTATTGTACCACAGGGCATAATAAAAAGACACATGACACAAGAAACTGATTACAGTCATAAAGAACTTTCATAGCTAGATAAAGATTGGTGCTCTTTGGCAAAAAAATCCATAGCTTGCAGACAGTTAAATAAATCTCAAACCATAAATATGCAGACCTAGGATTAGACTTTGATCCTATTAAAAATACAGGTTTAAGCTTCGTAAGCTAAAGAAATTCATCCTTAGCTGCTTTATAATAGTAGATTCCTTGACCCTTCTACCCTCCAGACACTAAAAGGTGAAGCTGTACACCAGTTCATTTGCTGGCCTTTCGCTATAACTCAGCTATAGCTGTTGCTTTTATGAAAGCAGAAGGAAGACTGCTCAGGAAATGGAAAAAGATTATTTTAAGAATTGGATAGAAAATTGTGACACCACAGAGGAAAATAAGGTACCTTCCTTCAGTTTGCTTACATAATAGGTCAGCCAGTCAGGTGTCTGACACCTCTGTAAGACAGATTTTATAAGTCAATTTTGATAAATGCTTAGAAAGATTGGCCTCTGGGCATCAAGTAAAGATTCAGAGCTACAGGAGACATTTCTGTGAGGGATGAAATCAACATTCATAACTCCAGGAAATTTACAAATAACAATGAATTAAAAAAAATCCTGCGAAGTCTCAGTGTTAGTAAGACTGGAGCCCAAAATATATAAAGTCCACATCCCCCATGTTTATTTCCTTAATTACAGTCATTTAAAATTTGCAGTAAAAGTACTTTTTGTAAGGGTTGCCTCTATGATTATAGCCAAAAAGAAAGATCAGAAAATTTTGGCAAGTAAAATAAGAACCTTAAAAGCAAGGTGAGTTGGTCTTGGTTCAGAAATTTCTCAGCTATTGACAGTGTGCCGATAAACAGTTCAAGAAGTATGCCAAAGCAGCGTTCAGCTTTGTATGTCTCTGAAATGGCATAAAGACAGTTTGGAAGCTGAAAGGAATTAAGCTATAAAAACACTGAAGCTACACCAGCCAAAATAACAATGCCTAAATCTAACTAGGAAAAAAATTATCCTCTGAAAGAGAAAATGACTGGGAAACAGCTGGTCAAAAGCAATAAAGTAATTAGGAGTGGACAGAATATGCTCTATACAGAATTACCAAAACAAGGAAAATTACTTTTGCCCTCAAACTAGTCTTACAAAAAAAGCAGTGGAGGTGAAGCTTTTCTTAAGCTGACAGCAATATGCCCACATTCTGAAGGTGCCAAGGGGCCACGTATGATAGTAGAAATTATCTGTGAAGATACACAAGCATAAAGGTAAATGTTAAAGTAGGAAATAAAAATGATAGAGGAACCAAAGAATTCTTGGTAATTCTTGAGTTTAAATATGTGGTATCTCTACCCCATGTTAAAGTGTCTTGAATTTAAGGAAGTAGCTCATTGCAAACAAATGCAGATATACAAAGCCACTTGCCTTTACATTTTTATTATCACACCAATTTCAGAGAGAAAAAAAAGAAACTGCTTTGTTACTGCAGTGTCACAATGCTGAAGCTTCTGACAAAATACAGCACAAGAAATGTGTTACTTGAAATCCACAAAACTAATTTCTTGATGAAGAAAATCACATCAACCTAGAAAGGAAACTAAAATGCCGAGGTTAAGAAGGAGGTCTCAGATCTGACTGATAGTTGAAACAGACTGAAATGAGATGGAGATCACAATACTCTTTAAAAAAAACAGGAATTAACACAGCTTTATTACATAAGAGATGATGTAGATAAGCCTTAAAAGTGATATGCAGACACAATCATAAGAGCGGATAAAAATTTTCTACTAGATTTTTTGGCATCCTATCCAAGAGCTTACCTAAACTTTTCAAAGAGAGTAGCTGGGCTGAAATTTGGAATTTTGTTAAACTTCATAATATCACCCCACTGATATCTTTCTTATCTCTGAGATCCCTGGGGAAATAGAAAACAGGCTACTCTGCTCTTTCCAATTCAGCTGAAACAAATAGATTTCTAACACGGAGCATGCCTATTTCAGGAAAGAGCTTGCATGACTGCATTGCCTGTGATAATCCAAGACTGGAGTCAATTATTTTCCAATCCCTTGCTTTTGTCTCCATTACCTCTTTGCACTGATTCACAAGAGACAGTGAGTGAAAAGGAATCCTGATCATCACTAGCCTTGGATAATTGACACCGTGTAGCCATGAGGAGGTTGAGGACTATTAACTGCACTACATTTTATGGCTGGTGTCAGAAAGGCTCACAGTGAAATACAGCCAAGTGCCCATCCTGATGCTTTGGGTTGGGTGCTTAGCACCAGCCTCTCTACAGCAGAGAGAATATGCTCTCAGGGAAAAAGAAGACCAATTTCACACCAGACATTGTCAGGTACCTAGGAGCCAACTGGCAGCCTCTTGGAGAACTTTAAGAGACTAAAGGGTTTTACTGTGCTATAGATACAAACAGTGCAGCAGAGGATACATAGATGGTGGCACAGTCACTTCATCAGTTGCTCCTGCTCCCTTTCCCACACTCCAGGAAGTACATGCAACATTTCCACAAAGCATACGTTCATATCCTTTGTGTCTGTGAAGAGCACATTTTATCCTTCCCAAACCCTCTGTGCTGCCAGGGCCAGGATTCTGCATTGTAAAAACACATTAAAGTGCTCCACATGTCTGCTGCATACAACAAAATGTCATTTTCACATAGATTTTCTTTTCCTGCACAATAGACTGGAATAGAATTGACATGCACAATAGGCAAGAAATATTTTTCTTTCAGGAGATTTCAATCTATCAGATAAATACAAAACATGCTTCAACTGTCCCTTTCTTGAGGCTATGCTGATTGTGTCAAATTTCTCCTGTTCCCCACATGACAGAAAATCTGAAGATTTTGTTGTAGCAAGACAACAGCCTAAAGGTTCCACTGCCTACAGATTCAGAGCTGAGAGTGGGCATCTTTCCTTGGTTTAAAGATTAAAATGCAAAGTCAAATATATCAATTTTATACTAGAAGTATCATACTGTTTTCCTAAAATGCTAGCTTTATATCATTTTGATTATTATTTTTTATTGCTTTTAGAGATGTGAAGTTAAATTATAGTAATCCAGACCTTTCCAGAAGAAATCTGCCATTTTAGAGTGAAGAGATAGCAAAAGTTATACCTAGGTGCAGCAATTCAGGGAGCAGCAAATTCTGTGCTTCTATCCAGAATGCCCTTTACTTAATATTTTAAAACTAATAAAAAGAGGATGAGCAAGAGTAATTTCTACACTGGTTTAAACTTCCCTTCTAGCTAAGTGACTGAGACCTACATTGTCTCAGGGGAGCTGCTCATGATGTCACTGAGCCAGAAATCATGGATGGTCTAACCTAGTTACATGAAGATAATATCTATCTGAGACATTGATGAAGCTCTTTTTTTGTTTTGCATTATACTCTTTAATGATTGCTACATGCAGAAATGGGACAAAACCTGAAATCAAATGTAAACCCATACATTTTATTTCTTGTACTTTACCTAGGACTTAATTTTTCTCTTGAGAAAAAGGATCAATGACACATTGTCAGAAAGGATAAGTGCTACAAATTGATTAAAAGTTTTAACAAGCTTATATTCAGAAAACTCAACAAAAACAGCCGAGTAAACTACAGGAATCCATTTCACCAGGATGTTCTCTTCTATTTTTCAGAAGTACCTACTGTCATTCATAAATCTTTGGCACCACAATTTTTCATTAAATATTATCAACTAATATCACATCACTCTGAATTTTAACATGAAGGCTGAAAGTCTCTAAAATGCAGAACAGGATAACCAATGTCTGTCAGTTTTCCAGGGAATTACTCTTAAATGGCAGGAATGACTCTGAGTGGGATGCTGAAACCCCCAAATACTCAGCAAACATCAGATTAACAGCACAAGTTTATCCCATGCAAACAAAAACAATAAATGGAAGGATGTCATCCGGTGGTAGCACATGGTAAAACTGCTTTTGCCCTTATCATTATTTCTTTTAGGCAGATTAAGTAAGGCTAGATACACCCATGTACATATTCATTATTATTCTGTTCATCCCACCATTTTGCTCTGGAGACCTATTCTCCATCCATTCTTTAAAGAACATGTAATCACAGCCTATGCCTAAAGCACAAGGAACTTGTGATTTCAAAGGTGTGATTGTAGATACTTGTGAAGTTCCAAAACACAGAGGATTTGATGTTCAACCTTTCTGAAAGCAATGACCATATCCAACTGGTTCATGCTCTATTGTGCACATAAAAATGGAGTCCCCAATCTCTGA
Source organism: Dendrocincla fuliginosa (assembly GCA_035047845.1). Taxonomy (NCBI): domain Eukaryota; kingdom Metazoa; phylum Chordata; class Aves; order Passeriformes; family Dendrocolaptidae; genus Dendrocincla; species Dendrocincla fuliginosa. The sequence continues at coordinate 85,276,562 of JAWWMO010000001.1, read as the reverse complement.
AGCACATATCTCTTCAAGATACAAATATAATTTTGTTAACAATGGCCATTCAGTAGTAGTGCTCTGAAGATAATAAAACACTAAGAAAAAGGTTTATATTCATTGAATAAGTTTTCCATTTGCTTTTAATGAAAAGTCTTATTTTCCCTCCCTAAAATCACAACACAAACGCTATTTTGTGACACTTCTTCCAACTCCAACTAAGAACAAGCAAGAATAAAACAAATGTTCCTCTCCCATTATGCAAATGTTCCATTGATTCCAGCCAAGATAGTAGGGAATATGTCAGGATTATAAATTAACCATAGCTACAAAGGAAAAATTCATTGACGTTCATTTTCACTTCAAGACAAATAGACTTATCCGTACATTTTAATGAGCAAAATGCTAACAAAACCTTATTTATTCAAACATAGTTTAAATAAAATATTTTTACTATGATGTGAGTTTTCCCCTGAACCTGGGGAGGAAAATCTCTCCAGCACTGCAGTAAGCAAAGAGTAAAGCATTTCTAACACTATAACCCAAAAACAGCACCCAAAGTAAAAAGGCTGCATATCATTTCATATTGATTTTAAAGCCAAGGTTTCCTGAGAAAGTGTAAACTTGCATAATATTTTACTTGGCTGCTTTTAGAGGCTGCAGTACAGCAGTAAAAATTCAGGAAGACTGGTAAAATTCTCCTCTTGATGGCAACTAATGAAGTAGAAAACCCCATCATCTACATTGTGCAATTCACTATTCAGCTTCTTGCAGGGGCAGTTGTCCAAGCACTCATGTACTTACTGTGCAAAAATAACACTGAAAAGGAAGTGCAAGAGGATGGAAAAGAGAATTTCAGTGACAATATCAAGTGGAAAAAATTCCTGAAATTTCTAGAATGTCCAAAAACATGACCATAATGGTAAAAAGAGGTGAAAAACAGGTGTTTTCCACAGAAAACATCATAATAGACACTATAAAAAATTACTGCATGAAGGACTGTTTCCAAAATGTTGTTGCTGCATTCAAGAACTTTTACCACTGCAATTAAAAAAAAAAAAAAAAACTTAAAAAATATTTTACTTGGTACTAATGTAACAGACTTCCCATGCACTTTAGACACAGATTTGTTGTTGCTCATATAACCCTTCTTCACAGCAGCTTCTGCTAGAAGTAGTTTTAGAAACAACACAACAATGTCTGTGTTTCTCCTTCTGATTAAAAGAAAGCATGTTGGAGCAGGTGGACAAAATCAAGGTATTAGTTCAACAGTTCAGACTGTAAGAGGCCAGATGGTCCAGCTCCCTCCCTGCCCTCACTCTTGGTTTTATCCAGTTACTCCTCCCAGCACTCTTCCAGGCAAATCTCCTTTAGAAGGGGTGAGCTCTAAGCAGTGAGGACATAAGCCAGACCATGCCACTCTGCTTCAGAGCCAATAGGTCTCTAACCGTCTTTTATTTATATACAAAATTATAACAATTGAGATACAGACAAGAAGCAGCATGAGTGCTGTGGTTCTGTGTTGAACCTGGTCTATTTTATTAGAACATTATTTCTGTGATACAACAAGATCTGAAAATAAGCCAGAGTGAAAACCTCTGGAAAGTTTTTTGTGCTTGTTTCAGGTACAGAATTTGCTATAATGTCATATTTGCCAGTGTATTTATACATCCCAGTCCTCCTAAAAATATCAGTATCTCGTTTAAGGGAAATGTACAATTGTTTCTTTTCAGTATGATTGCTTAATTTTTTCCCACGTTTATAGCCATTTCTAAAAGTTCTACAGAGATGATGAGTTTCTGAGTATTTAGGAAAATGACCTGCATGGCAGGTGCAAATTATTCTCTTTTAGATCAGAAGTTTTAAACAGTTGCATAGATTTCATATTTAGAATGCAAAATGTAGCTATCAAAACCTCAGCTGGAAATATTAATCTTCAAAGTCATCATCCAAACAAGCAAATTGCAGCACATTTCAAATATTTTGTTGGCAAACATTCAGTTTGTTAAATACTATGAACTTTCAAAGACATTTTCAAACATGGACAGTACTTAATTAATTTGAGTGTATTCAATTAATTAGAAGAGATCTTTCTTTCATAGAGTAATAGAAACATAAGTGACTCCAAATAAGAATATAAATAAATAAATATATAAAACCCAACAACCTAGGATTTTATACTACAGTACCAGAAGCAGAAGGGGGACTTGATGCCCCTGTGTTCAGGGATAGCAGGGATAGCTGAGAGCACAGTAAACTCATGCAAACACCAGCTCCATGCAGATGCTGAAGGCTGCAAACGTGAACACTTGCTCTGCCTATCCCCAGGGCAGAGAGGGCCATGTGGGTGGGAGGAGATGATGGGACTGCTATGCTCCTGCTGGCAGGTGTCCTGTCTTCTGCAGTCCCACCCAGCACCAGCCACCACAGCCTTCCCTTTGGCACTAGATGCCCAGCAAACAATAGAAGAGCCAAGTGTTGGAAGTTAAAGTCTGTCACTGCAGCCTGGAGATACCAAAATGTTGGCCAGAGGTGGGAGCCAGCTGCAGCCTGTGCTGCATGGGAGGAGCCTCCACCTTCCTCGCTTCTCTCCTGTCCCCCTTAGACTGTGGTTGAAGGATAAAGTGCTTCATGTGTGGCATGGACAACACAGCCTCTCACATTACAGGTTTTAGCATATGGACAATTTCTGGTTTGAATGGCAGTAAAGGAATTGAACTGTCTCATTGCATTTAACTTTTGAGAGAAAGCCTATTCTGAAAAAATGGATGGATCTTCATTTTCTTTTTCTTTTTTTTTTTTCCAACTTGTTACTTCCACTGCAGCTTTTTGTTGTTTTGCTTCTTTCTTTACTTTATTTATAAGGAAATCCTCACCAAAAACAACAAAAAAAAGGAAACAGGTATTCTTGGTCCATATCAAAAAGTCTATCCTTCATCACTATTTTGGCCCCAAAAGATCACTCTCTTCTGTCTGATCTTCCTACTAAGAAAGAAATAGTATGGCAGAAAAAGTGGATTATGTTCTGTTTATATGGCTATCTGGGGGGAAGAGAAGGATCAGCACTGCATAAGTCAACATCACTACTTAATTTTAGCAGCCAGACTGAAGTACATACCCTGTTTCTCAGCTCCTGCTTTGAAACAATAATCACATTAGGAGGATCCCCAACAGCGGTGGCAGCCCCTCCAATATTTGTGAAGATTACTTCTGCAATCAGGACGTGCCTAGGATCAAGATTAAGTACTTCACAGAGCCTGTGGTATAAAGACAATGAAATTAACTTCTGACTTTATGAAGAAAGTGCCTTGAATCTTAAAATGTATAAGCAATTAGAATATTCAGTCATTTCACGGGAAAATGGTAGGATTTTGAACTCAATATTTTTGTGTGTGTATATTGTTAATGTTTTTGTTGTGCTACATTATATGTGCTGCAGTAATTATAACAATATAAATGAAAAATTACATTTTTTTACATTTATAATGCAATAACTAATGGTTATAAAATTCATGCATTTTAAAAAGCTGTTCATTAAAAGTAATCAACTATTACAAGGGTTGGACTACACAGAAAATCGCATTTCAAATTTTCAGCATCGTACAGTTTTTGAAACCATGGTCCCCGAGCTACACTGTCCCATGGAAAACATTCTGGGGAAATATAAGCTCTGCATTCAGCAACTGTGATTAACTTTCTTGTGAGGAACATTGGTAGAGGATTGTCAAGGCTGCCAATTGGCCATGAATCATCTACTAGATACTTCAGCCCTCAGCCTAGGTTTATCTGGTTTATTCTGTTCCTATTTTTCTCCCTCTATAAAGCTTTATCATAAGTACTTCTGTTTGTAGTGCAACAGGAGTCAAAAATACACATACTTTATTATTTAAAAAATCTCAAAATCTTTTCAGCAGTCCAACAAATTCAACGCTTCTCTTCTAAGATGCTGCTTTGATAAGAAAAAGTAGAATGTTTCTTTAATAAGAAGCACCTTGAAGTGCTCTGGTAAATATTGGGGTTGACTCAGTAACCTCATGAGCCATTTCAGCTCAGAGCCCACTTACACACAGCAATCTTCACACAGATTACTTCAACTCCCACAAATTACATTTACGCACAAACCCATATAACTCACTCATTTCTGAAGTAGACATTTGACTTTAAACTTGGGCTCTGCTAATAAAGTCACACCCAAGTGCTTTGGAATAAAGGGACAACTATTTTCCTCCTCACAACTTATCAAAGCATTGCTCCAGAACATAAAGATGAAGTCCACATTTAAATTATTACCCCCTCTACCTAATAAGGGAGAGAGGAAGAGTGGGCAGCAGGCATGTTTTCTCAGTATTGCTCTTCCTGCAGTGCTGTCACACATTTCCCTGAAGGAAAGATTGAGCTTCGCTGTTCAGTCTATGCCTGTATTATTAAAACCTATATTTCAAAGAGAAGAGAGTGTATTGCACAAAAGCTTAACTTGATCCACTTATGTTATCATGAAGAGTGTCAATTTAAAACTCAGAAAAAACCCAGTCAGATAACATATATATCAGCACATAAAAACTCCAGAAAATAATAACTGTGCAAAAATACACTATTCTCCATCACTCACCGTTAAAGGATACTTTGTACTACAACTGGCCAAATGTATCAATTGTGGTACAGGACCACAGCTGTACCTGTAATTTTAACTCCACTCAGTGCTCCTTGATTTCTGAATATTTCAAAATATAACATTAAATTTTTTAGTGATTCTTTCTTTTTGATGGACCCAGTGATATCTTGATAAGAGAACTCTGACATAAGTCAGGGAAGGCTGAGCCCAAAGTATAAAAGCATCAGAACGCATTAGCTATATGGCAGGTTCACACTTCTTTAGTTTACTTGCCCTGGTAATATAATTCCTTGTGTATAAATTCAGTAGCCTTTTCTAGTTCCCATGAACAAGGTACCTTGAAAATAAACTACAGCTAAAAAGAGGTAGGCATTACTTTTTTTATCAAAACAGGTATAATGTTTTACGCCTTATTAAAGGAAATAGAAAGCCTTGTACTCATAGAGTTAAGTATTATTTTCTGCAAGCTTTATCTCCATGGCAATGACTGCACATGGCAACACAGTGAGGCTGTATACAATGGCAGTAGGATTTTTTTAAAAAATGACCCCCAGCATGAAGCTTTTTGAACAAGGCAATTATTTGGTTTTAGTAGGTGAGATAAAATTTTATTTTAGCTTAGATAGTGATCCAGACACAAATGTTTCCCACATACTGAATTTACCCTTCTTCCATGTTACAAGCTCATTTAGTATAAAACTAAAGTACTTAGTATACATTTGGTATAAAAGTCCATTACTTAAAGTGAGGCTGCAAAGGCAAAGGCTCTCACTTCACAAGGATCCACATGGAGAAGACAAGGCACAACAAGTATAAAGGAGAAATTTTATCTTAACATACGAAAAAAAAATTCATGGTGAGAACAACTAGCCACTGAAACAACTTCTCCAGGGACACGATGGAGTCCCCATCACAGAAGGTTTTCAAGATGTGACTGAAGAGTGACAGATAATCTCATCTAGGCTTCCTTTCACATGAAAGTTTGGACCAGATGATCTTCCAAGGTCCTGTCAACCTGGGCTATTCTATGATTCTTTGAAAATACAATAAATGATACAATAGCTCTGTCTGTGAAAAGATTTCATACTACGTTCATGTCTGCATTTCAATCCATTCCCAGTGATAGAGCATGGTACTATTAACCCCAAGGTTGCAGATTCAATCCCCTGTATGGGCCATTCACTTAAGAGTTGGACCCTATGATCTTTGTGGGTCCCTTCCAACTCAGAATATTCTGTGAAATAGACTATTCAAAATATTCTGCAACACAGCTAAAGAAAACTTGGTGTTCAATAGTTCCAGTGCTACTTACTGCTAGAGGTGCAATAATTGATTGGGGTATGGCAAAGCTATTTCTTGAAACGATAATCAGGCAGAAGACAAATGGAGCTTTCAATCACCAGCTGTTTCCCAGTCTAGAAAAAACTCAGTTTGCAAAATTGTTTTTTACAGTTTTACACTGCATTTTAAAGTGGGGGTGTATCTCAGCAGAATTTTGTGTACTTTAACATGATAACAACTGGAAGCATTACATCTTCAGGATCATTTAAAAAATACACTAGATCACTCCAAAACTGAACTGGATTAAACAGATTTGCCAGACCAGACATAGGTTAAATTCAGGTTAAACAGTCATTTATAATCCCACATTGATTAAATGTAGTTGCAAATCATGTGCTAGTAATTTACAGAAATCTGAAGTAATTAAATTCACTGCTCTCTGTTCAAAGTTCCAAATATCTAATCTCAAAATGTGGAATTAACCAGTGGCTGTTCCAATCACATGATCACCAACAGAAAGAAAATTCAGAGTATCATATTCCAAAACAAAGCTATTAGTTGAAATCCAGACATTATTTTTTAATTTATTTGCCACTAGTATTAGAAGAGATAACAATCTCACTAAAACATAAATTATTATCTAAAATTGTATCTAGATATTAGTCAGCAAAGGATAAGGCAGCTTTAATTAAAAAATTCTCCCTGTTTTACAGGAAGAAACTTTCATTCGCTGTTGAGCATTCGGTGCAACATGCTTATTGCAGTTAAGATATAAAGACAAACCAGAACAGTTAGCTGCCAAGGCAGTATAGCAGGATTCAGATATGTGTTCAATATTATTGCAAAGGGAAAAGGCAACCCATTCCTTTGAAAGTGCTAGCTTTTTATTCCACTACACCAAGCACATTTGAAGTTTTGATTTCCATTTAGATGATCAAAAAAAGCCCAAACAAGCATTTTGCACACATCTACTACTGATTGCTGGCTATAAAAGACCAAATCGAAAACCGTAACAATAAAATACCTTATGGTTACTGGAGTAAAGAGCAGCATAGTGGTAACATTGTCCAAAAATGCAGAAAGAATGGCAGCAATGAGGCAGAGAAGCGTAATCATGGCCCACACCTTGCCTCTAGAGAACCGATAAGCCTAATAAAAACAAATAGAAAAAAAATTAAGGGACTATATCACTCCAGCTTAATTTCCAAAAAATGATAGATAAAGCAACTTGATCAAAGTTGAGCAACAGTGAGCTCAGGGCATTTACCATTCCATGTACCTCCAACAACCTTCTCTAATATTAATCAATTTAGCAAGAAAACCTTTCATGGAAGTGGGCAAATATTCCCATCATGCAAATGAAGACACAAGTCTGAAGAAACATCATGCTCTGCTGCCAGCCATGAAAGGGGTCTATGGCAGGTTCTGAGCAGGGCTGGGCCCCTGTCTTCCTCCTGCATGTCGAGGTGGACTTCCATGATTCAGACCTACCATTCCCTGCACAAGCTGACACACATTCCCCACCCTCAGGGCAACACTGCCCGGCTACATAAACAGGACATCTGTATAGGCAGGGGTTGTGTCCACATGTGCTTCATTTAAGGGTTCTGTGTTCAAAGCAGTTCTTCTTGTCACTTTTGCTTTCTTTCCACCCTTCTAAAGAAAATGAAGCTTTGCAGCAGGTGGAAGCGTCCTTCATCATGGGCAATACTTGGTCTACAAGCGAACTTTCAGAACTAGTTGAGTGGAGAAACTTGAAGTCCCCATAATCCAGCAATCAGGAACTGTTTTGCGAACATCTGCACAGGCCAGGGGCCCTCATCCTTCCTGACCCTCAAGGCAGAATGGTGGGTGTTCTGAGAGCAAACTGAGAGCCAGTGCTACAGCCAGTCTGAAGTATCAAGAAGGACTACAGAGCCTTGGTGACTCTAGAGCTCAGGTTGTTTTTCCATCAATTCTCTCAGTCAAAGAGAAGGGGTTTGAAAGGGACAGTCAAATTTCATTAATCAACAAATGGTAACAGGACTGGTGCCATAGCCAGGGATTCAGCTGCTTAGACCACAGGACTTGCTTTGAGAAACAGTCTGCTGGGGGCTGATGGGAGAGAAGAGGAACAGCATTTTTTGATCATAGGTTTGCCAAGCTGGTGAAGAGGACTTTAACTGAAGTTTCCAGAGAACGGGGCCTCAATCCTTTCAGTTTCACTTCTTCCAGTTTGATGCCAGTGCTGGCAAGAGATCATAGATCAACAGGAGAGCACCTGAAGATTGCCACAAAAGAATTCCAGCCCCTACAGCTACTAAAACAGCTTCATAAGGGGCAAAATTTAAACGCCCCTATGTAAGCAGCATGTAGCATGGGGAATAAATAAGTTATAAATGTGCATGCCTGCAGGACTATGATGTTATTGTCATCACAGAGACATGGCTCCTGTGACTGCAGTGTTGGAATGGAAGGATACAGGCTCTTTAGGAAGGACAGGCAGGGCAGGTGAGGCTGGGGTGTTGCCTTCTATGTCAATGACCAGCTGGAGTGCACGGAACTCTCCCTGGGGATGGATGAGGAATGGACCAGGTGTTTAAGGTTCAGGATTAAAGGGAGGGCAGGGACAGGTGAAGTTACGGTGGGGGTCTGCTAGAGGCACTCAACGAAGAAGACCAAGCAGATGAGGCCCTCTATACACAGATCGGAGCAGCCTCAGGATCACAAGCCCACTCTGCATGGGGGACTTTACTGCCTCCAGTATTTGTTGGAGAGTCAATACAGCAGGACATAAGCAATCCAGCGATTTCCTGGGCTGTGCTCCTGATAACTTCCTCCTTTAAGTGATAGACAACACAATAAGATATGTTATTTGGGACCTCGTTCTCACCAACAAGGAGGGACTTCTGGGGAATGTTAACTTCCAGGGCTTCAGCTTTGGCTGAAGTGACCATGAACTGGTGGAGTACAAGACCCTTAGGGCAGCCAGGAGGGTGCATACAAACTCACTAACCTGGACTTCAGAAGAGCAGACTTTAGCCTCTTCAGAGATCTGCTTGGCAGACTCCCATGGGAAAAAACCCTGGAGGGACAAGGCCAAGTGCAAGGTCCTGCCTGGGGAAAAGGACAATCCCAAGCACAAGTACAGGCTGGGCAGAGAGGCTGAGAGCAGTCTTGAGGGGAAGGACTTGGGGGTATTGATGGATGAGAAGCGCAAAAGCACCCAGCAATGTGCACTTGCAGCCCAGAAGGCCAACCATGTCCTGGGCTGCACATAAAGAAAGGAGGCAGTGAGTCTCCTCCTCTATTCCACTCTTGTGAGACCCCCCACCTGGAGTACTGCATCCAGCTCTGGGGCCCCCAAAATAGTGTCATGGACCTCCTGGAGCGAGTCCAGAAGAGAGCCACAAAGATAATCAGAAGGCTGGGGCTCATCTCCCATGAGAACAGGCTGAAAGAGATCTGGGTTGTCCAGTCCAGAGAAGAGAAGGCTCTGAGGTGACCTTACAGCACCTTCCAGTATGTAAAGGGGGCCTACAAGTGAGCTGGGGAGAGTCTTTTGACAAAGGCAGGTAGTGATAGGACAAGGGAAAATGCTTTAAACTGACAGACGGTAGGTTTAGATTAGATATCAAGAAGAAATTCTTTACTGTGAGGGTGGTGAGGCACTGGAACAGGTTGCTCCTGGATGCCCCATCCCTGGAAGTGTTCCAGGTCGAGTTGGATGGGGCTTTGAGCAACCTGGCCTAGAGGAAGGTGTCCCTGCCCATGTCAGGGCTGTTGGAACTGGATGATTAAGGATCCTTCCAACCCAAACTGTTCTATGAAACTAAGGTTATGATTCAATGAATTATCCTTTTCATGTAATCTTTTGTTCTGCTACTGTGAAAAGGTCTGTGGACTTATTTCATATGTGATCATAAAGCTAATTATAGTTCCCATATTTCCTCTCTTCCACTGCTAGGCATAAATGGAGATTTCAGTTACAGAAGAACTGCAATCCTGGAGAAGTCAGTGAAATAACTCAGCTTTATACTGTACATCTGCTTGTGTACCCTACTGGGGGCCTTTAACTTTATCCTGTAGAAACAAAATTACATGAAGAGCTTCCTTTCATCCACAGAATGTTTTTTGAATATTAAAAGTTGAACGCTGTCATTTCTAGTGTTTCTTCAAAGACAGTGCTTAGTGCAACAGAATAGAATACTAACTTGATTAATCTAGAAAAAATTACAAGTGCCAAAACAAGCCTACCTTTACTGCACAGTAGTCAAAGAATCCAGTCTCTGAAAATATGGCCACCAAAACCATCTACCAAAAGATGAAGAAAAATAAAATAGCAACTGAACAGCAACTCAAAAAAAATACTGAAGCAGTTTGTGATCCTGACAAATGTACTGCTTATCTGACACAGCTTCTGATTGACTTCATATTAGAATATCCACTACAGCTGCTGGATATGTCTAGTTATTGCATCATATGGTGAAATTTACTTCTCAACATAAGCAGTCTGCAAATGTCATACAAGTCTGGTTGAATTTTATTTGTATTGAGTGAGTGGGTATCATACATTAAGTTCTCCATGTATTTCCCTTATGTCATTAATCAAGGAAAAACAATAAGCGTGTTTGCTTTCTGCAGTAATTCTCTACAAAGTACAGAAGATAGTGGCTTCAAGAATTACTTGCACTTTCCCACCTGTCTGGGAGGTTTCCTGTCCTTCTATGTTTGCTCCCAACAGAAATTTAATTTTTTTTTTTGCTTTCTTTTTCTGTGGGGAAGGTGGGGAGCAGCGTGCAGTGTCAGGAAATAAGAAAAGCTCATAATAGCAACAGCTAATTGTAATTTTGTCTCTGTGTACTGTATATTTTGTGCTAGAGTTTAATACCACTTGGACAACTCTTTTTACCACAAATAGCTCTTGGCAAATGGATTACAATAATGTATGATTATAATCTAATCAGATATTTCTTTTCCACTTTTGGCTTGCTTTTTTGTGGCTCCAAACATAGCACTGACTAAGACAAAGAAAACCACTTTTCAACAGAGTGTGTTTGAGGAAGTTTTAGAATAAACAAAATTAAAAAGATGAATGAGAGTGATAATACTTGGCCCTTAAACAGGTCTTTCCATTTATAGACCCCAAGAATGTTTTTAGCATGTTATCAACACCATTTCACAGATTTAAAAGAAAAAATAGAAAAGCAAAATTTCAAAAGAGTCCTTCAGAGGTCTGATCATCCTCTTTTTTTGGTAAATTCCTTAGGGCCCAAATCTTCATCATAAGTTATCTCATTAAAGTACAATTAACAAAATGTTTTTAAAGGAAACATCTCTATGTTGAATTTGATCATTTCAGCACATTTAGAGCAAGAGATACATTTTTGTTACCATTCCAAACAGCAATGCCAGTGTCTCATAGTCAATCCACTCCACCACTTTGACCATACTTGGCCTCTGCAATCAAAAAACATAAACACCAGTTAATGCCACAAAACACCTAACTTGCGATTAGCAATGAGATACAAACTCCACTTCATTGATGAACCATTTAAAAAAGCTGTGATGGAAATTAATAAGTGTTCCTACAAGGTACAAAAAAGGGCTCTGTATTATTGCCATTATTACTGTCATTATTATTACTATTAAGGCAAAGTACTGTTGGCATCCTAAGTTGGTCATTATCAAAAGCCTACATTAGGCAATTGGTTGGTCTAGCTGTTCCTTACATAGTATTACAGAAATAAAAAATAACCAAATTATATGGTACACTCCAGTTTCCTTCTTGGTAAGGGAACAAAAGTATACCACTTCACCTGTGAACAATCTGGAGGGAATTTAAGGGAACAGAGCAATGATGTGGCTATGAGAAAAGCAGAAAATCAATATGAGCTTTCACTATACATCAATTAAGTGTAAGCAGTGTGGGAAACAAAAGCATTAGAACATGCAAGCATGAGGTGTACTTATTTAGGGTAGTATAAAGCAATGTATTTCCATTTTGGTTTGCTTGGTAGCTTAACATTACTGAAAATAACAGTGTTAAACTAACTCTGAATTAAGCTGAAAATGGTTGGATTCCATTTCCTGCAAACCAGAACAAAAAAAGCATCAACTGGCTTTTTTGTACCCTCTTCATCTGCTCACTAAGTCTGACTTGTGTTCCCATCCCAGCATCTGTCCTACCACTTCTCTTCTTTAAAAACACTAGTGTGTCATGTTGGCAGTCACAACAGGGCAAACATGGAAATTTATGATACCTGACACCATACCCAGAAAAAAAGTGAGCCCTTAACAGTTTGATAACTTACCTCCCCAACAATAGCTAAGGCGGCTAAAGCTGCCAAGGAGCCCAGCATCGCTGCAAGGGTCCTGTGAACAATCTGCAACAAAGGGCAAGAATTGACCAGAGACCTCTAAATAGCTCTTTACTATTAAAAAAAGGAGAAGGGAAAAGGATAAAAATTGCTGTAGTCGATTCTTTTCTTGCTTGGTTTGGGTTTTTTTTCTGACCAGAGAATGGTTAATTACCTTGCCTTACTATGGGATGTTATTAAGAACAAAACAAAACAAAGAACAACAAACAAACAAAAACTCAAATCACAAAAAAACCCAAACAAAATCGTGCCTGTGCAAACCCTGCTAGGAAGTTCCAGCTCTAATCTCCAGTTTCTTATATTTGACAGCAGTTGACCCAAGAAGGAAAGCAATTCATCTTCTCTAACTTAAGGATCAAAAAGCATAATCCTGTTGGCTTCCCTTCACAGCCCATGGGTAGAAGATGCATGCCCAGGAGGTGATCCACCTGATTCTTTATAGGTGCTTGTTAAGCAAGCGTGCCCTAAAAGGGCTCATTTGTAGTTATTTAATTCTTCATGTCTGCAAGATCACAGATTGTGTAAAACAACTCAGTAAAGTAAGAATGTGATTAATAAAAATCACACTACAGAAGACCAAATCTAATTAACAGCTTTTACTATTAAAGTATTTAAATATTATTCTGACACAAGTTAGAATTATTGCTTTGAAACAAATAAAACAGCCTAGAAATATTTCATTTGCTGTTAATATCGTATGAAATATTTTGCTGATAAGAAACAGTAGGATGAGGGCATCTCAAGACCCTCTTGCCTGTTTGTAAAGGAAAAGTAAAAATGGAAAGATTTGGCTTTGCTTTTTCTCCTTGAATGTAAATTTTTAACAGAAACGGTAAATAATTTCATAATTTACTTAGAAAAATAAATATATAAATCACTAACTTGTGACTAAAAAATAATCTCATTCACTGTTTTTCTTCAAAATTCACTGAAGAATAACCTACATATATGATAAAGCAGCAGATTCGACCAAGGTTTTTGTGTCCTAATGACCTACAAGTACTTAGCACAGCCTGCAGCCCCTGCCAGCTCCTGCAGAAAATGTGCATGAAAAGTCATGCATTCATTTTTGATTTCCAGTTTCAGGGGGTTGATATGGACATACATGTATGGCCCTTTTGATTCTGTGAAGGTCAGAGCATTTGATAACATCTGATAGTTCTTGTGACTGATGATTAAGTGCAGCAATTAGACATTACAGCTCTTTCCAATACAAGATGCCAAGCAGAGGTGTCTGTTAGGGAAGGTCTGTTTGCTACTTACCAGAGCAAAGTAAATTCAAGTTTAAGCTACTGGGAAATCCTCAGCTGAACTCAGACTGAAGGTTTTCTCATTTAATCATCATCTACATTAGATAGCTCTTTTGCAGTTCTCAGAAAGATACTATAGGTCTCCTGAGATTTGTTAGGCTATGGATTTTTTGCATAACTCCACAAAAGAATTCTTGCTGTCACTTCTGTATACTTAATTGCATACATTGAGTTGACTGCATTTTCAGTTTCCAAGAGTTTGCTGTCACCTATGGGTGAAGTTTTCTTTAATTTCTGCAGAAAGATGGGGGTGGAAAACTGTAAAAATGGAGTCATCCATCAGTTCCTTCATCCTGGTAGTTTTTCAAGAAGGATATACAAAACTATATCCTGAAGAATGATCAGAGAATATTAAGGTGCAATGCTCTATTACGAAAAACTTGTCAAATATACAACTCTTTGCTCCAGCATCTTGTCAAGTGAAAGTTCTAAAGTAAAATAAAACCTAGAAAGCACATTTATATAAACTCTGAGACATGCTAATATTCAAAACTGAGATATGGAAAGGTTTAGGAAAGGATAGATTACTCTGTAATTTTCTTTTCATACAAATAATATATTTTCAAGGACATTTTTAAAAATCTGCAAATGGAGAAATTAAGAGATGCAAATTATAAGATGTCGCACTCTTTGAACCACAGTTTCATCTAATACACATTTAGAAGTCATTATATTAGGTAAGAGTCCTTTATTATTCTTTTGGAAAACAGTGCAGAGCTCATCCAAACCCCTTAGAAGGTTGGCAGAAGGATGAGTATATTTTCAGGTTGAATCTCAAAGTATATACATAAACAACAGCTCAGGTAGAGAATTGAAACAGTTCAGAAAAAAATTAACACAAGAGATTTAATCCCAGGAAAGCTGAGAGATTTAGTGGACTTCTCAATATAAAGATATTTTTAAAAGTTAAGTGAGAAAACATCTGCTCATCTGATCCTTCTCATGCCTAAGAAAGGGCATACCTTTGTGCAATCTCTTAAAAAACAAACAGTGACCATTGAGATGACAAAGACAGAACAGACGAGGAACATACAAAGCTTTTAGTATATCAGTTGGCATGCTAGAGCTCCCCACCTCCCAATCCAACTGCAGATCTTATAGACATATGTAAATATATGCTCATATATACTTATATATGTTAAAACATTACTCTAGTATTTATCAGTATATTATATATGTATAAAGAGTTTATACTTCTTGTAGAAAGGCCATCTTCACCATGAACATTATCTTTACTTTTGTCTGAAGAACACCTAGCAGTGCTGACTGACTGCAACAGCAAAGGACAGTGCTTGCCTTTTACAAAGGGACAGTTCTTCCAATACAAACTGCTATGTAAACAGTGCAGCCCAGATTTCACCCCTTACAGCACACAAATCAGTTGTAGAGCTCACTGATACAGGACATTACTAGGCTAAGAGATGAAGAAATTGCAAAACTGGGAATGGATGTTTACAGAATTTTATAGAAGTAATGAAAATACCCAAAGCTGCAACAATTATGGCTCTTAAAAATAGTAACAATGTAGGTGTGTTGATAGCAACATCATAGGGTCAATTCTACAGGGTCAATTCAGAATGAGTGAAGACTAGGAAAAACTTCTATAGTGATTTTTTTTCATAATTATCTGTAGAAATTTGTTTCATGATTGCCTGCTGTGTGATAAACACAATCTGCTGAAAGCTGGTTATCTATGGTAGTTCCCATACTCTTAATTCAGGAGTTAAAGTAAGAAATTAAAGCAAACCAAATAATTTATGCCACAAGTCTTTGTACTTGATATTAATTAAAAATATACAATTCCAGAGCTATAATACAATTTGAATTCGGAC
The DNA here is from genome assembly GCA_035047845.1 of Dendrocincla fuliginosa. Classification (NCBI taxonomy): domain Eukaryota; kingdom Metazoa; phylum Chordata; class Aves; order Passeriformes; family Dendrocolaptidae; genus Dendrocincla; species Dendrocincla fuliginosa. The sequence continues at coordinate 85,261,186 of JAWWMO010000001.1, read as the reverse complement.
AACCTAGACCTTCCCCAAATTTAAATTTCTTTATCTATGTGAAAATACTTTGGAATTTCTGCACCGAGTACATCAAATCATTTCGTAGACTGCAAAACCATCATTATAAAAAAGATTCAAAATTTCAAACACTAAGTCATGTATGGTGCTACAGGAGGTAAAAGAAAACTATTTGGAAGCCAATAGATGGTGACCTGTGTGCTATTTCAGAGCATATATTTCCCAGCTGAAATTCAAGGCAGGCATAATTCCAAAATGTGCTTCTGAAGGTATTTGGTAAATGACACACCATAACAAACATTTTATTTCCACAAGTCCTTCATTATAAGTTATAAATAGCTGTTGAAAGATGTCTGTCAGTGATTTTAATGTACAGCTTCAAATGCAGACTCAATTCATTTCTTATCCATTTTTTCTCCAGTGAAGCCTGTTGCATTAAACTACTTATTTTACTGATAAATTAATTTACATTTGATAGAGTGGCAGCATTTCTGCATTTCAGCAAGGATACAGTTATTACCAAGGCTATATCCACACAGAGGTTTTATACGATTTTCACCTACCTCCAGAGTAACTCAGACCTTCCTTATAAAAGCAACAGCCAAATCCCTCACACATTATAAAGTCTCTAGTTCAATTTTTTACTCTCAGGGGAAAAGAAGGGGAGCAAAATTTGCTCTAAGATAGCTTTTTCTTCCTGACATTATGTTTTGTATCTACTCCTTTTTATGTTTTAATAAGGGTTTATTGGGTTAAAAAAGATATGCTCAGCAGTGGAAGATTTTGGGTTTTTTTCAGACAGAGTTTGTTTTTCCTATAGATAATCAAGACAGTATTAGCCTGAATGCCTCTGAAAATGTGCTCCTCAGTAAGATCCCTTGATAGAGTTTATCTTATAATTTGCTGTCATGTACCTTATCAGTTTTGGTAGTCTGCTTTGCCTTGGAGTGCTCCAGCTGTTTTAGCAGAATGCAGATGAAACTCTAGTCTTTCATGTGTACACATATTTGGTTCACTCATTAGTGGATCAAAATAAGTGGATCAAAAAAACCCATAGTTTGGAAAACTAACACCAATGTCTAAAATTGGCATCAGAAGCTGAAATCAAAACTGAAAAACAATGGCAATTCAGCGAACTAATTTAGGTAATTTTCCTGACTGTCAAGCAGCATAATTGAAAACTTGAGCTTATGTTAGAAAACAAGTGTTAAAAAAAGCCTTGCAATACTTTGAACTCTGTTCTGCTGTAGATCACCTCCAAAGCTGAATGGCATCAAATTCTCAGTCCAGGGAAATTTGCTTTATTTCTAGCAAATTGCACAATTTGGACAGAATGTAAAGCAACAAACTGGAAACAGAGGATATAGTCAGATACAGATGGGGTAAGAGCAGCAGAAAAGGAAGGCCTATGGTCCTAGACATATTTATTTGAGTTTCTACATGCTTGCCTATAGTAAAGAGGCTGTCTGACCAGTACCAGTTCCTGAAGGCATAGCAACATACCCCTCATGTCCCCCTTGCAAGGGATGTGTCTCTTGCAAGACACAAGAACAAGTGCAAAATGAATGATAATGGAAAATTAATTACCTTAGAATTCCTTAGTTAAGCAGTAGCAAATAAATTCTGTAGGGATTTTAATGAGGGGAAAGGGAGCTGTTTGACATAGCTTAGAGAGATGACTTATGCTGATGCAGTATTTAGGGATGGGTTAAAGCAGCTCTTGAGGCAAGCATGTAGGGTACAGCTGCTGATAGATGATGTGCACCAAGGATCCCAAAATGACTACAAGCATCACAGAAATCAGTGACAGCAAGAACAGCTATTTTTATCTTTATCTGCAGATTAGGATGCTATCCATATGTATTTTATACCTGCAGACGTGAATCCCAAAATAACATTTTACACTAGGTTAAATATTTAGAAAATCTTATTATTAATCCCATATTTGTAAGTCAAAATATGTCAAAACCATATCACTGTACATAAGCACGCCTTGCTTGAAAAAAATCAACCTTCCAAAAAAAAGAAAAAATCAATCCCCAAAACGCAGTACTACCATACACATGAAATATGTGACCAAGACCAGTTAAGAGCACAGACTGGAGAAACAGACTTTGGAATTAGAAACATTAGCTTCATATTTTTGTACTACCATGCGTTCTTATTAATTGCACAATAAACAGTTAATGCCTGTAACTGTGAAAATAATACTCCATATACATTCCATAAGCTATTTTTAAGGACAGATTCCCAACCCTAAAAGGCTTCTTTTCTTAAGTGGAAACATTAGATTCTGCAGCAAATTTTGTAACTTCTGAAGAACAGCTATACAACTGCAATGTAAGAAAGTACTCATCCATGGCATTCCGCTATATACCCATTTCCATTAAGACAGTATGCCAACTTACTCGTTCTGATTTGATGTTGGTGGAGAAAACCCTGGTATAAACAACCCCACCTTCAAGAAAGTCATACAAGGTAGCAATCTGCCACTTCCTAAAGCAGTGCTTCAAAATATAAGATGAAATAATACCGCATAGTGTCCAGGACAAAATGCCTATATTAGTTAATTTTTATCCATATAAAAACTGAACATTAATTGAACCAGCTAAAAAATACAAGGTCTTATCTAGGAAAGATGGCCCTGAAATTCTATGATTAGGTAAAGTTTCAACAGCTGACATCAATTCTACTTATAAGTAAAACACAATGCATAGAAGAGAGAGACACAAACTCTGGGAGATCAAATTATTTTCTGTGAATAAAATATCTGATTACAGAATCACAGAATATACCATGTTGGAAGTGACCCACAAAGATCATCAAGTCCAAATCTTGGCCCTTGGCACAGGACCATTCCCAAGAGTCACACCACATACCCTAAAGTATTATCCAAACCCTTCTTGAATTCTGTCAAGCTTGCTGCTGTGACCATTTCCCTGAGGAGCCTGTTCCAGTGCACAAACACCCTCTGGGTGAAGAGCCTTTCTCTAATATCCAACCTAAACCTCCCCTGACACAGCTTCAGGCCATTCCCTTGGGTCTAGTCACTGGTCACCACAAAGAGGAGATCAGTGCCTGCCCCTCCTCTTCCTCTCACAAGGAAATTGTAGACTGCAACAAAGTTTCCCCTCAGTATCCTCTTCTCCAGGCTGAACAGAAAAAGTGGCCTCAGTTGCTCCTCATACATTTTCTCCTCAAGGCCCTTCACCATCTTCACTGCCCTCCATTGGACACTCGCTAAGAGCTTAATCTTTCTTATATTTTGGTGTCCAAAACTGCACACAATATTCAAGGTGAGGCTGCTCCAGTGCAGAGCAGAGCAGGACAATCCCCTCCCTTGACTAGCTGGTGATGCTTTGCCTGATGCCCCCCAGAACAGGGTTGGCCCTCCTGGCTGCCAGGGCACTGCTGACTCAGATTCGACCAGGACCCCCAGGTCCCTTTTCACTGCTTTCCAGCATCTCATTCACCAGTCTGTACATACATTCAGGGTTTCCCCATCCCAGGTGCAGAATCCAGCACTTTCCCTTGTTGAACTTCATATGGTTGGTGATTGCCCAGTGCTCTAATTTGCCAAGGTCTCTCTGCAGGGCCTCCCTGCCTTCAAGGGAGTCAACAGCTCCTCCCAGTTTTGTGTCATCTGCAAACTTGCTTAGTATCCCTTCCAGTCCTGTGTCCAAGTAATTTATGAAGATATTGAAGGGCACAGGGCTCAAGATGGAGCTCTGTGGAACCCCACTAGCGACAGGTCTCCAGTCTGATGTCACCCCATTCACCATTACCCTCTGTGCTTAACCCATGAGCCAGTTGCTCACCCACCATATCATGTGTTTATCCACCTGTTTGCTGGACATTTTGTCCAGAAGGATCCTGTGAGCGACAGTATACAAAGCTTTACTGAAGTCTAAAATTATTACAACTACTGGCTTCCCTTGATCATCTAGGTTGCCTGTCTTGTCATAAAAGTAAATCAGGGTTGATAAGCAATCAATTCCTTTCCCTTTACTATACAGAAAATCTGTCAGTTGATTCTACTCTCTTCTACTCTCTCTTCTCTATTTGTTACTCTATAACTCTATCAAAACCTTTGAATGAACAATGTGCATAATTTGCCATCTTTGCAGTGCCTATGAGCTTTCTTTCTCAGTGATATCACTGCTTGCTTTTTTTAGAGAAAACTAGATGGACTGAAGCTTCGTACTCATATGGAACATTGAATCAATCAATGGGTTCAAAGTAGCCATAGAACAGTGCAGGGCTAAACATATCCTTAGTGTATGAGATGAACAAGAGTGTTGAAACCCTTATATTTTCCTGCCTTGGAAACTTGAGGGAAAAGCAAAGTTGGAAAAAAAGACTATAAATCTAGGAAGGAAGGAGGGCATTAGCATTTGTAAAGATTTTGGACAGAGGATCCAGAAGAGGGTTTAATCCTACATGATGAGGGTTGGAATGACTGCTTTACTGTTGAATCTGGTTTTGAAATAACTTTTCACTTCAGAATATTAAGGTACAAAGGGATAAAAAGATATAGCATCACACCCAGACAATATTTCTATTGGATCCATACAGAAGAGAGGAGACTGCCATATCTATATCACTTCAGTCACAAGTGGACGTTTTCCAGCCTCTCCCCATTGGGATGGCTCTGATGTAAGAAAAAGACACTCACTCCTCTACTATTTGAGCCATATAAAAGATATGCTATATGACTTAAATAAGAAGATCTGGTCTTCAGCCAGTAAAGGACCTACAAGATGATAAACCAAACTGCTACTGTGGGCTGACATGACCAAAGCCATTGTGTATCAAGAGGATGGCCTAGCAATGAGCTTTCAGTCTTGCAAGACCCTTTTGAAAGGGTCCATGCAGTCCTCCACCATCCACCTCAGCAGGCTTTGCTGAGTCCATCCACTCTACATGCCACAATACACACCCACATGTTTTTCTGTCATAAAAGCATTATTTGTGAGAACTGAAAAGACCCTTATTACATTTGCAGTTTCAGAAAACTGAAACTGAGGAAGATGCCACCATTTTTATTTTCCCAGTTATCTCAACATTCTCAAGACTAATGAGATTGTGAATTTCTCATAACGAAATTACATAGAGCAAATCACCAAACTGCAGGGGAGATATATTTTACTTTCCCTGTGTGAATCTATGTCAGCCTTCTTTAAATGGTAGGGTAATACAACCATACAGAATTACAGCCATACGCTAAGAAAAACAATATGGCAAACAGCAGTACTTGCATTACCTTTACAGGGAACTTTCTGCTCTAGCTAGCAGTTCCTCTGGAGAGTCTTTCATCCCTGCCGTCTCCTCTCTTCCTCACACCACTTTTCATCTCAGAATTTTTTTTCTTCTTTAAATTACGCCGTTGCATCTCCCTTTAAGCCTGGCCCTTACACTTCCATGTTTTTTCATTCACTTTTGCCCTTGCTTTTGCTGAAGAAACACACCATTTGAGGCCTTAAAAAGAACTGAGTGGTTCTCATCCTTGTTTGTGTACATTAGAAGCATATGTGTGTTCTAACAACTTGTTAAAATTTTAAGACTTCATGGCTCTCTAGCCATTTAGTTGCCTTAGGCAGGGTAGAAGCTGAACAGCAGCATTCAATTAAGCTAATTTCATGTTCTGTAGCCTCTCTCAAACAGAAAGACACCAATTCACAAAACACATAGAATGCAAGGCAGGGCAAAACATTTGTGTTTGCCAGTCTTTCACAAATTGAACAAAATATAGTTCAAAATTAGGTTTAAAAGGCAATTGAAAATAGCAAATGGACATTTGGGAATTAGTTTGTGCATTTAGTGTTGAAAATACGACTCTTATTATTTTTAAAAAATCACATTTTGTGAAAAACGGAGCCTGGGCAACAACATCTTCTAAAGCAGACAATCCTATCTAGTCCTTAGAATAGTGAGCAGCACCATCCAGTGGCAATTTTTTCCTATTAAGTTAATTAAGGACAATTTGCATACTTCAGAAGTACCATAACACCCAAAAGAAGGTATTTTTCTTTAAAGCACACATATTTAAAGCACAGCCAGACTTCTACCAAGATAGATCTAACAATTAGACAGGCAATAGTCAGTGTAAAATCAATATTCATACTGGATTAATAATACAAAACTGTTATTACCACATATCAAGCTGGGATCCAGCTGAGGATTTTGCTTGCTATTGTACTACATTTTTGTTTTAATTGAAACTCATCCCTTCCTCATCTTATAGCATTTTGCTTCCTTTACACTTCATTTCTCCTTCCTTTGTTGCAGTTAAGGCAGGTTAAAATTACTAGTTTATTTTACTGGTGCTGGCTCTGTCCTTTTGGAGCCTCCTTGTTGGTGGCAGTGGCTCTGCTCTACACAAGCAGCAGAAATCCTGACACCTCAGGGGTACTGATTCAGTGCTCCACATAAAGAACCACCCGTAATGCTCCTGTGCAGCTGCTTTAAAGGCATTTTGAGCCTCTCAAAATGCACAGAGGTCACAGTCTCCTCCTAATTTAGAGAAAGGACTTAGGGAATAACAGTAAACATCGTCTGTCCATACTGCTTAATTGGTAGCTCAGTAACAGGCTGTTTTCTCTGGCAAAACATCTAGGGCGTTATTTGGTGAACATTTTACTCTGGACATATGGATCTGCCCCACTCCTGGATCTCCTTGTTGCTTCCTTTGCTCAATGTGCCTTGCTATCATTCCCCATGCACACCCTCAGTTTATGTCCTAAAAGCATTACTTGTAGGGACAAGAGTGCCCTCATTGTAGTGCACATTTTCAGCGGAGGGGGAGAGGAAAGTAGACTTTTGAATGGGAATGACGTTTCAGGGTTCTGAGGACTCCAAAGCAGATCCAAAACCACCAGCTGCCCAGGACAGATGTGGCTAGACTGTTCCAGAGGAAGCTAGATTTCTATTTGAGACAAGTTTTACTACTGGATTTCATCATTTAGGTTTCACTACTCTGGATTTGGGTTCTATGCAACCCCCCAGAGTCACAGCACTTATGATTTCTGGGCTCTTTTACTCCCTACCAGCCCTGGACAGGAGGGCAGATGAGGGGAAAATTTAATTCTTGCCCAGGAAAATGTGGTTTAGACTCTTACCAAAGGGAGTAAATGGTTTGTTCTGATAATCTGAGCCTAATTTTCTGCCAAGTCCTACAACAGTGTTTTAATTCCCCTTCACAGTTTTCTTGTCCCAGAACAAATGAAATCAATAGCAGCAGGAATATATTCTCTCCCACCAAGGCTAGGGAGTGCAGCAGCTACTGTTTTCTTTTTTACACCATCTTTTCCAATAATGGCTATGGATTTTCTTCTGTTCCTTTGCTACCAATCTTTTGGGAGGATATATGTGGAGGTGGGAACATTCTAATCCACACTCTTCTCAGTCTATATTTAGAGACAGATCAATATAAGAATGGATGGGAAGTGAGAAGCCACGCTGAGTAAGCTGATCACTTCTGTGATCAGTCAGTTGCTGTGACCTTCCTTATCGGAAAAAGATCTCTCTTAAGATAAGCCTATTGCTATCACTTAGTATTATGCTTCATATAACCAATGAATATTTCTTCCCTTTGCCTATTGCTTCTCTAGAGCATAATTTTCTGATGTTACAGCCTCATTACTGGAAATAAGCAAAAACTGGACTACACGAGCATAGACTGCAGTAATAACATCTTATTTCATTTGTAAAAATTTTCCTGCAAGGAAACACTGGTTCAACCAGCCCACGATGCTACAAAAATGGTTAGACTAAACCACATAAAAGTTTTGTTCTCCGGAGCTAATTTCTGCTGGTTAGATGCTATTAAAAATCACTCTGCTCTGAGTGAAAGAAATTAAGCTTGGGGGATGTTTATTCATAATTTAAGCTAGTTAATAATAGAAAAGTAATATGGAGAGAAACTGACACACTCCATTTCCATTAAAGTAATAAAAATTGTGATTATAAGCCGATACTTCATGCTAGTAAGAAACTAGAGCTTTTGGAGCCAGATCTTGCACTTTCAACTTCTTGTGTTTTAAAAATAAATACAGATATGTAAATGCTATTCAAGATCTCAGATCATTAAGATGCCATTTAAAAGATTCTGACAAGATCTGTTTTAGGACTACTTACAAGACAAGATATGAAGCGAAACAATAACACCTGTGGTAAAAATAATACCGATGGAGGCTGTCACACAATTTCTGATACTTGCTTGTGTCACTTTTCTGATGTTCGATATGCTATTGCTATTGCTATCTCCTATTTTTTCTTATTTTTTATTAGTTTAATAAATTTTATTCTGCCTTTTTTCCTCATAAATGAAATGTTTTACAAAATGGCTTTTAAAAGGCCGTTACTTTCATATTTGCTCCTGCTAGCTCCTTTATGAGAGTAAAGAGCTAGCGCTCCATTTTAATGCACAACACAAAACAAGTATATTATTAAAGGAAAATATTAGACAAGGGCACACATTAATTCATTTCAATTAATGAATTAATGAGCTATAACTGGTGTCTAACATTCCTCCTTATATATTTTTAACCAATGCAACTTCTACATAGCTGTAAATATGCAGTTAATAATTAGTAATAAGAGCTTTAGCAATTCAGGAAACTTTTCTGAATAGCAGCAATACTTTAACATTTCAACAGATATTCTAAGATACAGATAGGCAGATTTCTTTTTAGTGCAACAAATGTATTATCCAATTCTCTGTGTAGACAATAGAGGGGGAAATGGGAATGATGTCTATCAATGATATCTAACTGTATTTACTTGATATCTAACTGATATCTGACAATGAGGTTTCATCTCCACTACATTTCCTTGGCCATGCTGTACAACCAGAAACAACCATACACCACTGCTCATCGAATCTGAGTGTGTGGGCTATAAATAGTCAGTTTAGTTATATACATAGAAAAATGCTTTTCTGGAAAAAAAGAATGGAAATCAAAGACAGCAAAGCATACTAATTTAGTACAGCAACATCAGTGTAGACCTTTGTACATCAGCACTTTACTCCAGTTGTCCCTGTAGACCAACATGAAAACATATTTATAACTCATCTTACCTATGTTCTGCCGGTCAGACAATAGAGGTGAGATAAAAAAGGTAAACCTGGCACTCTTTCTTTCTTTGTTTTTTGTTAACATGCACCTGTTTGCAATTCCTGTGCAGTGGATGCTTTCAAGAACAAAATTAAATACTTTGTTGTTTTCAACAAAACTATAAAATATTATAGAACAAATTAAAGCAAAAATACCACAAGAAGCAGAATGTTTTTCTCCTTTCTCCTTTGGAAGAAGGGGAGGGAACAGAAGACTGAAATGCAAAGAGGAAACTGATTGATATTTGAAGACAAATCAATTTCAAGAGAAATAACACCTAGTTACTGAAGGAAAGGATGTTTGTCTAAGAGGGGGAAAAAGCAAAAAGCCCTCAGATTTTAAGCAGAAAACTTAACTAAGAGATGATCACCTAAAGATAATTAAAAACAATATACAAAAATTTCGAGAGGTAGCACAGTAGAATTGTGAAGTAAGGAAGTATTCATGTTTGTGGTAAGCATGAAAATAAAAATCATTAGAAATTAACAAGGAGAAGAGGGGTCTTCTTTTATCAGAAACATATATGTATTTTATGAATATGTAACATATAATCTGTTTCAAAAGAAACAATACTTTAAATAAATGCCTGAAGAAATGGAGTTCAACAGTCCAGGATGATTTCTGAAGAATAGCACATCCTAAGACTTCTCCATTGACAAAGAGTGGTACTTGATGTGGAAATTTAGTGCTAACATGGAGACAAACAGCCACCTCGAAGCTGAATTTACCCTCTGTCTTTACAGTGGTAAAACCTTGAAGAATATGACTGTTTACAGTAAATGCACTTCAGTTTCCAACTGGAACCTCTTACTTCATCAGCTTCTCCCATCACATGTATTTGCAGGACACAGAAGCTCTCGCAGCCTGTTCTGCACAGTCCCTGAAGACTAAGGTTGGAAAGAGCCAGGGCAGAAGGGAAGGAAGGACTAAAAGATGAAGACAGTGCAGCTGGAGAAGTTGTGGGCAATAGATCTATGATTCATGTTTAGGGAAAAGGGCTGTGCAGAAAGAACAGGAGGCACGCCTTTGTGTGGCTCTTGTGATTTGTAACACATAAAATGCTTCTTCTTTCTTCATTTTTAATGAAAGTATGTGAAAATATAGCTCTAAAACTGGTTTGGGTGTCAACACTGTCTGGATTTGAAGCTGTATTGCAAATAATAATTAATAAAATTTAGGAAACTAATAAAGACTGATAAAAGATGGGGAGCAGCAACACCGAAAATGAAAATCTGTGAGAGATTGCTCCCAGAGTAACACCCATTGATTTCTCTAACAGTGATAACAGCTAATGCAATAGAGTGAAATGTGTTGAGAAAGCAGGCACTGAAGTTATAAATACTGAATTTAAGGAAAGCCACTATCATATATTCTAACAATATTAACATCCATTGCTTGCAAGAAATCAATGAGGCAACCATACAACTCAAGTTTTGTTTCTCTGATAGTTATTTCCAGCTTAAAACCTTGCAGTTTAAAATTTACTCTTGTAGCATTTATCATTCCTGCAGATGTTATGGAGAAAATAGCTAACATCATGACACAATATACTACTTTCCACATTTTAAAATAAAAAAAAAAAAAAAAAAAACTAATTACTTATTTCTATCTTTGAATTTGCAGAAATAATTTTTTCTGCCAACAACAAAAATCTCTCCTTGTTATTTTCACAGAAACAAGAAGCTAACAAGCTGTTTTGAAGCTTTTTCTTAAAAGCAACAGGAAAACTAATGCTTTCCTGGATCTGCTTTTCAGTTTCAAGCCTTTTCCACATGAATAGTTCCAAAGCAGCTTCCTAGGATGCAAACACAAAACCACCCTTTACATACATTTAAAACCTGTTGCTTTTGCTGTTGCTAAAGGGTTGCGTAGTTGTGTTTTTGGGCTTTCTTTTTGAAAATAAAAGCTGTATTTAAATGTATTAAGACTATTATAGTGCTGCGCTGCATGCCTACTATACATCTATAGCAAAATCTAGTCCAATTCCACTCCACACTTAATATTATGTCTCTTTGGTCATTTATAAGATACATAGAGGTGTTTTGAGGTCCATAAAGAAATCACCATTGCTGAACAACATAATCTAAATGTCTAAAGCATCTGTCATATTGTGTGCATCCATTATTGATATTTGATTAGGTTGTGTTCACCTGCCTTACCATTTTAATGGGTAACAGGATGAAAAGCTTAAATATGCCAGGGATGTGGAAGAAAATTGAACATGCTGGACATATTTACTATGGAGCACCTTGTAGACTTGATTTGATTGTTTTCTTTCTTTCATACTAATGTAAATCAGGTGTGACTCAATTCAGACAATAAATTGACAATATAGATGCTCATATGAATTAAAAATATTTTTTTTAAAAAAGCATCCTTATTTTAAGTTAACCAGACAGTAACTGTTTTCAGTTCAAAGAACCCAGTTGGAGTTCTGTGCAGTTCCTGACACATTTTCCGTTCTTAATGTGATGCAATACATTTTCACTGGATTTGGTACTTCAAGGTTTTGGAATGCTGTTGCATTATATGTTTAAAGTTCCCTGCCCCTCAACTTCATCTTAACTCAGACTCCATTTCTTCCTCAAATAATAGAGTAAAAGAATCACCAAATGTTTCTTATTAAAAAAGCGTGTTCATTGCAACCTTTTAAAATTACACTAAATTCATAGTTTGAGCTACCTTAGAGGAGGCAAGTAACCAAAGGTTTTTTCTTTTATCTTACCATAAAAAATAATTATTCTACAAACAAATTTTCCACACCTTTTACAACACAGGCCTATTATTACTCTCACAGCCAAAGTATAATTCTGTTGAAATACTAAAAAACTTCTAGAACCTAATAGAAAAATATGCAAAAACCACTGTAATTTGCCAAAATCTGTTACAATTCAGAACAATTTTCTCACATGTATCTTATTCATGTCATTAACAACACTGATGGTACATGCAGAAGTTCTATACACACTTTAAAATTACATCAAAACTCAAGAATGAAAACCTTCCATGTGATCCATTTACAATGTAGGGGGGAAAATAAAATTAAAGTACAAAACTGGCTTACTTCAAATATGATCAGCACGTAGACACCTACTAAGATGATGGATGCCACTGTTACTTGTGCCTCTATGTTTGCATGAAGGTATTGATGCTTCATGGAGAGAGGAACACTTCCAGACCCCTGTAGGAAAGCCTGAATGTTTATGAAGATGGTGCCTCTGGTGAAAGGAAAAGAAGTTTTGTTTATTCATAGAATGAAATACTATTAGTTTTATTTGTGCATTAATTTTGCATTGAGTACCTATAAATTTAGGTGTTATATTCTTTACAATTGAAAGCAATTCCTCAAACATCTTCAATCTATCCTTCTAAATAGTATTGTTTGGAAAGTAACTCAAGTACAAACCAGCCTTGCAAATCCTTTTAAAAAGAAACAAGAAATCATCCTTTCCTGCCCCTTTGAAACAGGCAGTGATAAGATATTTTAAAAACATTTTCTATTCCTTCATTGTCGAGTCTATGTAAACTACTACATCAATAGATCATTTTTCAGTCTCTTAGCCAACCTGTTTGGTATCTGAAAGGTTCTAGTTGTGATGATTTGCTGATTTCTTCTTGAACTTAAGGGTAGAGACCAGTTGTATACCACCTGCAAGAGAGTCACATTTCACAATATTACCAAAAGTCGATGATAGTGATATGTGTCTACTCTAGGGTTTTATTCCTCTTTTTCTCTCTCCTGACTATTTAGGAGAATTTTTTGTGGATCGGGCATAATACACACCAGTCTAAATTAACTCCCTTTGACTATGTATGTTACAGGTGCTGAGGTTAGAGCTTAGACTATAGTATGGTTTACTCCCAAAGACTGCCTGGGAGGAAAACTAATATCCATGAGTACAGACAATGAAAGGTACAGGAGGATCATATCCCCAGACATCATGAAGAGGACATGGTAGAAATTCAGTAAACAAGGGCTGCTTGGGGATCCCTGCCAGCAGCACAGGTTGCAGAGACCTCCTCATCATGGGGGAGGGTAGTTTAAGAGGGCAATTGCCATTGTAGTATTTTTCACCATGCTGGGGTAGTGGGACTAGTCTTTTGCTGTAGACTGTGAGATTGGGTCTAAGTGAGGGCATTGTTGAGCTCTGCTGTCACTGGTGGAAGCAGGTCAGCTTGCCACGTATACACAATGAGAGGCAGTTGTTTTTATGTCAGTGCTGTTTATTAAATGATGGGGCTTGTTTTTATTTCTCAGTAATATACTATGACAGGCTGTAAAAAATCCTCTTTCACCAAATTGTCTCAGAAGAGCAGAAGGAACTCATTATAAACAACATCAACAATGAGAAAGCTCTAAGAGAAATAAAGGCAATAAATGTGACACGTTTAAGAAAATAATTTGCAACAAAATGTGAAAGTGTATTTCAGTGAGTGCAAAAAGGTCCTTTGCAATTGATTCTTCCTTCAGAGACAGCTTTTTAAACATCGACAATTTTAAACACGAGAAATTCCATGCTATGTGTCAGCCAAGAGGTGTAAGCTTTACAAAATTTTAATATGAGAAGCAAAGGGAAGCCTTATAAAGGCAAAAGAAATTCAACTTCACTCTTATTATAGTAAGTTTTCTAATGCTGAAGTTGACACACTTCACAGCAGGAAAAAGCATGACCACTTAATTCACACAGTGATGATGGAAATATAACTGATAAAACAGATCTCAGAAGAAGTGAAAGAAAATTTAAAGACTATCACCTGCTGCTGGCGTCTCCTCCTTGATCCTGTATCTTCATTCTGGCTGATTTGCACTATGATGTATTCCTCGGTCTGCTCATCAACGACATGCATTCCAAATGGGCCTCCTATGTCTAATTTCAACAGAGCAGAATCACGAAAGTCACTCAGATTCATAGCTGTTAGTAAAGTTAAGGTGTAAATTTCCAGTAAAGATGAGTGTAGGCTGTTTAAACTCCAGGGAAAAAAAAACAGATTAGTCAATTTGTATTAGAAAACATATCCTTCAGCTAAAATGTTTCAGAAACCGTGAAAAGAACAAAATAGATGTCTGCTTCCTCACCAAGCAGGACTGTTTTGACCAAGTTTCTTAAGAAAACAAGATTTGTGAGTTCAGTACAAATATATCTTTCTAGAGACTTTTGGGATCATCAGTGCTTTCAGACACAGTTGTAGATGTATCAAAGCTTCAAAACAGCATGTGGAAAAACACAGAGAGACAAGAATAAGACTGTAAAAGTTCTTGTACTAGATAAAAGGCTGCATCATTAACTCAGCAATTTGAACTTCACAGAATTTGTATGGGTGAAAATACTGTAGAAACTCCAACCACAGGGAAAAATAAATCCATGTCCTGTTCATACCAGAGAATTTGTTTCTTGGACAAAGTTTTCCTCAGAATATTTCAAACATCTGAAAGACATATTTTCAAGCTTCTCTTAGTTGAAGTGCTCACAGACTCTTTCACCTCCAGCTCCCTGATCTACTTTTTCTTTTTCCTCCTTAGATATCTCATATGAGGTGTGGTCAAACTACATTTGTAGTCTAATCTAATTGAGGAATCAGCCAACCATGATCCACAAATCCATTGGAAAGTCTGGTTCTATCAGTCCCAAAATATCTAGAACTTTTTTTAACATAGTATTGTAATAATCCACTTCTGGAATGGTTGGAAAAGACGCGTCACTGGGGGTTGGCAAAGGCAGGGACAGGAGAGGAAAGTCTGAGCTTTTAAACAGTTCACAGTTTGTTTGTTACTATACTAGAGCTATACTGTAATTGTTTTTCACCTCTCTGTGGCAGACAGAAAGCTAAGCCATCACCCACAGAAGCCAGAGACTTTAACAGAAGTAATAAAAAGACAGCATAGTTAGAGGCACCCAGGGCAGTGCTCTGCCCTGCTTCCAGAGAGCCCCAGCAAGGCCATCCACATTAGATCAGTGTCTGGTGGGGAAAGCTTTGGGGTCTAGTAAAGAGTAATCTCTCACAGTAACCCGAAAAAGACTCCTGCATATTTAGTGGCAGATGGGCAGCCAATACACTCAAAGTAATATAAATTTCACCCTGCCTAGCAAGGCAAGCAGAGCAATCACCAGCAGTGACACCTACATGCCATTCATTTAAAAAAATTAACCTCCCACACACCTATTTGTTTAAAGGAACCAAACATAAAAGGATGAAAACATAACCTCACATGCAACAAATCAGTAGATCGAGTTCAGTTAGGAGAATTTAGACACGCAGCCCTTAGCAAACCTAAACAGAAATTACAACAGTTCTCTTCCATTTCTGAAAGCTTTAAGTGTGATTTGGCATCCCAGGCTTTCTGTCCTAATTGATACATAATAATAGTCTCAACTGTAACTATATCTATACCTTTAACTAGAGACATTAATCATACCTTCTAGAATATCTGCTGACCTGAAGCCGTTAACTCAATGGTTTGGGACAACTTCTGACAGTTTGCCTTTTACTAGGAGTGTAGCAATTTATGCCTTGAAAAGCTTCAGGGGCATATAATTATGTCAGCTTCCTTTTAACCAATACTTACCTAGATGACACATTCAGGAGTTATTAGAAAAGATGCTTAAAATTAAAGGGGCGGAAATTAAACCTTATTTTCAAGAAGAGTGGCTCCTTCCTTCTTTTTCTCTAACGATAAAGATACTTTTTCCGTTCCATTCTGTGCACTTATAAAACCATTAGAAAGATCTATAGCAAAAAAAAAAAAGGGTTCTCCTTTGATTGCAAGGGCAACAGAACATCATTCACCAGTCTGCACTGAGGCTCTGAAATCCCATCAGAGTTATCTTTTTCCAAACAATATTTAGAGACTCTGTCATAATTCCATTGTTAGACTGCAGCAGATCGCAGCATTTATGAAAGGTAGAATCAAAATAAACCAGAAAAAAACTTCGAACACGCTTCTATGAATCAAAATGTAATCTTTTTTTTTATCAAGCTGATCTTCAGAATATTTCGTTTCTGCCTCACTTTCATTTTATATTTCCCTTAAATTGACAGAATGTGATTTCCTCTAAATTTTAATCACTCAGATATGACCAACTTTTGGGAAAACTATCTTTTCACTTTTAATATCTCCTTTTATTCTGCAACTTAATTCATGCTTTTTCTTTTCTGAAACTTTTTCCTTTTTTTTCTTTTGTAATGTGCCACCCAGTGCATCCCTTTAAAGCAAAAAAAAACCTCCCTGACAAGATTTAGAGCCAGAGCTCTTATTTTTTATTTCACTTCAACTAAGCTGCCTCATTTTTATGTAGTTCTATTCTTGAAATTACGTTACTGCTGTGAGTTAGCCTGTCAAGGGATTTGGGTTTGGGTTTGCTTTGTGGAGCACTGCACAGTGGCAGTCTGTATTTACACCTGGCACCAGACTGAGTCCACTGCTCACAGCTAAACCAAGAGCTGGGTTTTTTTGATCTTGGTGTTCTGACTAGCTGCTCCTAGAAGGTACTGAAGAATGTGTGAGAGTTAATTCCCATTATTTTTATGTGGGTTATGTAGACAACATGATGGAGTGGGAAGCAGTGGCTAAACATTTAAATTGGTATTCATTCCACCACAATTTATGCATCTGAAGTGAAGAGGGTGCTTTTAGGATGGAATTCATTGCTTCATTTTAGACCACTACACGAAGATGAGAGGAATTGCTCGTGAGAAACATCGGTTCTCTCTCTTAACTATAGAGCCTAGGATGCCTAATTCAGGTGTAGGTGAGATGAGTCTCCACAAAATACAAAGTCCCTGCTCTACCCTTCATGTAATTAATTCAATGTACAGAGGCAGTCAAAAAGCCACATTTGAGAGAGATTCTCTGTTATGTTTGCATGCTGACAACTGCATACTTTCATCAACACCTACTTGTATATCCTATTCTGCCTACTGTTAAATGTACCTTGAGAACGCTCTGTCTATTGATCATTTTTCACCAAGTTACTGAGGTAGTTGTATATTATTTGTCCTGATTTATGATCAGGTCACTTATGCTGGTTTCTCTAGGATATTAGCATTTTGAAGAAGGCCTTTCCCCTGGGTCTTACCATCTATTTTTGCATATTGTCACTAACTGGTGTTATTCCTGCATTAGTATTTGTGGTTTTCTCTTTTGATTCCTTATTACTGTTTGTAGCTTATGATGTTGTTTCTACATCATTGCTTCACAACATAACAAGTTGAATCACTTATAACCTCTGTAACCACTCTGTCCATATTAGTGTCCCCATCATAGGAATGCTGTATAACTCTTTTTATTCCCCTTCTTGGAGTGTCAGCAATCCAGTTCAGTTTTTGTCTAGGTTGGATCCATCCTTTCTCTCTGTGCTCCATCAGTTTTAGAAGTTCTGTGAGTCCTTAACAAACTCTCTTCCACAGCATTTTATCCATTCTACCTTGAGATTCTTTTCCTTTGCCTACCTCTGCACATGGTCCTGGTCTTCAACCATCTATTTAACAGCTTGAACAGTGCCTGCAAGCCAAAATGCTTGGTCCATTTCAAACAACATCAATAAACAGAATTATTTCTAAATGTTTTCTCTAATGAAAAATTATAAAGGAGTGTCTGACAGTAAAGAACTACAGAATCAAAAACATATTTAAGGGGGGAAAAGAGAGGTTGTTTCATTCATAAAGTTAATTTATGCTTTGTTGGAGAAGAACACATTTTTAGGACCACCAAGGAAGCTGAAAGGTTTGTTAAAATCTGACTATATTCATTGCCTCGCTGTCTTTTTTTTCTATATATACCTGATCCAGGGAGTGGGAAAGGTTATTTTCCATGTCACTAATGGTTAATGGCATGATTTCAAGTTTTCCTAGTGACCTTCTCTTGTTCCATGATTAACAGATTCAAACTCATGCAACTTCAGCAAATAATTTGGTAATAAAGTCAGTACATTTTCCCATCTTATGTCTGCTTGGTCTAGAAACACCCCACCAATTTCCATATGTGGAATTGTTCTAAACAGTTCCACTCACTCCAAATGAAATGAGAAATCTAGCCTATGATGTAAAATTCGTCATTTTTTTACTATTGCAATAAATCTTCTACTTTCTTAATTTGAGATCTTAATCCTGGACTGGAACTGATGAAATCTCTCTCAGCTACTGAGGAGGGAGGTATGTCAGTGAAAGTGGTCACTGCCTAGCCAGTTTTACATCTCTGGTTTTGTTTGATTTGGAGTGACCATAGACCTGTTCAGCCATGACTTCAGGTTATGTATGTTTGTTGAGGTTTTTTTGAACATAAAGAGCAAGTAAGCAAGGAACTGTTCACACTGGGTGCTGTGCAAATATTCACTTTGAAAAATGTCAGCCCTTGCTCCAAAATTTTACTGAGGAGATATCAGACGTTTAGTCAGACAATCAGATCAAGACTGAAAGGCTTTAAAAAATATTTATAAAAATGCAAGACCCGTGGCCAAGGGAAGAGTTCACAATCCATTCCAGAGCGAAGTTCTGAAAATCAGTCTTAAAAAAGAAAATTAAATTGTCTTGCCCACACTGATCTGACTTTCCCTCACCTATAACATGAATAGGGGCAAATACAGAGATTGAGGGGTAAGAAAATATGGTTAGTGAAGCACTTTTCAGGGACAGAGTAAAAATGGAAATTCACAGTTCAACAAGATAGACTCATTGCACAGAAATGAGCTGCAAGATTGACCTTATTTTGTAAAAAGAAAATATTCTATTATCGAGAAATGTAGAAATAGTAATAATTGTATCAGGTACCATGGAAAAAAAGGCACTGTATCAGGGAGACTGACACTTCTTTAAATGACAGTGAGGTGGGTTTCAGCTTGCATAATTCCTTAAAAGCATCTATGAATTACCATTACTTTTGGATTTCATAAAGCCTAGTTCAATTCAAAGAGTTAGTGCACAGTTCTGCTCCAGTTGATTGTTCCTCGTGGCTGGACAAAAGTTTAAAATTTGCTTAGATCAGGGTAGTACTTATTAGAAACAAAAGAATGCACACAGAGTATATTTAACATTTCAGAAGACTTTTCAAGTCTGAAAACCTATATAAGTTGTGGAGGAGAACAAGAATATTTCTCATTGACTCTTTGGGCACTCAGTCAAAGGAGAGATGTTTCCAGAAGGTCTGAATGGCCAAAACAGAAATTAAGAATGTTCATATCTTAGAATAGGTACACATAACTAAACTAAGAAATGCTGGAATTTATTCAGACTCTATATCTCTTCTATATTTATAATCCACTTTCTAAAGGCACATCATCTTATTAGTTACTGGTGCTCTTCCCTTAACATACATACAGCCTTTGGGCAAAAGATCTGAGAATGCTTCACACATTTCTATCAATAAGGGTATTGAATCTTGCTTCTTCCAGAAAGGGTCCTCTAGCTGAGCTTCTGTAGAGAGCTGAATGTTAGAATTTATAAACCCGTAAATCCCAACTGTTATCAAAAAGAGACAATATTACCAATATTTTGAAAAACTACACTAAAACTATTGATCTACTGAATTTATAGCAGGTGCCTATGGAGAAATCAGTGTTTGAAAAACAAACAAACAAACAAAACCACAAAAAATATGCAAAATTACAGACTTGGAAAGTGTCTAATAATTCACAGAAGACAAGATGTTGAGATGTTGTTTTCAGAATCTGCAGCCTGCACATCTTGGTGCTACATGCGAGGTTTGTACCCATCAGGATAGACGAAGCAAAGGGAGAAAAAAGTGGACTAATAATAAAGCAGATAATGGGAAGAAAAACATTTTGAGTAAAATCAAACAAGAGATAAAGATACAAAAACACAAGGAGATCTCATCTGAAAAGTAGGTCACTTCCACACCAGCTGATGCAGGTCTCTCCCAGAACCAGAGATGTAAAGTCCTGCCTCTAAGCAAACCTGAGATCTAATGGGCATGACAGAAAAAAAACAAAAACAAAAACAAAAAATCTCAGTGACACTGGATGATAAAGGATATGAAGTCCAAAGAGTATCACTTGATTTGTTTTTTAAAAACATTTCACACTTTGTTTTAACTTGTCTAGTGTATGGACAAGTCATGAGCATACATTCATAGCACATCAGTGTTAATGGGCATTTCTGGAAAGAAAAAGAACTGAGAGGAAGGAGTTTAAAAAATAAAAAAATATGTATAGTGGTTAGTACCAATTCAACACTTCTTAACAGCTTCTGAATCATAAGAGGTAAAGTGTGTTCATTTTCATAATTTGCCATCATATGAGCTAAGAGACTTATTTTCCACCAAAGCAGTCTCATATAACCTCCTTGGCTCTTCTGCTTGAGTTACTACGTCCCCTTGAAAAAGAAGCACATCTTTGCAGGATTGCTTGCATCTCGCTTTTTCCCCAGCGCAATGACCTCAGGCAGATGCTGGAACATTGTCCAGTTTTCAATAGACATCACACAAACTGAGAAGCTTTAGCTTTAGGTTTTTAGGTAAGAACGGTAAATTCTATGCTCTGACTGTCTGACAGCTATTTCTTTCAAAGCATCCTGATGTCATAGGTAAAATGTGAAATATAGGAACACCTGTCTGTACTCAAACTCAAGTCCAATCAGCAACTTCCCTGAAGTGAAAAAAAAAAAAAAAAAAAAAAAAAAAGAGAGAGAGAGAGAATAAATGGTTGCAGAGTTAATGTGGACAATGCAACAGCGATGGTTGCAACCCAAAACCTGTGGAAAGAGAGGAAATCCTGAAACTATGCTATGACATTTGACTAACACTTGAACTTAAAGACTTTCTGCCAATACATCCTCTTTGGCAGACTGGGCTGTGACAGTCCTGGTGCTGTTTAACACCAAACATACATAAGACCTTTCAAAAACTGTTTCAAGGAGGACAAAAACATTGATATGAATAATATATTGATGGGAGTTTAAAGCTGAAGTTGTCACTGGTCCTACTAAAAGTCTTTTCGTTTCCTCCAAAAAACAATCTCAACATTTAATTATAAATTGCCCTCAAGCACTAACATTTTCTTCTTCATTTACCCTACTAATTAGCACATTATATAGTGTCATTGGTGACAATGAGAATGCTATAATCAAATCTACTTAAAATGGACTTGCCCTGCTCAAAGCCATGGAACTGACCAGTTAAATAGAAGAACTCAGCATTTCAAAAATTAAATTCTACTGCACCTTTTCAAAATAAGACACCTTCCATGAGTTTGTGAAATATATCTATAGATGAAGCTTCTTTTAACACTAGTTAGATAAGAGTCAAGCAGATTGTGGACCAGACTGATTAAACTAAAAATATAGTGGGAACAAGAGATGTAATTTATTTGCAAAAGGGTTTGTTGGTTTGTTTTTTTTTTATTTACTAACTGAATGCTCATCCCTCAAAGACTTTTCACAATCAGATCTCTATTCACCTGTGATGTATCACATTTATTTGTGGTTATTCTATTGCTTGTTCTTCTGAACAGTTTTTTGACCCTGGACAAGTGCCATTCAGTACATGTTGGAGAGGGAATGTGACTGTGGCCTGTAACAAAGGGCAAGTCTAAGTGCAGCCAAGGTTATGAGGACACCCATCATGTAAACATGTAAAACAGAGAACACCCAGTCTTTCAAACAGTTTATCAGTAAAACGTCAGGTTTGGTTTTTTGGTTTTTTTTGAAAGAAAGAAGGATACAGAAGCTTTCCAGAGGTGATACAGCCAACATCTGCCATGGCACACCTTGGTCTGGATAAATGCCAAATAAAATCTAGGGGAAGGATAAAAATCAGACATTCATTAGCAACACAAAAACTGAAAAATACCTGCTAAACTTATCTTTAATAGTTAAAAAAGACTCTCTAAAGTTGTACATTCAATTATGAGATTGTTTCAGTATTTTCAGCTATGTTTCTATCAGAGTTCCAAAGCATCTCTGGGATGCTTAACTGAAGTAATATTCCTTCTGTTAACTTACTACCAAAGTCACACATTTGATGTATTTTATCCATATTGTCTTTTTGGACAAAGGTGTAACCTTCAGGATCTATCTGGAAAGTAACAGTCATACCTGAGGAAATGCAGACTGTCATCTATTTTCCCCCTGAAACAGAAGCCCTGATACCCAAAAAGGAGTTCCTCACAGCGACTGAAAGAATAAACTCCCACTTTTTGAAATTTTTCTCAAGTCTTGCAGTCTAAGATTTCACTAATTTTGAAGATTTTGTTAAGGGAGGGCAGCACTTTGGCCACCCTCCAGTCAGGAGAGGCCCACCCATGCCCTTCAGCCTCTGACACTGTGCAGCACTGCCATTGCTGGTGCATCCTCTCCCCATGGGTTTTCCTAGGAGCGTTCCTCAGGTGTCAGTATGAAAAGACTCACACTAAATTCAACAAGCATCCTTAAGGGACATACAAATTTGAGTTCAAGCTGACTCCTCCTCCTCCAACTAGACTGCTTACCCAACCACATTGTTCTGAGTGGTGAAAGTCCACCAAACAGGGGTCTGATTAGGCATGAAGCCCTGCACAGTACTGTCGTGTTTTGCCATCTTGCTCCCAATCTTGAGACACTTTTTATGATCTACAAGAAAACACCACAGCTCATTTTGAACTAATTCTAAGACAATGTAGGCCAGGGGAGGATTGCAAATTCAATACTTACAGAGCAGACAACTACAAAGATAAAAAGGCCTGAAACTTTTAGGAATTTTAGACAGCATCTGAAACACAAGAAACATATATTTACTATGGCTAGCTTAAAACAAGTATTTTCTGTTCTCCTAATAGCTCTGACATTGCAGAAACATCATGGTAAGCACTAATGGATGATAATATACCACATCAGAGTATGGACACCACAATGAAGGGGCAGCAGAGGCTTGGGAAGCCTTGGTGACTACAAAGGCTCCTGCCCCAGATCTGCTGCCAGCTGAGTCTCAGTGTGCAGGAAGGAGGCTTTACCCCTTGGGAAAAGTAAAGAAAGGCTGCAGCATGAGTGGTGCTGGATCCTGGAGCCACTTTCCTGCAGCTACTGCTGGCCCCTGACAGACCCAGAGCCCCAGCAGCTCTTTCTGATCTGTCCCAAAGAGCCAAAAGAGCTTCAACATCACAAGGCGGTGTCCTGGCTGTGCAGAAAGCACAGCTTATAGCATAGAGGGATGGTGTCAGGAGTGACTACCTCAAAACTGGGCTTTCAATATACATGCTGAAAGGTATTGGGGAAAAAACAGCTTGAAGACAAGAACAAGCTTTAAGAATCTTCTGGGTTTAACAGTATGTCTTTAAATCAAATATACTACATGAGCATAAATCAAGGAGCAAACCTAGGTATTTTTTCCATAGCACATCTGTGCCCTTTGAAGAAATGCCCAGTTCTGGAAATGTGATGCCATAAAATCTTCTGAAGTGCCAGAGGGGGTTAAGCAATAATAACTCCAAATTAAAATATGGACATTGAAAATACATACTCTGGAGCAAGAAATCTTAAGATTTAGCAGTTTAAAATCACCATTTTTTTTAATCGCACCTTGAAAGAGAACTCAACTAATAATTTTCTGACTGCCCATCAATGTTACACAGAGGTCTTACCCTTTCTGTTGATTTGCCCTCATTGCATACTTTCATTAATTGAAAATATCAATGTTCTTATTCCATTTTTTTCAAAAGTAAATATTCAAAAATTGGTTTTCTGACAGAATGAGAAATGTAAGGCTTGATTTAAACTCAATGACAAACAAGAAGTGAAACAGTTACCGGGATAATTAGTTGGAAAAGGAATAGCACAATAAAAAGCTTCATTAACAGACTCTATAGATAGATATACAGAGATTTCATATATAAATATTAAATAAATATGAAATATTTATAAATTAATTTAATATTTATATAAATATTAAATAAATATTAAAGCAGAGTAGTCTGAAGAGGATCAGAAACTACTTTTAATCACAGTATAAATAAGTCCCCAAATCAATTCACTGACTGAAAGCAACAGGTGACTGGAGAATCATTTTTGAAAAACACTGTTTTCTAAAGTTCTCCTCCTTAGAATTTTCCAAACTGAGACTAATAAAAACCAACAGCTAATAAAAACATATTGCCACTAACTGGTACAAAGGGGCTACAGTACTCTATGAAATACAGGCAGTAACAACTTTACACAAACTTCACAGTGTGAAAATCTAGAGAAGCCAGATGAAGAGGGGAAGGAAGCTAGTTAAGAGGCTTCTTCTAGAAATTCCAGGTAGCCCTGCTCTACTGAAAAACAAGATGACAGAGAGAGGAAGAAGATAATAAAGGCTTAAAAAAAAAAGGACTGACATTAAAAGCCATCATAAGCACTTCGCAACAGGTAACTTCTTTTGGTATTGTGTGATTTATGGAAAATACCTCGTGCCAGCTTAGTTATGTATCCTCTATCCTGCTTGTCTATTCTCCCCATTTCTGCATTACAGTTTTATTCTGGTATTTTTGAGAATTTATTATGTTATTAAATAATAAATCCTAGTCCAGACTGGTTTAATTTTAGTGTACTTGATTTTTTTTGTTTGCACTTTGGAATTATAATTTATTATAATAATTCAAATTATTATTGAGAAAAATAAACTCAACTTGATTTTAAGACATAAAAACCACCAAAAATCATTAATTAAGCATTTATAAATTCATAACCACTTGTCTGTAAATAACAGAAACTCATCTAAAGGAGCTGGCAAGATATAATAAAAATAAGGTTTTGGAAATGGTTATTTTATTAAATGTAGAATTTAGAATGGTCTTTTTCTCCCATCTGTTTGTTTTCATGGCATTTTGCATTAGGGAAGCAGCACATTTAACAGCTTACAGTTGAGACATGATCAGCTTTTGACTCACCCATGGTTTGCAATCTGTCTCCTCTGTTCTACAGTGTTAATCTGGCACAGCGGTGCAAGTACAAGCCCTGTGCCAAATCCTCTGCTGATATATGCCTCTGTCATAATCGTATTTGACTTCAGTTGGAAACATATGAAGTATAAATCTATGAAGGATCTCACCCCCTGTTCTAAACCCAATGATTTTTAGTCTGATCTGCATAGGGTATCGGACAGTTTAACTTCATTTGTTATCTCAGCAGAGTTATGCTGATTTGTGACAGCCAAGGAGCTGATCCCATATGCACAACCCACACTAAAGCAATGAAAACACTTCAAGGGAAGTTCTGCCAGAACGTGCTCCTCCCCAGATCATCAACCTATGATGTACTGGAAACCATGGATTCCACACTCACGATCGATACCTTTGTTCCATCAAATCCCAGGGAAATCTACCACAAATGGGAAGAAGGACGCCTGCCAAACTTCTTCACATATGCTCATACTGCACTAATTGCAGTCATTGAAATTCTTCTGCTCCATTTGTTCAACAGCAAAGCAGGAGAGCGGCACCCCACACAAAACCACATGCACAATGAAAGGAGGAAAGCAATCATGAAGTGAGTAGCTGGGACAACATACAGGTTGGGAAAGGATGCACTGACATCTTGTTGGAAAGACTTCATGGATCAAGAAGGAGATGCAGACATGCAGTGTTGGCCTCTGTGAAAAGCTGCAGAGCTATCTGCAGACACCAAACCAAACTAGAAAAACACTTGAAACTCTGGAAGGGGCAGAGGGAATTAGTCTCTGAGATTAAAGTTTATGCTAGTTAAATCCCTAGCAAAAATATCGTGAGAAAATTTGAACTTAAGCTCTTATCGCATTGCTATCTTTTAGTACAGCAATTTCCTCCATGCCTAAATGAGGTAAAAGACTGCTTTGAGGAAAGGAGTGAAATATGCTAATGTAGTTCAAGACAGAAAAATGCTCAGTTATATTTTGTTCTGTGTATAAGTGAAAAGCTACTACAGTGACTACATGTGGTAGTTTAGTTTTCTTGGGTTTGGTTTAGGCCTTCCTTGGTAGCAAGGTTGTAACTAAGGAAGTATTCCACA